>CM042834.1:180601221-181801221 GCA_023653725.1 Bungarus multicinctus
GGTTTCCCCCCCCCCCCTGGATGTATCATAAGTCATATTCCCAATGAGACACATCCAGAGCAAGAGGCATCAAATCACGGTATCCAGTTAGAATTTGCACGGCAGAAATTTCAGTCACATAGTTACTCTGAAAAAACTATGTATGGAATGCCACTTTTGATTTCCAAGTCTGCCCGCACTACTCTTCCAAAACTTCACCCCTCCCGTTCTGTGGGCAACTCTAAAAAGACCATAGTAAGATTTTGAGTTGACATGACTACAAGTACACACACACACACACACACATCCCCATGGATATGGTAAAATCTTGGGATGTGACGTGTGGCTCGGAGGGCATATTGAGGTTGGCAGTACTTAAACAGAACAACACCTACAGACTACGTAATTTCAGGAGCTCCTAAGGAGATTGGGGGTTTGCGATAGAGTGTGATTCATCATAGGCGATAGAGCTGTGATGGCACACAGAGCCATTTGTGCGGCAGCAGCTGAGGCAAACGTACCTCCACGCTCATGCGTCACCCATAAAGACTGATATTCGGCCAGCTTGAGGCCTTTTTCGGGTCTCCCAAAAGACCCCGGGGAAATTATGAAAAAGGGGCTAGTTTCCGGCCTGCAAAAGCCTGCAGAAGCCTTCAGCAAGCCGCTGGGAGGCTGAAAATAGGCACTATCAACCAGCGAAAATCAGATGGAGGCACAGTGCAGGTAAGGGGCGGAGGGGTGGGTGGGGATTTGTGTGCATGCATAGGAGGCGGGGGGGGCAAACATTGCCTTCTGGCAGTGCTGGCACGCAAGCGCGAGCAGCAAGTGTGCGCACAATTTTGGCACAGGAGCCCAAAATGGTTAGCCACCACTGGGATAGAGTATACACTTGTTCTATTTCCTATGAAAATACATGTCAATATTCCAATTTTTCTTAGTTTCCTTTGGGAGGAGCCACACTTTTTTCATACAGTTAGCCATTTTAAGCATTTGATGAAGAACAAGGAGGTTTTTACATACATGGATCACCACATCAGTTCCCCAAGTTGCCTAGGTGCCCTTGGTGGCCAACTGTGCTTAGCATAACACCTCATTCCATTTAAAAAATGTCTTTCTCCAAAACATGAGTTGTGGATTTAAAATACAAACTAAAAACTGGTAGCTCAGTTCCTTTCCCCACATTGTTTGTCGATTATAGTGCTTTTGTTCCTTCTTGTCCTTTCTTACCAAACGGTAAATTAGTTTCTAATCTTAAAAACTAGGATTATTTTCAGGCAGAAAGTAGAAACAGCTGTGCAACAATAAAAAAACTTTGCTGTGATTCGAATTCCCGTTTAAAAATCTGTACTGGAAAATGATCACTAGGCAACAAAAGTAGTTAAGGATAGAGTAGGGCTTTCGAGTCTACCTGTCCCCAACCTCTTCTCATCACTCACACTCCCTTAATGGAAACAAGATTGTCATGCACACATTCTGGCTATGAACTTTTATACAGATCACAGGTTGATTAGAATTTGGGTATTTCATCTTGCTTTCTTTTGCAGCAACGGAAACAGGAAATGTAATCCCAATTTTATCTGCCTGCTCTTTTATATGCTATATTAATATATACTATGTTTTCGGGAGATTTTCGCGGGTTTGTATGTGGATCTTGGTTCTTCGGGTTTTCTCCCCACGTAGAATTGGAAATATCTAGGCCGACGTTTTATGAAGTCTCTGAGAAGCCACAAGGCGAAGACACAAGCCTGAAATATGATGAATGAGACTTCATTGAAACGTCGCCTAGATATTTCCAATTCTACGTGGGAGAAAATCTGAAGACCAAAGATACCACACACACACACACACACACATATCATATTATTCATATATTATTCTAATCAGACCAGCATTCACTTTTCATAAATCGCTTACACACACACATACAAACACACACTTCCCATAATCTTTTCTGTTTGTTTGTCAATAGAAACTGGAGCTACTGGACTCCCTTGCTTCATGCAGATCCCTACAGATGAATGCAGCAGTGATACTCGAGTCAAAATGAGATGGAAAACATTTTGCTATGTTCAGTAGAAAAAAAGCACTGTGTTTGTGATAGGAACTGTACACACATACCAGCCATACAAACTGAGCCTGATGGTTTTACACTGCATTATGTTTATATAAGAGCCAACATGGTGTAGTATTGAAGACACCAGGCTAGAAAACTGGAGTCCATGAATTCTAGTCCTGAAATAAGTTAGGTAAGAAGTCAGCTGGGGTGTCCTTGAGCCAGTCACTTTCTCTTGGCCCTAGGAAGGAAACAAGGGCAGACCAGTTTCAGAAAAACTTTGCCAAGAAAATTGCCGGGATTGGTCCAGGCAGTTGCCAGAAGTTTTGGACTCCTGACTTGAAAGACAAACTTCCCAAACTTCATTCTTCTTCACTTCTTTTTAAAAGGCAGCCTGGTAAATGAAGGATGACACATTTCAGATTTAATCCTTACTTTTCCTATTGCCCAAGTCTACAACTTGATGAGAGTAATGACAGGGTGAAAAAATATGCAAGTACTTAAATTATAGCACAGGGAGAAACAGATTTAGCCATGACATGCACTGCGGTTTCCCCACAGAGCAGGGAATGGCACTAATAAGAGATATAACTGCCTGACAATTTGACTGTACGTATGGTAATTACTGTTAAATTCCCATTAATTCAGCTGTTCTTTGCTCATCCACAGATGAAACGGGGTGGTTAAGTTTCAGACTAAAAACTATAAATTGTTAAGAACCTTCTCCTGCTATGGGCTGAATTTGCTTGGAAACAGGGCACTATCTAGGTCACAAATTAAGTCTTGCTGAGTTCAGTGCCAGTTACTCTCAAGGAAACGTGTAGACTGCAGCCATGGATTCTAAACTCAAGGGATACAAAAAAGTATTATGAGCTTTAATTGCATCTGCATTATACCTTAGTTAGCAGTAAAAAGCCAATATATTTTCAGGTGATTATGTTATACGGTAACATCTTCCCTTCCCCCTCTTTCCACACACACACACGAGCAGCAATTCTTCCTGAACATCCCTGGGATCAGGAGAAATAAAATTTATGGAAAATAGCTATCCTTTTTCATATAATCATTCTTGTTGCACTGGTTCAAGCTTCAAAACTGGAAACCTGCATTTCATTGGTTGCGAATCAAAATTAGGGACTACCTCAACTTACTCTTCCACTTAACTAAGGCTCTTCTCTGTGGAAGGGTTTTGCATAATCCAAAATTGTCATCATGTCTGTCTTTTGCAGGGTGGTCAAATGAAAAGTTGAAGATGATAAATCTACTTAGTGCTGATAAAGTCTGCAGCCTTCTTTGTGCAAATCACTTTCTTTTCTTTTTCTTTTGTTTCAATTGCTGGTACTAGGAGCAAATGCGGAGGAAAAATAACTATGAAATGAAAAGGACACACAGAGTTTCAGGACATTATGCAAAAGCAAGCTAGCTCACGTTCTTCCTTCATTAAAGTTTTAATTAAATTAAATTGGATTTCTTTTTTCCTCTACACTGAATGGTTTTTGTTTATTAAGCTGTAAGTTTCTTACCTTGTTTGTTTTTATTGAATGTGTTAATGACTGGTATATATATGTATTTCTCCAATGAAAGCATTTACTTTTATTCTTGTGGGAAGGATTACACTAATTCATTTATTACTTTAGGGTTTGTGGTATTCCAGAGCATGAGAACTGCAGGAACAGAAAGAATCTTGCATGTTAGATTTAAATGAACCCGATTTTATTTTTAAGCAGTTAGCCTAGTGACAGAAGAAATTGCCCCTAGCTGCAAGAGGTCACTCCCTAGATGCAGGCAACATCAGTTTCATGAAGACCCTAAAACCCTTCACTATAGCTTGCAGGAATTTTGATGAACCAACTACCATAATACTTCATTATGTTTGTTTTCACTTAGAAGAAAAGTTAGTCGTTGCAAGAAGTGAGGGTGGATCCTCTCCCCTTCTATAGAAAGCCACGTATACGGAGGATGCCACATTAGCTTATCAGTGCGGGAAAGGAGAGAAAAAAATTGGAAGACAGGATGACTTTGGAGTTTTTGCTAGTGGGGAAATGAGGGTGGGGGGGGGGAAGGCAACCTGAGCATCAAAACATTTTTTAAAATAAAAATGTTGCCGTTTTTTTCCTGAAACCACAGCTGAGCTGGAGCTAAATTGGCTCAGCTTTTCCATGGGTGAGAAAAGCAGCCAGAGGCAGCTAGAAAAGCACTGTTTATCCCAAAATTAAAATCTCTCCATCCTTCCACTCAAAGCCCACTCACTACCAAGGTTTTAGGTACGGGCTTGTGGTTTTATCTGTTTTACTTAGCTACAAAGTAAGAAGGTAGAAGTTCCACTTATTTAACACCTCATACAAATGCCACTTGTTGATCATTTTTTCTTTCTATTATCAAAAGCAACATAGTTAACAACACTTAACATAGGCTGGTGTGGAAAAAATTACTGTCCCCTACCTACATCTGGCAACCTGAAGTTCCCAGGTGAATCTGCACCATTTCCAGGTTCAGCTGGTAGCTCTGTGCCTCTTGCTTCCTTTCAAGAGCTATCCATTATATTTATATTTGTATCAATCAAATTAAGTGATTTCAGAGATGAGTTCCACATTGCCAGGCTGGTGAGATTGGGGGTGTCTTCAGGGGTGTGCTCAAAAAAGTCAAGATGCTAGACCGGATTTATGATTGAAGCATGTAAAGAAAACAAATAGAGGCTTGGTCTCACTGTCATGGCCGCCATTTTGACTTTTTGGCTACATCTCTTAGACACCCGCAATGAGATGAGATGAAATGGAGGAGGGATAAAAGAAGATGAAATGGGGAGGTTTAGGTTTGTTATGTTCAGAGCTTGACTTTTATTTCTTTGCAGTGTTCAGATGGAGCTACAACAGCTAGAATGGTGTGATTCAATGACACGTGGAAGCCATTTCCTCTGATACTGTGCCTGAGGACTCGCTTTCCCTGGTCCAAAGATTGCACACAAAAAGCTATTCCTCGGTGCCCCTTCACGTTTCTCATGAAACTGGATGTACTTTTTAGAAAGATAATATACTCTAGCAGAATACACTTTAAAAGTTATTGCAGAAATGGTAGCTTTCAATTTGTGATGCCACATGTGCGTAGGTGGGTAAAAGAGTGTGAATGATAGAGATGTTCTTTTCCCATTGGGAATGCACATACAAGGAGAACATACTGAATCTGTTTATCCAGATGGTAGCCATGTGTCACCAGTAGTGTTCTTTGTTAACTTTTTTGGGGGGGATATTATTGAACAACCCTGGTTATTAAAATTCTGTTTCAGAGCACCAGGGTTTTCTTTTTTAGAATATTTCCTGGACTATCCAAAGAGAAGGGAGGTGAATTAGTAAGGAAAGAACATTATTTAAAGGAGTTTATTAGCTGATGGATGTGTATGAACAGCACAACGCTGTTCTGGCAGCCACTTTTTTTTTTTTTTTAATTACATTTATATGCCGCCCTTCTCCGGAGACTCAGGGCGGCTTACAGTCTATGGAGCACCATGCTAAGTGCTCAGCAATAGCCTTCATTCCATTGTATATGCCTGCTTATAGTAGGGCTTTTGGCCCCCCCCAAGCGGCATTTTACAAAGTCAGCTTATTGCCCCAACAATCTTGGGTCCTCAATTTACCTACCCCGAGAGGATGGAAGGCTGAGTCAACTTGAGCCTGGTGGGATTCGAACCTGCCACTAATTGCAGGCAGCTTGCCACTAAGTGCTAGATGATTAACAAGAACAGCCTTGTCCAAAAGCGTGACCACTCCTGCCAGGTGGTTCTCGTTGCAGTATCAGGCACATAAATCTTATTATATAAATCTTGTTATTTAATCTTCTCATCACTCCTTATCAACCATCCTCCCACTTATGACTCAGTGGTGGGATTCAAATTTTTTTACTACCGGTTCTGTAGGTGTGGTTTGGTGGGCGTAGCAGAGGAAGGATACTGTAAAATCTCCAGTCATAGGTGGTATTTGCCGGTTCTCTGAACTACTCAAAAATTTCCACTACCGATTCTCTAGAACTGATCAGAACCTGCTGAATACCACCTTTGATATGACTGTAACTTTGTCGCTTGTATTCTTACAATTTATATGATTGTTTCCTAGTATGATTTGATTGCTTATTGTACCCTATGACTATTATTAAGTGTTGTACCTTATGATTCTGACTCTTGACGAATGTATCTTTTCTTTACGTACATGAGAGCATTTGCACCAAGACAAATTCCTTGTGTGTCCAATCACACTTGGCCAATAAGGTATTCTATTCTATGTTATCCTATCTCCTTTTGTATCTCTGATACTCTGGTGGAACCTATGGGAAGGTACACTCATACTTATCTGGACAGAAAGAGGGGGATTATCAGCCTAATTTAAGAAAGCCATAAAAGAATAGTTAAAAACTCTGAACCATTCTGGGTACATTGGTTGTCAAGATGATACAGATAGAAAAAAGGTAAATGGATAGATCATTGCCCATACTATATGATCAGGTTTGATGAGTTTGTAGATGTGCTACCTCATGGATTACTTAGCCGTAATTTGACTTAACTGATTGTAGTTAAATGAAACATGGCAAACATAAGTAAAAACTGATGGTTTAGGGGGAATGTGCTGTTGCTTTCATACACAAACATGCATTTTTTTCTTGTACAGTACTGACAAAAGGCGGAGCAGAGAGAAGCATCTGGATTGAGAGGGGGGGAAACACTTTTTTTTTTAATCTTCCAGAAACTTTCTCTTGTTTGGCAGTGAGGAATAACAAAATAAAATAATGAAAATATATTATTTTAAAAATAATATTTAAAAATCCACTGATAACAGTTTAGGGATTTTTTTCTTTTCTTCTAGCTATCTAGCAGTTGATGGATGGAATCATGCTGCAGCCAGAATTCAGATTGCCTGACCCTCAAATAGTTTTGAATGGAAAATACAACACAGCATAGCCATGCTTTCAAAATATTAAAATGAATAAATAGCAGGCTATTTGGCAAGGGGGACCCTCCCACGTACAGAACAAGATGCCCCTGTTGGTATTCAAATGAAATCAAGCTTGTTATGAATGTTTACAGGCCTGAATGTAAATATAAGATTTCAAGTTTTCAACAGTTGTTTGTCGTTTAAATATTGGCCTCTGTCCTATATTACAAAACATCACTTGCTATTCTGCTTTGTGGTAGTGAATGCAGCACTGTGAGAATGTCAAGCCCATGTTATCCTTGTGATGTAGGTCTATGCCAGTGGAGGCTAACCTTTTGGGGATCCTGTGCCGAAAATTGCCCAGAAGGCAATGCGCGCGACCCCCAAGCTCCTGCGCATGTGCACGCGCCCACATATCCCGTGCATCTCTGCTCATGCGCGTGCATCTCTGCACACCCCCTGCCCCTCGCCACATGCGCGCTATATACCGACAATCAGCTTCCAGGTGGGTGGCGAGCACATGCATCTTCTGGGCGAACCTCTCGCGTGCCGGCAGAAGTGGCTCTGCGTTGCCATTCGGCATGCAGGCCATAGATTCACATCACAGGTCTATGCCATTCGGGGGAGAACAAAAAGATTTATTTAAACTATGTCCCACGTAATATTTAAATTTAAGATTATTAACTCTAGCTTAAAATATATTAGGTGATAATAATCATTCTAACTTCCATGAGATTTATTTTGTGACTTTTTCGCTGGCCCCAATCCCTTTTTGCTTTGTAGCTGTAGGACTTAAATAACCATAAAATCATAAGCCTGATTTGTAAAAAAATATATTCCTTTTTCTCTGAGAACTATGAGAACTGGAGTTCGTGTCATGTTAGCAAAGAATTTTGAAAGAGATTGTTCAACCAACTTCTACTAAAGATATTTTGGAGAAGCCGTAGCAGTTAAATTGGGGATAAATAATTGAATAATATATTTCTATTACAGTTAAGCCCTACAATTTCATGGCATTTTCGCTTTGCACCAGTAATGGCAATGTATTCAAAAGTAAATACTGGGCCATTTATTTTACTAAACAACATGGTAGTTCTTGAGAACTAATTTAAGTCCCAGCCACCTTAGCTGCACATGGAAAGCAGATAAGTTTGATTAATAGCGTACTCTCTCCTTCCCTCCCTCCTTGTCTCACACTTTCTCCAAAAGTCCTTCAGAACTTTTAAAGGACTGCATGGTTAATAGCATGGTAAAATTTAAATGCAAACTCTGGAATGAACCCTCTACACTCTGAAAATTAAAAATTAAATGCAGTTAACTCCAACTGAAAGTGGCAAACATCTATTAAAATACTTTTCTCAAAACATGGAGAAATCCCAAGCCACTGGTGGCCAAACTAAATATTATGTTACATTTTTCTTGATTTTTATTTGGAAAAAAAAATTAAGGTAGCTCAGGGAGCCCACAATAGAAATTATAAAAAAACAGATATATAGATTTAGTGCACTTATTTAAAAAAGATACTTTTTGTCCCTTCAATAAAGATTTTAGTTTCTTATGTATCATTTTCTTTCTTTTATTTTCATACATTGCATGTTTAAAAAATACATTTTAATATTCATTTAAAATGTAATGTGTGACTGCAAACAACATAAAGTAATAGAATGAAAAAAAGTTCCAATTGCTTACCAGTTTTCTACCAAATATCTACTTAGTGGCAGACCTGAAGTTGGTACCAGATAACTGATAAATGCCTAAAAATTCATAGAGAAGGGAAAATATGTATTAATAATTGCTTTAATCACTATTGTCTACCATCAATACTATTTGCTCATTTAATTAGTCTGAGAATTGAATGTATGCATGATAATTATAAGACCACATATGATTCAGTTGAATTGCTTTCTAAGGAGAATAAGTAGAACGTGGCTAAGAAGAAATCAGATGATTATCTTCATTCCATTCTACTTCTCCCTCTTTATTTTGTTTCCGAAATGGAGAAACAAAAGGCAATGGATTAGGACTCAGCTCTCTCCCTGCTCTCCAGAAGGGTTAAGAGTTAAAAAGAAGAGATGAAATAAAGCCACGGCTTCTTGAAGGAACTAAGAGGAAAAGGAACTAAACAAGAGCCCAGACATAGACTTGACTCTTCAAAGTAGAGAATATCAATCTCTAAAGGAGGCTGTCTGTCAGCTAGTAGCTATGGTGTCTGAATAACCCTGACATGCCTCATTCATCTCTGTGTGTGTCACATAGGCAAATACAGGGACATTGTATTGTCTACTGGCTGGTTGGTTGGTTGCAGCAAGAGTTGCCTCTCTGAGGCCATCATGTGTAGCAAACAGTAGAATCTGCCTCCTTGCAAGATGAAGAAGCCAAGGGATTTTAGCTCTGGCTCCAAGTCACTCCATCTTGCTCAAACAGAGAGTATGGGTTTCTCCTTCTGCTTACTTTAGGGGATCTGACAGCAGGTTAATTATGTTGTCAAGTAAGGATCTTTCTTCTTTCAGCAGACCAACTTTGTTTCTTCAAGGTTGTGTTGTATCTTCATGCTGCCTTTTTAAATCAGCTTTGAGAAGATCAAGGGGAGGATGTTGAATGGAGGATTCTCTGACTCCAGAAAGGAGATACAATGCTGGCATGATTGTTGCAGCTGGACTGCCATCCAACTGAACGAGGATGGAGAACTGAAGTTAAGCCTGATGATCCCATTCTTTTGCCGTGACAACCTCATTAAAGCAAGCTCAGATAGCAGATTTCCTCCCCTGATCTCCCCAAAGGCGATTTTAAAAAGGCAGCATGGAGATAAAGCACACAACCTTGAAGAAAAGACAGAGCTGATCTGCTAAAAGAAGAAAAGACCCTTACTTGACATCATAATTAACCTGCTGTCAGGTCCCCTGAAGTAAGCAGGAAGGAGAAAGCAGCTCTGACTGGAGAAGGATGGAGTAGTGACTTGGGACCGGAGCTAAAATCCTTTGGCTTCCTCATCTTGCCAAGGAGGCAGATTCTGCAGTTTGCCACACGGTGATGGCCTTGGAGGGCCATTCTTGGTGCAACCAGGAGCCCTGGTGGTGCAGTGGTTAGAATGCAGTATTGCAGGCAAACTCTGCCCACAGCTTGGAGTTCTACCCTGACCGGCTCAAGGTTGACTCAACCTTCCCTCCTTCCGAGGTTGGTAAAATAAGGGCCCAGTTTGTTGGGGGCAATAACTTGTAAACTGCTCAGTGAGTGCTATAAAGCACTATGGGGCAGTATAACTGCAATTGTTATAGTATCATGTAACCTTGCATGCTTACTCCAGCTGCCCATTGGGTAAGAAAATACCCTCCTTTCACCAGCAGAGTGAGGCACAGGCAGACAATGATGCCTTTCTGTGAAAAAAAGACAGGAGGTTTTCACTGCTGCAACCACGGTACCACGAAGCAGCTACTCATGACAGCAGGGGATAGAAGACAAGCAGGAGCAAGGCTTGAACAACGGAATAGCCCCTCCTAGCCCTCAAGTGCCCAGTTAGGAGCATTGAAGTAGGATTCACCTGCACAACACACATCGGGTTGGCTTTTAGATGTGTAAGAGTAGAGAAAGCCCTATCTTACTTTCCACCTTCGTTCTCAAAGGGTCTTTGCACTTTCAAAATTTTGCTGTTGGAGGCTGGGGACTGCTAGTCACAGTGAGGAACAAGCTGCGGAAATTCCTCTCTTTAGAAGAAGGAAGAGGAACCCAGATTTGGGCTACAACTTTATCTCAACACCTATCAACTTTACATTATGTTTAATGAACGTCTCCAATCTACTAAGATCGGAGGCTTTATCTCTGAGCTCAGTAGGGTTGTCATCTCATATTTCAAAGGGGTAGAAATTAGCTTGAGTAGTGTCTTCATGAGAAATAGCTTTGTGTAAAGGTTGAAGACCACTGAACTAGAAAAAAAAAGGCCATGAATTCTACTGGGTGGGTGAGTTTGGATCAGTCACCAGTGCCTCTCTCTCTTTCTCTCTCAGCCCTAGGAACAAGGCAGCAATGGCAAACCATTTCCAGTATTGCCACTAAAATTGCATAAACATGTCCAAGCAGTTACCAGGAGTCAACACTGATTTAAAAAACACACACACACAAAACCCTTACATCAGGAATGTCAAACTCATGTCATCATGGTTGCATCATGTGACGTATTAGGACTTCCCCCCCACTCGCTAAACTGGGCGGGGGTGTGGCTACCACGTGAGGCACCTGGCCTGTGGGTCGGGAGTTTGACAGCCCTGACTTAGATGGTCTTTATAGTGAATTGAATGGCAGGAGAGGCTGGTGAAGTAGGTTCTCGAATATAGAATAGAATAGATAGAATAGAATAGAATAGAATAGAATAGAACAGAACAGAATAGAATACTTTATTGGCCAAATGTGATTGGACAAACAAGGAATTTGTCTTGGTGTAAATACTACTCTCAGTATAATAAAGAAAAGATACATTTGTTAAGAATCAAGAATCATAACGTACACACTTAATGATAGTCATAGGGTACAATCAACAATCCAATCATACTAGGAACAGTCAATATAAATCATAAGGATAAAATGTGGTTTATACTCTATAACTATTATTATGAAGCCTTGGTGGTGCAGTGGTTAGGGTGCAATACTGTAAGCTACTCCCACTGCAATTTGGCAGATCGAATCCCACCAGGCTCAAGGTTGACTCAGCCTTCCATCCTTCCGGGTGGGTAAAATGAGGACCCAAATTGTTGGGGGCCAATAGGCTGACTCTGTAAACCCACTTTTGAGAAGGCTATAAAGTGGTATATAAGTTAAGTGCTATTGCTATTTGCTCTTAGTTATCAGGAGAACAAATATTTGTGGGGCTCTTGCCTGATTCATGTCATGCAGGCTGGGTAATTTTATGCCATGGAGCCAATTGGGGGGGGGGGGGGCTCCTTTTTAAACAGATAGATAGAAAGGACACAACTTATATTAGTTGCACCACACTGCCATTCCCATGTTTGTTATGTATCAGAAGCAGCTATGCTTCTGATACATAACAACAACAAAAATCCCCAAACTGGTCTCTTAACCAGTTACAAATCATAACAATTTAAAAAATAAGGTACTACTTAGGGTTATTTTATTTTCATTTGAATTTCATTTAAACCACAGCTGCAGAAACAAAAGAAAACTCTATGCTAAAACACATTTGGAAGTGTGATCCTTTTGCTCTAGAAAAGGACAATCTGTTTTTAAAACCCAAAACCTGTAAGCATTGGCACTCAAGTATATATGTTAGCTGATAGTTACTTTAAATAAACTTAACTAAATTAAAATTATTAAACTAAAAATCAGAGCCAGCTTGGTGTAATGGTTAAGACATTAGGCCAGAAATCAGGAGACTGTGAGTTCTAGTCCCACCTTGAGCTTAAAACTGCTGGATGACCTTGGGCCCAGTCACTTTCTCTCACCCCTAGGAAGGAGGCAATGGCCAAAGCACTCTGAAAAAACTTGCCAAGAAAATTGCAGGGATTTGTACAGACAGTCTCGGGGAAACAGACACAATTAACAGAAGGAAAATGCACAAGTAAAATTAAAATTAGGCCAAAGGCTACTGATTGAAGTGATCAGCACCAGCAAGGCGAGTTCTAGGTGGCCAGGGGAGGACAGTAGACCTATTGTTGGTCTCTTTCAGCCCCTAACTCTGTCTGAGGAAGTCATCTGGGTCTCTGGCTGGAAGGAAACTTAAATTGGGACACCAGGTTGTGTCATGGCTCTTCTTTGGATAGTAACAAAGTCAGGAAGGTGTAAAGAGCTTCTTCTCGTGGCCTCTTAAAGAGCATTATAATAATTTATCTCCTAATGAAAACTCCACCACAGTCCGCAGTGAGGATCGGAGTCAAAATAAAGACAGATGTGACAGGCACGTTTCTTAAATGAATAAACATGGCAAACTCTTTTCATAAAATACAACTGTCTGACAAACACAGATGAGCCCAATGTTCTCTGATTACAGGAAGTCTGCGGATTGTTTTTCTAGAGGGATTGCTTTTCCTCCTCCATTCGTCTCGGAGGAATGAGCAACTGGCTTCAACTAGAAGATTTAGCAAAACAGCTTTTCAGCAGTGTGTGAAATCTATTGAACCCGGGGGGGTTTATTCTGCCTGCGATGCAGCAAAAATCCTTGGCAGTGATGTCTTTTCAATACTGGAAGGGAGGTGAAGGTTTTTTTTTTTTTTAATGTCATTCAAAATTTTTTGCTTTGGGCTCAGCTGCTGGACACCAAAACCAACACAGGCCACTTTTAGAAATAAAGGTTCAGAAAGGGATTTGGTAAGGAAAATAGAAATTAGATTACAAATATTTGAGATAATTGATTAAGAAACAGATCTTATTTTAGAAATTTAACCAGCATGGATCTACGTGGCCAAAATCGACATGTATTTTGAAGCATTTGTCTTTCTAAATAATGACTTTATGGGGACAAATAAACAGATGTATGGTATATTTTTAATACATTTTATGGTAAGCATCAGTGTGTGGAATAATAACATTAAAAATTATTTTGTTTTGTAAAGGCTGATTGCATAATAAGAGGGCAGTCACCTGATCCCAAGCACATAATTAGAATAGAATAGAATACTTTATTGGCCAAGGTGATTGGACACACAAGTAATTTGTCTAGTGTAAATACTTTTCAGTATACATACAGAAAAGGTACATTTGTTAAGGATCAAGAATCATAATGATAGTTCATAGGGTACAATCAACAAGCAAAATCATTCTAGGGAGGAAACAGTAATATAGAAATCGTAAGGATACAAGCAACAAACGTTACAGTCTACAATCACAAGTGGGAGGGGATGGGTGGATAAGGAGTGATGGAAGCGTAACAGTCGTAGTAGTGACAATTGAAAATAGTTGACCAGTGTTGAGGGAATTATTTACAGAGTGATGGCTTCGGGAAAAAAATGTCTGTGTCTAGTTGTCTGGTGTGCAGTGCTCTATAGCGTCGTCTTGAGGAAGGAGTGACACAGTTTATGTTGGGCAGGTGAGCGGTTGTAAATATTTTCTACAGCCCTCTTTTTTTACTCGTGCAGGTATACAGGTCCTCAATTGAAGGCAAAGTGGATATTAATTGTTTTTCTGCAGTCTAATTATACTCGGACGTCTGTGTCGGTTATGTTGGGTTGCAGAACCAAACCAGACAGTTATAGAGTTGCAGATGAAAGACTCAAGAACCGTTTGTAGAACTGGAATCAGCCGCTCTTGGGCAGTGTGAGCTTCCGAGTGGGCACAGATTTATTAATTATTATACTTATTCTAATTACCACTCAGTACAAAAGCCAATTCTGAGGAAAACATTTCTTACAAATGTATATTTTCATTGTAGATTGCAGGCTTTTTCATTCGTAAGAAAATAACCATGAAAAAAAACACTATAGGATGCCTCTTATCTCGTTCTTTACCTTAGGTCAAGCACTGTTGTGCCACAGTAGTACTTGGGTAACCAAAGTTACTGTTCATAATTGAAAAGAAACCACATTTTGGCAAGTAACATAAATCCTTATTTAGTCTAGAAGCAGGCACTATTGAATTTGGATATCTGTGGGAGATGCAAGGGGGTGAGGGAGGGCTATGTATCTCATCACCAAGTGACCACAAATTATGTAAACTGTGTATTTGCACAAAGTTCACTATTGGATTATGAGATCCAATCAACAATGCTTCTACTTAAGGTAATCTTCCTCCTGTGGCAGAAACAATGCTGTTAATGGATCAGCCCTCTTCACATAAAGATAAGGATCAAGAGATATAAGGGTTATCTGTAATGTAGCATCAGGCCCTGTTACATTGCATTGAGGGGCAAGGTGAGCTGGAGCAGGGCAAGGCTTTCCGAAACTGATCTTTAAGGAGCTTGATTTAAGGGTGGCACAAAGTCACATGCACCTGAAATGATGCTGCCACCTGCACGAGCCTTGGCCCGTGGATCCGGTAAGTTTGAGGCCTTCTCAGGGCCTTGAAAAACTTGGCTCTCTCCCCATGTTGTTAGGAGTGTTGGAGCCCTTCTGGCGGTATGAAAAAATGTTTGGGGTTATTTTTTATCGTTCTCCATCTGCCAGCTTATTCCGCCTATTATATGGCATGGTAAATTTGTTTCGTTTTTCAGATGGCGAGATGCCCCAGAGTAGGTGGAGTCCAACGTTTAAATAAAAGGTAAATAAATAAGAAGCTACATGGTGTAGGCCAAGGGCTTCTAAATAATCCCTCCTCTGTTGGATTTGAGCTATGATAAAGCACTTAGAAAATTCAATGTCTTTTCAGATCAAAGACAGACACCCTACCTTCTCGGTCAAAGTTATGTCACCCACTGTGTGCTCCTATTTGTAACGAGAAGCTAGAAAAAGCCATGCAGTTAGATTGTTCTCTGAGTTCAGGCAGCCATGTAAATTGAAATAATCTGCTGAAGTGAGCAATATCTCATCATCTGAGAATTTATGAAAGTTGGATATCAGAGCAATCACAGAGACCAGTAGAATTTTATTCTAGAATTTTAGCTGAACCTAACCAAGTATTCCACCAGCTGACGCATCCTGCAAACCTAATACTGTATTCAAAGGTCCTTTTAAATGGGGGGGGGGACCATAATTTCCATAGAATTTGGGAATATCAGGGTTTGTGTGTAACAGTTAAAAGCATAGGTTTAAAATGCAAGCACGTTTTCTTTGATCTGCGATTAGGCTGATCAATTATGCTGCAAAATGTTACTCCTTAATATAAAAAACCCCTAAATAAAGAAATGGGGATTGTCTTACATGTTCAGAAATTATGCTACTTTCGTTCAGATAGGAAAGCTGAGCACCAATTATAGAAAGACATGTAGGCTGCCTAGCAGGGGAATAAAGGGCTATGTGAAAAGGAATGGAGAAAGCAAGGAGGGAGAGGAGGGAAGGAAACCCTACGGCCAATTATGCTAGTCCGAGTCTAGATTCAAGAATGCAAATCATCATGAGGTTGATTCACGCGAGCAAAATAAGATGCTTCCTCAGGGATTTGGAAAAAGCTGTCATTAATGATTTTGAGGTATTCCTTGCAAACTGCATGTCTATGGTTAATAGCAAGATTGTGCTTATTGGAGGGGACTATGCATTTCTTAACCCACTTTGCCAGCCAGACATGGAAAAATAATTACAGTCAACATTCTCTCAATCGAAAAAGATCAGGGAAGAATCCTGCTTATCTCACTTACCTTTGGCCGGGTTCTCCAAGGAGTATATAGTTGGATGAAAAGCATGTTCTGTGTTGGTTTAGAGACCTCAAAGACTCTCTTCTGGCAGTATTGTTTGTGGAGATGATGGAAAAGGGACTCCCTTTGGATGATCCGATAAGAGATATGGGGGATTGCCTTTAACACACCCCCCACCCAGTTATTTTTATATCAGCCTCCGTAGCATTGGTCAATAATTAAGCTTGAAATTAGAAGGCACCACTTTACTAAAATGTGATAAACTAGGGGGGTGACAAATACATTTGTGAGTGTGGAGACAGACAAATGTTCTGTCATGTTACAAATCAGACAGACATGCAAGCTTCAAATCACTTCACTTAAAAAATGTCGTTCTGTAGGGGATCCCGGAAGAAGTCAATGAAGACTCAAGTCCAGGAAAAGCTAGCAAAAGGTGCTCATGGGCAATTGGATCACAATTGTTGGGCTATTGCAATGGTTTAACATTTGTAGATGTCTTACCTGTCATAACACAAGAACAGCATTCCCCTCTAAGGAACAGGAATGCAAAACCACATCTGCACAGTTGGTACAGAAACATTGTAGACTGGATCTTCCTCCCGGCTCCGTGAGGTAAGAATCTTTTTGTATATTTTGTGTTACATTCTTATATAGTCCTATGTGTTCTGGATTGGTCATATTTGAAATACCTGTACTGTTCATTGGTCTACATTCCGGCGGGAGATCCCTCGCCCACGTCATTGGTTGACTTAGGCGGGGATCCTTTAAAGAAGGAGTGCCGCGCAGACGAGTCAGTGCGGTGTCCTGGAAATAAACAAAAGACTGAATCACTGATACGTTGTGGGCCTCTCTTGCCGAATCAAAAAACTGGCGACGAAGGTGGATCGAGGCAACACGTTTAGAGAGTGCAGAGCGGCGGAGAGCGAGCGGCATCATGTACGGAACGAAACGCAACGCCTGAAAAAATTCAACCGGCCAAGGCGGAATGGCAGGACGTATGTGGACACGATTCTCAGGTTTTTGGAGGAGTAGCGATTTCTCGGGGAGTGGGGGGTAGGATAAACGCAAAGAGGCGGTGTTTTGACCCACTGCGGCCAAGCCGTATTTCGGATGGCCTAAAGGCCTAGAGTCTCCCAATCGATGTCAAATACGCTAACTGGCACGAACTAGAGAAGATCTGAGGAAACACTCAAGCGCCCACAGTTTCTGCCTGATAAAGCGCCATTGAGTCTACATCAGGACCAAAAAGAAGGGACCTATCGCCGATTTCGTGGGCCCGATTAAGAGAAGATAGGTGGAGGAGTGCGATGTTCTCGGATTTCAATGAGGCGTCTAAGCGACAGGATAGTCTTTAGGCTTAAAGATCCAATATTGCAGAGTAAGTTGCTAAACCGACCCAAGATAACAGCCACAGAGGCCATTGAAGAAGCCACCGCAGCCGAAGCCGCTCACAAATCGGCAGCAAGAATGAAACAGATTAATCAAGCTGCACACCACAAATCCAAAGAAACCACCAAAGCTGATGATGAACAAGGAAAAACCTCAACTCACTACGAGGATATTGAAACTGAGACCAGTAGTGAAGAAGACGAGGTTTGCCACCTAAAAGCCGCGAGAGGGAAAAAAGAGCGGGCTACCAGGCGGTTTGATTTTGAATGCAACCGTTGTGGTGGAAACCACCCCAGATCAGAGTGCCGATTCATAGATGCAATATGCCGAAAGTGTTGAAAAGAAAGGGCACATCGCAAGGGTATGCAGAGCCCGATCAAGCTACAGCCCCAGGCGAAGAGAAAGCCCTCCCCCAAGAGAGAGAGAAAAGAAAACAAACAACCGTTGGAGCCAGGAAGGAAGGAATAGAAAGTTTAAAGAGTCATCTTACAAGAAGGAAGAAACGCATCAAACAATAATAATTGGTCACTCTAATACAAAAAACGTTAAAAAAGTCCACGTGCAAGTAAGAATTGAAGAAAAAAATTGTGAAATGGAAGTGGATTCGGGATCATTCCTTTCCATGGTTTCCTGGGACACTATTAAGAAATTGATCCAGACATACGGCGAAGCGAACTAGACAAACAGAAATTAACACTCAAAGACTACCAGGGAAACAGAATTCCGGTAGTAGGGATTGGACATTTCCAGGTAACCTTCAACAACCATACTGAGATTCTTCCCCTAACAATCGTGGACCGGAACAGACCCAGCCTCTTAGGACTGGAATGGTTCGAACCGCTGGGAATAGGGATGACCGGTATCAACCATATCACAGACGCTGACTGGGAGGCAGATCTCATTCAAGAATTCCAGGACCTGTTCAGCGAAGAATTAGGCAAGTACCGGGGTAACCCGATTTCGTTTAACATAGACCCCAAGGTAGCCCCAATTAGACTAAAGGCTAGAAGGGTACCGTTTGCCTTAAAGCCAAAAATAGAAGAACAACTGGATAAACTAGTAAAGCAAGGGGTCCTCGAGCCAGTTGACCACGCTAAATGGGAGACCCCTATAGTGACCCCTATAAAAGCAGACGGGTCGGTTCGTATTTGTGGGGACTATAAGGCGACCCTCAACCATGCACTACAACAGAGCGCATACCCCGTGCCTGTCGTGCAACACTTGCTACATTCTATCAAGGGCGGAAAGATTTTCGCTAAACTCGATTTGGCTCAGGCTTACCAGCAACTGCCCGTTGACAAAAAAACAGCTGAAGCCCAAACTATTGTGACACACCGGGGTGCATTTAAGTGTAATCGCCTACAATTCGGCGTTAGCGTGGCACCAGGCATTTTTCAATCTCTTATGGAACGCCTCCTTCAAGGAATTCCTGGAGTCATCCCGTATTTCGATGACGTCCTAATTGCAGCTAAACACAAATTGCAACTGCGAGACCGCCTAAGAAAAGTGCTGACCAAATTTACTGAGGCTGGGTTTAAAGTCAAAAAAAGACAAATGTACCCTTATCACAGACAAAATAGAGTTTTTAGGATACCTAATCGATGGAAATGGCATCCATCCAACAGCAGGAAAAACCCGTGCCATCAAAAATGCCCCCACACCAACTAACAAGGCTGACCTACAAGCTTTCCTAGGGTTGATAAATTTTTACCATGTCTTTTTGCCCCAGAAAGCCACGGTGGCGGAACCCTTGCATAGGCTTTTGGACAAAGACGCATCGTGGAAGTGGGGACATCGGGAAGAAACAGCATTTAACAAAATTAAAGACATGATCACTTCAGCTCAAGTGTTAATTCAATATAACGAAACTTTGCCATTGTTACTAACTTGCGATGCCTCCCCCTTTGGAATCGGAGCTGTCCTGAGCCACCTTCTACCTAACGGCAGAGAGGCTCCGATTGCCTTCTATTCAAAAACCTTGTCCCAAAGCCAAAGGAATTACAGTCAACTGGACAAGGAAGCACTAGCCATAATTTCGGGTATTAAACGTTTTCATGAATACCTGTATGGCCGATCTTTTTCGATCATCACCGATCACAAACCCCTACTAGGTATCCTGGCGGGTGACAAACCCACTCCCCACATCCTATCACCCAGAATGACAAGATGGTCAGAATTCCTGGCCGCTTACAATTACACTCTGTCGTACCGCCCGGGTCCGACCATCACGCACGCCGATGCCTTAAGTCGTTGCCCGTTACCAGACTCTGATCCGGAACCAAACCCCAGTTTTTCAACATTTTTGATTGAGACCCTGCCCGACCTCCCGATGACAGCAGCAGACATCGCGCACGAAACCTCTAACGACCACCTACTGCATACCGTGAGTAGGTGGATCATGAAGGGTTGGCCTGACTCTGAGTTACAAGAACAGCACAGACCATTTAAACAGAGACAAATGGAACTGTCAGTACTAAAAGGCTGTGTACTATGGGGGGATCGAGTGGTCATTCCACAAAAACTGCGAAATTCCATATTGAAACTATTGCATGAGGGACACCCCGGGGTGGTAAAGATGAAAAGTCTAGCTAGAAGTTATGTATGGTGGCCGGGGTTAGACAAGGATGTTACCGACTGGGTCGCGGGTTGCCAGCCCTGCCAGACTTCCCGGCCCTCACCCCCAAAGGCACCAGCTACTGAGTGGGATCTACCTAGGGGCCCTTGGTCTAGAGTCCACATAGATTTTGCAGGCCCGACTAAGGGACATACCTTCTTGATTCTGGTAGACGCGTATTCAAACTGGTTAGAAGTGAGCCTCATGAAATCAACCTCTTCTGAAGCTGTCATCCGACAGCTCAGTCACTGGTTTGCCACCCACGGTTTACCAGACGTCCTGGTATCTGACAACGGCCCTCAATTCACGGCTACAGAATTTGAGGGCTACCTAGCCAGTTTGGGCATACGCCATGCCTTAACCGCGCCGGCACATCCGGCAGCGAATGGACGGGCCGAACGCATGGTCCGGTTTACCAAGGAGACCCTTCTTAAGTTAGATCAGGGCCCTATACAAACACGCATCGACAAACTATTGTTCCTACAACACACTACACCCAGTAGCACTACTAACAAAACCCCTGCTGAATTACTTATGGGGAGAAAGCTACGTTCCCCTCTCGATAGATTACACCCCACCTACACTCCAGAGAAACCCCTAGATTCTTCAACCAAAGTCCGAACATTCCGAATTGGGGATTTAGTTTACGCTAAAAACCTGGTAGGGCACCCCTTATGGGTGCCAGCCACCATCACACATCTAACCGGGCCCCGTTCTTACCGGCTTACCACCGCTGATGGCAAAAGCTGGAAACGACACATAGACCAACTTCGAACTCGCACCCACCCCAGACCTGGCGATTTTCCTGGGGGGGAAGGGGAACAACCACCAAACAGTCTGGATAAGGAAAGCCCACTAACAGACAATGACACCCTAACTCACACACACACACCCTCAACTCTAGCTCCGGTCGGGTCGCGCTGCTACGCACCTGATCCTGAAGAACGTCCCGCTGAAACATCTGACAGGGTCGTCGATAATCCAGGCCGAGCAGGGAGCGGCATGGCCACGTCAACTAGCCCAGTTAGGCCCGTTGGTAGTGACGCAGCCGGCTCGACCTGCTCGAAGTTTCCAGGGCCGGAGGCGAGAGGAGCAACAGGTCCTTCCGCACCAGCCGATGGTAACGACGCAACTGAGCCGCGCAGGTCCAGTCGGACTCACAGGAGCCCCGCCTATCTACGTGATTACGTAACATAGGCGCGGCTCCTGATTGGTCAGACTGGACCAAGGAGGGAGGGGTGTTCTGGATTGGTTAATATTTGAAATACTTACTGTTTATTGGTCTACATTCCGGCGGGAGATCCTCGCCCCGTCATTGGTTGACTTAGGCGCGGGAGTCCTTTAAAAGAAGGGCTGCCGCGCCACCGAGTCAGTCGGTGTCCTGGAAATAAACAAAAAGACTGAATCACTATACGTGTGTGCCTCTTCATTGCCGCCTCAAAACAGTACTTTTTAAAAGTAACCTAGTCCTAAGCCATTTGGGGCTTTAAAGATCACAATCAGCACTTTTCCCTGGATCCAGACATGGACCAGCAACCAGCGAAGAGGGCAAAGAACTGATATGATATATCCTAGTGGGTGTCTAGACACTCTATTTTAATTGAAGTTTCCAATTAGGCAGCCCCTGGAAAATGCATTGCAATAATCCAAATGGAAAGTTACCAGACCATGAATAGCTGTTGCAAGAATGTTTCTGTCTAGGGAAGTTGCAGTTGGTAAATCAGCTGAATCTGATAAAAGTCACCTGTTGTCACCAAGGCCATCTGAGACCCTAGTAACACATTTTAGAGCATCCCCAAACTTAGGATGTGTACAGAGCCCTCCAGAACAAGCAAGGTACAACTCTGCTAGATAAAATACAGCACCTGCAACTAATGCTTCCATCTTATTTGGATTGAGTCTCGGGTTTTTTTGGCCCTCCAACTGCCAGGACGCTAACTTGACACACCTGTGTTAGATGAAAGGGATAGGTAAAATGGGATGCATATTGGCAGCCTCCATTCCTGCATAATCTCTTCTAGGAAAAATTAAACTAAATGATGCTTTTGATGTACAACATTAATTTGATGTATACATTAATTTGTATATTTTTTTCATGTATTCTTTTGTTTGGGATATAGAAGTAAATAATGTCAAAAATACCCAGTTAAGGATACCAAATCTAGATGAAATCTAGATGATGACAAATATATCCCAAAAATTAATTCTCTACTGCTACATATTGGTTATCCAGTATTTTGTAATCCAGGTTTGACTCCTGACCTCATTTTTCCTCATTTTAGGTACGGTGAATATCCAAAACTTTATTGGTGAATGATGACTTTCACCCATGAGTGGAAGGGTAATGTTTTTGTTGTGATAATCACTTTGGTTTTTTGGTTCTGGTTTTGCATGAAACAATTGTAAATTACTTGCCATGTTTATTTATCTCCAACTTTCTTCCATAATGGAACTTAGTGTAGTTGTCAGCACAACAACCACACCCAGAGGTGGTATTCAGCAGGTTCTGACCAGTTCTGGAGAACCAGTAGTAGAATCCCAGCTGATCGTCTGGGTCTTCTTTTGTTGCCCTACACAGGAGAAGGGAGCTGGAAAGCAGATTGGTGGGGTGGGGAGAGAATGGGGATTTTACAGTATTTTTCCCCTGGAGTGGGGTGAGAAAGAAGATTTTGCAGTATTCTTCCCCTGCCATGCCCACCAATCACACCCACCAAGCCATGCCCACAGAACCAGTATAACAATTTTTGAATCCCACCACTGATCACACTCACATGTGCAGAATTCAAGCTAAGTATTTTATTATGTTCTGCCTATCATACAGGAATCTCCCCAGTCTGACAGCTTTCCCTTGGGAACAAATAGATAAGGCTCCAAGGAATTTGGGGATGAGCAGTTCTGGCTCTTTTACAGTTGCACAGTGACTCTAGATTAGCTTTGTGCTTGATTCCCTCCTCCCTGCCAGGCTGGGTGCTTCCCAACAATGGTCTACATAATATTATTAGATCACATACCAATCACTTCATACCTGGAAAATAAATATCATCCAAATTAAGGAAGTGAAAGCCTTCAAGTTGCCAGGCACTTATGTTCAATTTCTAGAAATTTCAACTTTCAAATGCAAAGTTGCACTGATAGACATTTTTCCCTGTGAAAGCACCAACTTATGTCTGATCAGATGACTGAGAGTTTACTCTACAACCCATATGTACACTGTGTTTAGAAATCGCCTAGGTTGAAGTCAAGCAGAGTGCAAGGGATACCTCACACCTCTGTTGCAATAAGCTTATATAATATATAGCCCATTCTTACCACTTTCAAACCTCTCTAGCACATTTTTGTGCTTGCACATAGAGTAATCTTCTACTAACATGCCCACATGTCCTACCCTCAATGGTGTGGATAGGGAGATTCAATCATATTCCACACCAACGTTGTTGTGCAGGTGCTCAAATATCAAAATTGAATCAGTGGCCCATGTACTTTGGAATTAACCCATCTATCCTTGATTCTGAGGAATGGAGTTAATCTGTCTCATAACAAACCATTTGATTTGAGACAACTGTGAACTTTCTACTAAACAACTTTCTGTGAACTTTATGTATTCCAAAGTCTCTCGAAAATGTCTACTCTCTAGTCTAACTAATCTCTCTGCACTAGCAACTGCTGTCAAAAGTCACTGAATAAAATATAATTGTGCTTAGTTTCTATTATAAATGGGGGGGCTAGGTGATTTTTCAGGAGGCAACTGGACTTTCTGGTTTTTTTTTGAAGATATTTTGCTTGTCATCCAAGACGCTTCTTCAGATCTGACTGGATGGTGGGCAAGGGGAGTCAAAAAGTATCTTTGGGACATCCTTCCAGTTTCTCCTACAAAATCTATGGGATGTAAAAGGATGTGGAATGTCATTTTGGGTGATTTTTTTGTTCAATATGGACTAATGGACGCTTTGGTGATGGGCAAAAACATTCCAGAAAAATATTTTTTTCAGAATGGTATACAAAGGGATAGAGGGAAAATTTTCATCAGACCACCACTAAGTGTGTCATTTTAGACTCTTGAATTTGTAACTGTCCCTACTCAAAAAGAAAAAGTAGGTTGAAGTGTTGATTTGATTGTGAGCATAAAGCTGAAATCGTTATTCTCAGCATGAAATATTTGTAACGGAGAAGCAAAGAAGTGGTTAGCCATAATTGGATATCAACATTAACCCTAGCCTTAAAAAAGCAGCTAAAAGGCAAGAAATGGGAGAAAGAAGCAAAGATCAGACAATAGGGTAAAAGAGTAAAATGACAGAGGAATCATAAATAACAGAGAATTCATTTCTAGTTAATAGCCATTTCAAAATGACCCATTATCCTCTGGAGTATCTGTGGCACAGTAAATCCACACAGTCTGAATAGCCTCTCTGTACAAGGGATTATATTCTATTATTTAATTTAAATTTACACATCATTAAATCCCCCTGAATAAAGCCATAATTTTCATAATAACGGAAGTTATGAAGAGAAAAGACTGATTAACCTCTGAAGCTCCTGTCTTAGCCTTTAAATAAATCCATAAAAGCAGTTCAACCAATTGTGCTTTTCGTTTTCTCCAAGGTATTTCTATAAAAAGGCAGAGGGCATAACTCCTGACGTATATTCCAGCTCTATCCTATGTAGTTGGGTTTTTTTTTTAAGTAAAATTGTGCTCTCTTCCATCTCTATTATTCTGTCCAATTTTAACAGCCTTTAACCACTCTTGCCTTCTTTTAAACATTTTCATTCTAAACATTTTAATTTTTATATAGTATTTTGATATTTTAATGTTTTGCAATGCTATAGCAATAATTCCTAACTTCTGATTGTTTTTTAGTTTCTGCTGCTTTATAATGAACCACATTACATATTCAGTCCACCTTTGGTCAATCAGAAAGCTTTGCTATAGATAATTGATATACCGGTACATCTTTTTTTTAAATAACTATATGATTGCCCATACATTTATTTTCCTACTGTTAGATTTATTACAAGAGGAATTTTAAAAAATTAAAAAGGAAAACCTGTTCCGTCCAATCCTAGAGTCATACCAGCACATAATTTATCTCTTTAAATAACTTCTTTTATACATCTTTATACCTTTATACCTATTCTTAAATATCTTTTGAACAGGAAACATTCCATTCTTGAACGTAACCAATTTTCTATCACTGGATCTTTGTCTCTTGATCAAGAGTTCTTGGTAATACATTTTAACAGGTTCCATGGCCTGAAAAAAATTGAAAGTCTCTGATGTAGCACTTAGCAAAGCATTTCATGGACCATGGCTGCATTGACAAATCATTCTCAACTATTCCCAATTGAATAAACCATCGTGCATGGTGTTCAGTAAGTTATAAACCTTGTAAGGTGTGCAGAGCCCCAGAAGTGAGGTGAGCAGTCATATAAATGTAATGATAAATAAATAAACCATAATTCACTTTCCACATTGTCTGTTATCACACACAAGATCCAACCAAACCAACTTCATTGAGGCTAACCAAAAGAAGAAAATAAACCCACCAACATTATCTCAGTAAGGCTTATCCCAGATCTGAATAAGAACATCTATCTCATGTTGTAGATGTGATTCTAGAGTGAAAGCTGACATTTGCTACTGGCCACTGCTTGAGAGTGTAGCAGAGGCAGCTCTGCACTCCAGCTTTGTAACCTTACCATTTATCTTCTTAATACTTGCTACTTCCTAATGCTGGTCTCTGGTTAACCCTGGTTTGTGGAATAAATAATTCCATCCATAGCCATATCTTGAAGCAGCTGCTTGGACAGCATTCAGAATGGTGTGCAGTGTCATTTTTTAATGTATGCAATATACACATAATGCATATATTTATCAGTGGAATGGAAGAATCTAAGGAGAGGTGAAAACTGATTACAGCAATAGCACTTACTTATATACAGCTTTACAGCCCCCTCTAAGCAATTTACAGTCGGCATATTGCACCCAACAATTAGGGTCTCCATTTTACTCACCTCGAAAGGATGGAAGACTGAGTCAACCTGGAGCCTGGTGAGATTTGAACTGCCAAATTGCAGGCAGCAGAAGTAGCCTGCAGTACAGCACTCTAATCACTGCGCCACCATGACTCGTTGTCTCGGAAAGGTGTCTGAAACTGAAACATAGCATCGGAGAGTTGTAGAATTCCAAGGGGCCACAAATCCAGGTAACCCAAAATTTCTGTTGTTAAATGAGACATTTGTTAAGTGACTTTTGCCTCATTTTATGACATTTCTTGACACAGTTGTTAACTGAGTCGCTGCAGTGATTAAATTAGTAATATGGTTGTTAAATGAATCTGGCTTTCCCATTGACTTGGCTTGTCAGAAGGTCATAAAAGAGGATCACATGACCTCAAGACACTCCGCCATAAATGTGAAGCAGTTGCCAAGCATCTGGATTTTGATCATGTGACCATAGGGATGCCACAACATTTGTAAGGATGAAAAAAATGGTCATAAATCGCTTTTTTCAGTGTTGTTTGTAACTTTAAACGGTCACTAAATGAACTGTTGTAAGTTGAGGACTACCTGTAAGGTCTAGCCCTGTGATGGCGAACCTATGCAACACGTGCCAGAGGTGGCACGCAGAGCCTCAGCTGCTCTTCTGGTTTCTGGCATGTGAATGCGTGCCAGTCAGCTGGTCTTTGGTTTCCGGCCCTCCGGCACATGCATGTTCCAGGTTGGGCACTTGGTGCCGCAAAGGTTCACCATCACTGGTCTGGCCTATCCTTGCACAATAAATTGGCAATAAAACCATTTAAGGCTTTCACGAGAGGTAGACGTTCAGCCTCTTCTAAAACGTTCCAGAGCTAATGAATCCATAACTTCTAGAGGTAGATTGTTCCCTTGGTTGTACAAATCGGTAAGTTTTTCATTATGGTAAATGAATTCTATACTCCTTACTCCCAATCCTTGAGTTTACTGCCTTGTTGTGCAGTTTCCTTTTCTTTTTATATATTTGAACATCTCTATTATGTTCTCATGTTTCAATCTTCTTTTCTCCAGGAGGGAATCACATCTAATTTTCTCCTACACACACACACACATGCAAAACATATAAACATATATATGTTTAATTGCTCCCTGAACTCTGAATCCTCATGGTTATTAAAGATTTATGCAAGATAATTCAATATATATAGCACTACAAAATATGTTTTATTTTCACATTCAGTCATTAATAATTTACTATCGGATCTTCAGCTGGTGTGAATTATTGATGTCAATAGAACGGCAGTGATTCACACCAGCAGATTAATTAGATGTTAATACCATAGGAGTGTATGGGCATGCACACATGAGCAAAGACACTCCCACACACACACATGGTTTCAATCATAGAAGCTGTATTAATCTATATTGATGGAAATCAGTCCCTAAAGTTGCTTCCCATTTTTAAAACGACATTATAAATAAAAGTTTAGCACTGTGAATAAGCAACTAAAGGTGTCACATTCGGGATGAAGAGATCACATGTCTTAGTGCAAAGCCGTCTTTTATTTGATCCAGGGAATGTGGTTTAACTTCAGAGCAGATTCAGTGTGCATTTTTTCTGCTATTTTTCACCACTATAAATAGCTTGTCCAAACACCACCATTCCTAGGATAGATACCCAATCTATCTATCTAGTGGCAAAGCACAGGAAACAGGCCTGGGAGCAGAACTGGGAAGCAGCTCCTCTGATCCAGCAGTCTTTTTAATTCCCCTAGCTATAGATCACTCAGCAGCAATTTGAAAATCATTTAATTATTATTACATATCATAGTGGCTATTCCCAGATTCTATAAATGTGAATATAAATATCTATTTCACCCCCTCTCTCTCTTTCCTTAACTTTTATAAAAGCTAGTTGAAAAATCCAATGTGTATGATTAGAGACATATATTCTGATATGAGACATTTATTCTGCAAGGGTTGATTCATTGAGTTAAATGCATATAATGTGTGTGTGTGAGTGTATGGGAGTGTATACACACACATACACATATTATAGGAATCTATGGGTACATACATACACATTTATTTTTATCTCGACTTTTTATTTTTATGAATAACTCAAGGCAGTGAAGATACTTAATACTCCTTCCTCATCCGATTTTCTCCACAACAACTCTGTGAGGTATGTTGGGTTGAGACGAGAGAGAGAGAGAGAGAGAGAGAGAGAGTGGGGGGGAGGGAAGGAGAGGGAGGGAGGGAGGGAAGGAAAGAAGATGAAAGTCACCCTGTTGACTTTCATGGCTAAGGCAGGACTAGAACTCACAGTCTCCTGGTTTTTAGCTTGATGCCTTAATCACTAGACCAAGCTAGCACTATGAGTTCTATGATCTCAACAGCAACCCAAAGCAATTTCAGGAAAGTCGCCCTTGTCCATTTACTTCATCAATTGTTGGTGCTAAGAGGATCTGGGCAACTGCACTGATCAAGCCAGCTGATTCTTGATTCATTTCCCAGAGTTTTTTGAAGTTGCATTAGTACCACTGGAGGTCTGTCGAATAGGAAAATAAGGAAAGGCCTCACTCACTCACTGCAGCTCACTTCAGGGCTAGGCAGCTGCAAAAAAAAAAAAAAAATTAAAAATGAGTCGTCATTTTATACTGCACTGCACCCTCGGCCTATCAATCTTCCGACATCACTGACATTGGGAAGAGAATAAAAAATGGATCACTCACTTGCTCAGTGAAGCCAGCCAAGCACACATCCCAGCATAGGGCAGAAAAGAGAAGAAAATATCTCAGAGATCTACCCGCTGCCTGCATGGATGAGTTTCTTTCATAACTGTTTGTTCCCTTTTTGCCCAGTACTGAGAAATGCATTAGTAATTTCACTAAAAGAGTCCAGCAGTGTGGATTTCAGTTGCACAACCCCATACCTGTAGAGTTGGCACATTTCAAGAGTTGACCTGCCTGGAGATTTTGTCTATCTTTTTAAAGTCTTCCAGGGAGAGGAATAAAGTTAATAATGCAGGTAATCCTCGGCTTACCGCAATTCATTTAGTGACCATGTGCTGTCCAGCCAGTGTATGGGAATTGGATAGTTAAGTAGTAATTGTGAGCTGTCCCCTTAAGGGAATGCATAATGGTAAATGTAGTTAAAGGTATCCTGGGAAATGTAGTTCATGTCACGTGGCCACATTTGTAATCCTGATTGGTCACTAAATTGACCTTCAAGGGGTTGGAGTAGTTTTCCTCACTTTTGCTTGAATTCACTAACTCATGGCAGCTGCTTTATACCGCTACAAGATGGGTTAAGAGATAACCATCTTTTACCTACAAGGCAGATATACAAAGGATTGGTCATTAAAGAAGAACTTCGTCACAAATGTGAGTTATGAGGATACCTGAAGAACTAATAAATGTACTTTGTTTATGGACATCTTGTTGAGTTTATCTATCTGTATCCGTACAGCTTACAAATCCACCACTGTACAGAATACAGAAAAGACCATCTGAAGTTACAACGGCACTGAAAAAAGTGACCTTTTGACCGTTTTTCACACTTATAACCATTACAGCATCCCCATGCTCAGATTCAGATGCTTGGCAACTGACTCATATTTATGACGGTTACAATGTCCCGGAATCATGCGGTCCCCTTTTATAACCTTCTGACAAGTTGGGGGCAGCCAGATTCACTGAACAACCATGTTACTAACTTAACAACTGCAGTGATTCACTTAACAACTGTAGCAAGAAAGGTTGTAAAATAGAGAATAGAATAGAATAGAATTATTTTATTGGCCAAGTGTGGTTGGACACACGAGGAATTTGTCTTGGTGCAAATGCTCTCAGTGTACATAAAAGAAAAGATACATTCGTTAAGAATCAAGAATAATAACGTATAACACTTAATGATAGTCATGGGGTACAATAAGCAATTAAATCATACTAGGAAACAGTCAATATAGATTGTAAAGATACAAGCGACAAAGTTACAAGTGGGAGGGGATGGGTGATAAGGAGTGATGAGAAGATTAACAGTAATAGTAGTGCAGACTTTGTAATTAGTTGGACAATGTTGAGAGAAATATTTGTTTAGCAGAGTGATGGCTTTCTTGTATCTAGTTGTTCTGGTGTGCAGTGCTCTATAGCATCGTTTTGAGGGAAGGAGTGAAACAGTTTATGTCTGGGATGTGAGGGGTCTGTAAATATTTTCACAGCCCTCTTTTTGACTCGTGCAGTATACAGGTCCTCAATGGAAGGCAGGTGGGTAGTAATTGTTTTTGGAGGGAGGGAGGAAGGGAGGGAGGGAGGAAGGAAGGAAGGAAGGAAGGAAGGAAGGAAGGAAGGAAGGAAGGAAGGAAGGAAGGAAGGAAGGAAGGAAGGAAGGCTCTTAAAAAGTCTGTTACTGTATTATGTAACCTAATACCAGTGGTAGGATTCAGCCAGTTCGTACCAGTTTGGGAGAACAGGTTGTTAACTTTCTGAGGAGTTTGGTGAACTGGTTGTTGAGGAAAAATCATTAGGGCAGAGAACCAGTTGTTAAATTATTTGAATCCCACCACTGCCTAATATATGATTGAATGTGTGGATAGCTTCTTGAGAACTTGTGCTTCAAAGCTCTGCTTAGCAGGGAAAAATAGGAGGTATCTAAATAATGCCTAAAACCTGCCTCGGAGATGACAGTGTGATTCAAGTTTTATGTGGGCATGTCTACTCCTCACATCCAGACCCACGGAGGGTAAAAAGAGAACAGAGAAGTGAGGGTTTATTGACAGTTCTGTACAATGACAGTAGGAATAGTCATCACCCAAAGGTGCTTTCTTTCAAAAGGAAACTGGAGTTTCTTGTTTTGCTTGAAGACGTTTCGCTTCTCATCGGAGAAGCTTCATCAGTTCTGACTGAATGATGGGGAATGGAAGGATTTATATTCCTTGCAGGCATCTGGTCATTAGCAGTCTTTCTGAGAGTCGTTGAGGCCACTTGGAGGTTTATCTATGATCTCAGGGTCACTTGAATTCTATAGTCTGCAATTTTTTTTCTTTTTCTTTTTCTTTTTCTGGAAATCCATTCATACTCCTGCACCATTTGAAGGACGTTCATCCCAAAGCGCATAGCGAAATGCCTATGAAGATTCTCAGTTCATCCAGGTCATGGTTGTCTCAGTTATCCAGGTCGTAGACATTTAGCTATGCACTTTGGGATGAATGGTGCAGGAGTATGAATGGTTTTCCAGAAGGGAAATTTAGATTACAGAAGTTTTCCAAAAAGGTCCCTCAGAAATGGAGTGTACATTTTAGCCTTACCAACGCAATCTTCTAAAAACATACAGGATTTCCCTTTTCTAAATTTCCCCAATCTTTCTTCTTTTTTCCTTCTGGTTTTATTTTTATTTCCCTCTACCTGTCAGCCATGTCCCCTCCTCCTTTTTCAGTTCTCTTTTTTGGAATTTCTTCTTATATATTCCCTTCTTCTTCTTCTTGATCTTGGGCGTCTTATCTCTTTTATTTGCTGTCTCTGTTGTCAATGTCTCTGTTTTAAGTCCTTTTATGTCTTTTGACAATGGTCCTTGTTCTTCATATTCATCAAGGCTGTTATTTTTCTCTTTTAATTCGTCTTCTCTGAGCTTCCTTTGTTCTTCTGCGAGCTGTGATGCCATTACTTTACTCAGCATTATCTCCACCAGTCTCATTTTTTCTTTAAACATTTCTCCCATAGTTTGGAGCTCCGACTTAAATTCTTTGCTTATTTCTTCCATTTCTTTGGTCTATTAAGTTATTCTTTGTTTTATTAAAGGTCAAGTTTTTCTGTTATAGTCCTTGTCAGAGGTCTCCGTTTATCTCACTTTCTCTTTCTTCTGTTTTCTTGTCACAATCACAACCTAAAACAATCCCAAAGTATTGCATTCTTTTATATTTTACTGTAATCCCCCCTTCTGTTTTTATAAGCTTCCAGGGATCTTGTTATACAACCAATAATTTTCCATAGAAACATAAAAGAAGGTGGTGCTCTATATCACTTTCTTCTTAGAATTCTTTTATTTTAAATCACTTTTCCATAGTATTAATATTAAATTTTATCAATTCCAAATAAGTCCGGCATTTTATCAAATGCCTGATTAATGTCCGATTCTGTATGTTGTTCCAAATTTAGTCTCTAATTATATATAATTCTTTTATTTCCAGTTTTTTCTTTACCTTATACTTTCCTCTTATTTCTCGTTCGCCGCTACCACTCTTCCAAACGAGGGCGCCTTCTTTCGCCTTTTTTGGAGTTTTCAAAAAGAATGTTCAAAGTCTTTTATCCAGTTACACGCCACTCACCACTTTCACTCTCCAGCACAAAACTTGTGTCCCGGCAACTTCCCGTCTTCAGGGCAGCCATTAAAGACTGCTGCTTCTCCCTGTCTTCTGGGAGAGTTTACCAAGCCAGGGAGGGGAGATGCTGGTTCCCCTCAACCCAGCTGGCGGTCTCCCCCTCTTTCCCAACCCCTACGAGGTGGGTCAGATGGATCCGGTCCTTTAAGGACCCCTCCAACAGGGTAAGCACAGATCAAAGCCATGCACGATCGCGGTCTCTGATCTGTCATCGACAAGAACCTCGGTCTCTGTCTGGGAAACTTTTAGTTCAGAAGAAAAGGTTATGCAAGAGTGATGCATATAAACAAAGTTTCTAAAACCCTGCATATAACAGGAGTGTGGTAATCATAGGATCAGCCCAATGATGGAGTATTTGCCCATAGTAATGAAGGTGATAAGAATCACGTGGTTAAATGGCAAGTGTTTTCAGAGTTTAAATAATGAGAAATCCCCCAAGGGAGATTGCTGGAATATGTGTGTTTTTCAGCTGCAAGGCACTGAGGGATGTTCAATTCACTTAATTTTGACTCTGCTCTTTAATGCCCTCTAGTCATCACTAGCATGCTGTGAGAAACAAAATGGAATTCTGGGAACTTTCCTTCTTGTCAGAGGAATGGATGGTGGGAGAAGTGAAAGAGTTCCAGAGAATGGATAACTCTCATTTTAATAAAACAGAGAAAGCTTGCTTTATGGAATAACACTTTTGAAAAATCCAGTAAGTTCTTTGCTTGAGGATGTGGGAAATGGAATCACTTATCACTTCAGCTTCATTCCTTATTCCCCAAGAAAGTTGCACAATGAAAAAGATTATATTGTAAACAAGATTTCCCGTTGTTTCTGGGATATTATGATAGCAAAATCCAGATACTGTAAAATAGCTTGTTTTGAATCATGATATGCTTCTCCTTAAGTCCAAATTTATGGTTTGATGGGTACTGCTCTAGGGATAGTGATCTAGGAAGCCCATGGGAGGAATGCGATCAATCAATTATATTCTCTAGTATGACAGATTTGCTTAAGAGAAATGAAATGAGCCATTCTTAAATGAGATTATTTAATGAGATGTGCTTACCTATAAAAAAAGGTAAGAAAATCTGATATATTCTTTAAATAAGTTATGTGATTATTATTCAATTGCATTACAGTGCATTTAATGAAAGTGTGTAGCTTTTTAATTAAATGTTTTTTTTTTTTGGCCAAGATTATGCAGCTGTTTTGAGATATTTGTTGAAATTAATGGGCTGCAACATTTTTTTTCTTGGTTTATGGTCATTTGCATTAATAGCATTTGTTCTAGTTTTAAAATGGCTACATAAATTTGTGAAAAAACCACTATCACCCAGTCAAGTATCTGACTGAAACCATACAAACACGCAGATGAGGCAGATCAATCAAAATAGAGCTAGCATCATTCCCAACCACCAATCAACCAATATTTCTCCAAAAGCTTCAAATCAGCAATGAACTCCACATAACTCAGTTTCTACATAGACTATAAATACTGCCAAAGCAATCCTCGTTTCTGAAGTGCTATGCTGAGGAAACCTATCATGGCTGGCTGAGGAATTCTGGAAATTAAAGTTCACACATCTTCAAGTAACCAAGGTTGAGAAATACTGGTCTAGGGTGCAATGCATCCTTTTTCTATTTTAAAATTTCAAGAACTAGGTCCAAACATATACATGATCACATTAAACTTTAATGCAAATCTATCCTCTCATTTGTCTTCTTTTTTAAATGACATGCTCCCCTCCCTCCCTCCCATTATATGCTCAATATATACTGGAGAAAGACTGGCAGAGCCAAGGGAGGAGTCAAGCAGGGAATTAGTTTAGAGTCTCTATGTAGTCATAAGAAGGTAAGGTCTAACACACACACACACACACACACACCGAATACTTTAACTTTTTTCTATTTTTATGCAAGTGCAAACTTTTAGTCAAACTCAATTTCATTGAGGGCCACATCAGGGTTATGTTTGACTTTGGGGGAGGCAGCGGGGGCATGGCCAGCTTGATGTCACTCAAGGCTCTGCTTTCGGCCACGATGGCCTCCTGCAGCCCTCTGCCAATGAAAACAGAACTCGGGGAGGTAACACACAGCCTGCCCTGGCTCCGTTTTCACTGGCAAAGGCACCGCAGACTGGTCCTTTGCCGTTTCCAGGGTGATCTAAGCCCCCTGCAGGCTGAATCTGGCCCGCGGGCCTTTGACACTCCTGTTTTAGTCTTACAAGATTCCTGAATATAGATTTGAGCAATAAAACTATACATTGAGGCCTTTACATGTGCACCTGGTTGCTTGTGTCTGACAATATTCTTACTTCATTTTTTTGAGGCTTTGTAAGGATTTTATAATGAAGTTTTTTTTCTAGATTTGTTAAATTGATAGTTTGACTCAGGAAATCCTGGGGTTCATTATCTAACCGTAGGCTCATTGATGAAAAGATCAATCATGCTAGATAACTGTATCCACCCATATTGTTTCTCAGCCTCTCACAGCCATATTTTACAGGCTTTCCAAATGTAAATTCCATTCTTAGGAGTCACTCTGACAAGTGCTCTGTGTGAAATATATGCACATCTTAGAACACACTTTTCACATCTTTTTGATAAGCATGAACATTTGGAAAAACAAGTGATGTGGAAAGAAGCCCTTAAAGCAGACCGTTCTGAAGCTGTTCAGAACACAACTGGGTCATTGGCAAGTTGCAAAACTCATGGATTCCAAGAGTAGGTTTTGCTTTCCAACATTTCATGTTGGATGTTCTTGGAATTTAATCAAGGACTGTATCCCATCTAATCTTGAATATGATTGGAGTATTAACACCCACAAGAAAATGTGAAGTCTGTAGTTTGTTTATGCACTTTATTATGCATGCTGACTCCTGAAATCGATAGCTGACAAAGGTAAATTGTTGGAATGGGAAGACATATCTGAATGAACAATGGTTTTAACCCATGTTGTGTCCACAGCATTTCTCTGCAAGAATTTCGGGCCTTGGTCAACAATCCCCATGAGCAGCATTCCATGTTGAGGAAAGAGAAATAAGCCACTGCTGTTTTCTGAAAGGATACCTTGGGAAGGACAGGAAGAAGATAGTTATGCGTGCGTTTCAGACTGGTTGTGTCAGATGCAGCATTAGTAGTTGCAGAGATAAAATCCCTTACAGCAGCTTCTGCCAATACAGACCTGTGTGATGGGGAGGGTTACAGCTTGCCAGAGTTAGCTGTAGATTATGGGAGATGTATGCAACAAAATTTCATTTTAATGTATGTCGATTAGTGTACATTCAAAACAACAATAAAGTTCTTCTTCTTCCTCTTCTTCTTCCTCCTCCTCCTCCATCTTCCACCCCTTCTTCTTCTTCTTCTTCTTCTTCTTCTTCTTCTTCTTCTTCTTCTTCTTCTTCTTCTTCTTCTTCTTCTTCTTCTTCTTCTTCTTCTTCTTCTTCCACTTCTTCTTATTCCTCCTCCATCTTCCACTTCTTCTTCCACTACTTCTTTCTCCTCCTCCTCCTGCTCCTCTTCTTCTTCTTCTTCCTCCTCCTCCTCCATATAGTCCAGCCCATATGTGAGGAACCAAATTTGAACATGCTAACTTAAAATCTGCAGCACAAAAAAAAGAATACAGAGGTAATCTTCTCATATTTGTCTCATATTAGGAAAAATAGTGTTTCTGCCTGAAATTTCAGAGCTGATAGATTTGGCAGGTCTTCTTGATGCTGGTTATATTTTAGAGTTCCTTTGGATTCCTTGGAGAAATCATCACTTCTTGGATAAAGTGAGTAAGATTCCTTGAAATACTGCTGATTCTTCATTGTTGAAGGACATTGATTTGCAGCCGCAGGAAAGCCTTGGATGGCGATATTGACACATTTTCTTTACTTACAGATTTTGGATGCAGCATATTAATACAAAAAAAAAAAACATTTTAATTACTAGGAATCAAAGGGTTCTAAATTACCTTGATAAATAAAAGGGGAAAGGTACCTATTTAACTGCATTGCTATACTTGGCAAAAGCAGCTCTAACCTAACTGAATTCATATGAAGTGTTGGGCTCTATGTTTTAGAAAGATCCTAGTTGTTTGATCAATTGATTGACTGAATTTGACTTAGTTTGTTGCATTAGCTGGAAGTAACTGTTGCAAACTTTGTATTTACTCCATGGTTTTGAGGTATCTAACAAATCTTGTGGCATTTTAAAAGGCTGATTAAAAAAATGACATTTCCTAAAAGAAGTACCAGTAATCCCTACCCCCCAACCCTGAAATGAGTGGGTTCACACAAAATATTAAATCAAACCAAATCAATGACATTATGGCTAATTGTGATGCACCAGTGTCATCCATTTCAGAATTCTGGATTATTATAGCTCTTGTTGTGGTTCGCTGGCAGCCGGTGCAGAAGGCAGCGGAATAGGACAGTGGGGAAGAACGGGGACCAGTCAGGGAATCTGGAGAAGACTTGAATGAGGGTCCTGCGTCCAATGCAGAGATGAGGCCAGGACCATCTGGGAGTGGGGTGCTGACTCAGGAGCCCCCAGAGTCTGGCAGCAGCAAGGCAGAGGAACAAGGGGAGCCTGTTCCCAGTGCGCGTGTGCACAGAGCTGCTAGAAGGCAAGAGCAGATGAAACAAAAGGGGTGACTCAGGAGTAAGGCTGGGAGGTGATTGCCCCTCCCATAAGGAATAAAGGTCAGGCCAAGATGATGATACCTTTGCAGGAAGCAAAGTAGTTCGATCGGTTCAGAGTCATTCTGGAAGCTCTTTGTACTTCGGTTGTTGTTGTTTTTTGTACTTTGGTTGGTTTCTTTTCCAGTTTATTTGATACTTCTGTTTTTGGCAGCACTTCACAGAACTGAAAGGTGTGTGCTTATGTCGGGGGACTGTTTGAGATTAATTCCGGCTGGGAATGAAAATAATTCCAAGTGTTGCAATAAAATAAGTCCTGTTTTTAAAAGATGTGTGTGAATAATTACGGTTTGGAAGCCTTGGTCAGAAGAGCTCTTAGAATAGCATTGACCATGGGGCTTAAAGGGTGTTTAAAAGGATCAGTTGTATCAGTTGTACAATCAGACAAACATTTAAACTGGATTTGATGTTTTTATCTACCAATTAAAAGTCTGTAGAGATTCCCAGTCATCCAGGTCATAGTTGTCCCAAAAAATGCTTTTTCAGCAGGCAACTGGACATCCTTGTTTTTTCTTTGAAGATGTTTTGCTTCTCATCCAAGAAGCTTCTTCAGCTCTGACAGGATAGCAGGGAATGGAAGGATTTATATTCCTTCCATTCCCCACTATCCTGTCAGAGCTGAAGAAGTTTCTTGGATGAGAAGTGAAATGTCTTCAAAGGAAAAGCAAAAAAGTCCAGTTGCCTCCTGAAAAAGCACCTTTGGAATCTACCTTTTAAGTCCTTCCCAAGGACCAGGGATAAGCAAATATGGTTGTTCGATTGTGTTAAATGACTAAAGATTATTTTTTTCAATGCTGATGGCATTCAAGTAGCGCTCCAGTTGTTTTGGGATTGCACCAGAGGTTGTATTCAGCAGGTTCTGACCAGTTCTGGAGAACCGGTAGAGGAAATTTTGAATAGTTCAGAGAACCGGTAGATACCACCTTTGGCCCTGCCTCCTGAGTCCCAGCTGATTGGATGGGTCCTCTTTTGTTGCCCTGTGCAGGAGAATGGAGCTGGAAAGCAGGTTAGTAGGGTGGGGAAGGAATGGGATTTTGCAGTAACCTTCCCCTGTCACTCCCACCAAGCCACGCTCACAGAACCGGTAGTAAAAAAATTTGAATACCACCACTGGATTGCACGAAGTTACCTATTACTATTGATAATATCTTTACTTATTTCTCCCATAGTTGATCTATTTCTATTTGCAGGTCTTTGTATTTTGTGTGTGGGGGATTTCTAGTTCTTTCTCTTCTCTTCTGCTGTCTCCAGGAACTGTCATGTCCACTATCCAGACTTTTTTCTTTCTTATCAACAGTTGTTAAGTCTGGGGTGTTATGTGGCAGGTGCCTGTCTGTTTGAATTCTAAAATCTCAGAGCATTATAGCTTCTTCATTTCCTAGGATTTTGTCTAGCTTGTATTCCCACCACTTCATGCTTGCAGGCGAATGGTACTTCTTACAGATATTTCAATGCACCATTGTTGCTATTTTGTCACGCCATTGTTTGTAGCCAGTCTGTGCAATCTTCTGGCAGCAGCTGTTATTATTTGTGAAATATATCAATTATACCAATGATAAAATATAGTAGGAATGTTACAATAAAAGAAAGCTCTGTAAACAAAAAGAAACAGGAAAAAGGAATAAAAATAAAGTACAAGTGAATAAGCGAGGGATTTGCAAATATCATGGATATTTTCCAGTGTCTCTTTAGTTAATCCTGGGTATCTGGTTATATGTTTTTTTAAACAATAAAATTGTTTTTAACCTCTAAACAAAGCATGAATACCAGTAATCATGACCAAATAGTATAAAATTCTGACTGAGCTTATAAGCTACAGTAGATGCTAGGCATATAACTCTACATTTCTTTTGATTTGGAAATCCTATAAAATTTATATATCATTTCTAAACTTAGAGGTGCTGGTTCATGTGTTAAAATGTAGTTTAGGATCATTTCCATTTTGAGTTTAAACTCTGCATCAGATCTAGTCATCAAAGCATTCTCCCACAATATAGTGAGCCAGTCTTCCAATGTGGGAGGATCAAATGACTTTTCCAATAAAAAGCAAATAATATCTTTGCAGCAGTTAGTATGTACAAAATTATACTTTGAGGGAATATATGATTCAGTGAACTTTAATTTTAAAAAATCGCACTCATGTGCAAATTCAGCTATTGAGTTGATATGCAAATTCAATTTTTAAAATTTGTTTCATTCTGCTAAGAATCATTGCTAGAAACAAGTATTATAAGAAAAAGAAGGTGTATTCACAGAAAATACATTCTAGGGATAGGCAAAGCATGGTACCTTGTTAATTACATCCTTACAGGAGAAAAGTCAATAAACATATTATCTTTGTGCCTGAGAAAAAAGACAAAAGGAAATGGCCTTGGATTAGCAACCATTTAAGCCCGGCCTGTCAAAATGACGGCCCGCGGGATGGATGCGTCATATGCAGGCCATACTTACCTCGGGTCCAGAAGGCAAAAAAATGACTCGATATGTCACGATATGTCATGTGATGCGATCGAATTTGAAACCTGCGATTTAGGCAAAGATCTGGCAGAGTAACAAAAAACAAAGGGTTATTTTTTTTACTCTCTATCTACACTCCATTGCCTCCTAGTGGTTAGTAGGTCATGGGATGTTCATGATTTGAACCTTCAAAGCTTTTCCTATATAACAACAAGCCAAATAAGCAGTGATTTATTCAGGATTTGGATACCTATTGGCCTGTCTGCATTAAATGCTTAAATAGATTAAGGGGAGTGTTAGCTTTTCACATCAACCTGAAAACCTAGTCAGCATTGTTAGAAAATATTGATTTCAATCAAAAAGAATTCCAGATTGTTCATTTAATCTCCACCGTTCCAACCTATTCTATGATCACAACAAAAGATTTAGCGGTTTACCCTCTCCTTCCGTGGTTGGGCACAGAGATGAAAGTATAGAGTGGTTCCTTAAACAGAGCTTCTGTTTTACTTATTGGTTTATTTTATTTTCACACACTCCTGGGATTTGATTTAAATTAGCCAAGGGCAATCACGGAAATTCTAGATTTAGTCAATTCTGGCCCCCCTCCCCATTCACAATTTACCCAGGAGATTAGATATGAACCCATTCATGCAGTTATTTTCAGATCCCTACAAGGGTTTGGTTGATGGATTTAGAAAGCCTGATTAAATGTTCTTAATAATTTGGGTGATAAAACTGCTGCCACTTCTGTTGTTAGGGAAATTACAATAAATGATCCAAAATGCCTTCAAAATACAGAATGATAAGAACAAATTCGGGAATCTGTAAACAGCTGCCCTACCCAGTATGGCATGAGCTATTTCCAGTTTTTGAACCCCAGCCATGATAAAAAAAATAAAAAAAATGAGACTATGTGGAAATAAAAAGGCCAGTATACCAAGTGGAGAAGAAGAATCAAGGGTTAGGGTTAAATGTGATTTAGAATCATTGAATCATAGAGCAGAAAGAGAACTTGGAAGTCTTCTAGTCAGCCCCCTGCTGAAGACAGATGTTCTTATACCGTCTCGGGCAAATAGTTATCCAGTCTTTTCTTGAAAACCTCCAGCAATAGAGCACCCATGACTCTGGAAGGCAAGATGTTCCACTGATTAATCTTTCTCACTGTCATGAAATTCCTCCTTGTTTCCAGGTTGGATCTCCCTTTGACAAGCTTCCACCCACTGTTTCTTCCCTTCCCTTCAGGTGCTTTAGAGCAGGGGTCGACAACCTTTTGAACCTCAGGGACCACCAAATTCATAATTTTAGATCCCAGGGACCACTAACTGGTTCTGCCTAATTTGTGGGTGTGGCTTGGTGGTCATGTGACTGGCTGGGCATGGCTTGTATGTAAATATTATAAATATTTATATAAATATTGAATTTTTTATAAAAAAAGAGCAACTTTTACCCAAAATCAGACAAAGCAGGCAGGCAGATTGAGTTGCTCACAGGATCACAGATTCATTCAGAAATTTATCTATCTGCCATTGGCTAGCTCAGTCTGCCACATAAAATTTGCTTGCAAGCAAACTCACAAAATTAACTCACAACACACCATGCATGTAAATATTGAATTTTTTATTTAAAAAAGAGCAAGTTTTACCCAAAATCAGGCAAAGCAGGCAGGCAGATTGAGTTGCTCACAAAATCACAGATTCATTCAGAAATTTATCTATCTGCCATTGGCTAGCTCAGTCTGCCACATAAAATTTGCTAGCAAGCAAGCTCACAAAATTAACTCACAACATACCATGTATGTAAATATTGAATTTTTTATTTAGAAAAGCAACTTTTATCCAAAATCAGGCAAAGCAAGCAGACTGAGTTGCTCACAGAATCATTCAGTGATCTATCTATCTACCATTGGCTAGCTCAGCCTCTCAAATTTGCTTGCTGTGAGTCTGCACTGAATTTGCTTGCAAACAAACCTTCAGTCCTAAGGGAGGTTTGGCTGTGCTTAGCTAGAAAGCAAGAAATCCAACCATTTCCTGCTTCTTAGCTAATCTAAATCTCCCAGTGCAGCAGAACAGATGATGATGGGAAAAAGGAAAAATAGCAACTTAGCAGATAAGTTTGCCGACTAAGGAGTGAGTGGGCGGGGAGGGTTCCCGAGGGCCATGTGGGCTGAGCAGCCTTGTGTTTCTGTGCAGCCTGGATTAATTGCTTTGGGTGGGGGTGCTCTGGGGGTGAGATTTCTCTGCGGCCCACCAAAATTTTCTCAGGGCCCACCGGTTGGCGACCGCTGCTTTAGAGAATAAATTGATTCCCTCTTCTCTGTAACAGTCCTTCAAGTATTGGAAGATGGCTATCATGTCATCTCTAAGCTTTGTCTTTGTTAGGCTAAAACATACCTAGTTCCCTTAGCTGTTCTACATACATTTTAGCCTCCAGACTACTTGTCAACTTTGTTGCTCTTCTCTGTACTTTCTAGGTTTCCACATCATTTTTTGTATCGTGGTGACCAGTGGTGGGATTCAATTTTTTTTTACTCCCGGTTATTTGGGCGTGGCTTGGTGGGCGTGACAGGGGAAGAATATTGTAAAATCTCCAGGCAGAGGTGTTATTTGCCAGTTCTCCGAACTATTCAAAATTTCTGCTACTGGTTCTCCAGAACTGGTCAGAACCTGCTGAATACCACCTCTGGTGGTGACCAGAACTGGATGCAGTTTTCCAAGTAGTCAGTAGAGTAATGTGTGGTCTTACTAGTACTATCACTTCTAGTTTAATGAAAAGAAGGGCTAGGGGAGACATGATAGCGGTGTACCAATATCTCAGGGTCTGCAACAAAGAAGAGAGAGTCAAGCTATTCTCCAAAGCACCTGAGGGCAGGACAAGAAGCAATGGGTGGAAACTAATCAAGGAGAGAAGCAACTGAAACTAAGGAGAAATTTCCTGATAGTTAGAACAATTAATCAGTGAAACAACTTGCCTCCAGAAGTTGTGGATGCTCCAACACTGGAAGTTTTTAAAAAGATGTTAGTATTTTTTTTTTAGTATTTATTTGATTTGTCAATCGCTTACAAGATACAGGTATAAGAATAAATATAGTTTTGAATACATGAGATAGATAATTATAAGAAAAATAAAAAGAAACAATAGGACAGGGACGGTAGGCACAATTGGTGCGCTTATGCACGCCCCCTACAGGCCTCTTAGGAAGGGGGTGAGGTCAATAGTAGAGAGTCTAAGGTTAAAGTTTTGGGGGTTTGGGGAAGAAATCACAAAGTCAGGTAGAGTATTCCAGACATTGACCACTCTGTTGCTGAAGTTGTATTTTCTGCAGTCACGTTTGGTGCTGTTAACCTTGAGTTTGTATCTATTGTGTGATCTTGTATTGTTATGATTGAAGCTGAAGTATTCATTGACAGGTAGGACATTGCAATGTATGATTTTATATACTATATTTAGATTGGACCGGAGGCGGTGTAGTTCTAGATTTTCTAGGTCTAGAGTTTCAAGTCTGGTGGCATAAGGTATTCTGCAATGAATAGAGGAGCGGAGAACTCTTCTTGTGAAATATTTCTGGACTTTTTCAATTGTGTTAATATCAGATACATGATATGGGTTCCAGACTGATGAGCTGTATTTAAGTATAGGTCTAGCAAATGTTTTGAATGCTCTAGTTAGTAGTGTGATATTACCAGAGAAGAAGCTACGTAAGATTAAATTAACAACTCTTAATGTCTTTTTGGCTATGTTGTTACATGGGCTCTAACACTTAGATCATTTGAGATGAGTACTCCAAGGTTGTTGACAAAGTTTGGATCCTCAACAAGGTCTTTTTTAAATGTTGGGTAACCATTCGTCTGAAGTGGTGTAGGATTTCCTGCCTAAGCTCAGGTTTGGACTAGAAGACCTCCAGGGTTCCTTCCAACTCTGTTATTCTATTCCATTCCTGGGATTTCCCCCCTGCTATCTGGATGCTAACCCTCTGTTGATGCAACCTAGGACTGCATTGGCTTTTGGGCAGCTGTAGCACACTGCTGTCTCATATTTAAGATCCCTCTCCGCTAGATCCCTCTCCCCTAAGATCCCTCTCTGCTAGATCCCTCTCAGAGGTGCTACAGTTGAGCCAGGTACTGCCTTCCTATTTTTTTTATAAGAAGTGTTTGAGATCCACTTTGACCTTGAGACCCTGACCAAATGACTTCACTTATACCCCATTCATCTGTCTGTTTAAAGATAAGAACAGATATTATGCAATACCTTACATCTCCACGGATCATTTCTATCAAAGAAAATAATCTAGTTAGTGTTGTCCTTAAAAAACCATTTCTTGTAAAAATGAATTTCAGGCACCATATTAGATGCAGTTTTACATTTCCTGAAATGGATTGTATTAGGAAAAGCATTAGATTCAGAATCCAGAGATAATACTGTATATAGGCTGGTTGCATTGATTTTGTGGCTCCAACAGGAAAAATAATGATCCAAAATGAACTTGCAAGCTCAGTGTTCAATTTGGTACTTCTGAAGTCCCCCAAAACAAGCAAAAAAAAATGAATCAGAAACAATGTCTGCAGAAGTGCTTGATTTAGATTTTATGTCTCTGTAAAGGCCATGAGGGAGGGAGGGAAGGACAATGCTAAAACATCATCAAGGGTTTTGTTGGTGGTGGAGAAAGTTGTATTATCTGTTGACTGTAAAGGAATTTTAATTCTCTTCTGTTAATGGCTTTACGATCTTATTCCTTTTGGGGAAAAATTGAAAACAAAAATAAAGTCACCTGGTTCCAAATCCTCAAGCTTTCTTTCTCTGAGACTGAACAAGTTTAACTGTCTTGTGCCTGCTGCAAATACCATTTGGCCATCAAGGCAACTTGGTTTTTAACTGGTCACTATTTGCGTTTTCCTTTTTTTTTTTTTTTAATGAGATAAATGATTTTCACTTTTGATTGGTCTTCTAATGCAAAGTGTGTAATCGCTGACATGGTCCCAACAGGACTGAGGTTCCTATAATGGAAACAGAATGGATAAAATTCTCTGAATAGCAGAACACCAGTAACAGAAGGAGTATATCCAACCAATAGATTTCACAGGTATTTACAGTACAAACAAAGAAAAGAATCTTAAGGGCCATATCGTAAAATAACATTTGTTAAAATTCTGAAGCCATGGGAAGATTCAAATGTATTATTTTTATCTTTATCTCATTTTAGTTTCCTTGGAAGGAGTGCAATGAGGAATTGGGTGTTTTATAAAATAAAGGCTTATTTACAAATATAAGCAAACTTCGCTCAAAAGATTCCACTTTTACATTAAGTCGTTAGGGAAAGACCTGGCACCATTTTCTAATTACTTCCAGAATCCCCAAACTATGTCTCTCTGGGGCTTCCTTCCTCCATTTTCTACTTCACAAACTGCAGTTTACATTCTTCTATTTCCTCCATAGCCATTCCTAGCTCAGGCAGATGGGTATGGCAGTGACTGCCAGACACACACAGAGAGACAGTTTTCTTAATATTTGTTAAATTTGCCCAGACTGTTCAAAGGGTCTACAGTAGTAAAACTATGTCTCAGTTTTACAATGTCAGAGACCCCATACTCCATCAGCTGACAAACCTAGCAGAGGTGGTATCCAACAGGTTCTGAACAGTTCTGGAGAAGCGGTAGCGGAAATTTTGAATAGTTCGGAGAACTGGCAAATACCACTCTGACTGGCCCCGCCCCATCTATTCTCTGCCTCCCGAGTCCCAGCTGATCGGCTGGGTCTTCTTTTGTTGCCCTGCTCAGGAAAAAGGAGCTGGAAAGCAGGTTAGTGGAATGGGGAGAGAATGGGGATTTTGCAGTATCCTTCCCTTGCCACGCCCACCAAGCCACGCCCACAGAACCGGTAGTAAAAAAAATTTGAATCCCACCAATGAACCTTAGCCATTATTCTTCCTGCCTCATGGCTCCAAACAGGACAAATTTGATTCCTTTGCTCCTTGGCCAGAGGCAACAAGACATTTTCAAAATGTCTGAGTGTGGAGGGCAAAAAATTTTTTTAGCCTTGCTTCAAAGAGAGATCCAAAGATATAAATGAAATCAAGAAAGAAAGAAGAAGAAAACAACACTCCCATCAACTCTGACAGAGCAAGCCAATTAACAGAGCATATAAACAGAGAGCAAATCCCATTCCCTTCTAGCACTGATGATGTTACTTAGTTGGGTAATGAAACGTCTGCAAGAAAACCACCAAGCCCACAGAGCTCCAAAGACTCCACAAAACTATCTGTTTAGTTTATTTTAGTTTAGTTTATTTAAACTTATATACTGCCCCCTCTCCCAAAGGATCTGTGTAGTTTGATAGCTGTATCTAGCAAGCTTACAGAGCAAGTGCCTATATCATTCTTCCTGTGGTGAAGTTGTCACCATCCCTGTTGGCCTCCTTAAAACAAGATTCTGTCAACTAGCTTTGGCTCATGTGATAGACTAGATGCCTGTGTGATTGTTAGTTGAGTTCACTTTTTTGGTGATTTTCTGCCATTTTGTAAGCTTGCTTTTTTTAAAAATCTCATTTTTATGTTTTTTAATTTAAATTGCTTTCAGATTGTGTTTAATGTATCCTTTCTGTTTTATTTTATACGCTGCCCAGAGTCACTGCGTGAGATGGACAGCTGTGCAAATGTGATAAATACATAAACCATACCAAAGGTTTTTATTAACAGTTGACTATTTCTGTGATGCTACATGCATTTTTTGGCACATTGGTGAAAATATGTTTTGAAGTCTATGGGAATTAGCTGTAGCTCAGATCAAAACGATACTGATGTTGCCACGGAAAAGTGGACCTATTCAAGATTCTTCCATCCTAGGCCATCCAATAATAGTTCAAGGGAAGAATAGGGTCAGTTTTCTTTTTCACTTGTTTTCTTCTGCAAGCACTCCTAAGTCTTCTGTACCCATCTCCCCACTCCATTTTTTTTTTTTAACAATACGGCCCTTTGGCTGTTTCAGTATTTTCTCCTATCCAGACTCCTACCCATTTTCAAGGTAGGATGTGACAGAAAAATACAAGTATTCCCCAATCCAGCCACTCTTCTCTGCCATTGTCCCCTTATTCTGCATCCATGCTATCTTCGAAATGTGGGTTAGAGAATGAGTTTTGCCAAGATGTCATTCTGCACTATTTTGTATTAGTGAATTGGAGATAATTGCCTGGGCAGTATTATTGGACTCGGAAGTTATTTTTAGATATACCCTTGAGGGAATGGCTGCAGCCCAAGAGAACCTTGTTTGCTGAGCTTAAGGATAGCCATTTTATACAGTCTTCTGTTAGCACACAGACAGGTCTATTTAATTTCCAAAGAACCCAAATCTTTGGGGAACCCAATGCATTTTGATTCCCCAAAGAACCTCAGGCAACAGCTATAAATTAATTCAATTAAGTAGTCCAGATTGTTAAAAACCATTCCATTAAATTCAAATGTGTGATTCAAACTACTAGGCACATTTCAATTCTTTTTAAAGAAAATGCTCTTCTCTTCTAACATTTCTCAGTAACTGTCTCTCTTTCTGTATTGTCTTCCTTGGATTTGTCCTTTTTCTTGCCTGTGTCTTTAAAACAAGCAAACCTTTCCTTTTATTATTTAGAAGATCACACACGTTTGGTTAGCCTGCTCATATAGGAACCGTTCCTTTGGAACAACTCTCTCTCACTGAACACCCATTCTAAATTTTTTCTCTGTATACTTATTTATCTTTGATGCCATCAGCAGTGCTTACTCTTATGCATGTATTAAACATTGTCCATAAATATTGAAAGTATAATAGATTTTGATGGGGGGGGGAGTGATCAACATAACATCCTTGTAAGAAAGATTACACAATAGTAATTTGAAAGAAGGGGAGCTACAGGCCTTCCACAGACCATTTTTAACTGTTAATTGTCTTCTTTCGGTTGCTAGGTAACATTCTCTCCACCTCTGGGGAACCCAAATAGTAGAAGCGCGTGAAATATTTTGCAGTTGAAAGATGCCAACCCAAAACCTTTGATTCCCACAACCGCAGTGGAATGATTCAAATGTTCAGCCTTATTACAAATAGTCAAGTCTTGAAATGGGCTGTTTAGAACATTTGACTACAAAACGTTATGCAAAGTTCTGCTGTGTGGTTTTGACATCAGAGTTCCATTTGGGCATTCTATTGAATGTTGAAAGTTCAATGTCGAATAGGAATGGAAGAATTCAGCCCAGATTGCCTTCAGATCCCCTATCTGGATGAGTGGGCGTGTAGGTGGGGCAAAAACAGCGGTGGTATTCAATTTTTTTTACTCCCGGTTCTGTGGGCATGTCTTGTTGGGTATGGTGTGGCTTGGTGGGTGTGGCAGGGGAAGGTTACTGCAAAATCCCCATTCATACCCCTCTTGGAATCTGATTCAGAGGGGGAGGCCGAGCAGCTGACAGGGAGTGCGAGTGTGGCTCTGTCTGTTGGGGAAGAAACTGGGGAAGGGCAAAGGCTAGCTGGGCAGAGCAGGGGAGAGGTAGAGCAAGGGAAAGAGAATTCAGACAAAGACCCAGGCCCACCACCTCTTCATCCTAGGGCACGCAGAGAAGAGCAGAGAAGGGAGCAACGTGAGTTGCGTGGCTTACGGGGAATGAAATGGCCCTGATTCCCTTCATTAGCTGCAGCTGGGAACACAGTGTTTAAAAAGGGAAGCTGCGCACAGCAAAGTTGTTGGGAGCAAATTGTGAATTATCTGATATCGTGGAGGCTTATCTGGGTTCCTGGCATTTTCCCAACTGTGTGTGTTTTGCTGGGCTTTCAAGTCTGGAATTCCTTCTCCTGTCCTGTCACATTAATTACTACAGTGTGGTTTGTGTGGATTTTTATTTACAGTTTGTATGTACTTTGTTTTTGGACTGAATTTCCTCCACTTAAAGACTGTTCTTGGAAGAGTTTTTTCTCCAACCAAAGGTAACCTGGACATTAAATTCCACCTCTGCCTACATCCCAATTTTATTTCTGCATGATGGACTTGTGCCAGGTCAGGAGCTGGAAAATATCACTTGAGAGATGAGGCTGGAAAAGCCAAAATCAGATTTTCTTCTTAGCAACTGAGGACTGAACTCAGCATGCCATCATGTGTTTATTTGCTGAGTTCATCTCCAATCCAGTTAACAGGTTGTGTAGAAGAGTACTCTCACACCTACATGAAAGTATATCAAAACAGTGGAAAGAGCATCAAATACACAGTGCATTTATGCGATTGATGTGGGAGAGAATATAGTTGTGAACTTTGCCCGGATATTTAAAATGACAAGTCCCATAATCACTTGCTGCAGGCAATGCTGGCTGAAGCTGGTGGGAATTTTAGGTGAACAACATCAGGCCTGCATTGGGGAAGCCTTTTTCATTTGTTCACTTAGGAGATTTTTATTGCTGCCCATGTGATGAACCATAAATCTAAGTGCTGTATATTACAATGAATGTCAGAAGTCTGAATATCTACAATGGCTGGTGGCGACGGCCAAACTTCCTTGCCTCGTTCAGCTAGCTTTTGGCCTTTATCCCCCAATATATTATTGCATGGAAATAACAACCAATGAGATCTGAACGTTTATCAAACTCACTTGTTAGAGATTGAGAAAAGAAAAAAAAAATCTTTCCTATCCATAGTTGTTTCTTTCCCAAGGCTTCCCCAGCAGAAAAATAATCACAGTAACTGCTATCCCAACATATCCTCGCTTGTCTTACTGGAATGTGCTATATCCCAGCAATCCTCACGTTATTCTTTATTATGCTTTATAAAGCCTTAGCAAGGCCACACTTAGAATACCGCATCCAGTTTTGGTCACCATATTATAAAAGATGTAGAGACTCTGGAAAAAAAAATGCAGAAAAGAGCAACAAAGACAGGGGTGAGATTCTACCAGTTCGCATCTATTCGCTAGAACTGGTTGTTAACATTCTAAGCAGTTCAGAGAACCAATTGTTAGAAAAAATTACTGGCCTAATCCTGTAAGGAAGGCAGGAAGGAAACATTCTGGTGTTGCTTACAGAAACTGCCTCTCCATTAACCCTTATTACATTCTTGACAGGACTAGACTTCCTGTCTCAGGAAGGTCTCTGGAGTTTTTTTCCCCTCCTTTGCTGGTACTTTGCTTGTGTGAAGTGACCATTCAAAGTTACAATGGCACTGAAAAAAGTGACTTATGACCCTTTTTCACACTTACGACTGTTGCAGCATCCCCACAGTCATGAGAGGCCAGACGAGGAGATGCGTGCCTCGATGTGAGTGATATTGAATTGGCCACACCCAGCCAATAACATGACCATCAAGCCATGTCCACTCAGTCACATGACCACCAAGCCACGCCCACCAACTAAGCCACGCCCACAGAACCAGTTGTTAAAAATTTTGAATCCCACCCCTGAACAAAGATGATTAAGGGTTGGAGGCTAAACATATGAAGAAAAGTTGAAGGGATTGGGTATCTCTAGTCTAGTGAAAAGAAGAACTGGGGTAACACGATAACAATGGGCTTCCCCAAAGAAGAAAGGGGATCAACCTATTTTCCAAAGCACCAAAAGGCAAGACAAGAAACAGGAAACTAACCAAGAAGAGGAGCAACCTAAAACTAAGGAGAAATTTCTTAACGGTGAGAACTAGAAGGGTTTCAGAAATGGTGGGTGCTCCATCATTGAGGGCCTTTAAGAAAGAGACTGGACACTTGTCTGGAATGGCATAGGGCAGGGGTGTCAAACTCAAGGCCCGGGGGCTGGATCCGGCCCACAGGGTGCTTAGATCTGGCCCGTGTGGAAACAGCAAAGGATTGTCTCATGGTGCCCTTGCCAGCGAAAACGGCAAGGGCACCATGTGGCCCTCCTGAACTCCATTTTCGCTAGCAGAGGATTGCAGGAGGTTGTTGCAGTTGATAACCGAGCTCGGGAGCCCATTTTCTCTGACAGAGCACTTGAGCCACCACAGGTGTCCCCGACATAAATGACATCAAGCTGGCCATGCCCACCCTGGCCACACCCACCATCCCCCCAAGGTCAAACACAACCCTGATGCAGCCCTCAATGAAACCGAGTTTGACACCCCTGGCATAGGTCTCCTACTTGAACAGGGGGTTGGACTAGAAGACCTCTAAGGTCCCTTCCAGCTCTATTATTCTGTTACTCACCTCTAGGAAAAAAAGTGATCTTTCAATAGAAAAAGTAGAGCTAAGTCACTTAGGAGAAACTGTTAAAACCATTGACTGTTGCCACAACTCATTACGCAATATTCTAATATCAGAGGCTGAATTAGAATATCAAAAAAATGTGATGGTAACTGAATCTACCTTCTGACTAAAGAAAAAAATGACAGTGTATCTAAACAAACTATTGTCTGTAAAAGCTTATTACTAGGAAACATATTGGGTGGAAAAGATGAGCTCAAGCCCACATGAAATTCCCAGAGGAGGCCTGCCTAATTCAGCTGATCTTCCACGGGATATTATTGATCCATATCAAAACACAGGGTATTTACTTTTTTTGACGTTTCTGTTCATAAGCGCATGTCAGAGTTTGCTGATATTTGCTTTGAGATTATTCAAATCTTTAAATGTCAACATTCCCCAAATTTTCTGGCATTGTTCTTTAGATAGATAGATAGAAGATAGATAGATAGATAGATAGATAGATAGATAGATAGATAGATAGATAGATAGATAGATAGATAGATAGGTAGGTAGGTAGGTAGGTAGGTAGGTAGGTAGATTAGATAGATAGATAGATAGATAGATAGATAGATAGATAGATAGATAGATAGATAGATAGATAGATAGATAGATAGATAGATAGGTAGGTAGGTAGGTAGGTAGGTAGGTAGGTAGGTAGGTAGGTAGGTAGGTAGGTAGGTAGGTAGATTAGATAGATAGATAGATAGATAGATAGATAGATAGATAGATAGATAGATAGATAGATAGATAGATAGATAGATAGATAGATAGATAGATAGATAGATAGATAGAGATAGAGATAGAGATAGAGATAGAGATAGAGATAGAGATAGAGATATAATGGATGGATGGATGAATGGATAGAGAGAGAGATGATAGATAGATAGATAGATAGATAGATAGATAGATAGATAGATAGATATATAGATAGATAGATAGATATTCTTAGTGTTATGAAAGGTTAGGTGAATAATTCAAAACCTTGCCACCACTCTTCTACCAAGAGCTTTACAATGAGAGATCATTACTATTGGCTGCCCCCAGCCTCCTGCTATATCCTAATATGTTAGCCAGGAAGTTCTTAGCACTTTTGCCAAAGCTTTCTGCCTTTAGTCTACTATTAGGAAAAGTACAAAATAAGCTGCTTTGCATCTTCCTGTGCAAAGCCCAGAAAAGCAGAGATTAACAAGTATGAACTTCCTGAAAATAAGAAAGAACACCAACACAACCTTTCAGGGTTGCTCAATAGAGAGTATTAATGAGAAATGCCCTTTTTCAATCCACGAAGCCAAAGCCACATTGGAACCCAGGGGTTGACTGGGAAAGGAGAAATAAAGGAAAGACAAGAGATTCAACCGTCGCACGCATCGAAATCCATATAATATCGAACGCAGTCGACTTGCTTAAAGAAGATCATAGGTTTCAACAGATCCTCAGCAGAAGATAATAGGTTCCAGTGTTCAACGTTCCCCATTTTCTGCAGAGAAAATGACTTAAGAAAGATCATCTGAGAAAATGTGATTAAATGTTGCAAGGCGGGCCCTCCCTCTGGAGTGCTGTCAGGCTTCACACCGGGGCTCTGGCTGTAAATCATCAGCTTCCCAAGTACTGACTTACTTATTACCCCTTTTTATGGAGCAATTGGTTTTTCTTCACTCGAACTCAGCTGGATTCGAATCTATTACAAACAAAGAACAAGAAAATTGGGCAGCGCAGGGAGCCCTTGCCTTGTGACCGCAATCAAGCCCAACATTTCCGGTTGCTAAGCAAGACAGTTGTTAAGTGAGTTTTGCTCCCCCTTTATAGCCCCGCTTGCCACCGTTGTTACATGAATCATTGCGGTTTTTAAGTCAGTGATATGGTGGTGAATCCGTTGATTTTGCCTGTCAGAAAAATCACATGATCCCAGCGACACTGCAAGTGGATCACATGACTCCGGAGACCCTGCAACCGTCACAAATATGAGTCAGTTGCCGAGTGTCTGAATTTTGATCACGCGACCACGGGGATACTTCAAAGGTTGTAGATGTGAATAATGATCATAAGTCACTTTTTTCGCCCCCGTTGTAACTTCAAACGGTCACTAAAGAAACTGTTGTATGTGGAAGACACCCTGTATTGTTTCAGATGTTTTTTGAATATTGTTGAGTATCATGGGATACTTCAGAATATCTTGCCTACTGAAAACACATTTGGAGATGAAAAGGAAAGGATAAAAGCCAGTTTGAATTAATAGTTGAGGCACCAGCTTCGAAACCAGGAGACTGTGAGTTCCAGTCCCACTTTAGGCATGAAAGCTGGCTTTGTGACTTTGGGCCTGTCCCTTTCTCTCAGCCCAACTCACCTCACAGGATTGTTGTTGTACGGAATCAGAAGGAGTATGAAGTACATTACCCGCCTTAAGTTATTTCTAAAAAATAATAATGGTAATATAAAAAGAAAAAACAAAACAAAATAAAAGCACTGTCCCTAAATTATACCAGTGGGGACCATGATACCATGATAATCTTGTTGGATCTTCTGAATATTGGGACACAGTGAGCAGCATGGAGAATTTTGAGAGTGAGTGATGGGCGCGCTGGAGAAAGGAGGAGGGAAACGTACTGATGAATTGAAATTAAGCAAACAGAGAATTTGAGAAAAAAAAACTGAATATTAAATGTGATAAAGAAATAGGAAAGGGGAAAAAGTGAAATAGTACTGTAAGGCTGGAAAAAATGGAAGGGAACAGTGATTGCAGAAAAGCTGGAAGACACCCGAATAAAGATTGTGAATGAGGGGAAATCTGTAGATTTGTGGATAGGGAGTTTATAGTGCAGAGAATGAAGAAGGAGGTAGCATGGAGGAGAATTGCAGGAGAATTGAGGAGAAGCCTCAGTTTGCAGGGTGGAAATTGCAGAGGTGTGCAGTCTGTGTTGGTATTCTTTAATGTTGAAGGACAGAAAAGGAGACTTTGTTGTCGTTGTTGCCACTGCTGGAGGCAAAATGGCCTCATAGGAATAGATAGAATTGAAAGTATGGAGGGAACAGAGAGAAATGGAGGGGAAAGAAATGGGGGAGGCCTCCCTAATGGGAAGGGGGCAAGAGCCTTAAACCCCTGTAGGAGAAGATTCACTAGAGGATGGATGGGATTGTTGTGCATGGGCAGTTCCAAAGGAGATGATTGGAATAACATCTGGCACTCATCTGAGTTTATAGGCTGAGGAAGTGGGTAGGGTTCTTTGTAATATGAGTTTTGTGACCTGAGAATTTGATCTGTGCCCTACTCTGCTTCTTCCAAAAGGTAATTGGGGATATGTGCAGCTGGATCCCAGAGATGATTGAGGGTTTTTTGAAGACAGGAGATTATACTTTCTGACTTGATGGAAGCATAGGTGGACATTCCCCCTTCCCGAAGAAGCTTAGCAACCATCACACAGGGTATAACCTTTGCTGTCTAGGAAAAGCCTTGGGGGAAAAAAATAATGGTTATATGGTTCCCTGAAACAAATACATAGGATTGCTGCCAGGTTCCAGGCAGAAGCCCAGGAAGAACAGTTGGCATGGACAGGTCCAATCTAGCTAAATAGTATCCCTGCCACTAGAACTAATTTCTTGGCATATACATGCCCAGGTTGGTACTTATCTTTGGGATTGTATTATATTCAGGCAAGGTCAGACACTGGATTAAATCAGTGGTACATTAACCATTAAGCAGACTAAGCATGTGCTTAGGGCACCAGGTTCAAAGGGGACACCACAAAATCTTTTATATAGCCTAAGCTTGGCTTTTTTGTACAGTATGTACAAAGGAGGGGGGACCTCAAGATTTGTCAGTGCTTAGGGTACCAGTGAGCCTTAATCCGCCACTGGATTAAATGACATGTATCAATGGCTGAGAGCAGAGACCCAGTTGATGCGTTAGAGCAAGTTTTATTTATGTTGTTATTTGAGACATTTTATGGCTGCCCCACCTGAGCAATGCAACAGTGTATGGCATACAATAAATACAAAACAGAAATGCCCAAGACAAATAAACAAAACCAGTTTAAAAAATATAAAGAATAGGCAACTAAAGTACTTAAATTTATTACACTCTTCCAAATAGAGTCATCCTGCCCCAAATGCCCAAGGAAAGACTCAAGCTTTCACTGCCTTCCTAAAGACCTAAGGGGTGGGGTGTAATCCAGATTCCCATGGGAGAGGGGGGAGGGAGGGAGGAAGAGGGAGAAGGAGGAGAGGGAGAGGGAGAGAGAGAGAGTGCATTCTAGAGGAGCAAGAGACAACCCTGTTTAGACAGTTTGTGTGAAAGAAAGAGGGTGAAGACAGCTCCATCCTAATAGTTCTCAGAGGATATTCTTTATGGAGTTGGTAGCATGCTTTAGTTTGGCAAGATTCTATCTATAGAATCTACAGACAGAAATCTGCTTCAAAGAATCACAATGTGTATTTCTTGACTTTTGGAGCTTATAAAGTTTGGGCTAACCATGATCCTCCTCTAGCTATGTAGTGGGAGGATCATTCCAGAGGACAGAAACCATTATGGAAAAAGTTCCAGGTCCCATAAAATGACATTGTTTCAAGGAGAAAATTCAGTAGCACACCCACCCTCTTACCGCATGTACTACCGCAGGCATATGCCATATAAGCACCTCAAATTGCACTCAATAGTCTACAGGAAGCCAATGTAGTTTATGGAGTAGTTGTGTAATGTGTTATGTGATTGTATTGAGGATCACCCATTTCTATCCAAGGCACTGCATTCTTGACTAATTGTAGTTTCAAAATGGTTTGTGCCACCTTCTTTTCCTCCTTCGCACATAATAAAGTAGTCCTAATACATTCCTTGGAACACCCACTCCTGGAGTGCTCAGCAAGCCCCGAGACCAATCCTCTACTGGAAGGCAGGGATGGGATGCTACCAGGAGTGGGATTCAACTGATTCTATGGGCATGGCTTAGGTGGTGGGCATGGCTTGGTGGTCATGTGACTGGGAGGACATGGCTTGATGGTCATGTGACTGGCTGGGCGTGGCCAACTCAATATCACTCACATCGAGGCACGCATCTCCTTGCCTGTGAAAAATGGTCATAAATCACATTTTTCAGTGCCATTGTAACTTTGAATGGTCACTCCACACAAGCAAAGTACCAGCAAAGGAGGGGAAAAAAACTCCAGAGAAGTCCCAGAGACAGGAAGTCTAGTCCTGCCAAGAACGTAATAAGGGTTAACGGAGAGGCAGTTTCTGTAAGCAACACCAGAATGTTTCCTTCCTGCCTTCCTTACAGGATTAGGCCAGTAATTTCTTTTAACAACTGGTTCTCTGAACTGCTTAGAATGTTAACAACTGGTTCTAGAGAATATAGGTGCAGACTGGTAGAACCCCACCCCTGGATGCTACCGGTTCAGCCGGTACCTGCAAAGAGCAACTGATACCGAACCGGTTCGGTATTTGGCCCACTTGCCTACCTGGGCTCTAGGCTGTCCTTTACTCCCTGCTATTCCCTCCTCAGCTGCTTTGCATGGCACAGCTGAGATTAAAAAAGCAGGAAACAAGAGGATTTTCAAGCACTCCTCATCCGCGTGCAGCACTTGTCAGCTGTCCAGGCGACACAGCTGATGATTTCTTGCAAACATTGCACACATGCCTGTTATGATTGTCCGCAGTTTGGAGAATCAGCAAATCACTCCACTGGCTGGCCCTTCCCCTCCCCGCCCATTCACTCCTTACCTGGTATGCGAGTCATCCAACTTGCCTGGTTTGGTAAGTTGCTATTTTTCCATTTTTCTCCTGACCATCAGCTGTTCTGCTCTGCTGGGAGATTTAGATTAGCTAGAAAGCAGGAAATCCTTGGATTTCTTGCTTTCTAGCTAATCTAAAAGCAGAGCCGAACTTTCTTTAGGACTGAAGCTTTTCAGTGCAGACTCAGGTAGCCGATCACAGATAGAGCTCTAAGTGAATCTGCGATTCTGTGAGCAACTCAATCTGCCTGCCTGCTTTGCCTGCTTTTGGGTAAAAGTTGCTCTTTTTTTATAAAAAAAAAATGAATATTTACATACATGGTGTGTTGTGGGTTAATTTTGTGAGTTTGCTTCCTAGCAAATTTTATGGGTTTGCTTGCAAGCAAATTTTACGTGACAGACTCAGGTAGCCAAATGCAGAAAGATATGTGAATCTGTAATTCTGTGAGCAACACAATCTGCCTGCCTGCTTTGCCTGCTTTTGGGTAAAAGTTGCTCTTTTTTATTAAAAAAAAATCAATATTTACATAAATATTTATAATATTTATATACAAGCCATGCCCATACAGTCATTTGACCACCAAGTCATGCCCAGTCAGCAAGCCACACCCACCCAGTCACATGACCACCATGCCACACCCACAAATTAGGCCACACCCACCCCTGCTGGAAGGGTAGAAATCTGGAAAGAGAAGTATTGTTTCTTTCCCTCCACTCTTGACCATTTTATTCTCTCCAGTTGATTGTTTAACCTGAACCTATAACAACTGGCTGGGGAATTCTGGGAATTGAAATCCAGACATCTTAAAAGTTGTTAAGTTTGAGAAGCACTGCTGTAATGTCTTTGGGCCTCTGATATTATCTGCAATTTTTTAAAAATCCTCCAATTTAATTTTCTCGGACATTCTAAAGTCCTGCAGGAGTGCCATATTTCTATACAACCCATCAGTCTCAGAGTCCCTTGACCCAACATTAAATTCAGAATTAAAGCCTACATAAAGGTACACCAGTGAGCTACTGTTCAGAAGGAGACCCAAAAATCCCCACATAGCTCATCTGACAGTGGGTAAAATCTGGTGTTAGTAAAGATTCAAAGCTTTGAAATTCACTAAATTAGTCGGTAAGTCAAGTCTCCAATTTCAGGGGGGGGGTTCCTTTTAATTGTTTTAACACCGGACTTTAGCCTAATAAATCCACCAGAAAACTAAATACTTTGTATGAGTTTCAGGTTCTTGTTCAAACAAATTTTGAATTTGTAAAGCTTTTTCTTATTAAACTATAAAGTTTTTTTTCCATTTTCATCTTAATCAGAACAGAATCCAATAATCTAGACTACATGCTGTAGCCTATGGCACATTGCTGATATTTCTAAAGAGATTTCTGATTTATCTTCCTCAGTTATGAATTACTGGTCACAGCTGTACAAAAGATTTGAGGAGGGATAAATCAAGGCCTTCCCCACACCCAGCATTCATTATCATATGTGGGGAGAGTGAATTAAAACTCAGATTCCACATCTTTGAGGTTCCACATCTTTATACTGCTGACCCCTTTTCAATCTCGGATCTCTCCCATTCTAAATCTCTCTCTTTTCTATTTTCTGGAAGCATCTTCATCTTTCAGTACTTCATCAGGGGAGGAAAGTTGGTTTTAAAAACCAATAACAGTTTCTCCATTTCCCTGCTTGGTATTCCCCGAAGAGCTGGTAATGGATTCCTCCGTAGAGGCCAAAGACCATGACAGCAGTAATCCATTCTGCTCATAGTCCCGGCCCTTAGTTACGGCAAATGACTTGGCAACCATTCGAAAGGCGGCTGATGATGACTACAAAGCCAGACAGTTACTACAGCCCAAACAGTATCCGGTTACATGGCTACAAAGAGGCAGTGAGTGATTAGAAAAAAGAGGACTTTCAGATGGGAGATCTCCAAGGGCCCAAATGAGATCAAAGTGAGCCAACCAGAGGAAAAGAACAGTCTTTTTTTAAAAAAAACAGTTAAACAAAATCCCTCCAGAGAATGGCTGATCCTATTTCCCAAGGGAAAATCCTTTTGTGCAAAAATTAAACAACTTATTTCCTTCTTTACCATTCTTTAAGTCATTTGCTATTTTGTGTGTGTGTGTGTGTGTGTGTGTGTGTGTGTGTGTGTGTACACACATACATACACCTGGATTGTTGTTATTTTTTTAGAATACAGCTTGGGAAGAATATCTGGTGACAAACACGTTTATACATTTTTAAAAGAATCTTGATAAAGGAAAAAAATACCGCAGGTAGGTAAACAAGTAGAAGGAAGATAGAAGAAACTTCCATTGTTTGATGCAGAGGATGGATGCATGCATGCATGGATGCATCTGTGCAGCTTTTTTAAAAAATTATATAGGTTTGTTAAAGGCTGAAGACCCAATTTTTAATGCAGCAATAATTGAAGCACTTCTGGCATTTTTATCCAGAATGAGCTATTAATAGATTTAGCCAGGCATGGAGTATGGAAAGCTGTGGTATGGCATGATCACAGTTGCAGTCAAATACGACTGAACCCATAGGCTGAAGAAGGGTGTTGCCAAAGAACACAAAACCATAGTAGCTTTAAGTCAGCACTTTAGTAGCTGCAAATAGAAAAGAAACTGGCAACCAGACTTCCCTTGTTCGATGCAGAGAATGCTTTTGCCAGTTGTTCCACCTAATGCAAAATAGTGGCAATTATCAATGTAAGAATATGCAAGGCTCCCTTTGCATTTTAAACCCCTTATATTTATATTATGAAGATACTGTGGTATACTGTAGATACTTTAACGGCCCTGCAAAGAAACACTCCCATCTGTTTTCAGGTACTTTCTTGGTTGGGTTGGGCAGTGCTTACTTATTTATTCCATTCATGTCCAGCTTTTCTCCCTTTTGGGTCTTCATTTTGTTTCACTTTTCTGGAATAGATCCAGAAAAAGGTGAAGTAACTTCTGCTTCTCTCTCCTTTCCTCTGCTGCTGCCCTGAGCTCTGGAGCAAATTTGGAAAGGGCAGCATAAGGATGTACTCTCTTCATTATTCAACTGTCAGAAGACATTCCGTTGGCATGAAGAATTAATTAGAGCCCTCTTTGGGTAAATAGGTTAGACTACATGAAAAGTTACATGAAATATACTTCAGTGCTGCACCAGGATCTACAGAGAAGCTTGTTCAGTGTACAAGTTAATTGCTTCAACCATAGCGGTGTTCCAAAATATAGTTGTTGGCTCATGATAAGCAATGCAGCCTAATAATATCCCTTTACAATTTATAATGTAGCATGAAACATATTTCTTGAAATTATGGGAGAAGTAGAAGAAATGAGAAACTCTGCAAGTAAGAATAGTGTTGCAAGACTACTAGATGTGCAAAGTCAAGAAATCTACTGAGAGGCATTGTGCTCTTAGGCAGGAAAAAGATAAGAGATCCGGCTTTAAAACAACTTTGTGAGAGAAATGAACACACCTTCCTGATGTATACCATTCGGATGAGACAAATTTGAAGAACTGGTTAGAACTAAACAACAACAAAACACTATTCTGTTAAAATGACCAAGGATAAAAACAAGAAATATTTTCATAAAAGACTGGAACCGATGTAAGTTTTTTTAAATTGAAATTGGATGAAAATGACTTGATGAGCTTTGGATTTTCTGATTTTAAAAAATCTGACTATGGAAAGAATAGAATTATATTGGGGGGAGGATAATAAATTTATAACTGTTGTAAAAAAGATTGGAACTCATTTTTTAAATACTTCTGTCTATCTGTATTGTTTTCTGTCCTTTTTTGTTGCTGACTCTTTGTTTTTATGTTTTCATATTTAACTTTTATCTATGTAGATTTCTAAATAAAAATTATATTTAAAAAAAACTTTTTGTTCTCCCTGAAATCTCAGAACTAGCCAAAGATTCTTAGGCAAAATCAATGTTTCCTTTGTCTTCAGGCACTAATTCCTAAGAAATGTCAAGCCTATGAGACAGCCTATTGCCAGGGATAGAAATATACTCTTAGTCTTCAATTTACAACGGCAATTGAGACCAGAATTTCTGTCATTAGGTGATGAGGTCATAAGGTGAAGATGCATAAGAGACATCACTCAAGAAGAGAATTCTAAAGACTGGTCGTAACCACCATACAGTGCCATCATAACTTCAAACAATAGCTGAATGAAGGTTGTAAGTTGAGACCTGTAACCAGAGTGATGCAGAATTGGTCCTTTATGTCTCAGTATCATCTGCAGTGATTGGCAGCAACTTCTTAAGATTTTAAATAGAACTTTTTTTTTCCTACCCTACTGATGCAGATTCCATGTTCTAATCCAAAGTTGTACTCCATTGTGATATGATGAGATTCCATACATCTGTATCAAAATTGACATTTTTCTCCTATATAAATTGTAACAATTTATACAAAATCATATATTCCTGCAACCTCATCCTATATAAATTGTTACAATTTATAAAGGACAAGGTTGCAGAAACATACGATTTTATTCCCAAGAAAGAAAGAAAAAAGTCATTGTATGTTTAGTCCTTCTGAGGTTGTTGTTCTCAGGGGCAAGATAGTGGCGAAAATCCCTTTCTCACTTTTTGCTTAGGCTGTTGAAATCTACCAGCGGAATAATCATACAAGTAGCACAACTGTGATATTGCAAATACTTCAGCTAACTAAAAGTACCCAAGCTGCTTGCAAAAACAAGGCAATTCTCTCACAAATATGCCCACAAGAGGGCTATTCTCTTAGTAAAAGCAGTGATTGCAACAGAACTGGAAACAACACATTTTTGGTGTGTTTCCAGTTTTGTAATAGCTGAAAGTTCTTGTTAGAAATACTCAGCAACAAGCTATTTAAAATGAAGGCAGGACAAACCTAGAAATGTGAAGGGCACATATATTATAAGATTTTTTTTGCAAAACCTTTTGGATTTTTTTCCTTGAAGTTGGAAAGCAGCGATTTTGAGATCCTTCCTGAGGTCGTCTGGGGGTGGGGGAAAATTGGATATTTGAAGAAGCAAAGCAGGGATCATTTTGCAAATCCGAAAGACTTCAGGAGGACCAGAAAGACATTCAGTCATGAGTAAAGCATCTCATCAAATAATGTACACAGCTCTGTTGCATAGTGAACACAGTGTCTGCTAAGCAGCCTGAAGGAAATAAATTCAAGTACCTGACATAGCATAGTAACAATCGGTAGCTTATAATTCAGCTTTTTCACCTGAAACAGTAGTATAGAAGCAAATACCATTGGTCAGGTAGCCAAATGTTGTTTGCTTCTGAAGGTATATATCGCAAGCCAAATTCTTCAACAATGCAAAGTTGATCTATAGAGACTGAGGTTAACGTGTTATGTAATTATTAATTAAGATCCATCATTTCTTGAGTGAAAAATATATGTAGCTTTGGGCCTATCATAACGCAATTCACACTGTGCTTTAAGAAAAAGACAATCTTCTTCAAAAACTGTGTAGACATTTATAAAAGGTGGGATAATTGCTCTCACCATATCATTGTATAGCTCAGTTCTCCAAGGATATTGAAAACTTACTATTTAACTTTCCTAAAATAAATGTCCATGTATGACAGCTCAGTGCCAAAGAGATTACAGTACTGCAAAAATGCTGTGTTCTGCTTCTTGATTTAGCTGCCAACTGATTTGAAGCATAATGAAATACAATGACTTGTATAACAACAAGGAGTTTCTCTATCTCACCCTAGCGAAAGCAAGAAAGGACTGATAGTATAGGGGAAGAAATTGTCCACAGTGCTCACTGAACAAAAGTATTATAGATAAAGAATCACTATGCATTTCTATCATCTGTTTACCCCATAAAGCAGAATGTAAAACTTATTTCAAGCAAAATACATTGGACTGTATTTTCTCACAATGTTCATAATAAACTACTCTAACATCAGATTGATGACATGCAATGACATCATTCTGCAAATGACATGCAATGACATCATTCTGCAAATGCCACACTATTGTACTCACTTCCCCTCATCTGACTCAAGTATATAAGTTGTAGTATTTGCACGATGATGACAAAAAGTGCACATCAGCATTTGCCATCCCAAACTCCTGGCATTTTCCTACTCTCAAATTTACCTTCTTGTTGGGCACTATGGAAAGTGATCCGCTGGCCAATGTCTCACCTTGAAGCCATTGTGCCATGACACCATGTCTTTCTCAGGAGAAAGACCACCATAGAAACAATAAAGAGGTTTATCCATACTGTCACATAAAAAAGCAAACCCAAACAGGAACAGATTTATTTTGCATTGTTGACTAACTCACATCTTCATCCATTGCTCCGGTCATTTCCCTGTAGATATACGAATGGCTGAAGTGAATGTCTAATTGGAAGCCTTAGGCTCTAGATCAGCGGTTGCCAACCGGTGGGCCATGAGAAAATTTTGGTGGGCCTCAGAGAAATTTCATTCCCAGAACACCCCCCAAAGCAATTAATCCAGGCTGCGCAGAAACACAAAGCTCAGCCGCCCACATGGCCCACAGGAACCGTCCCCACCCGCTCACTCCTCACCCAGCAAACTTGTCTGCTAAGTTGCTATTTTTCCTTTTTCCGATCATCATCTGTTCTGCTGCACCAGGAGATTTAGATTAGCTAGGAAGCAGGAAATGGTTGGATTTCTTGCTTTCTTGCTAAGCACAGCCAACCCTCCCTTAGGACTAAAGGTTTGCTTGCAAGCAAATTCAGTGCAGACTCACGGCAAGCAAACTTGAGAGACTGAGGTAGCCGATGGCAGATAGATAGATCACTGAATGATTCTGTGAGCAACTCAACCTGCCTGCTTTGCCTGATTTTAGTAAAAGTTGCTCTTTTTTTATAAAAAATTCAATATTTACATGCATGGTGTGTTTTGAGTTAATTTTGTGGGTTTGCTTGCAAGCAAATTTTATGTGATAGAATGAGCTAGCCAATGGCAGATGGATAGCTCACTGAATGAATCTGTGATTCTGTGAGTAACTCAATCTGCCTGCCTTGCTTTGCCTGATTTTGGGTAAAAGTTGCTCTTTTTTTAAATAAAAAATTCAATATTTACATACATGGTGTGTTGTGAGTTAATTTTGTGAGTTTGCTAGCTAGCAAATTGTATGAGTTTGTTTGCAAGCAAATTTTATGTGACAGACTGAGCTAGCCAATGGCAGATAGATAGATTTCTGAAGGAATCTGTGATTCTGTGAGTAACTCAATCTGCTTGCCTGGTTTGCCTGATTTGGGGTAAAAGTTGCTCTTTTTTATAAAAAAATTCAATATTTATATAAATATGTATAATATTTGCCTACAAGCCATGCCCAGCCAGTCACATGACCACCAAGCCACACCCACAAATTAGGCCATGCCTACAGAACCAGTTAGTGGTCCCTGGGATCTAAAATTATGAGTTTGGTGGTCCCTGAGGTCCAAAAGGTTGGCGACCCCTGCTCTAAATGACATTGGACACACCACCCACTTTGGTTACCCATTTGCCTGTTGGCCTCTGTAACTGCCTTTCTTGGCAGGTTGATCAGCAGCCCAGACAGGTGACACTATTTATCTCCATATTCTAAAACCAATTTCAGCTAACACAGTGTTTATTTGGGGGAGGGGGGAGGTTTCCTGTAGATGAGTTCCAAAAGCTCCTATTCAGCAAACTTAACAACTGGCTGAAGATTTATAATCGTTGAATCCCGGGACATGTGCATTCTCTCAATTTGAGAAAGCTCTGATAAAAAGTGTTGAGAAACCATGAGTAATATTGGGGGGGGGAGGGTGGTTAACCATTATATTTTCCCCCTTTTCAATAAAGAATAATCTTCTTTCTTTCTTTCTTTCTTTCTTTCTTTCTTTCTTTCTTTCTTTCTTTCTTTCTTTCTTTCTTTCTTTCTTTCTTTCTTTCTTTCTTTCTTTCTTTCTTTCTTTCTTTCTTTGACTTTAAAACTAAGCTACCCTATCATTTCTGCATACTGTGCAACTGTTTCTTCTCATATATATAAACTCCATCCTCCCAACTGGGGTTCCACAGGACTGTAAACACTTGGCTATTCAGTAAAGTCCTTGAGAGATACTAGTTTGTGCTTACCCCTTGTGGATGGCACTTTTATTATGGCACTGATAGGGTCTCTTGTTTCTTTCTGTGTTTTTAATGCATTCTCTATTTTTGTAAGTCAATCAGAGTGAAAGTGGGATAGAGCTGCATAGAAATTTGAACGAATGAATGAATGAGAGAGAGAGATTCTTGGACCTTGCCAACTTGTCACTGAAGTAAGTTGCTAAAGTAGAATGAATGAATGAATGAATGAATGAATGAATGAATGAATGAATGAATGAATGAATGAATGAATGAATGGGATTCTTAGACCTTACCAATTTTTCACTGAAGGAAATTGCTACAGTTGAATGAATGAATGAATGAATGAATGAATGAATGAATGAATGAATGAATTAGATCCTAGGACCTGACCAATGTTTCATTGAAGGAAGTTGCTGAAGTATATCTCCAGCAACTTCCATATTATGTCATCATTTTGCCTGTTACTGATGCATCCAATCTTCCTGTATTCTACCTTCTTAACAAAAATCCAAGACCAGGTTTGTCTCCCCAAGACACTTTATCTTCCTTTTTGTCATAATTGCCAGAAACTCTGCTGTTCCCTATGCCCAGTACTATAAAAGTTCTACGGCCACTAAATAGACATCCTGGAAGTTGCATTCTCAACACCACTAGAGAGCACTTGGTTAAAGAAAGATATCCCAATATTGGAAGAGTTACCCGTTTATAGGAAAGTATTTCTAGATGACAAGGAAAAGCTAATAGGAGTTTGCAGTGGAGTCCCTAAGCAATTGTCCCTGTTTCCTAAGAAGGACTACAATACTGTAAGACTATAATGGGCAAGAATACCTGTGACCTATACTTGCAGCAAGTCCAAGCTTCTAGTAACCCTTAAAGAAAAAAGTGACTGCCCTTTCCTGATAAGAGAGGGTAAATATTTATCAGACTGAAAATAAGAGGCACCATAACAGAAAGAAGCAATTCTCTATAAAGATGTCAAGTAAACGAAGGACCATTAGGAGCAAGACTCACAAAAAATGGTTTTCTGGTCCTCCTGGAAGAAATATGCCCTGAGATTTTAGAGAAGAAACAAGGCACATTGCAGAAAAAGACAGTTGATTATTGAAGGATTCAGGATTAGAGCCATGGTGGTAGCACGGTGATTAGAGTGCAGTATTGCAGGTTAATTCTGCTGACTGCCAGCAGTTTGATTCTCACTGGCTCATGGTTGACTCAGCCTTCCATCCTTCCGAGGTGGGTAAAATGAGGATCCAGATTGTTGGGGGCAATAGGCTGACTCTGCAAACTGTTTAGAGAGGACTATAAAGCACTGTGAAGCGGTATACAAGTTTAAATGCTATTGCTATAAACAGGAACATGGCAGAACAGCTTTTAAGATTTATCTGATTCATTGACAAGTTTATTTTACTGCTAATCTATACAGGGGAGGTGGGGTGGAGAGTGATTCTGCAAAGAAAAGCTATGCCTATGTCACCCCAGAGCTGAGCATGCTTGGCCTTGAGAAGACTGAGAAGGTTATATAATAGTATTCAAATACCACAAAGGAGGCTGAATAGTAAAAACAGGTCTCTGTCTTTCAAGAATGCAAGACATAGAGTAACCGATTTAAATCATGCGAAGAAAAAATATCTTTGCATCTTAGAAAAAAAACATTGAGGATACTAAGAATGATAGTGAGTTCCCCTTTGCTGGACAGGTTCAAATAAAGGCTATCCATGAGGGATGCTTTTATCTGGATTCCTCCATTGACGAAGGTTGATTTCTTCCAAGTCTTTGATATTATACGCAATCCATCAAAGACGATTCAAAATAACATGATCCCTGGTACTTTCCTAAGCACAGTGACTCTGCGTGTATCTGTTAGGTGTCAAGCTTTATCATCATTATTTTTCTGGATTTAAACTTGGAATAGGATTGCAAACTGCTTCTTTTAAAAGGTTTACATTTTAACCCTTCGTCTGTGTTCATTCCAGGGCATGCATTGATTTTCCCAATTGTTTGCCCTTAATTAAATTGTCCCCATTCCTTTACTATTGCAGCTTGGGGGAAAAAGAAAGAAATTAATTAGAATCTTAAAAACTATGTATCACAAGACAATGGAGGCAAGCTCATCTCAGACAAAGAGAGCATATCTTGACTCGTGGGGATTGTTTTTGATTTTCACTAAACTGCATTACCCATACAGAATGCCTAAGATCTTGTTTTTCATTGGCCTTGTAAGTGACTATGTTGTAGCCATAACTGATCACAACTGCTTTGGTTACATCCCTATGCCCATGGGCAATTCCCTTGCAGCTAGCTGGGCTTTTTGCCCTATTGACTTTCTCTAATAGATCCTTTTCATTAAAAAAAATCATAGCAAGCCCATAGGCATTCTTAGAGAGAGAAATGTGGAACGGAAGTTACTGCACAATGCTTTAATAGAAAATGTGTCCTTTTGGATAGAGAAAAGACAAAGTAAGTTGGAGGTTGTAAAATGTGCCCTAGAAGGGGTAAAAAGCATAGCAGGGAGCATAGCTTAATGCTCTGACTTTTGGTAAATGGATGTTTTAGGACTGGCTGTGTAGCCATTTTGTGAGAATTCCATTAGGTGGTCCCTCAATAACAAATGTACCCACTAGCTAAAAAGTCTGGGAGTTCTCACCTTAAATGGTTTGAGTTTCATGCTTGTGTATGCTGATATATGTTATGGTACCTGACTTAAGAGGTTTAATTTGCTCGTGTGCCTTTAAAAATCATCCATTCCATAACACGAAAATAATCAGCAATGTCCATCTGAAAACAGCCACCTATAAATGATGTGATAGCCCTTAAAGGAGAGACACACATAAAGATAAATGTGACAGAATAAAGCAAGTCCAGGTATGAAAACAGATGAATGGGCAGCTCCCCTTGCGGAATCCTTAATGGGACTTCTCAGCGGATTTCTTCCATTTCTTTACATCCTCCTTACTCCAAATTGCCATCCCTGCCATCCCTCAGATGTTATGCCTTCCTTACTTTGAAACTCTCCATTTTTCTGATCTAGGCATGGTAATTTAAATAAGCTAAAAGCCATATTACAGGGAAGGAACTTGTCTTTGAAGGAAAACTATTTGACCTGCCATATGGAAATGTATCCCCACACTCTCAATGGGAAGTTTGCATATTTGGTATCTATGCTCAAAAGACATTCAGATTGCCTCAGAACTGTAGCAACCTGTCTTCAAAGGACAGTTTAGGTTCTTTTTAATTTGGGAATCAGGGAGGAAGCATTATGCCCAACGCATGATTCCCTCTGCTGCAGAGTGCAGATTTTAACTTAGAGAATAGCAGAGTCTGTTTCATCCAAGAATACGTACCTCATCACAAGCTGACAGGATGCTCTTAAACTTTTTTGGCTTGATGGAGTAGAAAACCTGAAAGAAACAAAACAGAATCCATCCAATATACATTCCCTAAATGCTTATTTTTAAATTGCATTTCTTTTTCAAATGCTTTTTCCTTGTTCCTCTTCCTGTCTGTCAGTTCCTTGTTCTGATTCCTTAGCCAGCCGCTGAATTCTTTGGATAATACATATCTCAGATTCTTCTTCCTTCTAACAAATGACAAAAGAGTTCAATCTTTTAATCACACTATTGGCATATTTTAAAGGACAAGAGCTAATGCATGCAAGATGTATTCTGCAGTGTTCACTAGGGGAGAATTGTGGCAATGATTGTCCTCTTTGAGATGGAAAGAGAATATGTGCCAAAAATAAAACAAAATAAAATAAATAAGTGAAGAGAAGAGCCATCTTTCAAACCCCAGGTCTTGCTTCTCATTTTAAAGAATCAATGAAGCTTCCTTATGTTATCTGGAACTCAATGACTTCTAAATCTTCCAGCCTTTATATTGCAGTCCTATCTGTGATGCTACTTGGGAATCTCATTCATAAGTCATGGGAAGAATGCTGTTCAGTAACCTCCCATTTCCCACTAGTAAATCAGAACCTGGTACGATTAGGCAGTCTACAGTGCCTCAATCAGGCCGTGGTTTCAAAATGAAACTTGTAGCTACTGCCATTCACTTGATTAATTTTCTGACATGTATTGGAATGAAGAGAAATGAATTGATCCAGCTTGGTAAAGTGCCCGTGCTTAAGAGTATATAGTTTGCATGGCTGGATGGAAATACCAGTTAAGCTATTGAGATCAGAGCCAGTTCGGGGATATGCTTGGTTAACTTGAAATGGTTGGTTCATGCAGTGTTGGAAGTTCACGTGAGAAATAACTGCATATCTTGGTTTTGCACAACATATTGGGCTACAATCAGAGGTGATATGCAGCAGGTTCTGACCAGTTCTGGGGAACTGATAGGGGGAATTTTGAGTAGTTCAGAGAACCAACAAATACCACCTCTGTCTGGTCCTGCTCCCATCTATTCTCTGCCTCCCAAGTCCCAGCTGATCTTCTTTTGTTGCCCTGCACAGCAGAACGGAGCTGGAAAGCAGGTTAATGGGGTGGGGAGGGAATGGGGATTTTGCAGTAACCTTCCCCTGCCACGCCCACCAAGCCACGCCCACCAAGCCACGCCCACCAAGCCATGCCTACAGAATGGGTAGTAAAATATTTTGAATCCCACCACTGGCTACAGTGTTAGGCTGGTATATTCTGTTAGCTGGGTCTACTTGCAGAGAAGGAACAGGGTGTGCACAGATCAAGAGCATCAAAACGGTACGTGCAACTGGGTGATTGAAACCCCACCCTTTTTTAAACATGAGTGCAATGTGGTTGACATATGTTAAAAATGAAGCTCGACTCATTCAGTTGTGCCTGCTCCTTTGTTGCTGTTGACCCCAACACAAGCAAGTACTCTTGACATGGAGGATGGTAACGAATCTGGCTATATGAATTATACCAGGAATTACCTGCCTGCGAGCGGAAGTACAGGCTAAATAAAAAGAGAGAAAGTGATACAGAAGAAGCGATTCGTTTATTCAGGAATGCTTCTATACAAGATTCCAGTCAATCCTTCTCTGAAAGCTGGGCATCCTGCCCTCCCCTTACACAATTGACTCAATACGGTTGGGATTCACAGATTGTGCAACAGTTGGTTTGTCAAGCAACCATGGTGACAGTGAATTAGTGAAATAACTATTGGACTGGCACTGGAAACACCCTGGTTCAAATCCATATTTAGTCATAGAGGCTCACTTTACAGTGCTATCAGGATACTATATGAAGTCTACTTGACTTGAGTTTTCAGATAGAGATGCTATATTATGGCATGCTCTCGTATTACAAAGTTTTACATCGCTCTATATAAAACCCTAAAGAAAATGCCCCTGTAGTTAGATATATTGTAGTTATCTGTCATGCAAAAGTCTGCAAGTTCAATTCTTGGGAGAATAACAGAATAATATCTGTAATTAATAATATCAGTGACCGACCCAGATTTGATCTTGCAACAATATCCTAGGACACGTATATTTGCCTTTATTCATGAGAGCAAAATCTGGCTACCTGCAGCTGAAGACTTCCAATAAGGACAAAGCCAGGAACATGATATTTCTTGATGTTCACTATAACTCAACTCATATCTGTCATTCACTTGCTCTCAGCCCAATTTATCTCATAGGATTTGTTATTGGGTAGCGGGGAGGAATGGGAGGCGGGACCATTACCTATGCTGCCTCAAACTTCTGAATGAAAGAAGGATGAACTTTTAATAACTAATAAATAAGAAAGTTGTAATGATGACCATCAAGGGATATCATGGATGCCAAAGCTGCAGATATATATTGGGGGAGTCTATACCTCTGTGCTGAACAAATCTGCCAATCCTCCTCTCATTTGTAGTTTATAATCTACAGAGGCTGGATTCACAGTTTATGCTAAACCCAAACCAAAGAAACCTCACTGTGCTATGGCTTCATGCAATGTGTGAAGCCAGCCGGAATCATTGGTAAAACACAGGTGGATAATGTTAACAGCAGTGACTTCAAGGTAGGATTGAAGTCCAGGGCCCATCACTAAATGAACAGGTGAGTACCAGTGATGGGATTCAATTTTTTTTACTACCAGTTCTGTGGGCGTGGCTTGGTGAGCGTGGCTTGGTGGGCATGGTTTGTTGGGCGGGGCATGGCTTGGTGGGCGTGGCAGGGGAAGGATACAGTGGTTAAAGTGTAGTACTGTCAGTTACTTTTGCAGCCAGATGCCTACAGTTTGGCAGTTCAAATCCCAGCAGACTCAAGGTTGACTCATCCTTCCATCCTTCCGAGGTGGGTAAAATGAGGACCCAAATTGTTGGGGGCAATAGGCTGACTCTGTAAACTGCTTAGAGAGGGCTGTAAAGCACTATAAAATGGTATATAAGTCTAAGTGCTATTGCTATTAATGCATTTTGAAGTCATGCATACTGCCATGTAGAGTTCCACTTTCTCCACCTGAGAAGACCGGAATCTAATGTTCCCTTATGCCAGGGGTGTCAAACTCATGTCATCATGGCAGCATCATATGATGTATCAAGACATTTTTTGTCCCCTTTGCTAAACTGGGCATGGGTGTATTCAGTGCATGACACATCTGGCCCACAGGCCGGGAGTTTGAAAGCCCTGCCTTATGTCATTTCTTGTTATGAAATGGAGCTAAAGGTTTCTTTGATTTGTACACAGGCAATATATCAGGCTTCTAGCTAAGTAGTACAGGGTTTGCCTCATGCTTTTACTTATTTGGAGCCATCTGCTTGCTAGCAAGTTTAACTTTCATTTTATACCTTGGTTTGTTGGTATTTGGATGATGATGGCCAAAGGGACATTCAGTTGCTAGGATCTGCCCACAGCCTTTCCCACTCATGCATAAGACTGGAGCTATTTTTTACTGTGTAACTCTTGAAATCTCCTCTTGAGTAGAGGAGAAGTGGGCTAGGGGTGATGACTTTTCCCTCTTTTTTTTTTTTGCAACCTGTCTTTTCAGTCTTCAAACTTTTGAGAATTCGGGAAGGAAAAATGGAGGTGATATGAAAATGTCCTAAAAATAGCACTGAAAAGAAAGATTCAAAAAGGAATAAAACGTTACTTTATCTGAAAGAAGTAAAAGCAGGTACTGTTTCTATCTTTATATGTTTGAATAATTTTTTGTTTACTGTTGCAAAAAATACACATGAGAAACAACATGAGCTGATTTCAAAGAAAGCCACCTGTATTTACACCATAGACCAGTTTTCTCCCTGCAAATTTTACATTAAATTCTTCCCAAAGTCAAATTTGCTACCTTATAATCTATACTTGGATCAAGCAGCAGGTACTCTTCAACTTATGACCATTCATTTAACAACTGTTTGAAGTTACGATGGTGCCGAAAACAGTGACTTACAACCAGTCTTCGCAACCAGGACCATCGCAACGTCCCGCGATCACTTGATCGTGATTTAAATTCTTGGCAATCCACATGCATTTGTGACAGTTGCAGCATCCTGAGCCATGGTGGCGCAGTGGTTAGAGTGCAGTACTGCAGGCTACTTCTGCTGACTGCCAGTGGCCTGCAATTTGACAGTTCGATTCTCACCAGGTTCAAGGTGGACTCAGCCTTCCATCCTTCCAAGGTGGGTAAAATGAGAGGATCCAGATTGTTGGGGGCAACAGGCTGACTCTGTAAAACGGCTTAGAGAGGGCTGGAAAGCGCTGTGAAGCGGTATATAAGTCTAAGTGCTATTGCCCTTGCTATCCTTAGATCACATGATTGTCGTTTGTGACCTTTCCAAGGAGGTTCTGACAAGCAAAGATAATGGGGAAGCCAGATTCACTTAATGACTGCAGCCACAAAGGTTACAAAATTGGGCGTAAGTCACATAACAACTGTATCACTTAGCAATGAAAGTTCTGGTCCCAAGCCGTACATCCAGGAGGACACCCAAATTGCGTGCCCTTTCCACGGGGGTCAAAACCTCTCCCCCCACGGCCAGCGAAGGAATAAGCTGGCTGTATCTGGGCGCAGGAAACCACAGCCACTCGGTTTTGGCCGGGTTGAGACGAAGCCTGTTACGACCCATCCAACCCCGCACGCCTCCAGGCACCGGGTCATCACTTCAACGGCTTCGTTGGGGTGGCCCGGGGTAGAGATGTACAGCTGAGTATCATCAGCGTACTGATGGAACTCCACCCCAAAGCCACGGATGATCTCACCCAGCGGCTTTACATAAATGTTAAACAGCAGGGGCGAGAGCACCGACCCCTGAGGCACCCCACAAAGCAGGGGCCTTGGGGACGATCTCTGGCCCCCCGTTAACACAAATTGCGAGCGGTCGGAGAGGAAGGAGGAGAACCACCGTAATACGGTGCCTCCAACCCCCAACCCCTCCAACCGCTGCAATAAGATACTGTGGTCGACAGTATCAAAAGCCGCCGAGAGATCTAACAGGACCAGGACAGAGGAACAACCTCTGTCCCGAGCCCTCCAGAGATCATCAACCAACGCGACCAACGCCGTCTCCGTGCTATGCCCGGGCCTGAAGCCCGATTGGAGGGGGTCAAGATAACTCGCTTCATCCAGGAATCGGGGAAACTGACGGGCCACCACACTCTCTACAACCTTCGCAACAAAGCGAAGGTTGGAGACGGGACGATAATTTAATAACAATGCTGGGTCCAGGGACGGTTTCTTGAGGAGGGGCCGCACCACCGCCTCCTTCAAGGCGGTAGGTAGAAGCCCCTCTCTCAAGGAAGCGTTTATAATACCCTGGAACCAGCCTCGTGTCACCTCCCGAGTGGCCAAAACCAGCCAGGAGGGGCACGGGTCCAGCAAACAGGTGGTGGCATTCAGTCCCCCCAACACCCTGTCCACGTCTTCTATAGTAACAGGGTCGAACTCAAACCAACTGGCCTCACCGATATCCACCCCCGCCCCCCCGCCCGGAGATGCCCAGTTGGAGTCCAGCTCGTCCTGAATCTGAGTGATTTTATCCTGCAGAAAACTAGAAAACTCCTCAGCCCGTCCCTGTAAGGGATCCTCCCGCGCTTCCCTCTCTAGAAGGGAGCGGGTCACCCTAAACAGGGCGGCTGGGCGGTTTTCCGCGGACGCAATAAGGGTGGAGAGGTAAGTCCTCCTCGCCACCTTCATCGCCACTAAATACGTCTTAATATAAGATCGTAGAAGTGTTCGGTCAGACTCAGAACGGCTAGCCCTCCAACTGCTCTCTAGGCGTCTTTTCCGGCGCTTCATCTCCCTTAGCTCCTCAGAAAACCAAGGAGCCATTTGGGATCGGCACCGGGTCAGAGGCCGCAAGGGCACGACCCGGTCAAGGGCCCCAGCAGCCACCCTATCCCAGGCGGCAACCAAGCCCTCAACCGAGTCGTGTGTGAGAGCTTCGGGAAATGGCCCAAGCTCCATCAGGAACCTATCAGGGTCCATCAGGCGCCTGGGGCGGTACCATTTTAATAGCCCCGCCTCCCTGCGGTCAGGGGGTGCGGAACGGAAGTCGAGCTTCAGGAGCGAGTGATCCGACCATGACAGGGGTTCTACAACTATATCCCCTATACCCAGATCACTCTGCCACTGATCAGAGACGAAAACCAAATCCAAGGTGTGACCTCCCACGTGAGTAGGGTCCCGAATTAACTGGGTCAGGTCCATGGCCGTCATGGAAGCCATGAACTCTTGGGCAATCCCCGAGGTACTGCCAGCAGATGGCAGGTTGAAATCCCCCATGACCATAAGCCTGGGGGTCCCAACTGCCACGCCAGCTATAACCTCAAGGAGCTCAAGCAGGGCCGCTGCCGCATAGCAGGGAGCCAGGTATGCGACCAGCAAGCCCACCTGAACCTTGGAACCGAACTTCACAAAAAGGAGCTCACACCCGGTTGTCTGAGACACAGTGGCTTCCCTCGGACACAGATCCTCCTTAATAACCACTGCAACCCCCCTCCCCTCCCCTTGAAGAGTCTCCGGAGGTTGCAGTTAGTTCAGAATGCAGCCGCGCGGGTGATCGTGGGCGCCCCTCGAGGCGCACACGTAACACCACTTCTCCGCAGGCTGCACTGGCTTCCTGTGGCCTACCGGATTCGATTCAAGGTGGTACTGATGGTATTTAAAGTGCTCCATGGCTCGGGACCTGGGTACTTACGGGACCACCTGCTGCCATCAACAACCTCCCGCCGCCCAGTACGCTCCCACAGGGTGGCCCTACTTGGGGTGCCGCCGCCTGACTGTTGTCGGCTGGTGGCCCCGAGAGTTCGGGCTTTCTCTGTGGGAGCTCCCTCCCTATGGAATGATCTCCCCCCGGAGATACGGGCTATGACGGATATTCTGACCTTCCGGCGCGCAGTAAAAACCCTGCTTTTTGAACAGGCCGGCCTGGCCCAGTAACTATGTTTTTTGGTTTTAATTAATTAAATTAGGGTTTTATTAGTTTTAATTTTTAACTTAAATTTTAATAGACAGCCGATTTGATTATTTAATTTATTTTTAATCGTATTTATTATGTATTTATTGTATGTTTTTAGTGGGCTGTTCACCGCCCCGAGTCCCTTTTTGGGAGAGGGAGCGGTATAAAAGTGCGATTAATAAATAAATAAATAAATTGTCATGGTCTACATGCATATTCAGCAAGAAAAGGATGATTGTACAGCAAGCCCGTTGTTTTGCCAAAGCTGATAGTTCTTTTCTCAGCATTGCATCATTTAAAGATTCCTCTAAGCTGCTCCTTAGGACCCTGCCTAACTCATTGTAGTAAAGTTTTGACTCTCCTTCATCTCATCCCTAACATCCGAGTGAGAAAAGTTTAAATCATTCTTAGCTTTATAGCTTTGAAAGGGGTGTTAATCCTAGTGCATCTAAGGACAACTGTGGGGTGTGTAAAATCTGTTGTATTTTTTCCACTCATTCCACTGAAGGCAAAGAGATAACCTCTAGTGGATAAGTTCAAATAGATGCTTTATTGGTCATCTCAAGCCAATGAGGGCATACTCCTCCAGTTCCCATTCAGTTGTCTGGAGTCAAGAACAAGGAGTCAATGTTGACATGAGCACAAAGATGCCATTCCACATATGCCAAGACTTGTTTCTGGTGGCAGGAGTATTCAGCAGTAGGAATATCCTAGACAAACAGAAGAAAGTGTTGTAACCCAGAAAACAATCAGATAAAAGAAATGTGAGTCTAAGGCAGAAGTGTAGTTTGAGAAAGTATCTCAGATTTTATTCTCTCTGGGTCTCTCTGGATAAAGGGAAGAGGAGAGGAAGTGTATTCAGACTTGCAAGATTCTATTATTACAAATTTAAAATAAAAGTAGTGTTACCATCTATAACTCTGGTTTTATAATCTGGGTTTCTGATCTGGTTTACCTCAAAAACTGACAGCAGGACACAAGTACATAATGGTAGCATTTGCATGATATCATCCTACATGTGTCATTCTTTTGGTGTTATCATCACTTGCTGCAGATGCTAATGCTCATTTTCTGCCAATTCAAAAATGGGTGGAGTGAACTTTACTCAGTGGTAGGGATAAGCCATGAGCGTGATAGAGATGGAACATTAGTGATAGTTAAAACAGGAACCCAACTTATTTTGTATTGTCATATAGCTAGATAGTGGTCAATAGAAGAAGGGAGTGTGTTGCTGTTATAAGATTTTAAATAGTTACATTTTGTAAAATGTGTCTTCATAGTGCTTAAACTTTTTAAAAACTGTACTAAGACTTGCAAAACTGAATCGAGGAAACTGTAGTACTTTTTCTTAGGGCTATCAAAACTGGGCTGGAAAAATCTAGACCACCACTAGGTGGCAGCCAGAGATACAGACCACATTACACTCTATGCTGCCATCTGGTGATCATACCCAAGTTTTGCCACCCACGTCTTGTAGCCCTATCTTCTTGTTGTTACTCACAAAGTCATGTCCGACCCATCGCAACCCTATGGACAATGTTCCTCCAGACCTTCCTGTCCTCTACCATTCCCCAGGGTTCATTTAAGCTCACGCTGACTGCTTCAGTGACTCCATCCAGCCACCTCATTCTCTGCCATCCCCTTCTTCTTTTGCCCTCAATTGTTCCCAGCATTAGGCTCTTGTCCAGTGAGACCTTCCTTCTCATTAGGTAGCCAAAGTATCTATTGTAGTTTAAAGAACTTTAGTTATAGCTCACACTTAAAATGGAAATCAACGGAGATGGAAAGCAGTTAAAATGGTAGGAGAAAAATGGGAGCAACAACAGAGGGAATAGCTGGAGCCCTTCATGTCTCCAAAATAATCTGCTACTGTGTCCATGATATTTGATGAGTGCCTAATGAATCTTTGGTTTGAAAGCTACAATTTAAAATTCAAACCGGTTCTTGAAAATTCAGGCTGCTATTCAGAATTTCTCATCTTACAGATGGCTGACATAGTAACATGCAGCTGGCTAGAATGCCAGAAGGTCAAGCTAGGAAAAATATGTTTTCTAGCCACTATCGTATGGTAAACATCAGAACTGTAATTTCTGTCCCACTGAAAGAAGTGAAAAGGGGAAAAAGTTCTTACATTAGCTTTAGAGCATGTAGCCATCTACAGTGCATTCAGAAAGTATTCAGACCCCCTTCACTTTTGTCAATTTTATGATGCTGCGGCCTGATTCTACAATTGTTGAAATTCATATTTTTTTTTCCTCATTCATCTACACTCAATACCCCACAATGACAAAGTGAAAACAGAATTTTAGAAATGCCTGCACATTTATTAAAAATAAAAAAAATGGAAACATCACATTGGCATAAGTATTCAGACGCTTCCCTCAGTACTTTGTTGAAGCACCTTTGGCAACAATTATAGCCTCAAGTCTTTGGGGGTATGACACAATAAGATTTGCACACCTGGATTGGGGGATTTTCTGCCATTCTCCCTTGCAAATCCTCTTAAGCTCAGTCAGGTTGGATGGCGACTGTCGATGGACAGCCATTTTCAGGTCCCTCCAGAGACATTCAGTAATGTTCAAGTCAGGGCTCTGGATACTTTCCGAATGTACTGTAATAATAAATTGGACAATACTGCTAAAAGTGTTCTCCGAATAAACATTGCACAACTTGCCATGAATTTGTATTAATTTCAACAGAGAGTGACAATGGGGAAAGAAGTAATCGAGAAAGCATGGCAGCTGCTCTGTTTTCATTTTTTTGACTAATAAGGTTTCTCAACAATTATTTTAAGTAATTAATTCAAAGTTTAATTAATGCACAGAGAGCAGAATCCAAATAACTACTTTGATGCCCCCAAAGTAATGAGGTTTTTTTTTTTTTTTTTTACTTGAAACCCATTGTAATACACCAGACTGCCCCCGGAACTCCTTTTCATTGCAATCAAGAAGAAGATTACATAGATCTAACGATATGCTGATCAAGAAGTCCAAAGCAGTATTCATGAATGTGTTACTGACTTCTTCAGATGCAAATAGTTCCTCCTTATGTAATCAAAAATCAGATTGATTGGTTTGTTTGTTGTACGGCAATGGTGCACAGGAGGGAATTTTGCTTTCAAGCCTTGAAAACAAAAAAAACCAAAAAAGTGAAATTTGAAGTTAGGATTAAGTGGCACCTTGAGAAGTCCCAAAGAGAGATACTGGTGAGATATTCCAGGAGCAGAAGTTCAGCCTCTGATAACGGTAGGAAAAGCATTCATTAAAACCATGCAGAAAATTTATTTATTTATTTTATTTAATTAAACTTTTATACCGCTCCCTCTCCCAAAAAGGGACTCGGGGCGGTGTACAGCCTACTAAAAACATACAATAAATACCCAATAAATACAATTAAAATAAATTAAACCAAATTGATCCGGCTGTCTATCACAAGAATTCAGTTAAAAGTTAAAAGCTAATAAAACCCCAATTAAAATTAAGTTAAAACCAAAATACAGTTACTGGGCCAGGCCAGCCTGTTTAAAAAATAGGGTTTTCACTGCGCTGCCGGAAGGTCAGAATATCCGTCATAGCCCGTATCTCTGGGGGGAGATCATTCCATAGGGAGGGGGCTCCCACAGAGAAAGCCCGAACCCTCGGGGCCGTCAGCCGACAACGGCCAGGCGGCGGTACCCCAAGGAGGGCAACCCTGTGGGAGCGTACTGGGCGGCGGGAGGTTGATGATGGCAGCAGGCGGTCAATACTGTGCAATGTGCAATACTGCACAATGTTGTCTTTACACATCATTTGCCTTCTTCTGTAGATGCTGTAACAGGGCAATATCTAGCCAGGCAACTATTGAACTATCGCTTCCCTCTGAATTTTGAAATGGCATCTCTGATCCTTTTTTTTGGGGGGTGGGGTGGGGGTGGGGGGTTGCCTTTTAAGTCCAGCCGATGTTACTTTCAGAACACATCCACATGCAAACTCTGCTTCTGCTTTTAAACCATCCTCTGCAGAGGCTGAAACCGGTGTCACAGCACATTAAAAAAAACAGAAAGCAGAGCCACTGCTTTCATCCCCACCGTGCTGCCAGTCTCTCCTTGTCTGAATGACAGAATTCACCTTCTGTGACTGCTCCACCAAAGCAATTCTCAGTGCCGTGGGAGTAAAAAAACCAAAACAAAATCTCTTCTATGAAATTTCAAGAGCAGTCAAGCAACACAACAAGTACCGCTACTGAAATGATGTCTCGGCGGGTGTCTTTAATTTTGTTTGTTTCGATTTTGATTTTTGGTGTGGGGGTTGTTTTTTTTTTTTTTTTTGCCCTTTCCCATTTGGTTGAATGGGTATTTCATGATCTCTTTGCTAAATTATTTTGGCTTAACTGCATCTGAATGTATCTGGGCAAATAAATGGCAAAAACTCTCTGCTTTCTAGGTAAAAAAGAAAACCATACGTTGCTTGAAACTCGGGGAAAGCGTTAACGTCCTTCAGACATTGTATTGATGGTTTGCAAATTCTAACTTGGCTTCAGATCCATGGATTCATTAGCGCGGAGGCTTTTGTCAATCAAAATTATGCAATGGGTAGGTTCTACTTCCTTTCCTAAGAGAGAAAATACTGCTGCTATGGGGGAGCACAGAAACTCTTTCATTTTCTTTTTTGCAAGGAGTGGGAAGTTCTAAGCAGCTTGATAAAAGATGATGGAGATGATAGGCGACAATGAACTAAAACTTTCAGAAATTGACCTAAGATATTCAAGGCATGAAATGCCTTGTGATAAATAAAGCGCTGGGCTAGAAATCAGGAGACCAGTAAGTTCCAGTCTTCCTCCCCTAGCATGAAAGCCAGCTTGGTGTCTTTGGGTCACTCATTCTTTCTCAGCCCAATCAACCTCCAAGGATTGATGTTTTGGTGGGGAAAAATAGGACCAGCATCCACCTTGAGTTGATATAAAATAAAGTTGGCATAAAAATCTAATCAGTAAATAAAAGCTGCATGCTATAACAATTTATATCATTAAAATAAATATGATTTATGATTTCATTAAGAATGCAGCAAAACATAAAGAACCGTTTTTCAGATTAAGCAAATTAAAATGAGAACCACAAATTTAGAGAGTATCTGGGGGAGGAGACAGGAAGATGAAAAGATAACCAGTGTACTTAATCCCAGCATCTGTGATTGTTGATATGAAGGTTTTTTTTAATTAATCAAGCCTAATAAAAATGCTGGTCTTATGCTTAACAGCTTATGCTGTTAAGAGGCCAAAGCATTTTCTGCTCCTCATTACAAAATCCCTCTTATTCAACTGATTTCTCTACATGAGCAGGGTTCTCTATTTAACTAGACCTTTGAAACTTAAATTTAAAAGCATTTGTTCATTCCATTTTCCTTGCCAAAGTTCAGCTACAGCTGAGTAATTGCTGAAGGGATTTAAAAATATTTCAAAATATTTTTAGAAGTCTCCCAAATCCCTGGATCTCTAAATAAGTGATCAATAGAGATCACTTATAGAGAGGAAGGAAGAAACTTTAATATTTTTTTTCTGTGTTTGATTAAGTGACTTAAGTGTCAGCTAGCACATCTGAGTATCAGCCACCTGAATTATATGGTAGATCATCAATCACAAAAATATCTAAATGAGGTAAATTGGATGTTAGCATAATAGCTTAATTTTTTTCATGTAGTTCTATCATTGTTTTTTGTATCTCTCCCTTTCATTCTGAATAGATTGCTCACAAAGGTGTTCAGAAGCATGTCACAGCTGTTTCACAATAGGTGTGCTTCAGAAACCTTCATACTCCTAACATACTGTGGATAAATTTCATCTCATCTTTCCGTTCTGCCCTCTTTTTCCATATTTCTTAGCTGGACTTATCTACACTCATCCTCTAATGCACCTTGAAGATGTCATGCTAATTCTTCTTTAGAACATGTCTTAATGCTACATTTGTCTAACCTCCGAGTCTGCTGACTTTATCATCCAGGAAAACACTGGATGATAAAGCAATGTTTTGCACCTTTTCCTGAAAGATCATAATAGGGAGAGCAGATTCCATGCTAGTATAGGGTTTTTTTGTTTTTTGTTTTTGCTGTCTCAAGGAGGAATGGAGAGCATTTCAGCTCAGCAGTAGTGAAAGCTCTTGATCTAATGGTCCCAGACAAGCTAATGTAATCATAAGCCAGAGAACTCAAACCGGATTTAATATCCACCCTCAGGTCAAGTTGTGGTCATTTCAGCCAAACTGTTTTAAAACCCAGTCAAACCTTAGCTACTCGGATTTGATATTTTTAAGGGACATTACTTACATTTATTACTTGCAAGAAAAGAGAAGAAAATGAGCAGCAAGGTAGATAGATTCAATTACAGTGCCAATGAATGCACCATTAGAAGTCCTGAGAGACCAGATTAAGGACTGATAGTCATGGAGAAAATCTGTCTATGTGTTTGCTAAAAGTTGGCCAAGCCTTGATGGCACATAATTGATCAATCAAATCATGTCTATTATTACGTTTCTTTTAAACCTGCATTTCACTTTTTACTGTACACTGGCTAATTATTTGTGGAGTTTAATTTGATTGTTCATTTCCCCAAGAAAACCAACTGAAGTTTACTCATGTGCAAGTCTGCATACAAAATGTTTCAAACACCTATGATTCTTGCAAGCCTTATGCATGTATGTATGTCAATGGATGTTAGAACAAGGCTAGTGTCATGCCCCTGGTGGAGACTGACTCTGAGGGAGAGGAGGAGCAGCTGACAGGGAGTGGAAGTGTGGCTCCAGAGGTTGTGGAGGAGGCTGGGGAAGGGCAGAGGCCCGCTGGACAGTCAGAGGAGGACCCAGGCCCATCCCCTATCCATCCTAGGGCACGCAGGGAGGAGAGGATAAGAGAGAGACGTGATCTACTCAGGAGGAGAGGGCCTTGATCCTCTTCATGGGCAGCAGGTGTGAGAACTGCATAAGAGTTTGGACCTGCGTTCCTGGCAAATGCTGGAGACAAAGCGTGTTTTATTTTGGTTTGAGGTTATCTTGGTTGGCATCCTTCCAACATCCTTCCTGACTGTGCCTTGTTATCTCCTCGAATTTGGTAAATACTTCTCCTGTTCCGTTGTGAAAATTTTATCATTGTAATTTGTTTGGTTTTTATTTTCACCTCTATCTGCTTTTTAAATTCGGACCGTATTGCTTTCTTTTGAAGATTATTTTTGAGTATGTTTTATCTCCAACTGAGAATTATTGAACAGTGGGGCCAAGTTGGAGGCATTAAAGGACATTTATTTACATTTTGGATTTTGTTACATTTGTGTTACAATCTGGGTCATCGCAGATAGAAACCATTTTAATTTGTGTTTATGTGGTAAATGTATAGATTCTCATTACTTAAATATCCCTTAGTATTTGTACTTTGGGGCCGGATTGTATGTTTGTATCATTTTCAGTCCAGGTTCAGGCCCAGTCGAATGACAGAAACAACACTGCTTGCTTTAGTAGATGAATTTTTGGAGACTTAGAAATCTCTCCTGGCCCTTTTGAATTTCTTGGTGGCTTTTGAGGCCATTGACCATAGTCACTGCCTGCAACTATTACAGTAGTTCTTCTGTTATTTGAGTAGGTAATCTGTTGTGTGGTCACATGGAAGCAATGTTTGAATACTTTGAGTATCACAGAGCTCAATTTCTCCCCTCCCCTAACCAAGCTATTCGATATTGAAAACTGGTAGGTTTGGGGTGGATGATAGCAATAGATTCATGACACCCAGCTGTACATTTCCCTGCAGGAGAAGCTGGAGATGCTGCGGACAAGTTAAATCAATGTATAGAGGCTGTTGGGATTTATAGGGGACAAATAAATTAGCAAGATAGTGTTATTGTATATCTGTAAACTTGATGGCCATCCATTGGCATCAGCCTTGGTAGTAGTTCTTGATAGGGATGTATTCCTCCAGAAGAGGCTGGCCCACAACTCAAGAGACCTTTCTGACTTCATATTCCTGCTAAATGAGTTAAATGGGGACCATGGCTGGAGGAGTTTTCAACCAGCTTGTATAGGTGGGACTGTCTTTGAAGATGACTTGGAAACTAGAGCTAGTACAAAGTGGGACATCCAAATTACTAGTTGGGTTAAGTTGTAATTATGATTGTTGCATTGTGTAATGTAATCTAATGTAACATTTACAAACTGATAAGGACTCAGAACGTAGGGTTAGGGTTAGGGTTAATTTTTTAGGGTTAACCCTAAAAACTCCTCCATTATTATGAAAGAATCCCTTCTTGCTGATTAATTGGAAAGTTGTTAGCAAGTATGTTCTCATATGTGTATAGATTATGGACGATAAATTTATGGAGATTTATAGGAACAGTTACCTAGGCAAAAGAGGCTGAAACATTTTTTAAAGTCCAGAACAATGAGATAATGTTTAAAAATCAGCTCAGATGAAATCCACCCTAAATTCACTGAAGTATAAGCAGAAAGAGGAATAAAGCACAATGTAAGATTCTAGTTCTGTAATCAATTTCAATGAAAGTAGTTTTAGACTTCCTGTGGAGTTGATTTCACAGTCTGGTCTACCCACTGGGGCTGACAAACATAAGATGTTGAAATTCTTATGACCTATCTTTTTTTAACCTCAATAAATCTTCTTAAAGGAGGCTTTGTGAGAATCTTGGGTTTGTGTCAAGGACCCAAAAGTTGATGCACTGTCTGCAAATAGGCTTCCAGGTCCAAATCAGTATGCTCTTTATCATGTACAAATCCTTATACAATAGCATGCAGAATGATATATCACAACAGCATTGTGATATATCACACAAGGACTTACCAAGTCGGATTCAGCTCAGCAGATCTGAGTAACAAGGGAGGATGTGCCCCAGATTTCTCTCCAATCTGAATTTAAGGAAGTTTAGACTAGGGAAGCAGAACTTCTGGATGGTAGTCTCCATGTATGTGTACCCCTCGAGGTCCAACTGGCTGCCCTGCTCCTTGCACTCAGGAGTGTCTTTTAAATGGTCTTCTTTCAGTGGAGCTACGCTGGCTGGAGAATTCTGGGAGTTGAAGTCCACAAGTCTTAAAGTTGCCAAGGTTGGAGACCTCTGCTCTAGAGTGTTTAGAGATGCACATCTATTTTTGCTATTGATATTTTCCTACTATTATAAGTTTGGTTTGGTTTTCATTGGGATACTCTGTTTTCATTTGTTCATATACACCAGCCAGGATTAACCAGAATGGGGCAGTTTATGAGTTTTATCAGTCAATTAATCAATATGCCAGCTGAATAAATCCTTCCACCATAAGTCCTGGTACAACTGCTTATGTCAAATAAAGCATAGCATGATATTTTGTTGATATTTTGTTTTTCTCCTGGATCAAATCCATGAATATTTTCTAAACAGTAGCATAAATTTTTAGCAAAGAGGCATCTGTTTCACCCTCTGGTAAATCCCCAATCACTATTCAATATAATTTTATGTAGTGGTAATAATGTCAAGATAAGAGTGAATTTCAACTATATAAGATATAGTGTCCCAGAATGCTGAGAAATCTTAGAGTTTATGGGTAGGCACATGCTGCTTTTAAAATAAATTGGTTTTATGACTGGCAATACACTACTTCAATATTTGTGTCATTATTTGTAGTAATGAGAAAGAAGAAGTACTAATAAAATGTAGTTGAATCATAAATACTGATTAGCTTTTCAATGCATTAATAATCATGACATTATAATGTTACTCCAGTACTGTGACAAACTAGATTTTGGATGTTTTTCTTGTTCTACTGAGGACTATGTCAATGCAATGAAAATGACCAGTGTTTATAATTTACTTGAGCATCGAAGTGGTAATATCCATGATGAAAGTGAGAGCTGCAGCTAGTAAGTTTAAAAATAAGGGAATCTGATATTGCATAAGATGATTATCAAAATGCAGGGCAAGTGCCTTCCATATCCAAATCCAAGAAATAGACAGGAAAACTTTATTATCATGCAAGGGCTGAAGAAAGATGTTGAATTTAAATCCTGGATATCTGGAGGACTTGATCTCTAGTTCCTGAAATTGCTGAGCTTCTTAAACATTGGAGCTGAGTTGTATCTGCAGTTTAGGCAACATACCTGTCCAAGCCTGGTTCTTCATTCTCCCTGGTTGAGTTTTTGATAAGTATGTAGTCTTATGACTTGTGTGTAGAAGATGACTAGGCTGAGCCTGAGGGAGGGGTCAAGTGTGTCATCAGTCTTGAGTTCCTTCACATCCACAAGAGATCTCTAAGTCCAGCCAAGGTTGAATTCCAGTAGACTCTTATCTACTGCCAATTTGCTTTGACTGTTGGTAGTTCAGATTCTTCTAGTGAGCATTAGCATGCTGGAGGAGGAGATACACCTTGACCAATGAATAGATCCATGAATTTGGTCATCTGTCAACATTTGATACTGATTTAGAGTATTTAGAACATTCAGTGGCCAATAAGAGCAGGGCAGTTTCCAACACATGACCCACCACATTGTCAGTCAAAGGTCACAAATCACTCCTAGGAAAAAAGAAATGTTTTGGGACAAGAAGAAATACATAGCAACAGCTAAATACAGCCTCACGTTGCCTCAGCTGAAGGCTAAGCATGAGAAAAAAGCAACATTATGAGGACACATTATAAAGAAAATAGTTACCAAAGCATGTTTATGCCATGGTTAGGAGGACATAAAACTGAGTCACGTTAGTTTGAAGACAGGTCTGAACTCTCTCATTTGACCTAGACTGCTTTTTCTGGCTCCTTTCCCTATTGATTCTTTTCCTATCTATTTGACAAATCTTTCAATGTTTTCTGAGATAATGATTTTTTTTTCATCATTTTGCTATCGCATTGAGTAGCTCACTTGGTGAGATTGTCACTCCTCATGCGCAACAATTCTACACCATTTACAACTCAATGAAACACAATTGTTTCTTTCCTTTTGCTTTTCTGTACCTTTCTATATCTGCATGCCTCATCTCCATTTCCATTTGAAAAGTTAATTTCGGTTCTTTAACAATAGGAGAAATGATTTTCTTTTTTGAAAAAAGGGAAGAAGAGTGTAAATGCTGCTTTTGGGGGGTATGTAGATATTTTTCACATCATGGGAGATATTTTAATCACTCTAGTTATCAGCAAATCTCTCAGCCCCTATTTCAGATCAGGAAAAAAAAATATTCATACCCCTTTACCTTCCTTCTTATTCTGCCTCCACTAGAATGTTCCCTTAAAGCTTTTAAATGTGTTGGGACTGGAACTTCCAAAAATTGTGAGTGGCCATAATTTTGCCATAATTATCAAAATGCAAAAAAAAGGAACACTCTTAAAAGAAATAATATAAAGAATTTCGAAGCAGTGACTGAAATTCAATTTATTTAGGCTTGAGTGAGGACTATTGATTGCTCTTGAGAGAAGACAATTAAGAAGGAGTGAATAAAGAACTAATTGTTCCACAGGAGTTTAAAGGGAAATGCTTTCACAAATCTTTCCTCTAAGTGGGTAGTGGAAAAGAGAATATGGATGGAGACAGTTCTGCAGTCACGACCTGCGATATTTGTACCATGTTTGTATTCCTTCTTGAAAATAACAAAGTGTGCATACATAGCAGGTACAAATGTATTGCAGTGCTATAAGCTTGAGGGGGAAAACAGAATCAGAGTACTGAATAGCCACCGTTCAGCTCATAAGAAAAGATGGACAGTTCTTGGACCAAAGAAAGGAAGTGTAACAAAAAGAATTGACAGAGGAAGCTTCTTTCTACAAGGAACACAACAAAAAGGAGAAAGCAAATCCTATGGATGAAAGGACAGACAGAAACAAGAGATTCAGAAGTAATCTTAAACCACTCCAGAAATAGCTTTCAGCAGGTGAAACAGATCTAAGTCTCCAGGAGCCTATGTTACATAAAAGACAAGAAGATGTGTGCTTGAAGAGAGCAAGCAAGATGCTACTGCTACCTGGTAGAAGATGAAGAATATTTGCTGACTCTATAGTTCAGAGGTCTCCAAACTTGGCAACTTTAAGACTTGTGGGCTTCAACTCCCAGAATTGGAGTTGAAGTCCACAAATCTTAAAGTTGCCAAGTTTGGGGATCCCTGCTACAGTTTGAGAAATAGAAATGTGTGCAGAGTGGATCTGCTGGCTTTTAAGGTATGCTGCCTCTGACAGCACAAATTAGGGATGTGGCAGAGCAACTGTCAAGATCCATCTAGTCCATTGATCATATGAGGTATCTTTCCCGCTCATCCATAGGGAAATCAAAGCTATTGCCAAGAGTATCATCAACACGGACATCAAAGCTCCAGAGAAGAAACTGAAGAACATCAGGTTTCCAGTGGTACTCTCATCCACTCTTTGGGTCCATGGAGGAGGATTGATAGGGGGAAAAAAAATAACTGAAGATGAATATGGAGAAAGTAATAGCACCAATTCCCACAAGCTTTGTTGTGACAATTATTGATACGCACTAAGGGTTATGAATATGCAAAACATTGCATAAATACAGCTTTCATTAAGGTGCACAATATATTATAAAAGTGGAATGCATTGGTCTTTATAGTGATTTTTGCTGATGCCTTCCTGAAAAATAGGCTTTTCAACACTTGTCTCATATTTTTAAATGAGATAGTCAGCTGTCATTTTTCTCCCTTTCTGTTGTAAAAGAAATAGATGGATGGATAAGTGTATGTTTGAAGACTGGTTACTTCCCGAAAGTGCAATTTGATAGGAGAGATCTTGGGCTATGTAAGATTCCCTCTCCTTTGAAATTTGGTAATACTCGCTTAGTTTTCTTTCCACTAGTGCTTTAAAGGCCAATTGTATCCACCATGTTTTAATGTTGTGTGGTGTGGTGTTATGTAATGCTAGGTTAAGCTGTGCTATGTTATGTTTATGTTGTTATGTTATCTTTTTGTTATTTTTTATTATTTGTTTATTACCTTCAAGTCAGTTTTTGACGCTTGGTGACTTCCTAAATAATTCCCTGCAGTTTTTTGTCAAGTTTTTTCAAAAATGGTTTATCCTTTCTCCTTTCTACAGCAGAGAAAGAAGTGTGTGTGTGGAGAAGAGAAGAGGGAGGGAGGGAGGGAGAGAGAGGGAGAGGGAGAGACTGGCCCAAGGCAATCCAGCTACTTTTGTGCCTAAGTGGGGACAAGGACTCAAGTTTTCCTGCTTTTTAGCCTGATGCCTTAATTCACTACACTTTAATTCACTAATTTTGTATTTATTATTAAAATATGTGTTTTACCTGATTCCTAAGGCACTAGGTTGCCTACAAACACACACACACAAAATGAAACTAACAACATCCCATCAATAACAATAGATACAATAGATACAAACTCAAGGTTAATTGCACCAAACTTGATTGCAGAAACAGAGTGGTCAATGACTGGAATACTCTACCTGACTCTGTGGTTTCTTCCCCAAACCCCAAAAACTTTAACCTTAGACTGTCTATTATTGACTTCAACCCTTTCCTAAGAGGCCTGTAGGGGGCGTGCATAAGCGCACCAACGTGCTTACCGTCCCTGTCCTATTGTTTCTTTTATTTATTTTTTTATTTTTCCTTATATGTATCCATGTATTCATAACTATGTTTTTACTTATACCTATTACCTTGTAAGCAATTGACAAAAATAAATAAATAAAAATAAATATGAAACCACACCAAAAAAAACCTCCTATCATTCTTTGGAGGGAAGCTACTATGCACCAGGTGGCTATGGAAAGACCCTCAATAAACCTGTTGCTTAGCATTTTTTTTTTTGGATTAGAGAGACTTGCTGGGCTACTGGCTACATTCTGAGCTGAACTTCTCTGAGCTTCTACCTTCCAGGGTGGGATTCTGTGGGTAGCATACAATGGGATGTGCTGCAGCAGGATAATCTGGCAAGGCTTGCCTCTTATAACTAAAGGAAGAAGTGTAAGGTACGATTATGGAAGGACCGATCCTTGTCAAAGCTCACAAAATCAATTCAGTCCATGTACTCTGCTTAAAGATTTCCCTGAAACAATTTGAAACATTCAGACCTGATATGAGAGAAGGGTATGGTGCTGATTTTTCTCCCCTTGGCAGCAGTACTTGAATCATGGATATCCAGGAACCCACAAGGCTTTTTATATAACCAATGCACACAGTGAGTATGCATGTATATATATGTGTGTGTGTATCAAGATGGATGAACAGTAGTTTATCTTCCAGCTTGAAGCTGTTTTGCAACTGAAAGTGTGAAGAGCATAGTTTTTGCATTGCCACTCATTTGGCAGAGGAGAATTGATCGGCCAGCCTGAAAAAAATTATCTGCTGGAATTTACATACTTTATACCAAAACCATAGATTGAAGAAATTTGATAGTGTTTTTTGCATAAACACAAAAACAGTAATCACTGCTTTAAGAGTCACACACTGACTGTAATGTGCATCTTCTTAGAGTACGTGCCATCTCTTCATCAGGCTTATGAATTAATATCTGAATGAATATCAAAGAGGTTCTGGGTTCATGTGAGGCCCAAAGCCAGTATTTTTCACATAATTTTCAAGCAGTATGCAGTCAGTTTTAAGAAACCTGTTCAGTACTAAGGATACTTTATGGGATATTCCTGCCTGTTGTCACTTTTGGACTATGAGTGGAAGAGAAGGTAGCAAAGAGTGGAGGATGTTTTAGGATATGCATGATTGCTGAAAAGACACTGTTGTACTATAGAAATTCACCTTGATGTTCACCAATGTATCACTCTGATATGTGCCGATAGCTTAAAATATAGTTGAGGATTCCTTGGTGCTCTATCAGCACTGATGATGCTACCTAGTTTGAGTAATGAACCGTCTGCAAGAAAGCAACCAAGATCAGAGAGCACCAAGCACCCCACAGTTCAACCCTGAGCGACAAATATTCTTCTTTATTGGTAAAAAAATGTCTGTCTAATCACACTGGAGTGGAATTTGGCAGTTCTACTGCCCAAGGGTTTTTGGAGATGAGGGCTTCTATGCCCTTATCTTCAAGATGACGGATAGAGTTGAAGGTACTGGCAGAACCCCCTACATCCTTGTCCAAAAACAGAGAAATGGTATTTGTTGTGAAGGTGTTGCTGTTCTTACTGTGTAGCTTTTATTGCCATTTAATAAGGAACATTCATATCTTTGATTCTATAATCAGCCTGAAACAGTGGAATACAGCAAAAGCCAAAGTTTGTGATTGAGCTGATTGCCTAATTAAGATAAGTGATGCTGAAAGCAACCAGAAGACAGAAACAACCCACTGGGGAGCTGGTTCAATATTAAATTTAGAGGGATTTATGGGAAATAATTAGGCGGTGTGGCTTTGCTGAAAACTGGGCCACATTCCTTAACTATTATCACACTATGCTTGTTTCGTTTACCAATGTATTTTTAATTAGACAAGCTTGGTGGCAGTATCTACCTGAGTTGGGTTGATTACAGACAACTAAACAGAATTGGGTTTAGTTCTACTTTATTTAGATGAGAGAACATTAGGAATTATCAGGGTTGCAGGCTAAACACAAGTAAACTGCTTTTTCTCTGACTGCAATTTCTTTGAGTTCTGCTTCTGCGCCAGTTAACCAATTTCTCTGCTAAAACTTACATGAAATCTCACATTTTTTAATATCTCGCAAGCCATACTTCCTTAATATGTGTTTTGTGCATCTTTTGCCCTCACAAATGCATTTTGTGGGTGTATTGTTTCCCTGGTATATAAACATTTTTCAGTTGTGAACTGCTTTGACAAATTCTGAAATGTGTTCAAAAACTAAAAAATATATCTAGCTTTGTCTGGGCTTGCAGAAAGCATACATTGTTAATTGGTTACATTTCTACAGAATTTCACACAGAGCAATAAGCTCTGATTCCCTAGCTCTGTGATGGAAGAATATTGTTCACTGCTTACTGCAATTAGAGGCTACAGGGCTGATGAGGAGGGGGTGACGTATAGGTTTGCCCAAGCTCTGATGTGGCAAGCCAACCATGCATGTAACTCCATTAGGTTTTGATGGACCTGACTTCTTTTGGGGCCCTGTGTGCTTAGGAATGAAAAGTAGAGGGATATTGTGTTCTTGGTGGGTCATTGTGCAATACAATGATGGTAGCTGAGGTTTCACCTGAAAGGTCATGAGTTAAACAAGTCAGATATCGATCTGTATGCACAACACACTGGCCAATAACATAAGCAGAAGCAAAATCCTAACCCTTAGGGGCAGGGGTGGGCTTCAAAAATTTTAGCAAAGGGTTCTCTGCCCAGTTGCTGGGTGGACATGGCCATGGTGGGCGGTCTAGTCAGCACCATAGCAGGGGGGCGTTTTTGCTCTCCCCTGGCTCTGAAGGCTGTATGGAAGCCAGAAACGGGCCTATTTCTGGCCTTTCCTAATTTCTAGAAGGGCCATTTTTCGTCTTCCCTGAGCCTCTGCACACGCCCTGTACTTACCTGCATCCAAAACAGGCTGTGTGGGGACTCCTAGGAGGGGCAGGGTGGGGTAGGTAGGGCCAGCCAGGAGTGGGATTTGGGGGTTCTCCGAACTGTACAGAATCTTAGCTAGGGGCTCTCCCAAACCCCTGTGACCCCCCCCCCTTCTATCTTCCACCAGCTGATAAACCTCAACATTCCACCTCCTTTAACAATGAACTTCTTTTAGCTCTGCTGCCCTCCTGAAAGATCAGTTTTGCTTAACAATGGAACTAATCCTAGGTACACAACAAGGACCTGCCTAGCATACCCAAGCAGACCTCCAAACCGGATCTCTAGGATTCCTCACTTTGTAGCCTTCAACGTCTTCTTTGCTTTTCCATTGTTCAGGGTTCTTCTGTCTTTTAAAGCAGGTAACTTTTTATTTTTTTAGATTTACAATCAACATGGTTGTTCTCAGAGGTGTCTTCCTTCTTTGGACTGATTCCATGAAATAAGAAACCAGAAGAACGTGCCTTCCAACAAAACAAGGCTTAAATGTGTTAAGCCTGTGTTTGTCTCTCTATAGCTATATAGTGAAATTACTAGAGGAACCAAGTCTGTTTCAGACAGTTCAAACAAAGAGGCCCAGAGGGCTTAGGAAGTTGATAACGAGATAAAGAGCCTTTACCTCTGGGTCACTGCTCTGAGCACAAACCTGATTGGTAGAATGGCTCCCAAGCAGATGCTTAGTGACCTCTATATTATTAACTTCTGACCTAGAGCCATGACCTTGCATGACAAGAGTTGATAGATCTGCTGTTGACCTCTGTGACCAAAAGAACAGACCTCAAAGGGGTCAACAATGTGAATATAACCATCATCCTTTGCTCTGCATCCTTTAGATTAGATCTGTCGGCACAACATAAATCATCATCATCATCATCACCATCACCACCATCATCATCTTTGAAAAACTGGGTCTGCTATTTACAAATCTATGCAATGTTCTCACAAGCCAGCTTTCTTCAGCTTGATACTATCTACAAGGGATAACCTACAATTTCCCATTTAGTCTCCTACATAACATGCCCATGCTAGGAGGGGGAATCTTGAAAGGGTGTTCTCGGGAAGATTAGATTTTGATTGGGTGTAAAGTAAACCCATTGCAGATTATAAATAACTATTTATGATTTAGCGTATTGTGCAATGTATTCAATAATTAAGGTTCTAGTATGAGGTAGCAAACCCAGACAATAGGCACACACAAATGATGGTAATCAACTAAATAGTATCAGTCTGAGAAAAGTTGTCCTGATCAATCATTCTTTTTGTGAGCTCTACATTTAAATAGGGGAACTAGTGAGAGATATGCAAACTTCGCCCTCCAGCTCCTGGTAGTTCTTCTTTTTGACATAGAAATTAATCCTTTGCAATGAAAACCTCCCTCTACTCAGCAAGAGGTTTTTTTTAGCAATTCTAGAATCCTGGTAAACCATGATATATGTTTTTTTTTTTAAACCCTTACAAAATATTTCCACAGATAAAGAATGTACCCTCCAGTTGTCCTCCATGCGATCGGGCAGCCACAGTGAAAGAGGCCAAGGCAAGATGCTTGCCAGCATTGTCTCTCCATGTGGTTAAAGCTTCCACATGAGTTGAATGATTAAATAGGGCTATAATTATATCACAATACACACTAGGTGGGAAGTGGGGGGGTGTTTGTAGGAAGGCTATCAACCCACTCTATGATGTAGATCACTGAACTGTGCTCACTTTCTCTTGTTCGCCCAGTTATTACAATAAAGCATCTTGCAGAATGCTTTCTATTTTTTTTAAAAAGGGCTCTACACATGAAGAGACATTTAGCTGGCAATAGCAACCTTGACCTGTCTAGTGATGAGGCCATATCTGCACAATTTAAAACTCATTAACCAAGGCATTAAAATAACATAAGTGAAATAAGAGACCTGAGGATTTTTCTCACTGCCTGACCAATCTATTAAGGGATGCCTACATAACTTAGCGAGAACAAAACAAGTATGTGTTTCATACTTTTACTTAAGGCTACAAATGAACTAGCATTCTACCAGAAATTATATGCTTTCAATGGCTCACCTTGCGCGAGAAATATTACGTTGCTGGAATCAGCTGTGGTTCAAATGTACTATTAGCTGGGGAGACGTTTGTATACTGCCTCCAGCTCCAGAGTAGGGGAAAAAACGGTAGGATATAACTGAACTGAATAAATGAGTGACTGCTGGATAATATTGGCAGAGAAAAGACTTATTTCGCATCAGCAAAAGAATAAATCTTTTTTTAGTACCACTCAGTACATAGAAAAGGTTCATATTTTTAGTTCAAACATGGAACATATTACTGACACCTTCCTCCCAAACACCCCTCTAGATATGTAAGAAAGGCTAATATCCTTCAGCTGACTTGAGCTTCAATTTTCATGATTTCTAGAAATTACTGTTGATGGAGTTCAAAGCATCTGGAGGGCTCCAGGATGTAGAAGGCTAGTATTTATGACTGTATATGTTTAAATATATATGTATATTGTATTTATAATATATATGTATATGTTTATATACAGTATATATATGTATGTATGTATGTATGTGTGTATGTATGTATATATATATATATATATATACATACACACACACTGCTCTCTCTCTCTCTGTATATATATATATATACACATACACACAGTTATATATATATATATACATACATACATACATACATACATATATATATATATATATATATGTATATATATATATAAAGTGGTATTTGAAAGTTCTCTTCTTCCAGAATTTGAAAATGTTTAATTTTTTTAGGTTTATTATATGTCTTATTACTCCGTTTTGCTACTTTGAAATTTTTATTTTATTTTAATATTTTGGCTTGATTTTAATATATTGGCTTTCCCTATTTCTTTCTTGCTGCTTTGTGTTAGTTGCTATGGTGGGATAGAGTTAGACATTCATTTCAAATTCATTTCTGTATATGTGCATATATAGAGTTGCTGCAAGACTGAGTTGGATACGATATAAATTAAATAAATTAATAAAATAAGAAAGTAGTATTTTCCCAGTGAATGGATCCATAGTTAAACATTTAGGTAGTCACTACTTATAATGAGAAGAAAACTGACTTGAACTTGGTGATATCAATCACTAAATTGAGGCCAAAAAACTGTACCAGTAGAACAACAGAACATTTTAATAAAGTTTCTGCAGGTAAAATTTCTAGCTAGCCAAAATCAGGAAGAAAAAAATCATCTTTTATATATTTTTTAAATAATCATGAATAATATTCATGAATCACCTTGCAACAAAAATGAGAAAGGAAGGAGGATGATATATTAAAGCAATCAATAAAGTCACGCAATTAACTAATTATACAGGTTAAAATTTGAAATGGTTTTCTTGACTAAAGATACATTTATGAAATTGCCCAACCATTTATCTCTTTTCTGTGTTGCAGGAGTGAATGTTTGTCTTCTGCTATAAGATACCCGGAGGACTTTGCACATAGGTTTCTACGTGTTGAAATTCTTTGCTTGTGCACATTCCTTCTTGGGGGGGAACACTGTAGAAACTGGGCCAGCTACATATAATTGTACTAGTGACAAGATTCTGGCTAAGATAGCATACAGAGCCTCATTAGCAGACTGACCTGTTCGTCCATCAGGTTAAGACTTTGGGTAAGTGCACGTACAAAAGGAACAGGAAGCAGAAGAAGCAGAATATCTGAGACATGCATATGAAGAATATATTGATAGGCTACTCTAGAACCAGATTAGTATAGAGGCAAGCTTCCATTTTGAATCTTAGCCCCAAATACCTAGCAAATGACAGGATTAATAACTGGGCCTATAATAAAGATTGCAGTTGTAAAAAATAAACATCCCTAAGCACAACTAAGAGGCTGAAGCACTTTTTTCAATTGATACAATCAACAAAGTGGGAGCAATCAAGCAGCATGTACTTGCATTGTGTTAGTTAAGAATTGGCCAGAAGTTTGAAAAATCAGAGATAATAATTGCAAATGCACCCACTGATAAATGAAAAATCCTGGTCTTTAAAACAGTATTATACTGTATATATTAAGAGCTGCATACAGACAATTCACTTGTTCTTCGGTATTCTGCCTTCTGTGAAATGTACATTCCTCCTTTCCTTCCTTCCTTTCCCACAACTGCAGGTTCTGTCTTTTTTCCAGTGAGTGATCTATTGGTTGTAACAGGACTTGACCAATTCATTTGTCACCCAAGCTTGCCATTGTGGGCTGAATAAAAGTGGCTGGGCCAAAGTTACCGAACCAACTTTCATGCCTAAGATAGTACCAAAACTCCTGGACTGCTGCTTTAACCACTAGACCAAATTAGCTCTTAAAGATACACACAAAGAGAGTTTATGACTGTCCATCTCACCCCAGCAACTGGTGATGAATAAAGATTAAAAAATAAATAGAAACACAACAATGTCAATGCAATAAAAACAAAGAGTGGTCAAAGAGGAAGTAAGGAAGAAGAGGCAGCCGAGAAGAACCATTAACAACAATAACAATAACTGACAGGTTCACTAACATTCCAGATCCAATGCTTGAGAGAATAACTAGGTTATAAGGGCTTTCTGAAAGACCAGCAGAGTCAGGGCTAATCAAATCTTGGGAGGAGTGGGGAATGAAGTTCCAAAATATAGAAAAAGAATAAGCCAAAACATAAAATAAGGAAATACAGCTAAAACTAATTTACACCAAGATTTCCACTCTACTGCTTCATAATTCTTTGTTCTTACAATCATTGCTTCTTTGAAGTCTGCATCATATTCATATTCTATTATTTAATCATTTAAACATCTTATCTTTTTTTTGAAGACCCTATCCACTAAATCCAAGGAAAAAAATTTTTTTCATCTTCCCCTACCTCTCAATCCATTCACTCTTCCTTCGCATACATATTTATTTTACAAGTTGATTCTCATTGATTCATTCTTTCTACACAGCCAATCTACATCAAAGTACTCTGTTTATTCTGGTCATTCATTTTGCAATCCAAATATATTTATTCAGCACTCACGCTCACCTTATTTAATGGCACAGAGTTCTTCTTAAGACTCCTATCCCTGCTGCATTACTTTTGTGCTTCTCCCAGCATGCTTAACTCTAACTTTTGTATTGAAAAATGGGCAGACTTAGGTACCCTTACTTCTTTTGAATCACACGTACTTCTTCACAACAAACCCCATTACCTTTCTACCTGCATTCTCAACCCCTAATTTACTTCTTCATTAATTGTTGGGGTTTTTGTTTGTTTCTGCTATTATGAGGGAGTGAACTTGGTGTTACTGTCTGCTCCTTTCAAACGTAACTAGCTGCAGGCATGCAGACCGGTTTTGCCCCTGCTTCCCTCAGGCATTGAGTAACCATTTCCTCACACCCATAGGCATTCAAGCCAGCTTTCCAGCCCTCCAGCTAACTGAGCCACACCCTGACCTTTTCAAGGATGAGGAAGCGGGAGGCAACTGCTAGAAGATTAACAGCTATTACTGGAAGACCAGACCACTATCAATCAACTGCCAGGCCCACAAGCTACACCAGGGGTCCCTAAACTTGGCAACTTTAAGACTTGCCAATTCCACAAGTCTTAAAGTTGCCAAGTTTAGGGACCCCTGCTGTAGCTTGTGGGCCTGGCACAAGGAGACCTCTGAGCTACAGTAAGCAGCATACCCTGGTGGGTGTCCTACCTTGAGCATGGTGTTGGAAGCTCAGCTAGTGCTCCAAAGCAATACTGTTTAAAAAAAGAACTTGGACACTGGCTGAGAACTTGGCAGCATCTACAGGAGGAGCCACCACAATGAAACAGCACCTTCTCCCAATTAGTGCAAGAGCTTTGGAAAAATGCAAATGATTGCGTGCTCCTTTATAGAAGTTGAGACTTTTGTGTAAACTGAGTATTAAGGCTGAATATAATAGACGGAGTTTGGAAGACATCTTTACGTGGCAATATCATCTTGCATAGACCATGAAGAGTGGAGGGCAGAGGTGACCAGAGCAATAACCTCTTGTTTGAGGAAGATGTGTGCTGCAACAACCAACCAAGTATTATGTACAGATTTACTGTGCTGTGTTGTGTCTAGTCCTTGGACAGCAAAGAACCCTCACAGCCATTTACTGTGTCTATAATTTTCAGCTCTTCACTTCATTTTTTCTGTCAAGAACAAGTCTGATATGTTCATCTTCAAATCTTATTAGAAATAATTCAGATTCTCAGGCAACTGCATCTGGTTGTCCAGGGAAAGGCTCTTCCATATTTCAGGGTTCATAATAGAAAAGCAGCATGTTCAGGCCTCAGGCCACAACTTTTATATTGTATGTATACAAGAGTACATGTTGTACATTTACATTCACCGCCAATCCCTCTAACGTTACCTGAATTACCTTATCTGTTGATCCATAAACATATGAATTATAGCATTTACATGCATCTTTGTCTTATTCCCAATTTATGTTGAGCTATTTCTTTAAACATTCCATTTATTCTTGATAGTATTACTTTTTTGATATAATGTTTTTATCAAATTCAGCAACCAAATTTCAACTGCACACTGATACAAAATGCAACAAGGTGCCTTTCATCTAGCAGTAGGTGTTGGAAGTTCATTACACCTTAGTCCAGGCTGCCAATTCGTTTAAATACTAATCTAAATGCTCTATAATAGAATGGCATCGATGTACTTGTACTCGGTGCTTCAAATTACAAACCATTCTACAAACAAGGTCCAAAATATTCCATATTCTGAGTCTATTCACTTTCTGATTCGTTTTCTGAAAATTAACATAACCTTTCCTACGTTCATACATTGCCAATGAATGCAAAAATCTGATTTTCATACCAGATGTGTGCGTTTTTCAAATTCTGCTCATTGTCATTCCCTGGCACCCTTCTTGTCCTATCCCAAAGAATTTAGTTACAAGGCTTCAGATTTGTGTAAGGCAAGGCTGGCATGGCATGGGTGCAAATGCTGGCAGGCATGGCATGAGTACAAATGCAGGCATGCAGTACTACTATAGTACTACTAGTACTACATACTATAGGCATGCAGTAACTAAGCCCCATGAAACGGCTTGCTAGCAAAGAATTCCAAACAGCCAGCATCTAAGGCAGAGGTAGGAAAAGATGGCCCCTTTATGACTTGTGAACTTTAGCTTCCAGAATTCCTGTGGCTCAGGAATTTATTTTATTTATTTATTTATTTATTTATTTATTTATTTATTTATTTATTTATGTCAATTGCTTATAAGATAATAGGCATAAGTAAAAAGATAGTTATGAATACATGGATACATATAAGAAAAATAAAAGAAACAACAGGACAGGGACAGTAGGCACATTGGTGCGCTTATGCATGTCCCCTACAGACCTCTTAGGAAAGGGGTGAGGTCAATAGTAGACAGTCTAAGGTTAACATTTTTGAGGTTTGGGGAAGAAACCACAGAGTCAAGTAGAGTATTCCAGTCATTGACCACTCTGTTGCTGAAGTCTATTTCCTGCAATCAAGTTTGGTGCGATTAACCTTGAGTTTGTATCTATTGTTTGCTCTTGTGTTGTTATGGTTGAAGCTGAAGTATTCATTGACAGGTAGGACATTGCAATGTATGATTTTATATACTATACTTAGATCGGACCAAAGGCGGTGTAGTTCTAGGTTTTCTAGGTCTAGAATTTCGAATCTGGTGGCATAAGGTATTCTGCAACAAGTAGAGGAGTGGAGAACTCTTCTTGTGAACTATTTCTTGACTTTCTCAACTGTGTTAATATCAGATACGTAATGTGAGTTCCAGACTGATGAGCTGTATTCAAGTATTGGTCTAGCAAATGTTTTGTATTCTCTAGTTATTAGTGTAATATTACCAGAGAAAAAGCTACGTTAAGATTAGGTTAACAACTCTTTATACCTTTTTGGCTATGTAGTTACAGTGGGCTCTAGCACTTAGATTATTAGAAATGAGTACTCCAAGATCCTTGAGAGAGTTTGGATCATCAACAAGCTCTTGACTATTCAGCCTGTATTTTATTGTCTGATCTGTTTTTGCCAATATGTAGGACAGAGCATTTATTTGTTGAGATTTGAAGTTGCCATTTGTTTGACCATTCTGATACATAGTCAAAGTCTTTTTGAAGGGTAGCAGTATTGTCTGTGGTTTTGAATAGCTTTATATCATCAGCGAAGAGAATGCAGTTGCTCTTGATATGATCACAGAGGTAATTTATGTAGAGTATGAAGAGAGTTGGTCCTAGAACACTGCTTTGGGGGACACCACTGTTGACAGGTACAGACTTTGAGAGGACCATTTGTTGTCTGTTTGACAGGAATGCTTCTGTCCAGTTATGCAGGTGTCCAGAGATACCATAAGATTTAGTTTTAGGAGTAATTTGTCGTGTACCACTGAATCAAAGGCTTTACAGAACTCTATGTAGATTGAGTCTATTGCTTTGCCCTGATCGAGTTGTGTAGCCCATATGTTTTTGCGGTATAAGAGTTGCAGATTACATGATAGTTTTTTCCTGAGATCAAATTGTTTATTAGAGAGTAGGTTGCTTATTTCTAAGTGGAGGATGATGGATTGGTTAATAATTGATTCCATGACTTTACAGGTGATGCAGCATAAAGAGATTGGTCTGGGACTTCCAGTGGTGAGGTCACAGCGGAGCAGAGCAGGAGAGCAATCTCTGCAATCCTATATCCAAATTTTCGTGCTTGGAAGCTCTCAGAGGCATTGTGAAACTTGGAGAGACACATGAATTAGAAGGGGAAGCCTAGGAGCAAAGTGGAGGAAAGCAACCTCCCACTGCAATAAGGGGAAGCCCTTTGAATCCAGCATGAAAGAAACCCGGCATCTATGGCGGGTCCGAAGCTGTAACATCCAGCTGCGATTGGGAAGCAGGAAAGTGGATCAATGCAAGACATCAAAAGGAGAATGGCAGACTGGGACAGTTTTTGAGAGGTGAGAGAGCCCTGTGAAAGACTTTGACAGAGGGAGCCTCTGGAGAGAGTGAATACAGCAGCTAATTGGTGGGGGATAGCGGAGCAAAAGGGAGAGGAGGAAACAACAGTTTAACAGCTGAGAGAGAGTCCGGCAGAAGAAAAGATCGAGACTCTGTGAATAAAAACTCAAAATTTCTATGATTTGGATTGATTACTAGTAGAGCAGAAAAGAGACATTAGAGAGAACAATTGGAACTTTAATGGAGAACTGTAGTTGAACGGAGAATGGAACCATTTTGATAGAAAGCTGTGACTGTGCAATTTGAGAGTGAAAATGACTAAGTAGTTAAAGAGGACTGAGGAAACAGGAAATGAGGAAAGTAATGTGACGGTGTGCTGAAGAAAGGAAAAAGAAGAAGGAAGAAAGAAGAAGAAAGCTGAATAATTTCTAAATATTCAATTTAAAAGTGTATATTGAAAAATATATATGTGTTAGTTTTTGAGCTGATAAATAATTAAACAAGGCTTTATATATATATATAGATATATATATATATCTGATTGCTTGCAAGAATTAATTTATGTGTCCTATTTCATAGATTGCTACGTTCTTTATAACTGCTATACCCTATATATTCTTTATGTCTTTCCACAATATGATACCTTGGATAACAACTAATCAATCAATTGATGTACAACTACTTAATGGCTATATATTGATTCATAGACTTAACTGAACTATAAGAAAGTTATCAGATATAGTATATAAGAAAACAATCAAACACATATTTATCTATATTTATTGAATTATATGTTTACTATACAAGCTATTATATTTAGAATTATATTTAATTAATTTATTAAAAGGATTAAATAAGATTAGAAAATTAAGAGGGTTACAGACTATCATAGATTATAAACAATAACGATATTTAGTTTTACATTGTTGTATAAACACACATATATATATATACATATATACACATATATACATACACACACACACACACACACATATAGTGTGTGTGCATAAAATTAAGGAGAGACATTATTAAGTATATTAGACCTTGCAGTGATAAACTGAAGGGATTAGGATAAAAGAGAAGAGATAAACATAGAAAATGCAGAAGGGAGTTGATACAACGGATGATAATATTGAAAGACTTTCTTAAGAAAATAGGTAGATTTGGGAAGCCTAGGATGTCCACCACGACAACTACCGCTAAGATTGGGAAGAAAACAACATCCAACCCAACATCAACGATAACATCACCAGCAGGACAATATTCCATAGAGGGCATGCTGAATCCTGAGAAGGCAAGTCAGGTATCAAATATGGAAACAATTCAAATTACATTAACAACAATATAAGAAACAATGGAGAGAAACCACACAGATTTTAAAACTGAAATGGGGGGAAATGAAAGGCAAAATATGGAAACTAGATGAGACAATAAGTACAATCCAACAAACAGTAGTAAAGACGGAACACAAAATGAAAGCAGTGGAGGCAAAGGTCGAACAAACAGATAAGAAAGTAGAATCAATAGAACAGAAATTAATGGGAGAGAACAGGAAATAAGAAGAGACAATTGCATATTTGGAGATGGAAAAGGCTGATCTCTTCCTCAGATTTCAGAATGTAACAGAAGAAAGGGGGGAGGACTTAGAAGCGTTACAAAAAGAGGGCCAAGAGGTTCGAAGGGAAATCGACGAGGTATATAGAATAAATACCAACTATACAAGACGTTTTAGATTTCCAAGAGAGGTTCATATACGATTCTCAAAGAAACAATTGAGAGATGAGATATACAAAGTGACAAGAGACGAACCGTTGATATTTAAGGGAACAAAAATTGTAATGTTGAAGCAAATTCCAAGAAGAATAAGGGAACATACAAAGAAATACAGATTCCTGGCCGCCCAACTGAATAAGAATAACATCCTGTTCAAATGGCTCATCCCAGAGGGAATGTTAATATCATGGCAGGATAAAAGATTTAAAATAGACAGTATAGAAAAAGCGAGGGAATTCTTCTTTGAACTGTATGTGGTATCAGGAGAAGACCAGAACAGCAAAGAGGAAGTGGAAAGTAGGAGCCAAGAAGAAGATCGGGTGGAGGAAAGAGAAACAGAAAAAGAGGAAAGAGAGCAGGAAGAATTGGAAAGAGAAGTCGTAAGAACGAGATACCAAACGAGAGCAAATAAGCTTCAGCAAGAAACAGCTACAGAGTAAGATGGCGGAAGAAATCAAATTGATTTTCATTAACATCAATGGTTTAAATTCATAAATTAAGAGGAAAAAAACAATAACTAAACTACAGAAATTGAACTTAAATATTATATGCCTTCAAGAAATACATATCCAGAAACATCAAAGTAAACTGTTAGAAGCACCAAAGTTAGGAGATTTATATGTATCTCTAGCCCAACAAAAAAAGAGGGGGATAGCAATACATATTAGGAAACATTTACAAGCAAAACAGGTATATGCAGACGAGGAGGGTAGGATTTTGATGTTAGAAGTTTATATAAATTATAAGAAAATGTTATTGACAGTGATATATGTGCCAAACAAGAAACAAGAAAAAAATTATACAAAACTATACAGAAAATTAATAGAACAGGAATATGAGAACATATGCTTGCTAGGTGATTTCAATGCAATAGCAAATTTAGGAAAAGATTACAATAACGAAAATCTAGGGGAAAAAAGGGAAAGGAAAACATTACCAAAAGTATTTTATCAAATGGCAGAAGAATTAGGATTAAAAGATATATGGAGAGAAAGAAATCCAGACAAAAAACAGTATACTTACTATTCAGCATCACACATATCATGGTCAAGATTGGATATGTTATGGACAAATGGGGAAATGGAACGTAATATAAAAGCAATAGAAATTGAATCTAACACATGGGCAGACCATAATCCCATTAAAATAATTTGGAAAGGATTGAAAAAAAAACAGAAGATGGATGCTAAACAAGGAGATCCTAAAAGAAAAAGAATGTGTTAAAATGATGGAAAAAGAATTGGAGTTCTTTCGGAAGGAAAACAAAAAACAACAAACATCAATTCCAAACCTATGGGACACGACTAAAGCATACACCACGGGCCTAGCAATTTCATATAATACACGTAGATATAAGGAAAAAAGAGAACAATCTAAACTACTAGATATTCTCAAGGAGTTAGAAAAAACACTAGAAAAAACACCACATAATAAGACAGCAAATACAGAGAGGATAATGATTAGATATAAATTGAACATGTTAGCACAAGATGAATGGTTACAGGACATGAAAAAGATAAAACAGAATTATTTTGAACACGCAAATAAGCCGGGAAGGTGGCTAACCTACAGACTTAAGAAATAAAAAAAAAAGAGCAATCCAACAATTGAAGGACGCTGATGGTATGCTACAACATCAAACTGAAAAGAAAAAACATATTGTTAAAAGTTTTTTTGAGGAATTATATAGTAGGGAAGACGTACCAGAGGAAAATATCCAACATTACTTAGAAGGAAAGGGCTACCTGTGATCCCGGAAGAGGATAAAGAAGAGATAAACAGGGAAATAACATTAAGAGAACTGCAAGAGGCTATCCTGAAACAGAAAAACAATAAGACACCGGGACCGGATGGTCTCTCAGGGGAATTGTATAAAACACTCCAAGAAAAATTAGAAATGCAATTATTAGAACACTATAATGAGGTACTGACGACAGCAAAATTACCTAAGTCAAAAGGGGAGACATACATAACATTGATCCCAAAAGAAAATTTGGACCATCAATTAATTCAAAATTACAGGCCCATATCCCTTTTAAATGTTGATTATAAATTATTTATGTCCATAATGGCAGAAAGATTGAAAAAAACCCTTAATCAGATCATTCATAGCGACCAAAATGGATTTTTACCGAATAGACAAATTAAAAATAATACTAGAATGGTACTGAATATAATAGAATATTATGAAGCAAACTCAGGAAAACAATTGGCAATGGTCTTCCTTGATACTCAAAAGGCATTTGACAATGTTAATTGGCAGTTCATAATACAACAATTAAAAAGCATGCAATTTGGCAATAAATTTATTAAATTGATTTTGACAATTTATACGACACAGATGGCCAATGTAATAATGAATGGTGACAGAACGGAAACATTTAAGATCACCAAGGGAGTAAGGCAGGGATGCCCACTGTCACCCCTTCTCTTTATTCTTACCTTAGAAAACTTATTGGAAAACGTTAGGAAAAATGTAGAAATCAAAGGGGCATTATAAGGAGCATTATAAGGTACAGGCATTTGCCAATGATATAGTATTTTTTCTGGAAGATCCAGAGGATACAGGAGTAAAATTAATAAAGGAAATAGAGGAATTTGGCAAGGTCGCAGGCCTAAAGATTAATAAAAACAAAACAAAATTATTGACTAAAAATTTAAAAGCAAAAAAAAAAAAAGAATTAGAAGGAAAATTGGGAATGCAAAATGTGAAAAAGGTAAAATATTTAGGCATTTGGTTAACAGCAAGATGCTCTTCAATCAAAAAAAGATAACTATGACAAATTAATAATACAAATAAAAAAAGAATTGGAAATGTGGGGGAAATTACAGCTATCACTATTGGGGAAAATTGTGGCGATTAAAATGTCTACTCTACCAAAAATACTATATCTTTTTCAAACTGTACCAATAAGGTTGGATAAAACCTTTTTTAGAGAATTAGATAGAATAATAAGTAAATTTGTTTGGGATGGAAAAAAAGCTCGGATAAAAATGAAATTGTTACAGGACAAAAGAGAAAGGGGTGGCTTTGGACTCCCTGACTGGGAAATGTATTATCAGGCTGTGGCTATGGTATGGATTAAGGATTGGATCAACCTGGAAAATAGAAGAATATTGCCAATAGAGGGTCACAATTTGCAGAGAGGGTGGCATAGTTTCCTATGGGATGGGAAATGTAAACAGCATGCATATTTTCAGAGACACATGATTAGAGATTCAATCATTCGGACATGGAATAAGATTAAAAAGAATCATTATACTAAAATACTGAACTGGTTGTCAACTGTGGAAGCACAAGTCTACTCAAATGCAATGGATCTGGGAAAAAAGAGGCGTTACAAAGACACACAAGGAAGATTAAAAACGAGACAAGAATTACTGCAACAAAATATAAAGATAGATTGGTGGCCATACATGCAAATTCAGGTGAGATATCAGAAGGATAAAGAACAATTTGATTTCTACATGGAAAGGCATCAATTAGATAAAATTCTACAAGAAATGGAAAAGAAAATGATTTCAAGAATATATAACTTTCTACTAGATTTTAAAATGGAAGAGGAGGTGGTGAAAGAGACGGTGGTATGGGCGAAAAATGTTGGCCATAATATAGACCTGGAAAATTGGAAGACAATGTGGGGATCAAATTACAAACTAATTACATCCACAGCATACAAGGAAAATCAATACAAAATGTTCTAAAGGTGGCACCTTCCTCCCGCTAGATTGGAAAAAATGTTTAACTCAGACCCAAATGGTTGGAAATGTGGGAAACAAAAAGGCACTTATTTCCATACCTGGTGGACATGCCAGGAAGTGAAAAAATATTGGAATACAATTAGACAGTGGATAGAAGAAATCACGAATCAGAAAACTGAATTTAATCCGGAAACTTTTTTATTAGGTATAATAACACAAAAATGCAATAAAACAGATAGATATATTATGTTACATATATTAACAGCTGCAAGAATTTCGTACACACAACTCTTGAAGGAAAAAAGGGTTTCACTGGAAAGCATGGTTATTAAAAAAATAATAGATTGTATAGAGATGGACAGGCTAACAATGAAAATAAAAAACAGAGAAGATTCAATTTATTATAGGGCCTGGGATGCCTGAATTTATTTTAGAAATAAAAAGGAAATAAAATGACAATTAGGAAAAGAATGAGGGAATATGTAAATATACCATGGAGAAGATTGAGATGTAAGGATAAAAGATATTGATTTATAGTAAGAGTAAGATGCAATGGTAAAGGAATAAGTAAATACATATACTGAAAAATGTGAGGAAATGCAAAAGATGTCCTGATGTTGATAACAATGTATAAAGTTTTGTTTTATGTTTTTAAAATTTGAAAACTTAATAAAATTATTTTTTTTTTAAAAAGAGATTGATCTGTAATTTTCAACTAGGCTGGATTCTCCCTTTTTGAAGATGGGGATGACCGTGGATTGTGACCATAGTTTTGGCAAGGAGCTGGTCCTGAAAGATTTTTCAAAGATTATGCTTAAAGGTTTGGCTATGGCAGTGGATAGCTTTTTAAGAAGTAGGCACATATTCTGTCCGGTCCAATAGATAGAGATGGTTTTAGATTGCGTAGTGCTTTTTCAACATTGTCTTCTGTAAAATCGATATGTATTAGATCATTGTAGTTTTCTGTGGTTCAACTAGGAAATATTGGGCATGATCCATTGCTGTTTACAAATACTGAGCCAAAGAATGTGTTAAAGACTTTAATAGTGTCATCGCTGCAGTCTTTACCATCAGATCCTTTCAGGGGTGGGATGGATCTTGAGTCTTTTAGTTTGTTGTTTACAAAATTGTAGAAAGTGTGGGTGGAATTGGTATGTAGAAGTTTTTCTTCTTATTTAATGTAATAATTGGTGCATTCAGTCTTTATCTGGTGGCATATATTTTTGTACCAGCTTTTGAAGTTGGCAACGTGACCAGATTTGTTTTTCCGCCAAAGTGATTTCTTTTTGGATTGAAGTTTCCTTATTGTTATGGGTAATCTGTTTTTTTTTTTTTGGGGGGGGGGGAGTTGTTATTGGTACATATAGTTTGATGACTTTTTTGACTTCAAGTAAAAATATGTTGTAATGATCTTCAACAATATTGCATCCAGTGAACAGAAATTGCCAATCAAGGGATGAGAGATCATTGTTTATAAGATTACAGTTGCCTTTTTTGAGGCTATATTTGAGGATTCCGTCATTGTGATGATTTTTGTGTGGACGTATGTTGAGACAAAAGTCAATCATGTTGTGGTCACTGTTGGAAAAGGGTTCTTTAATTTGTGTTCCGTAAATTGAATTCAAACTATTGCAGAAGATGAGATTGAGGCAGTTGTTAAGTCTAGTGTTGTTGGTTACTAGTTGTTCTAGTCCCAGATTTGTTACTGCATTGTATAAGGTTGCCTTTGTGGGTTCAGTTGTACATTTGTTAAGGGTCCAGTTAATTTGAGGTAGATTGAAGTCACCAAGAAAGATAAAAGCGTGTGGGCAGGATGCTGCCCATGTTGGTAGTATATTTAGCTTATTTGCACGTTCGATGTCATAATCAGGGGCTCTGTAACATAGTAAGAACTGAAATGTGATATTTAAGGACAGTTCACAGACGATGGTCTCAGGAATAGCAAGCTCCTGGGTAACTTGGATGTTTTTTAGATGTAGGGACTTTTTATAGAAGATAGCAACACCACCTCCTCTATGGATTTCATGATCTGATTGGTAAACATGATAGTCTCTTACTGTGGTAATGGAATCAGGTAGAGATTCGTTGAGCCATATTTCACAAACGAATATAATGTCGAGTTTAGCCATATTTAGTAAGAGGAGAAATTCAGGTATTTTACTTACAAGGCTTCTTGCATTGAGTAGCTTGCATTTAAGGCCAGTTGTGATTGGAAGAGGTAGTTAGGGGCATGCATGCCTTGTTTTGAGTGATGTTGGATTGGATGGGGTGGGGTTGGATGCGGAGTTGTGGATTGTGTGACTTTCTTTTGATGCAATCAGCTCTGTAGTCAATTCTGAGAGTTGAAGTCCACAAGTCATAGAGGGGCCATCATTCTCCACCTCTGATCTAAGGGGAAGAGCCGAAGAACGGCCATGTCATAGTACAGAAGTCTAAAAGTCTAAGCACAGGTCATCAGTCAGTTTGAGGTTGAAATACACTGTTTCCACAAGCAATAGGTTCCATTGACAAATGCTCAAAGTTCTGCTAAATGGAATGGGTTTTTTTTTCTAACAGAGGATGCTGGCACTAATAGTTCTTAAATAGTACCTGCTCTAGCTCCAGACAATAGAGGACTGGAGTATCCTTGATGGGTGAGGGGCTATGTTGAATGCCTTTGCACTGGTTGGCAGTCTACACACTTATTCTAGGAACTGGGGAATCTGGGATCCAATCATCTGATGCCTTCAGCTGCCCCACATGTTCCCCAGGTGCATTAGTCCCAGATTCCTGATTGCTAGTCTCCTCCTGAAGCTGGTTTTCATTTTGGGCCTCTAAATGGCACTTTTCTATTCTTCCGGATATTTGTCCACCACACCTCAAGTAGTATCTTCCAGCTTAGACTCTTCTGAATCCAAGGTGGCCCCAACATTTTGAAACAGAAATCTTCTTAAGTGCACTTGAAAAATGAACTCCTGAGTACTGTTGCATCATTGTTTCTATCTTTCCCTTTTTCCAATTGTTTGCCACAGAAGTCATACACAGTACAAGATGGCATAAGCACTTCATATGCAAATTCCATTGATAATTTAACATTTCTCCAGATATAATATCCACAATTGGACATTACCTTTTCCAACACCCATTTGTGACTTCCTTTTCAACTACTTATTCAGTGACATTAACAATAAAACCATTCATTTCAATCTCACTTTTCAGGGAACCATGATTACTCTATACAAATCTTGATAATTATTTCAGTTTTACTCCAAAGGATTTTATTACTTTTATTTTAACCCCATACATTCTTCTGGAGGCTTCACGGAGTTGCCCTTGAAAAGCACATAGAAGCTTCCATTGATTCAAATGGGAACAACGTAAGCAATGTTGGGCACACTTAAATTTGCTCATGTGACTGCAGTGATTTATAGTAAATTTCTGGCATAGAGAGGGTGATGGCAAACCTTTTGGCCTTGGCATGCCGAAAATTCAGAAAATGCCTATCTTGACTCTGCTGGCATGTTCACCACTCCACCCCAAGAATTCATAACAAAGAGCAATAAATTATTTAAATGTATTCTTTAATAAATAAATACATACATACTTACATAATTGTCCCAAAAGTGGGGCATTAAAAGAATGCTAACAAGCAGATGACTGCAAGGAATATAAATCCTTCCATCCTCCACCATGTGGTCAGAACTGAAGAAGCTCTTTGGATGAGAAGCAAAATGTCTTCAAAGAAAAAACAAAATCCAATTGTCTTTTGGGATTGTGTGGAAAGTGCTTTTGGGATAACCATGACCTGGATGACTGAGAATATCCATAGACATAAATGTTTACCTAATTGTAAATATTTTTCAAAATGCATCCAATATAGCTCGCTCGTGTGACCTTTCAGCTTCTGAAAAGAGCAGGAAAACATGCCTTGTTCTTATGTCCTTTTTGGAAACTCCAGAATCCATGCAACAACAGAGTCATCTCTTATGCGACTTCCAGTGTGTCACCAAAAATGAAGCGTCACCTGTGACACACGTATCTTGGCATCACTGGCATAGAATCAAGTTATTCAAAGGACCTGCTTTCTCTAGTAGTTTCTTCAGGTCCAACAGGGTGAATGTGTCCCAAGTCCCTTCGAAGCCCACCATCCTATGGGAATGAGGATACATTGTATGGGAATGGGGATTGCAGCCCCTTCCTTATAGATCTTTTCCCCTGAGATTCGATAGCTCCAATCTAGCTGGCCTTACAGAAAGCTGTAAAAAAAAAGAGAAAGAAATACTGCTTTTCCCTCAGGTGTTATGAACAAGATGTTAATGGAATTTTGGGGAGCTGTGAGATGCTTTGGTTCTTGTATTCTATTATGATTGCTTTCAATCGTCTTATCTGTTTTGTCCAGTTGTTCTACTCTTGTTGCTGTCCAGAGTAAATTGCTTATGCTAGGCAGTCATATAACATTTCTAAATAAGTAAATAATTTTTCCATCCACACTTTCTTCCACATCATCTTTGTGCCAAACATTCTTTTTTTTTTAATACTTCCTGTCATGGTATTTTGTAACCTAATTTTTTTTCACTGGTTCCAAGCATTTCATATTCTCTTTCGTTACAGCCATTTACTGCACATCCTGTTGATGATTAATTACATTTCTCAAGTATTTTTATTTTTCATGATCAATTGACTTTTTTTTTATTTTCGTAGTCATTTCATTCATTGATTTTTCTTTCCTCTGTGTCTCTGTTTTTCCGTTACCCACCTTTGACACCACAAAAAATGTTCCGTCCCACATTTGTAACCTCTCATCATAAATAATTCTCTCATTCTTTCATCTTAAACAATGAAACTTATCAAATTAGTCACACTTTTAGATAAACAAGGGTGTATCAAAAGTCAGACTTTATAGGCCAATCACAATATCTTGCTAATTATTTTTTTTCCATAGAAGATGCTATTGTACTTAGGGATATTCAAAGGTCACATGTCAAATAAGTAAGGAAACCTATAAAAAGGAATGGCAACCTGTTCAAATATGCAATATAATTTATATCATAAGATTATATTGGGCCTACAGATATATCAGAAAGCGCAAACTACCCAAGGAGCTGCTGATACAGTTCTACAGAGGAATTATTGAGTCTGTCATCTGCACCTCTATAACTGTCTGGTTTGGTTCTGCAACCCAACAAGACAAGACACAGACTTCAGAGAGTAATTAGGACTGCAGGAAAATTTTTTTACTAACAACCTGCCTTCAATCGAGGACCTGTATACTGTGCGAGTCAAAAAGAGGGCTGTGAAAATATTTACAGACCCCTCACATCCTGGACATAAACTGTTTCAACTCCTACTCTCAAAACAATGCTATAGAGCACTGCACACCAGAACAACTAGACACAAGAACAGTTTTTTCCCGAATGCCATCACTCTGCTAAACAAATAATTCCCTCAAACACTATCCAACTATTTACAGTCTACATTACTATTACTATTAATCTTGTCATCACTCATCACCCATCCCATCCCGATTACGACTGTATGACTGTAACTTTGTCACTTGTACCCTTACAATCTATATTGACTGTTTCCTAGTATGATTTGATTGCTTATTGTACCCTATCACTATTATTAAGTGGTGTACCTTATGATTCTTGACTCCTGATGAATGTATCTTTTCTTTTATGTACATTGAGAGCATTTGCATCATGACAAATTTCTTGTGTGCCCAATCACACTTGGTCAATAAAGAATTTTATTCTGTATCTAATGGGCCTGACTTTTGGTACACCTTGTATATTGTTCCTTTGTCATACATAGTACAGACTTAAATCTTTAAAAAATATTTTTTTATAAATATCTTCATTATATTTCATAAACATTTAAAATACAAACATAAGGGGTAAGAGGGGAGTGGAATAACAGGACAGATTAAAAAGAGACAAAAATACAACAAAACAAGCATAAAAATATAGATATGGTAGACAGACAGACAGACATATATAAACTTTTTTTTTTAAAGGATACTGAAAAATCTCCATTCGCATCCCAATCCTGGGGGAAGGTTACTGCAAAATCCTATTCCCTGCTTTCCAGCTCCGTTCTCCTGTGCAGGGCAACAAAAGGAGACCCAGCCGATCAGCTGGGACTCGGGAGGCGGAGAATAGATGGGGGCAAGGGCAGTCAGAGGTGATATTTGCAGGTTCTCTGAACTACTCAATATTTCCCCTACCAGTTCCCCAGAACTGGTCAGTACCTGCTGAATACCACCTCTGCACCTGCCCCATTTAAGAACATACCACCTTAGATTTGGATGGCTCCAATCCTGCTGGCTTTCTGCGAAACCCTGACACTTGCTTCTTTCTCCCAGATTTTGGATAAACATGGGATAAACACATCCAAAAATGAAGATCTTGAGTAGAATATGTAATGGTTAGCCTGAGTTATTGTATGAGATATGTTCTTTAATTAAAGCTTGGTTAGAGTTATATTCAGGAGAATAATTTTAACTACCGAGAATAGATTTTAAGTGTAGATACTTGGAAGTTCATCTCTGTTTTTTAATTATTGTTGTTCTTTTGGTTTTGATACATTATAATGAAGAATAAGAGATTAAAAATTGTATTTCTTTACAAGACTGCATATGGAGCCTTTTATATAATAAGGTGTAAGTGATTGTTCACTTCCTTAAATAGCAGAGGAATCTTGAAAACATATTCACTTTAATGATTAACTGTTTAAAGAATGGTACTCAATTAAAATTAATTATCACTTAATACTCCTAGTCTAATGCCTGTTATATTTCTGGACTATCCATTATCAATACATTTATATTTATGTTGTGTCTTTTGCTTAACTGGTATTCCTATAAGGTTGAACTGTTTGTTCTAAATTAATTTCATTTTGAATACATATGAAAATCTAAATACATATGAAAACTGGTTGAGGTCCATTTCTGGGGCCTGAGGGCAACTCCATTCAGGATCTGAAAAAATAGAAAACTGAACCCCATTATTCACCATGCTACTTTTTTAGACTTAAAAGGTATCATGTACGGATTAAGCTGTGAAAATATCTGGGAGCCAAGTGTATACAGTTGGGTTGGTTCATTCTGGTAGAATGGTTCAAAGGAATTTGTGTAAAAGATGGGATCTGAAAAAAAGAAATAAAAATGATCATGAAAATATTCAAGAATATAAGGAAGGGTGGTCGCATGAAACAATATTCTCCTTAGCACCCTTAAGATATCTGGACTTCAACTCCCATAATTCCCCAGCCAGTATACTAGCAGAATTCTGGGAATTGAAGTCCAGACATCTTAAAGTTGCTGAGGTTGAGAATCACTGGTGTAGAAGTTAAGCAGATAACCATAGCCAACAAATACCAATTTGCACTCTCAATTACATTTAATTAATCATTGCAAGTCTTGATATATTTCCTCTGAAATGATTTCTGTGATTTTAAAAAGTTATAATTCTGAGCAAAGAAAATATTCACAAGAATTTTTTTCCAGTGAAATGAAAGGGGATTTGTGGAGAAGTAGTTCAGTTGTATTTCCTTTTGTAGATTTCTACACTATACATTTAGTAAGGTTAACACTGGGTAATGCTTTGATATAAATTCTGGAAAAAAATAGGGGGAGGAGAAAGTAATCTGAGATGATAATGCAGTAGGGCTATGGAGTATTTTACTAGTTAAGATTATTGAAAGATGATGAAGATAATGCTAATAATGAATAGAATAATTTATACCATGCCTTTCAACGTGCTCTCAAGGTGGGTCACAAAGAATTGCTATTACAGTAAAAAAAAAACTACTTTTGTTTTAAAACATTAAAACAGAAATAAAGGAGTAACATAAAGTTTAGTGGAAATAAATAACAAGTCCAAAATAAAATGTTGTCTTTTTGTATCTAAGCAATCTCTATTATTTCCAGAATTGTAGAGACAGGTGATTTCCCAAGGGTTGCAGGATATACTAGTTTCTCCTCCAATTTCTTGTACTTTAGCAATGAAGAGTTTCAAGGCTTAAATATCATGACAAGAAGGCTTTGATAAAAACCCCTTCACCTTACATATCCACTTCTTCCTACTGAGAGGATCAAACTGGATGGGCTACAGAAAACAATGTTCAAGCTCACCTTTCTCCTATAATAAATATTTCATGAGAGAGCTGGCAAATAAAGCAAGGAAATGTTTAACTCTTTCTCACGCAATTATTGGTTAGAAATCCCCACTTGAAAGTTGTTGTTTTTTAAACTGGGGTTCCATGGTTAGAAATTACTTCGGATCTGAAGGGGGAAAACTCCTGTGGTGGATTCTGGAGGGACAAAATGACAAGTGGGTCAGAGTTCTGGTTAGCAACTCCCTGAGTTGTTCTGATCCCTCCCTGTAAGGGGCCTCTTACTCTCACATTCCTACTATCTTGGCAAAATGAGAGGCAGGGATAAAAGAGGTTGAGTGGTTGTGCTTGACACATCCAGACATCATACACTTCGCTTAATTTTAGCTTAGAATGTTGTGAAAACTCAGCCTTTCCATTTTGCAAAGCATAGTTTAGAATAGTTTGGTTTGTGATTGGGCCCTATTAAACAACTGTATGGCTTAGGATAATGTGTAAAAGTAGTGCATGTTTAGCAGGGCCTTATAGCAATAGCAAGAGCAGTTAGACTTATGTACTGCTTCATAATAGTTACAGCACTCTCTAAGTCTAAGTGGTTTTCTGAGTCAGCATATTTCCCCCAACAATCTGGGTCCTCATTTTAACAACCTCAAAAGATGGAAGGTTGAGTCAACCTTGAGCTGACCAGGATGGAACTGCTGGCAGTGGGCAGCGAGCAGAGTTAGCCTACAATATTGCATTTTGACCACCACGACTCATAGCCAAACGCCATATATCCAACTGAAACTGACAGCCCCAATTTATGGGTAAATGAATTCCTTAACATTAACGAAGCTACTGATATCTTTATGCACCTCTTCACGAGCAGAAATTATACATCAACAACTGCTATCCATGATACGGAACCTCATTGTTTAGGAGGTTCTCATCAGTTTTTCCTAAATGCAAAGCCAGGGGTACGATTTATTCATTTATTTAAAACATGTATATACGTGCCTATCGTATAACACAGAAACTAAAATAAGAGCATAAAAACTAAGCATGCTAAGAAACTTTAAAAACAACAAAAACCTTGTACAAGCCATATAGTCTCTTATCCCAGTGCCAAACCTTCAAAGCTTTATGGGTAGCTAAAAGGGCAGAGATCCAGGGGTCAGTCAGAGTGCTCCATAGGGCAGGGGCTGCCACTGAAAAGGCATTTTTCCTAGTCATCCTTTCCTAGGGATGAGCAGTGCAGGTTACCTTGAGATGAATTGTGTTAAAATTATGTAAAGAAAATATGAAAATTTGCTTTGGCGAATTCTTGTAGACAATGCCATAAATCAAGGTTCTTCAAACTTGGCAGGTTTAAGAGTTATGGACTTCAACTCCCAGAATTCCTGAGCTAACAGAGGAGAACTTCTTCTTATCCAGCAATGAGTATTTTTACAACAGAACTGGTTAATTCCAAAAGGTGTCTTGGGCTAACCAAACATTTCAGTCTTAAGCTTCTAAACAAAATTATCAGTTTGCTGTTTAAGACACCTTTTCTGATTAATTTTGACAATGAAAACAGGCCACTGCTGCACTAATTAAGCATCTGGGATTATCAACTGAAAATTAATCTTCAGGCTCATATTCTGCAAGTCTGGCCTCCAGAGACACTCTAAATAAATAAATAAATAACACCAGGATTAAGTATTCCTTGCCTTCTGACGGTGCTAACATTGTATGAATACTAACCAACTAAATTAGCCCATTTCCCTGGAAATAGTTTCTTTTTAAAGTTCTGCATTCTGGTTCCGAAGCTCCTGCTCAAATACAGTAAGCAATACTCTTAAATGTATCATTGTTAATAGAATAGAATAGCATAGAATAGAATTCAATTCTTTATTGGCCAAGTATGATTGGACACACAAAGAATTTGTCTCAGTGCATAAGCTCTCAGTATACATACAAGCAATAAGTGCTAAATCATGACCATAGTCATCATAAATACATTCATCATGAATCATAAGATACAACACTAAATGTGATTTCAGATTATTTTGCATTCTTAATTTCCTGTAAAGTTAGCCAAATGATGGCTGAATTTGTACCAATGCGCTAGACCATAAATTAGCCAACTACATTTGTGTGGTGTGAATTCATTTGTGTGGCTAACCCTTGGGTCAGTAATGCCGACCGAAACCATAAAATGGATTTTGAGTAACCAATGACTAATCAAAATAAACACAGCCTAAGATTCCCCTCCCCCCCAAATAATTCTCTCAAGGGTTTCAATTCGGTTTAGAGACAAACATGGTTAGGGTTGCAACTCTATTCAGAAAACAATGATGGTGTATACAGACAAATCTCACCTATACTGTACTCTAGAATAGTCAAGGGCTATTTTGGGGGGCATTATGGATAAATCTGAATTGTCTATGTGGTTGAAGATGGCTTTGAACATGGGCACATGCAGTTACTTTCAACTGTGTTGCTATACAGCCTAACCCCATTTTTGGCGCACCTCCAATCCTCACTAACATTTGCTTAAAACCCTTTCGGTTGCCGGCCCACTTACCCAAGAAAGTCTTAATTCCCGTTAATGCATTTCTGAGCATGTGTCACACAGCAGTCTCTACCGCGGGCCAAGCTTTCAGACAGCCGGCACACAATTAAACTCGTGTTCGTCTATGTATTATTAAGACTTCTCAAGACGGGAGAAAATCGTCAGGATGCAGGCCTGCCTCCCCCCTCCCCCTCCCCCTCCCTCCCTTCAGCGTTTGTTGACAGCGACCGCTTCCTGCGAGTCTGCAGCGTGCTTGGCCAGATGTTCCTCACTCCCCCCCCCCCTTTTTTTTTTTTTCCTTTTCCTTTTCTTTTAAAGGCTTATTATACCGACCCTGACATATCGCGGCCGAGCCTTTTTCTTCCAGAACACAAAGTCTCACCGGGGTCGCTTAAAACTTTTTTTTTTTTTAAGGTTTCTCCCCCACCCACCCACCCCAATCGGACTTGTCCGAAAAGGCTCGGCGTATTCATACCCTGTGGCCCAACGTAAACTGAATGCCCAGTGGCCATAACATCGTGAGTCTAAGGGTCTGAAAGCTGCTGAAAAGGAAAAGAAGTTCTATTCTAGTAGCGCTGCTGCTGCTGCGCGGTTGGTTATTGTCCGCCTAAGTTTAGACAAGATCACCCCGGCAGCAGAGGCAAGCTGTGGCCACAAAGCCCGCTGTCAACAAAGCGCCTCGCCGTGGGTTGGAGCATTAATTGATTCCTCCCTCTCTTTCTCCGGCTCTTACAGCACCTCCCTCCGTCAGGCCCCAGCTTTGTCCGGCGGCTCTGCTGTCCCGCTCTCCTCTCCTCCCTCCCTACACACACACACATCCGCCGCCGCCACAACCTAAGTGCCCGAGGGATGGAAAGATCCAGCCCCGGAGCCCCGCGAACAGCCTCGTGCAATCGCCCAGCTGCCCAATCGATCGCTCCTTTCCACCCCCCCACCCCCCCATGCTCGCCACCAGGGTGGGTAAGGAAGGGAAGAAGGCAACAAAGTCGAGAAGGGAGAATGCATTATTTTTAAAATAATAAATGCAAATAAAAAAATATATATTTTCCTCTAAAACAAAAAGGGGAAAAAAAGTTTGGTAGTTTGCTAAATGGCGAGATTCCTCCCAAGCTATGCCTAAAGTGGACTTCCCTGCTGCATCACAGAATAAGGAATCACTGATCAGGATTTTTAAAAAGAGAGACTTTTTTCCATTGCTTTTTTTTTTTTATCCCCCCCCTCCCCAGTTCCAGAATTTCCGGGAACAAAGAAGGGGAAATGCGGGGGAGGGAGGGAGGAAGGAAGGAATGAGGATGATTCCGGGTTTGGCTGCTCAGGTCTGCCTGTAAGGCAAAGCTTTCCAGCGTTATTGATCTTTGCACATTTCACCCCGTGGTCGCTGTAGCTCGCCGAGGTTTCCTGCCTTTGTGGAAACTCTGCGTATCCCCTTGTCAGAATTCCTCAGGGGAAAAAAAAAAACCCAAACCTTCGCTCCCCAGCAACTTCCCACCAACAAATGCACAAGTGTATTAGTTTAGAAAGGACCAGATTCCCGGATGCATATAAAACACGTGCATCCATCCTTCATACGAATGTTAACCCCTTTAAGGAGGGATGTATACACACGTGACGAAGTGGAGGGTGACTCGCGAAAGTAGCCTAACGCGACCCGGAGCCTTCAGTCTTTTCTAGAGCGAATTAAAATGCTCCGCAAATAAGCCTTTGTTTATCATTTACAATTCCGATTAGATTACTCTTTAACAGGTGAACAAGGAAAGAAGGATTTGTCTTCGGACCCTGGCCCTCCTTTCTTTTACTCCAAGCTCGAGGTTGGGCGGAGGTGGCGGCGGATGGGGAGAACCACCGCTTTAGAGTACTTTTGAACAAAACCTCGGAGTTTTTCAAATTCCCATGCATTTCTCATGAATCGAAGGCAGCAGCAGCAGCAGCACCACCTTTACATAATCAACGTGGGTAATAAATCTCCACCACGCCTCCCCTCAGGAAGAGTGATGATGATGAAACATCCGCTCTTACAGGTATCCCGACAAATACCGCCGGGATGACTAAAAGGGTGCTAATTACGGGAGATCGCTGGATTCACGTCAGGACAGGTGAGGCCGAAAGGTGCGCCTTTAGCGGCCGTTGGCAGAGTTACAGCGCTGGAAACGATCCCGCGTCTGGCCCGCGTCCAGTAAACAGCCTCTTTCCCTCCCCCCCCCCCCCCCCCCCAAGAGCGTTAAGAAGTAAGGAAAGAATCGGTGCGGCGCTAAGCTTTGGGAATAAGGTGTATTTATTTGTCCCAGGCTGGAGATGAAAGAAACCAAGCCGACCAACGCCGCCTTTACTTCGCGTTAGGTTAGGAAGAACGAACGCGGACGACGAGTCGTCCACTGTCTCTCGGCACTGTTGTGCCTGTTCTGCGGAGGCTCGCGTTTTACCCTCCCCCTTTCCCGCTTCTCTGGATTGGACTACTCGGGAGCTTTAAAGACCAGGCGGGTTTGTGCTCTTCCCCCGCCTGGTGTAATTTATGCTGCGCTTCTCAGGCCGATTGCGTAGCTCAGCCGGAGGCAGCGGTGAGGCTGGGAGAAAGGAAGCGTAGTTGTGTGTGTGTTTAATTTCGAGGTTGTCAAGAGGAAGCTGGAGCAGCAGAGAGAGAGAGAGAGAGAGGAGGAGGAGGAGGAAAAAGTTGTATCGCTCGGGAGAAGCCGGGGCCAGAATCCACGCTTGACTCCCCCCCAGCCCTGCCGTGCAAAAAGGAGGGGACGGCGGCGGCTCTCACACACGCGCACAGAGGGATACACGCTTACCCGCACAAAGACCGACTCGGATGTTATTACTGGAGACCGGGCGCACGCTACGCGCGCCTCTAACCTAGACGCCTCTTCGTCCCTTACTTTGCTCTGGGTCTGAATCTGAATCGGAGAGTGGCTTTTTCAGCGGCGCTTTGGGGCGGAGAAGGGTGCCGTTCAGACATTCCCTGCGTGGATGCCCTTCGCTTTCCCTCTCCCCCACCCCCCCTTCTTAACACGGCGTGCTGCTGCTCCGGCTGGGAGGCGGTGCGCGAGCAGCTGCTGCGTTTCCTGAGCAAGACCGCCTTTTGTTTTTGCTATTGCACCGAATTAAGCCTTCCCGCCCCCTCCCCGGTACCCCCACCCGCGGGCCAGGCAGGAAGGGGCAAATCGGGGGCAACTGCCCGTGCGGGTAAGCGGTCATCGCCTCCTTTTCACCCTTCCTTTCACCCACCCCCGGTGTACTTTGCTCGGCGGCGGCAGCGGCTGCTGCTGCTCCTCCTCCTCTTAAGGAAGTTTCCTCCCCTCTCTTCTTCTACCACCCGCGCCGCACTTCCCCTATTTCGCAGGCTGCCCGCCCCAACTCCTCGGGGAGGAAGGGCTGTTACCATCACCCCCTTATCTCGAGCGGGGCTGGGCTGGGCGCAGACCACCCTCCGGCCCCTCAGCGAGGCCGAATGCCGGTGGCCGCCAATTCGCCACCCCGCACGGTGCAGCAGCCCGACTCCCGCCCCTTCTCTGCCTCCGCCCGCCTCCGGGACCGGGACCCCGCCAAGCCCCACCACCACCACCACCCAGGGGCCGTCGGCGCCGAGGAGCGCCAGGAGCCCCAGCGTCACGGCCAGGCCGGCGGGGAAGCGGCGGGGCGGACGGGCGGTAGTGGTGGCGGCAGAGCGGCGGCTCCTTCCGGCGCCCCTTCGCCAGCCTCTTTGCTCGCCTTCTTGCCGCCCTCGCCGCCGCTACGTCCCGCTGGGGGCCCTTCGCCGCCGCCGGAGCCCCCCCGGACTCGCTCCCGTTCTCGCTCCGGATTCTTCAGCCTCCTCGCCATGAACGGCGGCACCACCACTACAGCCGCCGCCGCCGCCGCCGCCGCGCACTTCCAGCCGCCGCCTCCTGCCCCACCGCATCTCCATGGGCCAAGCCCGCCCGAGTTAGGCGCCCGCAGCCAAGGCAGGGGCAGCCCCGCTGGACACGGGCACTCTCGAGCCCCTCCGGGTGCCCGGGCGCCCGCACCAGGTAATGGGGCCCTGGCGGGAAGGGGTGGGGGTGGGTGGGAAGGCAACGGGAACAGGCAGCTGGGCGGGCTGCGAGCTGGGGAGTTGTCTGGGCTTTGGGCGGCGGAGGGGAGGGGAGGGCACCGCGCGAACGAGCAAAGGTCTTGGGAAGTCGCAATTGAAGGGGGAGCCGCCGCCGCTGCCGCGCGAGGAGAGAGAACGAGCGAGCGGCGGCCGAGACGGGCTGCTCCAGGCTGGCTTTGCGGGAATGGGAGGTGACAGGATGTCCGTGAAGTGACTAATAAAAGAGCGTTGAGGTGAATTATAAATGGATGCGAAAAGAGGGGGGGGTAGACAGAAAAATGGGGCGGGGGCTGAGGAGAATTTGGGAAGGTCTTGGCAGCTTTCCGATTAACCGTGTTTACTTGGAAGTGAAGTCCCACTGAGTTCAATGGGACGTAACTTCCTACCGAGGCGTGTTTAGGCTTTTCGCTTATTATTGCTTTTTTTTTTTTCTCTGTCTCTCTCTCTCTCTCTCTCTCTTTCCCCTTAACGCGTGCTTAGAATTGCACGGCTGGTTTCGTGTTGGTATCCTGTCGAATCTCGAGATCGCCGAAACACCCTACGATCCTTTTTTTCCTTTTCCCTGTCTATACGTTAATGATCAGAAGTCGGACCTTCGCCTTAGCGAAGCGTCGCAATAACGATTGTAATTGGAGTCTGGGGTGGAATGGGGGGGGGGGGGGAGAAAGGAAAGGTTAGGGAAGGTGGGTAAATGAGGCACAAGGGGAAGAGGCTGCTTAGTTTAAGGCTTGGGAGGAAGGGATGGTGAAAAGAAATTCAGTTTCCCAGGAGTCCTTTGCTCTTTGTGGGTTCAGGATTTGTTTATAAGCAATATCTGCTACACTTATTTTCCCCGCCTTTGGGTAGAAGGACAGAGAGCTAGTAATACTTCGGACTTTCTTTTTGGTACTGTGCTTCTGTCATACTGTGCTTTGCAATAGCAGTTGTAATATGTCATGTGCTCTTCGGCTGCTGGTTAAGATAGTTCTGATTCTTTAGTATTGGATGTGCATGCTCTTAAGTCTGGGTGGACAATTAAGATAGTTTTGTCTGCTAGAATTAAAGTTGGGAGATTGCAAACATGGGATGAAATGTCTATTAGCAGTGGATATGTGAGAATGAAAAAAGAGGGTCCATACCTAGGATTTGGAGGAAAATAGCAAGTGGCCTGACAGGATATAATAGAGTTAACATGGTAAAGTTTGACCGGATTGCAGCTAATATGTTTTTCAATGTGTAGAAATAGCATGATCAGGATCAAAGTTGCATTAAATCAATGCATAATATGAGAGTAGTTTATTCAACTATATTTGTATAGTACTTTGAATAGTACTTATATTTGAAACGCCTGTAAAAAACAACAGTGGAGTTTGCTGGGTTATAGGTATAGTCCAATAACTGAATTGCTGTCATACAAACAGTATCTATCGAAAGCTATTTTTTTTGTTTTAAGTCAGTGTGTGAATTTTTCTTCTGCTATGAGAAGAAAAATGTATAGTGGTGGCAAATCTTTTTTTTTGCTTTTCCGGTAAATCTGTTTTCTCAAAATACAATTTTATCCATTTAGAATAGAATAGAATTCAATTCTTTATTGGCCAAGTGTGATTGGACACACAAGGAATTTGTCTTGGTGCATATGTTGTATGCATAGTGTATATAAAAGAAGAGATACATTTGTCAAGAATCAAGAAGGTACAACACTTAATAATAGTCATAGGGTACAATAAACAATCAAATCATACTAGGAAATGGTCAATAAAAATTAAAATAAAAAAATAAAAATTTCAGCAACATCATGAACTCAAGTACTGTATGCCTAGGATTAGAGCATGTTACCATTTTATTCCTCCAAACCAATAGTTTATATTGGTTGCATTTTTAATTTATTTATTACATTTGTATGACCCCGTCACCTATATGGCAACACTGGGCAGCTACATGAACATTTTTTTATATGAACTTTGTAGACTTGGGGATTTTTAAGCAGTCATAGGGCTTTGTGAATAATAATTAGTACAGCAATGTAACATTTGTGAAATGCCCATGACTGATAAAGTTTTAAGGTAACAGTACAGTTTTGTTCAATTAAAAATTGCTTTAAATAAATTAAAAATGCCCCAGCTGTAATTCTTCCTGGAAGACACACCCTCTGCCCTGCAAGATCTTACTCCTAATTCCAGATGTATGTGGGCTGGTTGTGGTTACTTAAATGCGAAGGAAATACACATTGCAGATTATGAAACGAAACCTATTTCTTACATGACCCTTTTTAAGTCAGCTTTCATTTGCCTTTATTGAATACCAAAGTAGAATTTGTATAGGTTCATATTTTGTTGTCTAAAGCAGTTGGGTGTAAAGAAAACTTTTTTCTGACTTAACTAAAGAATAAAAATGCCAGCACATTTCTCTATTTTGGAAGAAAATCACACAATTAGATATCACTTGTTTTAAAAATGTGAGTTCCAAGGAATGTCAGTCTTTCTTAAACGCAGCAACCTGTGAACAAATTTTACAGTCATTTGGCTGGAATAAAAAGAAAGTTAAATTACCTTCTCTGGAATCTTATGAATTTAGCACACATCACTAGAATAGATTTGTTCCACAAACAGAACATAGCACATGTGGATTACATCTGTTGTTCCTTTAATGGAGCAAGCAAACAATATTTTTTTTATTCTGGCGATGAGTTTTACATATCCAGATACTTCCTCTTTTCCAGAAATAATCTATTTAATGTTATAAGATGTTATAAGAGAATCTATGGGGACAGTGAGTACCAAAAAACTTTCAAGAGAATCTTATGGATGTTGTCACTGAATTGCTATCCTGATACTGTTACCAGTTGACAAGCTACTGCCAAACTGGTACAGATTTATTTATTTGTTTATATCTCAAGTTTATTATTTTCACAAGGGAGTAAATGTATCTAATATTCCTTCTATTTTCCTCACAATAACAACCCCATGAGGTGGGTTGGCCTGAGAAAGAGTGACTGGCCTAAGGTCACCCAGCTGGCTTTCATGCCTAAGGCAGGACTAACACTCAGATTTCCCGCTTTCTAGCCTGGTGCCTTAACCACTAGACCAGGGGTCCCCAACTTCCTGTCCATGGACCAGCACCGGGCCTCAGCATATCCACAACTGGGCAGCACAAACAAGCGAAGCCCTATCTGCAGGATGCAGACAGCATGCAAAACCACATCCATTCCAGTCCACGGAAAAACCTCTCCAGAGAACCAATGCCTGGTGTTCAAAAAGTTGGGGGCCATCGCACTAGACCAACCTGGTTCTCTTCCTCTTTCCCCTCCGTAGGCTCACTCAGTATGTACATTTATAAACAAAGCAATCCACTGTTTTTTAAAGAATACTTGTTCAGTACTTCTAGAACGCAGAGGCGTTTTTGACTTTAAAAAGTGTTGCTTTAATTTTGCAGTGTGCCAACAATACTCCATGTGGGTTTTTTTAAAAGTCAGGTGGGACAGAAAGCCCGACAGGTGTCGAGGAAAGTACCTGCAGGTACAATGGAGTCTGTGCATATTTCAGTGGTCTACGTGCTTGCTTTACAGTATTATTTACAGTAAAAATGCAACTATTTGTGCTTAGTTTTTAATGAAGTGAAATACCGAGATTTGTAGAACTCTTACAGTTAAGATTCTGCAGTTCACATTTTGTTAGATGTTTTGTTAGTTCAAAACATTCTCTTTTATCTATAGTTAAAAAAATCTTTAAATAAAATAATCTGGCACAAATTAGCAATAACAATTTGAAATGTGTGTAATGCATGTAGTTTGATTGAATGTAGTTTCTAAGTTACATTTAGGTGTACTGTAGTTATTGGAATAATACATAGTTAGACCTGACTAAAAAGAAAGGGGCTCATTTGGTTGTTTTTATATTGGATTTTATTAGTTTTTATAATCATTTATTTCTTTATGATGATGTTGAATTTCAGACTTGAATGCAGACATGCATAATACTGAGTATGACCAGTAAATATCACTAAAATAGATGGTTTTACTTCCAATTAAGTATGTATAACTACCATAGTTGGAACAAGGCTATGAATCTCTGTGACAACATTTTTTTAACCTCAGAAATAAATATACCTTCAGTTAAGAAGTTCAGGGAAAGATTAGTTGTGGATTGTTTGTGTCTGTATCTTGTTTGCATTTTTAAAATTATTTTTTCTATTATTGACACAAGTTGTTTCACTAGGAAAGTTACTTAACTGGAAGACCACACAGTTTGACTGCTCTTTCTATATTATTGATACAACCTCCCATTTCCTCCCTGGCATACATAGAAGTCTGGGGAGAGAGGAGTAAAGATTAGGAAACCTTGTGTTTCATTCTGGACTTTGGAGGATTTGAAAGGTTAGAATGTCTGCAGTTGCTGGATGTATTGACAAAACTAGGAGAAACAAAGTTTGGCAGCCATGTCCAACACAGACTACTATTCTCAGATATTTCTATCATGCACCAAAATCATGAGTGTTTCTATATTTGTCATAATTGTATAAGATAAAGTGTTTGTGTTGCAAGTTTTTCATGCAGTTGGAATTCCCCCTTCTATTCAACTATCAACAGATTGACATTTTACTAAACTATTTTTGTTCTGGAGGACAGACATTTGAACTTTTTCTCCAAATCTTTTACGCACACTGTTTTATGCAATCCAAAAAACAAAATTGCGAGCTGCTGCTGGTCACATCTAATCTGTATAGCCATTGTAAGTGAGGAATGCAAGCCAGATTAAACACATCTATGCAAAAAAAAGGGGGGAAATGCAGTCTAGGGGTATGATTTGAAAAATGATCTTTAATAAACTTTTCAATTATCAGTCAGATACTTCAAACCTGAAGTTTTGGGATATCTGAGCAACAAAAATCTTGTGCTGCCTTAAATTGTTAAGGCAGTTATTTTTCACGGACTTAAATTCAGCTATTGCTGAATTTGTAGACAACCTAGTCTACAAAAAGTATAGTTGTAACATAGCATCTTAAAGATAGCACAGTATGTTTTAGACATCTGTTTTATAATGAATTTTAATATTAGGGATTAAGCTTTTTTAAAATAAAACTGAACTAAAACTTGCTTTTGTAAAGGAAAGAATTAGAAGAAAAACTTAGCTTATTTGTTTTTGACCCAGAGTGTGACAATGTATCTTGAATCACCCATTATCTCTGCTTGGCTGGTCTCTATAAATTGCTGGCTTCTTGAAAATTCTTCCCTATACATTCTGTAATATAGGGCTCTTTAATTCCATGGTATGTCCAATTCTAAACACTACTAACCAAACAAAGTGGTTGTTTTGGTTTTAAGTAAAAAGGCTGTTTCACTAATTGTCCTTTTTTAAAGTATGGAAACTAAATGGCTTTGCTGTATGTTTCTGCATCTGGCAGCAGATATATTATTTCTGTTTGCTTTTTCTTCCTGCTCCCTGTACCATCTAAGCTAATATAATTCTTTACTGATCAAGTAGGCTGCATAATCTGCTTTAATCAGTTTAATAGCCTGTTAGTCTACAGCCTGAATTACAATGTGGCAGAAATCCCAGAGGAGGAAATATGTATGAAAAAATAAAAAAATAAAAATTCCTGGAACTCAACATTATTTCAGAAGGTTGTCTTAGCTTAGAGGCGTATATTGATGTTGCATGTAGTTTCTAGATCAAGACAGAGCCTTAATCTGTTTTCTAAGACCACTGTATTACCCTTAGTGACCTCAAGGAAACATCAGCCAGAGGGTTTCAGATTTTTAATTTTGGGGTAAATTGATTGCACCTTTTAATACATGCTTAAAATACCCTTACCCTATTTTGCCTATACTTCTATAAACAATTTCTATGAGATGATAAAAATCCTAGAGATGTCTTAGGATAAGTTCTATTTATCATTTTAGAAGAATAAATGCTGAAAGTTTGTAAACACATATTTAAGGTTTGGTGGCCTTTTTTTAAAGACGGAATCCTATTTTTAATTCTTTTGTAAACAATTGTGTTTATGTGATTGGTAAACATATGGATGCTGTTGCAACAATGGGTGCAGATTTTTTAAAACTATCTTTTTGTAGAGCTCAGTGGTTCACTTCTGGAAAGTCAATCATTATGGCTTTAAAAGCCACCGATTGTCTATTTAGTTTGTGTTATGTGTGAGGAAACGTTGTGCTTAGAATCAGGAATTAGAAGAGTAATTAAGAGTATGTGGGTTTCTATCATTGTGGCCACCTATTCAAAACATGTTTGTTGAACCTGAATATTTAAAAAAAGGAACAAAAATAAAGCCATGTATATTAGCTAAGCTCTATCCATTTTCTTATTTCAATGACCTTGGAAAAGCAAAATGTGAGTGTCCCAATGGAATGTATTAGTTTCATGTTTTTTGTCTTTAAAACACTGTCTAAGATCATTTCATGATAAGAAGCGAGAATCACACTGAATACATTAGAGTATGACAGGGAAACAGAATGACAGGGAGGCAGAATCTGAGTTCAAATTTAGCCCTGAATGCATCTTTGGTGGGACTTGAGCAAATAGTATCGTATCTAGTGACTCTGTATGTCATTATTTACTTTATACAGTGCATTCTTCATAGGGCTGGTGTATAAGTAACTAGTGCTTATTTTTGAAGGACTTTAACAGTTAGAAAAGCGTGTATGTGTGTATGCATGTGTGTGGTATATAAAATCATTTTAGTGGAATAGCAAAAAAGAGGAAGATTATTTTTTTTTCTTAAATCAGTCTTTTTTCATATTGCAATAATTAAGAATTGAAGAGTCCCTCTGATGCAAAACAGATAGGAAAAGATCCGGGACATCTCTCTCTTGTAAGAGATATTAGGTAAAAAGGTCAGATGGGTTTATGCAATATATGATGTACAGCTTAGTCACAATTAAACAGCCTGATGTTCTGATTGGCTACGTGGCCTGCATTCTTCATCCTCAGGCAAATGAAAAGAAAAAAAAATATTCAAAAATATGCATAGTACATACATTTGATATGGAGAGTAGCTATGCAAACATAAACCATAGATAAGGCTAGCAGTTGATAAGTGAGAAAATAATTGTAATAGATTGCTTTAGTAATTAAAATATAATCAGTTATATATGCATTAATAAATAGCAATTTTCAAAGTTCTGTTCAAGAATTCTATACATTAGATTAGTTGTTCAAGATACCCTTCAGTTTTGAACAGCTTTAAATGCTTCCAGTACAATTTCTGGGTTGCATCTGAAAATTATTATGTAATTCTTTACCTGTATCATAATTGGTAAATTCCCTTTTTATGACCCTGTAATCCTTAATTTCGAGTAGAATCAGGGTAAGTGGATGGAGCTGAGCCTTCACTGGCTGGATGCCCTTCCTGGCGTCAAGTGGAGTTCACAGCACATATGTTTTTCCTTTGAGCCTTAGGAGGGAGACCAGGGGTGCGATTCTACCGGTTCAGCCCAGTTCGTATGAACCGGTAGCTCCAAGGATCAGCTGTTGGGCCTGCCCACCCACTTGGGCTCTAGGCTGTGCTTTGTATTCTGTTTTTTAAGTTCAGCTGATTCACACAGCACAGCAGATTGCCGCATGGCAGCTGTTTAACACACAAGGATTGCTGTGCAGAGAAAGTAGCAAATGCTCTGTGTGTGCACAAAGCGCATGTTCACAGAACCAGTTGCTACATCGGTTGAATCGCACCCCTGAGGGAGACATATATGCAGCTACCTAGGGTTGAATTCTCCATCTTCTGCATGGAAAGCGAGTCACTAGGCTAACCTGCTACTAAATTGCCAGTATCATAACTGATAAATGTTAAAAACTATAGAGAAATATTTTAAAACAATGGGCAAAGTGGATTTGATTTAAATCAAGTCGATTTAAATCATGATTTAATTCACTAGTAAAAAGGCTTGATTTAAATCAATTCGATTTAAATTTTTAAAGAGCAACTGTTATCTCTGTCCTGACCCGCTATTGACTCACCGATAGTCCCAATATTGCAGAATATACAGCCTCATGCTACATAACTAAGCTCCATTTCATGCTAAATAAACTAAATTATTAATGTATCTTAAATAGAAAACTATCTTTAGATAGATTTTTACTCCAAAAGCATCTTATTAAACTAAATTTGATGAAAAGAAAAATATCCAATTTAAATTAAAAAAATCGAAGTTAAAATTTTAAAATCTGATTTGTTGACTAAAAAAAATTATTGATTTTTATCCACCCTGGAAATGGGCCAACCTAGATTTAGCCATACTTTAAAATAGTACATTACGCTGATATTGGTTTGAGTGCTAGACTAATATCTGGTAGACAGTATACTGAAATCTTTCAAAAAGTTCAGTGGATAATTTTGTATCAGCTGCATGGTTTTTTTTTTTAATCCCTGTTTAGGGCACAGCATTGTCATGGAGCTATAGTAGTAGAGGCACTACTGTGTAATCTTGAGTTCAAGAGGAAAGACAAAATATAAACCTCTTTAATAATGTTGGTCATCATGAACTTGTCCTGTTGATTTTAACATGACCACTTTGAGTATGATTAATATTCTTTACCTGAATTGTGTACCTGGAAATTGCATTCTGTTTTTAATTGCAAGACTATTCCTACAACCAAATCTCCCACTTAAATTAATCAGTGGAATTCTGGGCAGCATTATAATATTATTAAATGTACAAAATTCATTTTCTAATTTATTATGACTAAGTACATTGTTAAGAGAATGTCAAAAATTATGATTTATTTTTAATATAAGACAGCTTACAATCTGTGAAGGGAATCTGATTTTAATATAGTAAATTGGCATAATAGGTTGCAAGCTCCTAGTGAACACACTTAGTTGAATTCCCAGTACATAATTGAGCACAAAATGGGCTGAATAAACTTGACAACTATGCCAAATAATATTTCATATGGTGCCTCTGAATTAATCATTAAATTCATTGAAACTGCATTTAACAGTAGAACTAACAACAAGATTTACCATCCAGAAGTATGTAGTATATGAGTTTCCCCTATTGTATAAAGGTATGAAGAGTTAATGTGTCTGGAAGAGTGAAATAAGTAAAACATACTGGTACTTGAATTTCGATTTCTCAGTGACTCGTAAATCTTTTTCAAAAATACAGTAAGAATGTTACTCAATCCACAAAGAACTTCCGTTCTTTTTTTATTGTATAAAAATAAAAATGCAACCATGAATATATCAAAATACATTGAGCTGCCTATGTGAGGCTCTTTGAAAGCCCATTCACAAATGCACAATTATTTTTCATAGTAAGATTCTTTGACTGACATTTCCGTGTTCCAGAACAGTATGTCTTTGAGTATGGAATGCTGTTGGCAACCCAGGAGTAAGTGTGAGAATACATATGTTTGCACCTAAAAAAGCTAGTGTAGATTGATGCATCATCTCATTCAGCAAGGCCCTAATGGACTTGGCTTATGTGAATTGAGGTATACTTTTCATATTGTCAGTTCTAAAACTTTGGTGGAATCGGATCACTAATTTTCTTTGATTCACTTTCTGAGAATGAAGTGATAAACATGCATGTGTGAACTAGCCTGTAAAATGATTGGCATTTTCTCTTATTTTTTGAAATCCCCACCTCCACTCCTAGTTGGAGTAAATTTTAAACTGGTTTGATATGGTTACACTAAACTAAAATTGGAACGTTTATTAAATTTGGTCATAATACCATAATACTGTAAGTTATATTTGCAATACTGTCTTTTACAATAGAAGCAACACAGTTAAAAGATTAAATAAGGTTGAAATAATTTGTAAGTTTATTTCAAATATTGCTAATCAAATTACAGGTTTAGGGAGAGGTTTTCATTTGCAAAAGTATGCTATCTGAAGCTTTAGACATTTGACAGATGTAATATAAATTGTCCTATTAAACAATCTCGTCTATGAATAATAAAATCTGCAGACAAGAATTTCATAATTGAGGGGAAGATCTATTTCTGCATGGCATGTTATTATGAAATATTGTGAGAGGAAATTGTTCATTCTGGTGTTATATATTGGGATTCCTCTTTTTGAATTATCAAATGTGCCAGGATTTATCTAGCAAGGGCACTCTGAGTCTGCACTCCTATTGATTTTAAATGGGCATTTAGAATTCATTAGCTTGCTGAATCAGCCTTATAGCAGTTGAAGTAGCAGTGCTCTTCCAAGTAATTTTGTCTTCCAAAGTACAGAGGAAAGACATCTGCATAGCTCAAGCCCATCTGGATGGAGCACAACATCCACGATGCTTTACCTCAAAATGAAGCAGGGGGCTGCTAGTATCTTATACTATGTAACCTTTGTAAATGTAGTGAAGCGTAACAGAATTTTTATTCTGCCACTTATTCAGAAATGGTTACAATAGATACATAGATAGGTAGATGATACGATGGATGCAGTGATGGTATTCAGCAGGTTCTGACCAGTTCTGGAGAACCAGTAGCGGAAATTTTGAGTAGTTCGGAGAACCGGCAAATACCACTTCTGACTGGCCCCATCTCCATCTATTCTCTGCCTCCCGAGTCCCAGCTGATCGGCTTGGTCTTCTTTTGTTGCCCTGCATAGGAGAACGGAGCTGGAAATCAGGTTAGTGGGGTGGGGAGGGATTTCGCAGGAACCTTCCCCCAGGAGTGGGGAGGGAATGGAGATTTTACAGTATTCTTCCTAAGCCATGCCTGCCAAGCCATACCATGCCCCCCAAGCCATGGCCACAGAACTGGTTTTGAATCCCACTACTGGATGCATGGATGTATGGATGGATAAGAATATTTAGTTATCTTAATTAGAATGTTTATTAGAGTGTGTCTACTGCTAAAAGAATGTTCCATTAGCAACATTCTGCAAAACATATCTGGCCATTAAAATGTATTGTACACTTTTCAGCTTGTACAGGCATTTTACAAGCCCTTCATTTTGCCCAATATTTTCAAGAGCCACTTGATTTCAGTGAAGGAAAAAGTTGTGTTGCTGGTGTACTAAAGTTGGTGAGGTGGTAATATTTTTGGTTTTGCTTTATTACGTCTGCTACCCTTTTGTTCATATATGTGGGATTGAGTTGGCCACTTTTCATTTATGAAAAATTAGTAGACAACAAATGAACATCTGTAGCTGGGATCAGGAACCATCCTTGACTGGATATAATTTTGTGTGCTGCTGTTGCACCTGTGAATGATACACTCTATCACCACTTTTAATCCACTTGTAATTCATTTTAGATTTCATATTTTGTATTTTTATCTTGTGTTTTATCTCTTGTGTTTTTATTGAAATGTGATGTGAATATGCCATATGATAAATAAATAAACCCACTTGTAACTATACTAACATAATGAGTAGCTTTATTAGAAGATAGTTTAACTCCTGCATGAATTAACCATGTGTTCCTCATTGAAATCCTCATACTTTTTTAAAAATGAAAAATGTATGCACATGACTTGGATAATGTGACTAGATTATTTTACATATTTTGCAGGTATAAAATGGTTGTGGAGCCTGCTGTATGTGATACAGATAATGTTTTGTCATATCCACATATCTGAAAATCCAAAGAATAAGAGAGAGAAAAATAAAATTAAGGAAAAAGTATCATGACAGAGAGGGAAATGAATAGTTTCCATGTCATACAATATAAAGAAGTATGGAGAGTTTTTAAAATACTAAACATTAAAAGGGATATATAAAGAAATATTAAGAGGGAATAAAAAGTAAAATTTGAATAAAGGAATAAGAAATTTAGAAATGTCATAGTATTGGTTGTCATAGTATTAGTATATTGGTAAATAACTGAATGTAGGATGTCAAGAGGGTAAAAATCACTAAAACAATTAACTACGAATAAACTCTAAGCTAAGAATGAATCCTGAGAATTATGGTCAATGCAGTATAAATCACTGAATAAAATTGTAAACTAAAAATTCATTTCATATCAGCACAAATCTATTTTGCTTTTGGTATCTTGTGAAATTAAAATGCAAACTCTACATAGAAAAACCTCAAATTTTTTTCAGTATTATACAAAACTTTATAAAGCAGAAGAGATTTCTTCTGTGAAAAGAACACTTGAAGAAACAAAGATTTTCAAAGATAATAGATAAAAGCAAATAATGAATGGACCTCTAACAATAAAGGAAGGAAAATCTGTGAGACTATGAAAAAACAAAAACAACAAAAATAGGGAAAGCTCCCTATATATTATATATTATAAAATATCAATTGATGTGATGATATTTTCCAAAATTAAAATGCATGTCGTTGTCTTGTTCCTTTAATCTAGGAGTTCAAGGTATTAAAAAAGTTGTCAGCCTCTTAATCTGGAGAAAGATATTATCAAAAACTAGATTATTCAACTAATCTAGTTAATTATTCAACTACATTATTCAACTAACAAACATCTAATTAATTAATTCTTTCTATAGAAGTATGCCATACAAAAATATTTTGTTCCCTTTATAATATCTTTTAAAACTTGGCTACTCTAACCTACCCATAGTATGGATACCACTTACTTATCTCTTACCTACAGCTCACATTGGTTTGAATGATATACATATGTAAGATTTTAATTGATTGGACTGAATTTGAATATAATGTATAATTAAAACATCTATTTAAGTTACAAATACTTAGTTATTCTGTAGTAAGGTGTGGACTATTTTTTTAATTGACTGTACCACACATATCCTTCTAATTCTTCTCTGTGACTGTAATATATATTTGATTTTTATTTATACATACTGTAACATTTATTTTTGAGGGATTGGGTTTGTGTGCCTACAGTATTTGTGTGTGTGTGTTTTTTTCGTAATACATTCTAAATCAAAAAACACATGCACACATAGTACACAATATATAGATAATATGCCTCCTCAAGAGTTTGCAAGTTCTATCGGAATAATAATAGTGTCGTGCTGCAAACTCCTCCCCTTTTGTGCATGCATGCAATGTCATTATGCACGAACAAAAGAGCTTGGATCACAATAGTGTGCAATGCTAGTTTTGTCATTCTGTCCCCACCCTGACCCAACTGATGCTGCTGTGCATACGATATGTGTGTGTTTTCTTTTCTCTTAAAAAAGCACTCTCATTTTTAAATGAACAGATAATTGCATGAATGTTAAAAGGTATTCAATTTTTATTTTTTGTAAGCCAAAAGAAATTGCTGTGAAGAGTACTTTAAGAAGATTAATAAGAGGGTCTCTGTCTCAGACTTCCTGATTAAAGGAGGCCCAATTTAAACAAGATTGAAGGGGTAAAACAGTATTTGTCAAACTTGGTAATTTTAAGAAGTGTGGAACTTTTAATTCCCAGAATTCTCCAATACTGGCTGGGGAATTCTGGGAGTTAAAGTTCCATAGTTCTTAAAGTTGCCAAGTTTGAGAAACCTTGGGGTAGAGGAACAAATTATTAATTTCAGAATTCTTGTACTAATCCACTTGGGGTAGAAAAACACTCAAAGAAAGAAGATGAAGCCTGGTGAAAGCTTCTAGATTATACAATTCATCAATAAATGATAGGCAGATCCTTTAGTCTCAAAACATTTGTGGAATATCTCAACACGAAAGCTCCAAGTGATCTCTACTCTAACAAAGATTGATCCCTTTATTTTGTTTAATTGGATTTGTGTCCCAAACCAATGCCATGGCAAACAAGGACCATAATATTCTTATGGATCTTCTTCTGTATTCTGTTATATTTTTATTACAACCTGCAGTAATAAAAAAGATATCATTGCTATCTTAATACAAGCTCCTCAAAAGAGAAGGGAGGATATCAGCATCTAAATATCTTGTTTTTGTTTGGGAACAGAAGTTCAAACTGTACCAGCTGATATTTCCAGCATTCTATTGGTGAGAGATTCTGGCTGTTTAGCTGTATTTAAAGATCTTTCGGTCCACCGAACTGCCATGAGAAATGTTAGGAAAAAAATACAATATTAGTCTAGGCCTAATCTTTTATGGAAGAAAAGTTAACTTCAGGCTAAGTATAAACAAAACATTTTTGAGGGGGTTTATGAAACCCCTTGGAAACATACTTTCTGTATCCTGTTCCAGTGAACAATTTATGTTTCCTGTGGAATATACTGGCTGGTGTATTGTGCTGTCAAATGCTCGTCTTTTTTCCTCTTTCAAAAATTAGTTGCTGATTTATTTATTTTTTAAACGAAGAAAGGCTATTTAATTGAATAAAAGCGCATTGCTTTTAAAAATAGGGCAACTGGATCACTTATCTGAAATATGGAAAGAGAGGCTATAAGCGAATTAGCATTTGAGTTGCTGGTTTGTCCAATATCTAGTAAAGGAAAGAGGAAATAGGCTTGCCCATTGGGTGGGTGGGAGAGGAGAAATCCTCCTGTGGGTCGTAGTTTAATGTTTCATTTGTGTTAAGCCTTCAAAAGTGTAATTTTGATTACAAATAGCATCTCTTTTCACATTTAGCCATTGCCCTTGTTTACTAAAATAGCTGAACTTTAATTTTCATTCTGCACTGTTTTTCTTGTTCTTCATTATCCTGTACAAACATATTTGGCTGAGGTTGCTCTTTCTGTTTGGTTAACAACGTGTGTTTTCTTTTAGAAATAACTTCCTTTTTGGTCATTGGGAAGTTTTTGACGCAATGGTCCATATTGTCAGGTGTCCAGACCAAGGCTGCCAGAAGTTCTGTCTCTCTCTAGTGCTCAGACTGTTTCATTCCAAGGAAAGAATCCCGGGAGAAAAGCGGCAAAGGAAGGATCAGGAGATTTTGGACATCCATGGGATGTCTGGGTTACGGTCTTGATATCCCATCGAATTAATTGGAGCCTTGACATTCAAACAAATAGCAGTGGGTAATCCAGGGCACCAGGAATTGAAAATAGAATATACACCCATACAACAGTTCATTTAGTGACCTACTAAAGCTACAACAGCACTGAAAAAAAAAAGAGACTTATGACTGTTTTTCACACTTATGACCCTTGCAGCATCCCCATAATCACGTGATCAAAATTCAGACGCTTGCCAACTGACTCATATTTATGACGGTTGCAGTTTCTGGAGACGTGATCACGTTTTGCGTTCTTCTGACAAGCAAAATCAGTGGGGAAGCCAGATTCACTTAACAACCACGTAATTAACTGATCAACTGCAGTCATTCATTTAACAACTGTGGGAAGAAAAATTGTAAAATGGTGCAAAATTTACTTAACAAATGTCTCCCTTAACAACACAAATTTTGGGCTCAATTGTGGTAAGTCTAGGACTACCTGTATTAACGGTTCTTAAATATGTGACTAGGCTAAATATTTATCTCTGAAATGCCCTTTCCAGACTTCTCTGCTAAACTTTGGATATCAAAGTATCATGTTCATGCTTTATTTCTTTTTTTTTTATATTGTCCTTTCACTAGAGCATGGGCGTCAAACTCAATTTCATTGAGGTCTGCATCAGGGTTCTGTTTGACCTGAGGGGGGATCTGGGTGAGGTGTGGCCATGATCATGTCACTTGTGTTGGGGGGCGCCTGTGGTGGACCGAGCGCTCTGCCAACAAAAATGGGCTCCCAAGCTCTGTTTATGGCTGCAATAGGCTCCTGCAACCCTCTGCCAGTGAAAACGGAGCTCAGATTGGCCACGTACAGCCCTCACGAGCTTTGTTTATGGCTGGGATGGCCTCCTGCAACTTTCTGCCAGCGAAAATGGAGCTCGGGAGGGCTCCTGAGCTCTGTTTTTTCTGCTGGCAGAGGCCCCGCGGGCCGGTCATTCTCTATTTCCAGGGTGATCTACTTGAGTTTGACACCCCTGAGCTAGAGAGTATTTAATTCCTTGTGAGTTTGGGCAAATGGCTAGCTTGAACAGAAATTTTCCTTATCTGTTGTGCTTCATTTCTCAAATAATTTTCAGCCATTAATTAGAACTTAAAATTAGTCTTGTGAGTTTTTATGATGGGCTGGGAAACCTTGAAAGGCAGAGAATAATATACAAGCGTACAGATAGTCCTCGACTTACAATCATTCATTTCATGACCGTTTAACTTATGGGCCTTTTTGTCACATGATCAGTACAGCATCCCCATGGTCCTGTGATCAAAATTTGAACTCTTGGCAACTCGGACATGCATTTATGACGGTTGCAACGTCCCGGGGTCATGTGATCACCTTTTGCAACCTTCTGACCAACAAAGTCAATGGGGGAGCCAGGTTCACTTAACAACCATGTTATTAACTTAACAACTGCAGTGTTTCACTTCACAACAGTGGCAAGAAAGGTCGTAAAATGAGGCAAAACTCACTTAACTATCTTGCTTAGCAATGGAAATTCTGAGCTCAATTGTTATTATAAATCAAGGATTGCCTATTCTTGTGATATGTCAGTTCAGTGCAGAAAGTACTGACACATCACAAGTACATCTGTTTATCTTGCATACCATGCAAAGAGGACCATTTTCTTCTTCTGGTCTACCATTGCATTCCAAGTGAGAAAATCTATACATCGGCTATTGCAATCTTAAGTTGCTATTCACGATCTTTACCTAATCGTACATAGTAAATATAGACTAGACCTATTTTTGTTACACAGATTTAAAACAGATTTTAGGACACTTTTCCGTAAATGAATAATTTAATCTATTTTCAGTATTGTCAATTCACAATTCATACGAGAACCAATTTGGTGAAGTGGTCAGATTTGCCTCGAACAGCGCAATGGGCGACAAATAAATGAAATAAAAAATAATAATAACGTGGTTAAAGTTAGAAACTGGCTAGAAACTGGGAGATTGTGAGTTTTGGCCTCGCTTTAGGCACAGAGCCAGCTAGGTGACCTTGATCCATTCTCCCTCTCTCATCCCTAGAAAGAGACAATGACAAACCACTTCAGAAATCTTGCCAAGAACACTGCAGGAATTAGTCCAGGCAATTTCTGAGAAGTGGACTTGATAGAACAGAAGAAGGAGTGGCTCAGTGGTTAATGATGCTGAGCTTGTCAGCTGGAAAGCTTGCAGTCTGGGTTCAAGACCTGAGCGCTGCGCAATTAAGTGAGCTCCCATTCTTGTCCCAGTTCCTGCCTATCTAGAGTTTGAAAGCATGCAAATGCGAGTAGATTAATAGGTACCATGTCAGTGGGAAGGTAACTGTGTTCTGTGCTCCTCGGCATATAGTCACGATGGCCACATGACCAGCATTTGGACAACACTGGCTACCTTGGCTAATAAGTGGAGATGAGCCTCTTTCTTGAGTCAGACACAACTGGATAGGGGACCTTTACCTTACCTTTACATTTACCTTAGTATGGGAAAAAAAAAAGTTTCTTGTACATTTTTCCTTTTAATTTCATGATGGAATGGCTGTTATTTTTATTTTAATAAATTTATTGCTGGCCAGTCTCATGGGTCTATGGTAAGGTTGTCTATTTCATTGAGGGCCACATCAGGATTGGGTTTGATCTTGTGGAGCCATGGTGGGCATGGCCAGCATGACATCACTCATGTCGGGGGACGCCTTGATGGCCCAAGCGCTCTGCCAGAAAAAACGGGCTCCTGAGTTCCGTTTTTGGCTGTGATGGCCTCCTGCAACCCTCTGCCAGCAAAAACATCATGCAGCCCTCCCAAGCTCTGTTTTTGCTGGCAGAGAGGCACTGTGGACCAGTCCTTCACTGTACCAGGGCAGCCCTGCGGGCCAGATCTAGGCAGCCCCATGGGCCGGATCCGGCCTGTGACTCTTGAGTTTGACACCCCTGGTCTATGGTTTACACAGAATCCTAGACTGGAAGAAACCTTGGAGATATTCTCTTGACCCCTGGCCCCAGTGCAGGAGCCCATTATGTCAGCATCCTCAACCAATGATCATCCACTCTCTTAATATTTCCTGCAAAGGAAAACCCATTAGCTGCAGACGGAGTTTCTCCTATTGTTGAACAGTTAAAAAACACAGGTGTAGAATTACTGGGTTTGATTTGCTTTTCAATATATTTTCTTGTTGAACAACTAAGAATGTAATCCCATATATTATATTCTTGAGGATAAGTGTGAATCAGTTTAGTAGGCTTATTTCTGAGCAGATTTGAATAGAGCTGTAAATTGTTAAGGGTAGAGTGTGAGGATTGGCATCATGCTAAGAGGAACATAACTACAAGCAGACGTGAATAAGAGATTCTTGTACAAGCTGAATAGAAGATGTGTAGGTGAATAAAAAGAAGATAGTAAAATGAAAAATCCTGTTAATTTAAATGGTACAAGAAAAGACATAATTATGTTCAAAATCTTCAGAGAGAGACCACTGTGTTGCCGAAACATTTTCCAAATGTTTAACAGCTCATTAATAGCCTTAGATATTTCCTTTACATTTCTTTACATTTATAACCCAAGAGATTATTCTCAACATGCTACTTATTGAATGGGATTCAGTCTAGTGGCTTCATCGGCTAGCAGGCAAAGAATTTCAGTAATTATTGCTGAACAAGTCCTTGACCCAAGCCATCTTTGAAAGCAATTACAATGAAGCACATGGAAAAAGAAGAGAAGAATCATCTCAAAGGTGCTTTTTCAAAAGGCAACTGGACTTGTGTGTTTTTTCCTTGAGGAAAATGTTTCACTTCTCATTCAAGCAACTTTAAGACAGTCATGACCGGGATGACTGATAATCTCCATAGACAAAGAAAAGAATCAGTTCTAGTTGGTTCAACAGTATTGTTCAAACAGTATTGATTTATATCCTTCAGAGAATCCTTAAAGGGAAGACTCGGGGCTGAGCATGATATTCTTGGCCAGGTATCTACATTATGAATACAGGTGATTCTCAACTTAACAATGTTTCAAATTTACAGCTTCACTGGAAAAGTGACTTACAACCAATCCTTGTATTTGCAACTGTTAGAGCATATATCCACAGTCACGTGATCAAAATTCAGATGCTTAGCAATCACATGAATTTACAATGGTTGCAATAGGCTGGAATCATGGGAGCCCCATTTGCAATATTCCCAACTGGCTTCTGACCAGAAAAGTCAATGGTGGAGTCTGGATTTGCTTAACAGTCATGTTATTTACTTAACAACTTGCAATGATTCATGTAATTGGGGCAACGTATTTCATAAAATTGGGTGAGACTCACTTAACAGCCTTGTTTAGCAACAGAAATTCTGGTACCAATTATGGTTGTAAGTTGAGGACAACCTGTATTGAGAAACTGATTGAGCCAATGAAGTTTCCACCAGAAGTACCTGCTAGTACCACCATTGGCATTGAAACTGGATCTTCTTTGCTATCATAACTTAGAAAAATGGTGATTGCAACACACTTTGAATATACCTATTTCTTTGAAGCCAGTTATAATAATGGGAATAGAAATATCTTAAATAAATTATACCTGTTTTAAAGCATTGAACAGAACAGAACAAAATAGTATAGAATAGAACAAAATAGTATAGTATAGTATAGTATAGTAAATAATAGAATAGAATAAAATAGAATAGTGTAACAGAGTTGGAAGAGACCTTGTAGGTCATCTAGTCCAACCCCCTGCTCAAGCAGGAGACCCTATACCAGGGTGCCAAACTCAAGGAAACAGCAAACAGTCACAGACATGGTTACTGTGTGTCTGCCAAAAAAACCGGAACTTGGGAGGCTGGCAGAGGGCTGCAAGAGGACGTAGTGGCCGAAAACGGCAGGAAGGAAGGAAAGAGTTTATAATGAGAGTGAGGGAGTTTTTAGGGAAGTCCTGCCTCAGCACTTGACCACCATAGGTGCCCCCAAGATGAGTGATGTTGAGCTGGCCATGCCCCCCTGCCCTCCAAAGTCAAACACAACCCTGATCCAGCCCTCAATGACATAGAGTTTGACACCCCTGCCCTATATCATTTCTGACATTTGGCTGTCCAGTCACTTCTCGAAAGTTTCCAGTGATGAAGCACCCACAATGCTACAAGGCACAGGAATGTTTTACAAGTTGACACACAACTTGTGAAAGCAAGCTATTTCACTGGTTGATTGTACTCTGATTGTCAGAAAAGTTCTCCTTATTTCTAGTTGAACCTCTCCTTGATCAGTTTCTTTGTCTGGCCTTTGGGTGCTTTGGAAAACAGGTTGACTCCCTCCTCTCTGAGACAGCCCCTCAAACATTGGAAAACTGCTATCATGTCACCCTTGGTCCTTCTTTTCGCTAGAGTAGCCATGCCCAGTTCTTGCAACCATTCTTCATATTTAGCCTCCAGTCCCCTAATCATCTTTGTTGCTCTTGTACAAATTGTACAAAATGTACAAATTGGCTCCATCTTTTGTGAAGATCAAAATTGTGTAAATTGGCATGTGACCTGTTAAGGTAGTTAAGAATGCGAGGGAAAACCAGAATGGCACAGAAATGATAAAAATATAATATCATGCAGCCAAGAATATATCTGGTAGATTGTTGATAAATACACTGAAGTTGTCCTTGGCTGTGCTGCTTCAAAAACTAGAAATACAGTACTTCATACCTTCATGATAATCCAGTTTAAGTACTAAAACATGTTATTTCTTTTGAGACTTTTGTATTTGGCTGTACAGTATAGAATATATTAACGCCTTTTGAAGGAGGAGGCTGCACCAAAGCAATGAATTAGAAATGTTCATAAAATATGCACCAGACTATTGATTCTATAGTGTAACTGGAGAAAACATATTTCCTGCTTTCAAATGCAACGCTGATGTTGCTTCGTTTGTCACAGACAACAGAAAGATGGCCAGAAACTTAGTGGAAGAAAAATTATTGAGCTGTGGGTATACTGTTCTCCCCCTTGGCACTTTAATGATTGCAAAAAAAATTCCCCTTTTTGCTACTACCGGTGCTAAGCATACTTACAAGGAAAGGTAAGATGAGATGGTGTAGACTTGAAATGAGTGGCGGAAGTCTCTCTTGATCTTTTGTCCTGTCTGTAAAATTAGAGTGAGCACTGTGAGATCTGTATTCAGACATGAAGGAAAGAACATTGATGCTGTGAGGACAATTGTTGTCATATGTACATAAAAACATTTGAAGCGACTCTCTAAATTGATACTGAATTTGTTAATCATAATTGAATGTTTAGTAGGGTTGAGGTACTGCCACAAAGGTGAAACTATTAAGATTAAAAGAAAAAAATTATTTAAAGAAGCCCTAACAGTACAACACAGAATACATTTGACAATTATGCCTTTAATTGGCCTTTTTATCCTCCTTTAGATTAGATCAATTTAAGCTTTAGTTTTTACTTGTGCTATTTTCTTCCAACTCTTCCAACTGCAAATATCCGTATTTTCCATTTCTATAAGTCCTTGGCTTCTATATTCATTTTTCTGATAAAAATTACTTTGGAGAATTCAGATAATAATAGCAACTTGGCTTAGATGAGTGTTAACAAAATTCAGTTGGATCAAAGAAGGTTAATAGGATTTTAAAATGTATCAAAAACAGTGTTATCAGAAAGACATTAGAAAATCATTATACTATTGTAGCAAGCTCAGAGGTGGTTTTGGCCTTAGGCTATAGTTTGTAACACAGGGATGTTCTTGTCCCATAGGGATAGACAAAATTAGATCTAAATTATGGGTTGTTGAGAATCATCTCCGGAAGCCTGAAATCAGAACAGTTGGGAATCTCTCTAATGTCCATCTCCAAAGAGATTACAGTAAATCGTACTATGGTATGGTTATTTAATTTTTTTAAAGAAATAGAAGTTGCACAGAAACACCAGGAAGATAAAAACTGACAAAAAGGTGGATTTAGCTGTTAAAAGTGTGTGTGTGTGAGAAGTCACACAATCATTGATACATTTTTATATGCTATGTTTTAAACTATAGGTTTAAACTCTGTTTTATTTGAGAATGGATCCTAATAATAAATTTTCTGCAATAACAGCTTCTGTCTTCCCGCCCTGTTCTGCTGCCCACCTGTCTTGTCATGTGAACACTGATCTATTGTGGAGAGGGACTGTGCTAGTTTGGTTCCATTTTATTTCTGTAGAAGGTTGCTAAGATTTATAAGTAATTGAGTCCTAAACAATGTCAACAGTATGCTAAACTTAGAATATATTGATTATTCCCATAATACATTCTATAGGTTATGGGGGAGGGGGGGCTTAGTACGTTGTGGATGCACCAAAAATAAAAAAGAGATAATCAAACCAGTCACTTAACTCTTAGAAGATTAAACTTAATTCTTAAAAAAAACATACCGTATTTTCCGGCGTATAAGACAACCGGGCGTATAAGACGACCCCCTAATTTTATAGTTAAAACATAGGTTTAGGCCTATATTTGCTGTATAAGACTACCCCCCCCACTTCCGAGGCAACACCAGTTCTTTTTTAATTAATTTTTTAATGAACATACCATAACATACCGTACATTGATACGATAAATGGAAGGTCTCTTCACAAATGGCAAAGCCTGCTTGGATTGGCTGAGTTAGAGAGGCGGTCCGAGCAGCCTTGCAGTGATTGGTGCAGGATCGAGTTGGAAAATTCGTTTCATGGCAATATCCAGACGATTTTTGTTTAGCGGCATATTGAAATGTTTTTCGGAATATACTCGGCGTATAAGACGACCCCCGATTTTCGGTTGACTTGTTTTCGTTTCAAAAGTCGTCTTATACGCCGGAAAATACGGTAGTCATTCTCAGCTTAAACTAACTGCACAGAGATGTTTATGGCAACATCTAGACTCAGCCAGTTTTGCACAGCTGATGCTGTTAAAAAACAGAACTGGGAGAAAGAATGAATGAAAAAAAAAACTCCACCCTCTCTATTACAAAACTTATTGCAAGGGTTTGCCAGTACAGAATGCGGAGGTTAATACCAGGATTAATACCAGACCAACAGTCGAGCAGTGAACAACAGCTTAATCAAGAAACTACTGAGAAGAAAATAACAGCCCCACTTATACTGACAGGGCAAGCCACTGTATGTCTGCAACCAAGCTCAGAGAGCACCAAGGACTGCACAGTTCAATTCTGAGTTAAAGATATTATCTTCTATTGGTATACTTTTCTTGATCACTGATTAACATCAGTGACCAACCCACTTCTGCTATTAACAAATGGGCCAATGGGAAAAGACCTAGTGGAATAATGAACCTTGCAAGTATATTCCTAATTTATAAAGATATGAAAAAATGATGATTTCCATATAAGAGTTTATGCTGTCAGCACTTGATTAAAAGATTAGATGTGGCCAGTGGTACACTGGGTGAAATGTGTTGTGGTTTGATTTCAGTAGTGACCAAGTAGCCTAAACAGCTAACACAAATGTCTGAATAAAACTTTTGTAATTTTATTTATTTTTATTATTTTTTCTTAGGCTGTTTCCTTGTTGCCATATAGATAATAAACTGCTAACCAATATTACTCTCAATGTACAGTTTAAAATATAACACACAACAAAATCTATACTATTGTATTGGCTCTCTCCACTGCTTCCAAAAAGGAAAAGAAGTGATATAGCAGTCCTGACCTCTACTGGAACAAGATTCTCCAGTTTAGGAGTAGTCAACGTGCAGGTCCTACTCAAACCCACTTTCAACCATCATTAAAATGGGGTACTCGATATGCAAGCACCACAGACATTGTTTTAATGATAGCAATTTCATGAATGCACTCATGCATTCAGTGAGGATTTCTTTAGGAGAAAAAATGTATTTGCTTCCTTGTGAGGGAGGAATCTGATAATGGAAGGGAATTCCAGGGCTAAGAAAAAAATACTGAGAAGTTAAAAAAAACAAAGGAGAAAAAAATTCCCAGAAGAAGGCGGTGATAAGCCACTTTTGAATTATTGCCAAGAAACGGCAGTGGTTGTGTCTTTTGAAGTCCCCAGAAGTCAAGCTCGTCTTGAGGGCATTTTTATCTTTGATATGGTTTGTAGCCATAGTTAACTGTCACCTGAACCTGCATATTAACTTCAAAGATACATATTTTACGGGTTAAAAAAAAATCTATACTGTTATATTCACAGAGGAGGTTTTCGAAGTGAAGTAGAAATAAAATATGTGCCATGGACAATATAGAGAGTTTGTTTTTCTCCATTAATGAAATATTTAATGTGTGTTCTGTAAGAGAGTTCTTTTTTTAATCCAACAAACCTCAGTTCCATGCCAAAGAATGAATATTCTGCACTTTTGAGATGTCATCTAAGCCTAGAGCACTGTTTCTCAACTTTGGCAACTTCAGATTAGGATGACTTCAACTCCTAGACTTCTCCAGTCAACTGGGAATTGAAGCCTACCTGTTTTAAAGTTGCCAAGGTTGAGAAACACTAGCCTAGAGGCTATTAAATTATCAAGCACAAGATACCTTGAGATATATTCTGTGTTGAAACTGGTTGACTGTGCCAGATTTAATAATAAGCTGTGTTACTGCTTTTTGCTCCACATTTTTCTTCCATTGAAATAAGAGGTTCCAAAAATGAGAGTGTGAAATATAGCAGCTACTGTGGTAACTAGACCGATAGTCCATAAATATGCACATTATCAAATATGATACAGATTTGTGAAGAGAGAATTTTACATGCTGTGAAGCGTTACTGCCATACTTAACAGTACAGTTTTTATCAAAGATAAACCTCGCATTGTGTGTAATGTCTTTTTTAAATTGAATCTGTGCTTTCAATCTCTCACCTTTTGGCATTTTGTGGACGTTGTTACAAATTGGGAGATCTGAATTGCTTTGAGTCTGGTATCAATTTCTCTGATAAAGCAACAAAGAGGATTGTCGCATCTTAAAGTTAAATATAGTTGTTATGAGATGAACGTTCGTGGTCTACATCAGCAGCCACCAATCTTTTGGGCACCAAGGACTGGTTCCGTGGGAAGAGGTTTTTCCAGGGAACCGGAGAGGGGCATGGTTTCGTGTGCTGCCTGCATCCCGTGAATAGGGTTTGCTTGTTTCTGCAGCCCAGTCTCTGGCATGGACTGGGTGTTGGGGACCCTTGGTGAACATTCTACTTTGTCATAAAATATTACTCTGATATACTCATTCACTTCAAAGCTTGGAATCGGAATTATAATATGTGAAGTCAGAAACAAACAGCATTCAGGAAAGAAAAGGAATATTAAAAAGTGTGTCTGCTTTTACCGATTAAGTTAGTCTCATTTTTACTATATGGATCAGGTAGTTGACATGCATGGTACAATAAGAAAGTGTTCCAAATGCAGGAAGTAGAGTTGAATTGGTTGCATTGTAGTTCCGCTCTTCATTCTAAGATGTGCTTTGGAATTCAGGAATGTCCTCCTCAAGAACAGTAGCAGTGCTCTCTTATCAATCTGACGTGCTCAGTGGTTTTAGCAAATGACGACAGAGACCATACAATTGAATGGAATGGAATGGAATACTTTATTTGACCAAGTATGATTAGGCACACAAGAAATTCATCTCTTCTGGTGCAGAAGCTATTAGCGTACATGCAAAGTAACAGAACAATGATAATCATAACAACAACAACGACAACAATAATAATACCAAAAAAGGTAGAAGTAAAGAAGATAATAGGGATAAATAATAATACTGTAGCCATACTACATGAGTAGGTACACATAGACATTAGACAGCACTGAGACAATTAAATGTTCAGCAAAATGATGGCACAAGGGAAAAACTGTCCCTATTTCTAATTTTTTGGGCATGCAATGCCCTATAGTGGCATCCTGAGGAGAGGAATAGAAATAGTTTATGTCCAAGATGTGAGAGATCTGTAGATTACTTTCTCAGCCTTCTTTCTGAGCCAATTAATATACAAGTCTTGTCTGGAAATCAGGCTGGTTGCAATTGTTCTTTCTCCGGTCTTAACTACCCATTGGAGTCTGTATCTGCTCTGTTTGGTAGCAAAAGAGGATAAGCCGGTGATAAACTGCTGATATAATGTTGGCAAGGTTACTAAGACAAAGCTGGCATTTTACTATTACTATTAAATAATTCTTAGAGTGAACAACTCTAAGCAAGAACAAACTTACCATCCAAATACAGGGAGAATTGCCTATCCAGAATTATCTGTAGAAATGTTTTTACCTTTGAGTAGGTTTACTGAAAGCTTATAAACAGATGCATTGATCAATACTTTTTGGCTACAAACAAGTGTGATTTTAATTATATACATTCAAATGGTGTGCAAAAAGTGAGTACACATAAGGATAGTTCAAGGCTTAATTTAATGAAGAGGTGAAATTTATTGAATGCTGGACCTTGACTGATACTTCTTTTAGGAATCTGGATAATAAAGTTCATTGATGTGCCAGGTAAGTTACAAAAAAAGTTGATTTAAATAATTAGAGCCTGCTTTATAGTGCCATTGATTTGAAGATGGATATTCTCTGCCAGTATCTAATTTGGTGTAAGGACACAGTGGCAAAGACAAATGGCTAAAGACACTATAGCATCATTTGGAGTATTGTTACAAAATGAGGAAATCAATTAGTTAGAATTAGTTAAAATTCTGAGGAAGTATTGGAGCATTGCATTAAAATAGAAATGTGTATTTAGACAGTGATCAGATAAATACATTATACAGGTTGGCATATAATTAATGAAATATAGTTCTGTGCCTCTAAAATAATTGCATTCACTTTCCTTTCAAGTTTAAAAAAAACATAATTCCTTGTTTTTATAATAATAAAAGTATGTGTGTGGTTCACAGTTCAACCCTAAGCTACAAATATTCTCTTCTATCAATAAAATATTTATAAATTAATTTCCTTCCTGTCTGGATAATAAAACTTTTAATTCCCCTTCCATAATAAATTTAAATAAATTAAAATTTATTTTTCCAGTCCATCCTCTACATATACACATAGCATGATGAATGCCCAAATTCTACCTCCCTTACACCTTTTCCACCTTGCCTCTGTTTTTGCTATGATTTATTGGAAAATAAATTTTGAGAACTTGTAATGGAAGACGCAAAGAAGCTGCTAGATGTACTGCTACTAAAAAGATATACTATCTATATTTCTGCTGACATGACCAGCAAATAGTAGAACAATTTTGAGAATTCTTTTGAGGTAGAACATAGAAAATATACTACTGCTATCATGCCTGTAGAGCAAGGATCTTGAAAAATGTTTAGTTCATTCACCCTTTCATGATAGTTCATCGACTCCCACACTCTTATTATATGAAAATAATTTAGTAAATACTATTTAAATAATGAATGTACTATCAGTCGATTGCAGCTTTATTCAGGATAGCTTGCAGCCTGAGAAAATACCTCTATCACTTCCAAACATCAACATCTGCCTATCTAGGTCCTTGGAAGCTTTTGGTAAGTGGATCAAAATGCTAGATACAATCTGAACATCTGGCTGACTGTGACAAACCAACAGAAACCATAATTTATTTATTTATTTTATTTATTTGTCAAGCAAGTATTAGATAACAGGTATAAGTATAAGCATGGTTATGAATACATGAAATGGATACGAATAAAAAAGAAACAATAGGACAGGGACGGTAGGCACGTTGGTGTACTTATGCACGCCCCCTATGTATACAGTCCCATCAGCCCTTGGAAGTAGACATTGAGAGGGTGACTTGATTGCTCTTGCTTCATTTGCTTTTTTCTGAGTGCTCTCAGTACAGAAATCACTATATCTGCTAACAACTGGTTAAAGCTATAAATACATATGAATACTTAAGTGTTAAAGGTATATATTCATTTTTAAATTTAAGAATTTAAAGGGTTTGTTGCCCTTACTGAGTAAATGACCTACTGAATCTGTTGTCTGCTTTCCCTTGGGAGGCATGGAACCAAGTGAAGATATTTTTGGTGAGAAGTTTTATTTGTTTAATCAATTTGTATAGTCAGGCCTATGTCCGAATACATGATTCTAGGCAGTTGAGAATAGTTAAAAATAAGATAAACACTCTATGAACAAAATTATAAAGAAGGTATATAGCTGCCAAGAAAAAACAACCAACAATCACAATTAATGTAGCCATGATAAGAGCTCAGCCATACACCCAGGTGTCAGGCTTGATAATAAAACCAGGATTTCAGGGCCTTGTGAATAGTCAGCAGTGAATCTGATCTCTGGAGAAATCCAGAGGGAAGATAACTATGACAAAAAAGCCTCTCTTCCTGTATCCTGTTAGATGTCACGCTCTGATGAGTCTTCCAGATGGGACCTGGAGCATGTCTTTCCTGCCGGATCTCACAGTATGGGTACATTATGGGGAGAGGTGGTCCTGCAAATAACCAGTCGCAAAATCAAATTGATCCATATCTACTGCTCCAGCATTCTCACTAGTAGTTCTGTGTACCTAGGAAAGTAGCTAAAAAAATCAGTAACTCACTTAGGCTTAAGTGTGCTAGGGAGGTCATAATGTTAGGCATCTGATGCTCACAACAGCTTTTGTGTTACTGGTGACAATATCTAGAATAGATGGAAATAAGGGTGGCTCATGCTTACAGCTGTCACACTGCTAATTTCTCATGAAAAGATTTTTAATGTTCATTGTACACATTATGTGTCCTGTAAGATTATCTATGAACTGCCTTTGCATACCATATCTAATTATACTGTATAAAATTTGGAAGCGGTATTAAAAACAGTGACAGAAAATCAGCAATATTTGAAGGCAGTTTTGTCATGAGAAGAGATTCTTCTGAAAAGCATCTGGTTCGAACTTTAGCAGGAAAGAAACTGAAATAAACACATAAGTGTTCAGAAAAGGATATCTCGACCACAATTTTGCAGCAGGAGTAAATACATTATGGAGAAACATTGCTAATAGATTTTGGTGTTTTTTTAATTATTCAAGCAGTGCTTAAAAGTCTGGATATGTGTTATGAGAGAAAAGAGTAAAAACTGCTCTATACACAGCTCTATATACAGAAGCCGCTTAGCAGATATTTTGGGAGGTTTTAGGACATGATGACCCTTGGTCCTACCAAATGGAAACTACTACAAGGAGAGAAAGGCAAAGGGTAATGTGCGGAATGAAAGATTGATATCAATAGGCCATCCAGCCATTGTTTTCCTCAAAGGCTTCTTTAAGTATGCATTTACATGTCTGTTGAATATTCAGTAAGCATCTTCTCTTGCTATTATGCATGTTCTCCTAGCATCCTGCTGCTCTGAAAGAAGGGTTAAGAGTTCAGAACATGAGCAATTGATGATAAATTCCAGCTTCTTAAGGGTTTGGGGTCCTCTTTCTTTGCATCTGTTTCTGTTGAAGTGTTTGCTGCTAGGAATATATAATTTTTAACATGCAGGAAAATCTGCATATACTATATCATTTGAGATATATAGTTGTCATTAATAGTTGTTGTCAATCTTTTGGACATGTTTTGATATGACTTCTTCAAGAAATTTTTGATAGGAAGTTTCCAAAGGGCTGAAATCTTAATCCAAAGAGATTTATTTATAAAATACACAGGGACTTGGACAATTTTTAGAAGCCTCATGTTGAGACAGTTATATTATACTTATCAACTGGGTATCCAAATTACTTTAGTCTGTTATATAAAATAATGCATTATAATAACAGGTAAGATACATAGCACAGCCTTTAAGGGATGTAAACTACTAAAACAGTTTGCTATACAGCAATGAGAAGCAATGTGGTCTAGTAGTTTAATGCACCAGGCTAGAAATTAGATGATTTGAGTTACAGTCAGGGATGGGATTCTACAGGTTTGCACCTATTCGCTAGAACCGGTTGTTAACATTCTAAGCAGTTCGGAGAACCGGTTGTTAGAAGAAATTACTGGCCTAATCCTGTAAGGAAGGCAGGAAGGAAACATTCTGGTGTTGCTTACAGAAACTGCCTCTCCGTTAACCCTTATTACATTCTTGGCAGGACTAGACTTCCTGTCTCAGGAACATCTCTGGAGTTTTTTTCCCCTCCTTTGCTGGTACTTTGCTTGTGTGGAGTGACCATTCAAAGTTACAATGGCACTGAAAAAAGTGACTTATGACCTTTTCACACTTACTTATGACTTTTTCACACTTACAACTGTTGCAGCATCCCCACAGTCATGAGAGGCCAGGCGAGGAGATGCGTGCCTCGATGTGAGTGATATTGAGTTGGCCACACCCAGCCAATAACATGACCACCAAGCCATGTCCACTCAGTCACATGACTACCAAGCCACGCCCACCAAACTAAACCTCGTCCACGGTTGTTTAAAAATTTGAATCCCACCCCTGGTTACAGTCATGAAAGCTGGCTGGGAGACTGCCAATCATCATGTGATTGACCCAACAGGGTGGTTGCTGTGAGGAAAATAGAAGGAGAAGGGAGTTTTAGGTATCCTCACTGCCTTGAGTTATTTATAAGAACAATAAAGGTAATATATATGTAAATAAAAATACTTGAGAAGATTCTTGCCTTGAGATGTTTCTTACCCTGTAGGAATCTGTGCTTTATCTGTAAGTGATCACTTTATTGATTGGTACAATGAAGATTGCTGAACGTGTGTGTGTGTGTGTAGTCATTCATTATTCATTCATCCTTATATGCATGCACATTAGTCTGTAAGTTCTTATTATAAGACTTGTTCCAAAATAAAAGCAAGCACGATCTTACTAGATTTCTACAAATGAGTGATTTGATTAGAGAACTACTTAACATTTTAAACAAGATGGAAAGAATCTGTACTTATTTCTCCATAAGGTTCTATGTTCCCTGGAATAGTTCTTTTTTTAAAAAAAACTATTTTTTCCTATGCCAAAAGACTCTGTGTGTATGTGTGTGTGAGTGCGCACGTGCGCACGCATTTTTGAAATTCTTATAACTGCCTTTCTATTATTGAAGCCTTTTAAAATAAAAACAATGCGGTGACTTTCAGTCAAGTGGCCCACTTTCCATTCTGCCGTCTGAGAGCAAAAGAGAAGGGTTGGATTAACATTACAGCCTGGTGGAAAGATTCCAACTGTAGCTTCTTTTTGTGTAACTTCAATTTGCAGTGCCAGCAGATGGTAACTAAAAAAAAAATTGATTACAAGGTTTAAAGAATATTCTTTGTCACCCCACCATGTTTAAAATACTTCGTTTCTTAAGAAGCTGGCATCTTAGCTAAAAGCTGAAATAATGTTATACTTCAGGTTAACAATTCTAACTTTAAAATCCCCATGCCCACGGTTTGAACATTGATTCTCAAATATGCCTTTCTAAACCTGTGCTGACTTATTATCTTAACAGAAGTACCCTGTGTAGACCTGAAACAGGTTGCTAATGAAAGTCAACCAAAGTGGATTTTTTTTCTAAGTGATCATACTCAGTTGGTGTCAGGCTTCTCAGAACTGATCCTCAAGATTGGGTTATCTCAGGGTGATTATGGGCTGCTGATCATATCTCCGAGGCAGGAACATAGACGTTATCCTCCATTATATTCTACCCACCCAAAAGGCAAAAAAACCTTAACATTTTTTTTTACTATGCATTAAAATTGACGTTTTTACTTGTCTCAGCTCAGACAGTACTGTTTTACTTCATTATGGGTGAACTACCCTACTTCAATTGGCTACTGTGAACAGGTAATCTTTGACTTATAATCACACTTGATCCCAAATTGAGCCTAAGGATAGAAAGATATGGAGAGGTATAATGAATGTTATTGATGTAAACTAGTTTGAGGCTGTTTCCTTTTATTTTTCTTGTCTTATATTATTGATATCTTTGGCTTGCTATTCCTTACTCCTTTTCTGTGCACTGAATAATCTTATTTATCCTAAAATGGAATGATATAATGGGTATATGTATGCTCTATATTATTCCAGACCACCAGTGACCTGTTGAATCATCATTTCAGAGATGTTTCCTTACCAGATTCCTCAATGCCTTCAACCATAGCAGAGCTTCTATGTGCTTGAAAAGTTCTTTAAAGTTCAGAGAGATATTCAGAGATGTATCTACCTTGAAAGTAGCCCATGTTGAACTGTATATCTATATACACAGTTCATATAGCATGATATATATAGGCAGTGGTGGGCTGTTGCCAGTTCGAACAACGATCTAGCCAACAGGTATGAACGATGATCAGTTGGCCCCACTCATCCACTCACCCTTGCCCTATCCTGTCTTACATTTCCTTCTTTTGCAGCTCAGCTGATTTGCGTGGTAAAGTGGATTACCACGCCTCAGCTATTCTACTCACTTGGGAAGGCTAGAAGGTGAGCTTGAGAGTTTCAAAAGGGCGCACAAAGTGCATGCTCACAGAACCAGTTGTTAAACCGGTTGCAGCCCAATACTGCAATCAAGATAATCCTTGATCTACAACAGTTCTGTTTGAAGTTACAGAGGCATTGAAAAAAGTGACTTTTGACCATTTTTCACATTCTGACGGCTGCAGTATCCTCATAGTCACATGATTAAAATTTAGGTGCTTGGCCACTGACTTTTATTTATGATGGTTTCAGTGTCCATCAAGGATCATATAATTTTGCGACCTTCCAACAAGCAAAATCAATGGGAAAGCTAGATTCACTTAATCACCACGTTACTAATTTAACTACTGTAAGGATCCAGTTAACAAAATCTGGCAAGACAGGTCATAATATGGAGCAAATTTCACTTAACAGTTGTCTCACATAGCAACAGAAGGACTACCTGTATAAATAACTCAACACGAAGGCAGTCAAACATCAGATGCTGGCCTAAGGAAATGATTTGCGACATTGTGTATTATGTCATAAACTGCTTTATGATAATTTTTAGGTCCTGAAATGTTTTATAAAATTTTCCAAATTTAAATTTGACAGGAGTTGTAGGTCCCAGATTTTGGGTGTGTTCTGTACATTAATCTGTTTGAGGCAACTTGACTCAAAAATTCTTGCCCTGTGATGCAATGTTTTACCCAGTTAAAAAACAGTTTTAGAAGTATATAGATAAAGGAAAGGAGGAATATTATTGTCCAAAGAAGTTTTGTCTGCATTATATGTCAATTCCAGTTGCTTAAGAGACTCTATCTCTATTGGTCTAGGGGTCTGTCAAAATCTTATACAGAGAGAGGGAGGGACGGGGGGAGAGAGATTTTTTCCTTTTCTATTCCATGACAACTGATATTCAGAAGCCTGCACTCTAGAAATAAAATACAGTTGCTATAATTAATTAGTATTGCTAAAGCTACTTTGTATAAATTGTCTAATTCCTTAAGCCGTTACCCATACTCCATCTTGTGGTACTAAACTCTGCAAATTAATTTGATTTTCTGTTTAAAAAAAAAATACATGAACATCTGTCTTGATTCACTGTCAATCTAATGCTACAATCTTTGAGGCTGTTTTTGATCGGCCTGTATCCTGGTGTCCTCTATCAGTCTGTCATTCAAGTATTAACCTGGCCTAACCTTTCTTACTATCCTAGCCAGGGCAAATTAATGTAGGTCCTCCATACGAAAGGTACTACCACATTGTGATGTTACCAAGCTAGTTTACCATTGGTTCAATTTTCATACATTGTTTTTAGCATATTAATGAAAGTTGTAGTATAATGATCAACTTTACTAATAAAGCTCAATTTATAAAGGAATTTGTGCCTGAGAAAGACACAGAATTAATGAGCTAAAATATGTAAACGCTGTTTTAATTTTAAGATTGTTCTAAATCTTTAAACCATTTCACTTTGTTATCAAAGCACATGAATGTTAGTGTTTTTCTATGTGAGACCTGGGGAAAACCTATGTGTACTGATTGGAAAAGATTATAGGAAATATGGACAATTTCATGTTAAAACAGTTCTTTTGACAACCTGTCTATCTTTGGGTACAATTCAGGGAATGACTTGTGATATATAAATGTTGACATAATTTATGCTCAAGATGTCCAGAAGATAATGTGTTCCCTAAAAGCTTGATTGTGTTTTAAAACCCTTGGGAGAGGCTTTAAGGAAAAAGAGACTTTCTCTTTTTCTTATTAGAAATTTTCAGTATAATAAAATATATAAAGCAAAAAACAAAGATAGAAGACAAGGGACACAAAACAAAGAATGCAGCTTTTCAGTATTACAACAAATTCATGATACATGGACCTAGGTTGAAAATGTGTCATTGTTAAAATTAAGCATGACTTCAGACAAATCCACAGTACCTTTCCTGCTACTGTGCTTAACATTTTATTATGAAGTGGCCTTTGAAAAGATGTTAAGGTAATGCTTTGATTTAAATGGACCTCATCTGTGGTAGAAAAAATATATATGTCTGCATTTCTCCAAAAAAAAATCTCACATTCCATAAGAGATCTGTAGAATTAATAGGAAAGAAGAGAGGAACAAATATTGGCTCCTTAAATGAGGTAGTTACACATACTGCTTTTGGCTGATGTTATAATCCATATTGTCGGGCGGGTTTCTACCTGTTCTGTCTACCTCTGTAGAACTGGTAGCTCTGAAAAGCAGCAGACATAGAACCGGTTCTATGTCTGCTGATGTTTTTGCCCACCTGCCCGCCCGGGCTCTTACCTGACCTTTATTTCCTGATTTTTGAACTTCAGCTGCCGCACAAGGCACAGCTGCAGTTTAAAAAGCAGGAAAAAAGTCCTTTTTCAAAGGCTGCTTCTTTGCACGCAGCATGCTGGTGATGATTTACAGGCGCACAGCGTGCAGGGAAGCACATCGTAAATCACCGAACCTCATAAATCACCGAACCGATAGTTAACCCTGTCGGATCCCACCCCTGCATATTGTCTATAAATCAAAATACTGTTGGCTATGTATATTTTCTAAGATGTTACTTATTAAATAATAAGCTTACTTATTAAAGTTGCTAAAATTTAGCTTGAACCCATATTTCTCCTACACTCCCTTTTTAATGATCTGTTATCCCTTAATATGAGGTAGAGTTATTAATAGGCAATATACATATTTCTAAAATAATAAATATATTTCTATCTACATTTCTGATAGTACTGTATTCTTTTTTTTAAAATGTATTGATTATACAGTTTACTATTTAGAATTCTGTTCCTACCATGGCTTATTTATGTCTGTATTGCTAGATATTTAGAACTAAGAGTTTCATTGTACAATATTTTTGGAAGAATTTCTCATAATGAAACTCCTAGTAAAAAATAAAATAGGACAAAAACATTTCAACATATTTATTTGCCAATTTGTATCTATACTTGAATAGAAAATTCAACTAGGGAATAGAAAATTCAACTGTACCATAAGCAATAACATAATTCATACGCTTTTAATAAAAATTCTTAGTTCTCCCTTTTACATAAAAATGTACAATAGTGAACCAGGGCTGATAAGCTAATGGTTGATTGTCTCATGCTTTGTGTATAGAAATTCTGGTTTAGTTACCATTATTTATTGCTTAAAAATTTCTCACGTAGCATGGCTAAGGAAGTCTTCCACATAAGCTCCAAGACCGACATTTTAATTAAAACATGTACCACAGAAATAAATCTGTGGTCTCTGTAATGGTGATCTTTTTCACCATTATTTTAGGTGATACTATAACACAGGTTTATTGTATGTGATATACAATTGGTTTAATATCTAGATGTAGTTGATGGTTGTGGGGCGTGGGTGATGTATTTGTAACATGGGTTCTTTGATATAAACAGAATCTCTGGTATATTTATAACCATCCCCGTTGCATTCCATATTCAGAGTAACATTCTGGTAGGTGAAAGGGATTGGCCTCTTATATGTTCCTAAATCATGCAACTAATTTTTCCTATATTTTTAAAATAAAGAATAACATTTAACTGTATAAAATGTACAAAATGATTCAGTGTCAGATACGCTACATATCCTAAGTATAGTTCTGGATCAATTACTCAAGAGTGAAATTGATATGAACAATGCATTCCATTCAGATTTATAGTTCAGCTTGTTATTCACTTGACATTTAATTAGGTTTGCATCTAGTGGTTCTTGTCTTCAATTTATAAACAGAACAATTTATTTTAAGTATCTTTATTAAAGAACAATGTTAGTTAAACCAGTGTCATGGCAGATAATAGATACCCTTTTTGATTAAGTGTGTGATAATTCTTGCATGTAAATGGATTTCTGGATGTAAATGCATGGACTGAGGTTCCATGTGCATTTCTCAGATGAGCTAACAAACAATACTATACAGACAATAATATTGTATAAACCCATGTTTATCCATTCACTCTTATTCTGAACTTCAACAAAAGAAGATTGATAGACCTGAAATGATAGAACTTGCCACATGTTCTTGCGTTTCCAGATTGGGAAGCTGTGTCGCTGGAAAACATTCAAAATTTTCTCCTGAAGGAGTTTTCACTCTATTTTTATTGCACATACATATATATTGTAGGAGTGTGTGTGTGTGTGTGTGTGTGTGTGTGTGCGCGTGCATGCGCGCACATGTGTGTGACAAAAGATAACAGTAATAGTAGCCAAGTAATAGCAACATCAAGAAAGAATATGAGAAGATGGAGAAGTAACAAGGCCTGAAGGTGGAAATAGAAAGGATGTGGAAATTAAAAGCCAAAGTAGTCCCAGTGGTGGAAGAAGCATTTGTGGGTCTGAATCCTAAGTTAGAGAATAACTTTAATAAAAGATCTCAGGAACATCAGAGTTCTTTGTCCATAAGAGTACAGTGTTAAGAATATAAGATTTCCTTCCCTTCCTTCCTTCCTTCCTTCCTTCCTTCCTTCCTTCCTTCCTTCCTTCCTTCCTTCCTTCCTTCCTTCCTTCCTTCCTTCCCTCCCTCCCTCCCTCCCTCCATCCCTCCATCCCTTGAATGCTTTTGTTTATTAAAGTTTTCCTTGCATTTTTAAGAATACTTTTTTCATATGAAGCCAATTATTTATTCATTTATTTAATTCTTAGACTTTTAAGATACTGACTGCTGAATACTAGGACAGGGTGTGCAGGAAAGTTGGAAGGTTCTCAAATTGGAAGGACAATTGTACATCATTCCAGCAAGAAGAAACAAGGAGATGGCTTAGAAAACTGCTGTGGATGGATAGGGAGCTTTCAACTCATATGCTAAAAAGAACATGTGAGTTTCTAGTAGAACAGTGGCCGCAACCTTTTGGGCACCAGGGACCAGTTCCATGCAGAGGTTTTTCCAAGGACTGGGTGGGGGCATGGTTTCACCTACTGCTTGCATAATGTGCAGCGCAGCCCCATTTCTGGCATGCCACAGACCAGTGCTGGTCCATAGACTTCAGGGTTGGGGAGCCCTGTAGTTGAGAACATGACCGAGTACAGCCTGGACATTGCATTACATTAAATGCATACAAATGGACACAAGGATCTGAAGAAAAAACTTACAATGACCACATTGCCTGAGAAATTTTGGTAGCTAGAGTTGCTGAAGTTAGGAAACATAGGGCTGGATGATCTCCAGGGTCTCTTCCAAGCTTTACAATTCATGTTTCTATAATTTATTGAAAAGGGGCAATAACCATTAAACGAGTCTATTATGAAAGTATTTTCCAACTCATTTCCATAGACACCTTGTTTGTTTTTGGTTTTTTGCATAAGACGCATATTTTAAATGGTTAGTATATGATGTCCACAATTGTTATTGTTTAGTTTTATTGGCTTACAATCCCTAATAAGTGCAACATATTGTCTGTTGGAGAAGAAGTACTGTAGGCTATTCTTCATGATACTTCATACTGAAGACAGATATTCTTCGTATATCAGAAACTTATGAAACAATGAAAACATTGTTATAACAAATTGGGAGGAGAGTAAAACCTCATTGGCAGACCTCTTCTTCCAATGATTCTGTAGTAAGAGATAATTATGCTAGACTGGACCTATCTAGCTGGTGCCAGAGGGCTTTAGCCCTTCTAGCAAGAACTACTTCTTTCAGTTCAGCTCTGGGAAAATAGAGTCTTTGGATCTCCCTCCCTGAAGCCAACAACAGACAATATAAATCTTGTGCTAATCTGTAAACATGAAGTTACTGTGCAAACATGAACTATTGCACAAGGAACTTTTAACAATATACTCTTTTTTTAAATGCAGTGAAGTGAATTCATCTTTTCAATTTGTGGAAGATCAGAAAGAAAAAGTGATTGACTTGCCGTATAGATGCTGATGATGTAAGAGATTTGATTTCTGGAACCATAATATTAGGATGTTATACTACTGGCATGAGATGTACTTCATATGAACTGGTAATGTCCTCCATGCTGCAGCGAGAGCCCAGGATGGGTAAACTTCTTCTTATGATGTCATTAAGCTGAGTCTGTACTTGTATATAAAAAGCCAGCCCCCGGGAGTATCCCCAGCTTTGACTCAGCTTCTTTAAGTCACAAGCTGTGTCTCTGAAAGTGTTAGCGTTTTATTCAGCAATTTTCTACAGAAGCTACCCTTGCTTCAATCAGCTCCCAGGGATCAGGACCTTAACAAAATTATAGCAGTGGCGGAATTCACTGCAGATGCCACCCTCATTTCCGCCAAATTTGCATCAAGGGCCATGGCATCTTTGGTGGTGGCAAGAAGGCTTCTGTGGCTCTGAAATTGGCAGGCAGAGTCATGCCGCAAATGGAAGCTGGCCTCTGCCCCCTGTGCAGGAAACAAGCTTTTCGGCGAGGCTCTAGAGCCATATCTCATCAGTTTAATGACATCATAAGAAGGAGTCTACCCATCTTGGGCTCTCTCGCAGCATAGATAGAAAGGGCGTTCATAGGTAAGTTTACCAATGCCCATTGGTCCAACATGATGATCAGGAAGGGGTTTAACTTAAATCCCATGACTTTTGCATACAACAAGGTGAGATTGATGGTAAATTGGGAATGTTAATTTAATGCCCATATTAAACCACTCAACAGAATTCAGGAAAGACATTGGCTGATAAAGTTACAGCTGTCGTTGTCTCTTCAGAACTATTCAAACATATAAGAATGAAGCAGGATAATCTCAAACTCTTAGTACAGAGAAGTTCACATTACTTAATAGGCATAACAGCATCCTGATGAGATGACTCTTGTGATCCAGTTTGTTCAGAAGGAACAGAAATTGTAGAAAGGGAGGAGGAATAATACTAAACATTAAAAACATAGTTATTTGCCCAAAACGTTATAGACAGCAACTTGTTAAAAGAAATGATGGAGAGAAGAAAGGTAGTACTGTTACAGCCAACAAAGGAGAATAATTGAATGATGTTGTATTTCCGGGGAAAAAGAACGTTCAAAGAGGAATGATGTGGTAACAATGGGGGATTTTAAATATTTTAAGAGGTGGAAGAAAACATAAGAGGGTCAATTATATTTCCTTATTAGTTCCAAGCCAAGATTTAGTCAGACAAGTGGGAATAGTAGGAACCTAAGGAGAAATACCAGTGTAATGCTGAAATTCTTGATTTTAAGAGAAATTAAAGCTGAATATAGTTGAATTTATATCTGACCCATGTAGTCAAAAGAGGTATATTAATAAACTCTGAACAATGGGATTACAAGACAGGAAATGTTAACGGGAAAGATGGATGAGAAAAAGAAGGCATTTAAAATCAAATGCAAAAAGTGCTAAGGAGATAGCAGAAGAAACACATATTTGTATGAATTGATCCACATAGTCCCCTTATTTTGGCTCTAAAAATCCTTTGAGTTTTTTGCTGAGGACATGTCCTCACAACCTTTAGTCTCATTCAGCTTGCTACTAAAGCAAACTTTAAAGATGGCTGCAGGTGTTTTGATAGTATTTTTGTGTGTTATACCATTATGCTGCAGTGGCACAGTGGCTAGAATGCAATACTCGCAGGCTACTTCTGCTGACTGCCAGCTGCCTGCAATTGGACAGATTGAATGTCACCAGGCTCAGGGTTGACTCAGTTTTCCATCCTTCCAAGGTGGGTAAATAAGGACCTAGATTGTTGGGGGAAATATGCTGACTTTGTAAAAAGCTTAGAGAGGGCCGTAAAAGCACCGTGAAGCTCTATATAAGCCTGAGTGCTATTGTAATTATGCCGCCCTAGGACATGCAGACAGTTAAGGGCATGAGAAAGAGACAGGCTCTCCAATAACACCTATTCAACTGTTGCATCTTGAATGTACGAAACTGAATAATTCCTATATGGCAACCATGAGGTAGAAAAATAGCCAGATAGTAATTAACAAGTTGCTAGTAATTTTGAAAACAATTTGTCAATATAAATTAGAATACAGTAGTCTGTCTTAAAACCATTTAGTGACTGTCGAAGTTACAGTAACACTGAAAAAAGCCACTTATGACTCTTGCAACATCCTGATGGTCACGAGATCAAAATTTCATGTGATCGTCATCTGTAGCCTTGCCAGCCAGTTTCTGACAAGCAAAGTTAATGGGGGAAGCCAGATTTGCTTAACGACCACTATGGTTCATTTAACAATTGCAGTGATGTGCTTAACAACTGCACCCAAAAGGGTCCCAAAATGGGGCTCAATTTGCTTAACGACTGCCTTGCTTAGCAATGGCAATTTTGGACTCCGTTGTGGTTGTAAGTCGAGGATTACCTGTACTACACAGCTTAACACATTTCCACACATAGCAAAACCTAGGTACAGATAGCAACACAGTATGGTTCTGCTCCAGATGTACAGGAAAGCTGCCTCCTATGGGAGGAGCAAAATTCTGAGTGACAGGAATCAATTCTCGCTCTGAGACAAGAAATAAGTATGGCAAAAGAGGGTCTGTGGATGAGCCATCTAAAACAGGGGTTTTCCAACCTTGGCCACTTTAAGACTTGTGGACTTCAACTCCCAAGTCCACAAGTCTTAAAGTGGCCAAGGTTGGAGACCCCTGATCTAAAAAGCATGATCTAAAAATCTAAAAACAAACAGACATTGCAAGTTAATGTTGTCACAGTTGTCTTTAACTATTTTGTATTGTTAGCTTTGATTTTTAACTATTAGCTGCATAGAGTTGTTGGTGGAGGGAGGAAGAAGGAAGTGGCACATTGTCAAGGCTTTGTACCTGGTATTTATTTATTTATTATTTAAATTTATTATTTATTACATAATAAATAAGTATGGCAATTTAATTCTCCCTGCTTCCTATTTAACAGCAGCCTGGAATCCTATCTCTTTTGTAAATGTTACTACAGTAGCCAAATTTTAATCCTGGTCCTTTTCCTGCTGTCTTTTCTAATCTGTAGCAGTTTATTTCCCATTCTTGAAGGTTTTTGCTATCTGTCCTTGGATTACAAACAACTTTCTCTAGCATAAGAATCAATATTGTCTGCCTCGCCAGCCTGAAACCTTATATATATTTAAAGAAGATATCAGGAAAGTTAAGTCTTAGAACAAATCAGCATTACTGAAGGAATTTAGGAACAACATTTTTTTCCCCAGAAATATTCAGAATAACAAGAAAAGACATGTATATATTACTCAGTGAAGATAGCAAAGATGCTCAACTCTGCTTTAGCTTATTTTTACCTCCTCCCTAACAAGCAGGTATATGTTTCATCAGGTAACTTGGAAGAGCAGAGTGGAGTTTGGGATTGATAGAAACATGGAAATCAAATGCCTATTTACTTTGGATGAATTTAAATCTCCATAGTCCAATGAATGGCATTTTTGCTTGCTGGAGGAACTTGTTATAATGATCTATCTGACTGAAACTTTGATTTTGAGAAATCCTGCATAACTGGTGAAGGGAAAAAGATAGGGGGATGGAGGAGAAAGGGAGACAAGTCAGTTTGATTTTCATACCTAGGAAGATTTTAGAGTAGCTTGTTTTTTAAAAAAAGTTACCTACATTGCCTCCTGAAAACAATATAGCAGTTGCCAAAAGTCAAGGAAGATTTGTCAAGAATAATAACTCTTACCGTATTTGTTTAATACACAATTCATTGTAGATTGGTGAGAATATTGCAGATTTAAAATTTCAGTAAATGTATTATTACTGATTTCAGTAATGCTTTTGACAAAGTACATAATGAAAGAGGAAGAGATGAAGAAGTAGAGAAAATACATATGAAATTGACAGAATTGGGTAAATTGAATCTTCTGAAGTAAAACCAAAAACCAAAAATGAAGCATTTGAAAAAGATGCTGAATATAATAAAACGAACTGTAATGGACACAAAAGAAGATTCCTTTATTTAGGAAAGATGCACAGGTATAAAATGGGTTATGTCTGATTTAGTAATAGAACTTTTGAATATTATCTTGAAAAACTGACATCTTTGGAAAACAATGACTGAGCATTTTATTTGGAGGATGTTCGGCCTTCCTTCCTTCCTTTGCAGTTGCATAATCTGAGATGGATAGATGAAAGCCAACTTCTTTAGACAAGGAATAAGTAGCCTTGCTAATTAAATAAAATGAAACTAAACATTTACACTGGATGGATGCAACTGTTTGAAGACCTTATTGTTGAATTTTAAAACTGCTGAATAGGTTTTGTCACACCTTATAATAAGTGTTATCTAGGTGAGTTATTTGGAAGATAAAATACGAATTCTGTCTATTCAGGCCTGGTAGAATGGGGTCAATTTATCAGATGGAGGCACTATTGTGCTGCATTCAAAACTAGAGTTTTTTTCACAGTTATGCAGCTATGATTTAAGTGGAAACATTTTTGTGCCTGTTTAGTTATGAAATATAAGTTTACATCTGACTTAGAATTATATTTTGGCATAAGGTGTAAAACATTCTTCCCAATTATCAGCATTAAAACGAACAGAATTTTTAGCACAATAGCTGCTGGACATTCTCTCTTCATGAAATGGGAATTCTGTCATTATTGTTTGCTTGTTTGTTTGACAACATTTGTAGCTCTCCCTATTGTTAAAGCACTTTGCAGGATTTTAAGCCTAATTTAATTTTTAGCCTAACAGAATAATTTGCTGAGAATTACAAAATGCATGAACTTTTCCTTGGGTAATTGATAAATATAATGTTATGTGTAATTACTTCCAGGCCACATTTGTGTAAGTGACTACACAAAATCATTTCCTTTTGTGTAAATAATTAAAAATCTAAATGTTGTGAATAAAAAAAACCTATGGAGTAATTCATTGGTTGTGGATTTTACTGCACTAGTACAGAGAAATGGCAGTCAGATGCCATAAGATCGGGTAACGTTTGGCTCTTGGGATTGCTCATATATCATTTCCAGTGTCTCAGTTTGCACTTTTTAGTGTTATTTTGAAATGGAGCAAGAGAGAACACTGAAATAATAATCTTAAAATCATATATTATGCTGCATTTCAGAAACAGGGTGAATTCATACAGATGTGGTTGTAACTTGAAAAAGTGAATTCTTTAGTGCAGGAAAATTTTAGTATGTCTTGGGAAAGCAAACAAATCACTTGTTTATTTAATTTATTACGTAAATCAAGATTTTCCTTAAAGGATATTCAGAATTTATATTATTAAATTATCCAGATATCCTTTGTGATGTCAAAGCAGATTGCAGAACATTTTCCCAATGTATGGAATAAAGATATATTTTTAATAAAAGCAAATAAGAACTGAGCTTAAATATTAACCTTCCTGAAACAAGACTTGGACAGATGTTTGCTAATTAGAGCAAAACCAAGACAGGCAGGAAGGGTAAAGCTAATTTGTCTGACAGGCCATGAAATAACACTTTTATTTTGGCCTGGTGTATCATTCTTACAGACGAAAAGCATGAATTGCTGCACTAAGCACTTCCATCTACCATAACTTCTGCAAAAGGGCTGCTGCATGGTTTTGTTGAGTTTTACTTCACACATTCTTCCTTTTTAGTGTGCTAGACACTTCGTACATTTAAACTATTTGAAGCCTGTCATTTCTTATTAAATCTCACATAGGTGAACAAGTTATAGGTGTTTAACAATGATTTTGAATCATGAAATTTTCAGGCTGCCCCCGAGTGTTTGAAGATAGCCAATTAATTAGTCCTGCAATATATTGTATTTCTCCTCATGAGATAAGATTTGAATCAAAACTGAGGAAAAAAATCTGAATCGAAAAATGGGATGGCATTTTTGTATTAAAGTATGTAATATACATAACATTTTGAATGCTTAATTTCTTCAGTAGTCAGGTTTAAACATGAACTTAAGGAGTTTATTAAAATTAAAATTAGTATTTTTTGGGGAAACAAAATGTAACTCAGGCAGAAAATCAAACTAATTTGAGAGAAAAAATATACAGGTGGGCAGCTTATTTGGCAGCATGAACTGAGTTGTACAAATGTGATATGAATTGTTCCGCAATTAATGAGATTATTATATCTATGCATAATTAACACAACAGCGATGTTTGGCATGTGCTATAAATGGTACAAAAAGATTCCTGGCATACTTGTTTGATATTTTGGATGTAAGATGTGAGGAAGTTAGAAAGTACATTTGCGGGTATTAAAACTGTCAAGGAAAAGATGCATAAAATGACATAGTAGATTTATATCAAGGAAGTGTGTGAACTCAATAATACACATGGTACCTTTTCTTGCGAAAAATCTCAAGTACCATAGGAGCTTTGAAGGTGAAACCACTAAACTGTCAGGTAAATTCTCAATAAATTCAGGGTGTTAGTTTAAACAGGGTTGCTTAGTATTCAGGGCCTATGTGCCAGTAACAGTACTAACAAACTTATAATCGAGGTACAGTTCAAATAATCACAATTCAGTTGTTTGATTTAGCAGAAATAATTTTCAATAAATGTGTAGATTTTATTTCATGTATCAGCTGGGAATAGCTACTAAAGAGGCAAATATGAACAAGAAAAACATTGTATCAGTTCTGATTAAGATGAAAGCATTGTAGGAAAGTTTGCATATTGTGTTATTGGGAAGTAACATGGTCTGTGTTCAGATTTTCCATGAGTAATGACTACCTAATGTTTATTTGACTGCATTCTTTTTGCTATTACAATAGGTTAAAATTTCTAACCTGAAATTTGCATTGTGATTACTTGTGTAGTGTGTTAAGAGCCAGAGTATCTTAAATATTACATGCTCAGGTAAAATAATTTGCATTTCTCTGTATCTATCTAATGCAGGAGTTTCCAAACTTGGCAACTGTAAGACTTGTGCTCTTCAACTCCCAGAATTCTCTAGCCATCATTTGGGGAGGAGAGTTTTTTTTTTTTGTTATTTTGTTTGTTTTGAGTCAGTTTTTGACTACTGGTGATTGCCTAGACAAGACCTTGCAGTTTTTCTAGCAAGATTTTTCCAAAATGGTTTGCTGTTGCTTTCTTCCCAGGGCTGAGAGAGAAGAACTGTACCAATGTCAACCAGCTGGTTTTATGCCTAAGAGGGGCCTAGAACTTACTGTCTCCTGGTTTCTAGCCTTTAATTCCACTACCCCAAACTGGCTCTCTAATGTGGTACATTCAGGACAGCTTTTGTCTAATGCCTAAAAACAGGGAGAAGCTTACTTGGAGGGAGAAAAAAATTCTATAGGTGTGAACCATTAATGTATAATGAAAGCTTCCACTGATAGCCACTATCTGGTCTTCCAGAAACTAGGACAACTAAAGAGGATTCCCATATAATAAGCAATCGCAAAATTGGAAAAGGAAGTCTTTTAATACTATGACTTCAGATAATTTACTATTGGAAAAAAAAAAAAAACTAAGTAGATTGAATGGATGCGAGGCAGAAGAATGAAAATGTATTTCCAGTGCAACAACCTACATGGAATTTTTCTCTAACTATTTTTTTAGCCATTATTAGTGACGGAGGCATTCAGTTTGCGTGCAGTTGCAAAATGTCACAGGCTCAATTCCTGGCCTTCTCAGATAAGTTTAAGGACAGCTATCTATCTAAGACCTTCAGAAACAGCACACTTGCAACTTTGAGAACTTGGGGTTGGGGGTGGAGGTTCTACCATAACTCTAGACCAGTTTACACAAATCCAGATCAAAGTTCACACCCACACACACCCACCCACACCTTTTTTTGCCACAGCTTTGAACACATTGGCTGTTTTCGGAAGTAGAGGAAGAAAACTTGCCTTACTCTGCTGCCTCTTGCTTCATCAATTTAAGTCAGTCTTTCTAACCTCACCCCGAGCACTTAGTAACCTACTGTTTTGAACTTACCTTTTCCCCAGTTTAGTTGCAGTTACAAAAGGTGTTGATGAACCTTGATTTCACTATCAAGGTCACAGTGAATTTTGCAAACAGTGGAGTGATGATGGCTTACTAATTTCTAAAATTAAGGGGTGTGTACAATGGTACACACCCATCAACTACTATTTATATATTTGTGTGGTCATATGTCTTGATTGTCTACAATTCTGAAGTTAGAGATGAAGTAACTGTAGTGATCTACCCTTAGTTGAGTTCACTGAATTTTTCACCTAGGAACATTAAACAGCAACCTTGATCTGATTTAAGGAATGATTTAAGATTTAAGTTGGAAAATTTTAAGGAATGAAACTATGTAGGCTTCATTCAGTTTTGAATACTAAGTCCCTGAGAATTCAGCAGTATAATAACAGATTGTTTTATTATGGCTGCTTCAATAAAAGATGGATGCCATGTCTGTGCAATGTCTGTACAATGCCTAGACAAAATTGATGTGATGCTTTGGTATTATGGCTCCAAAGGAATACCATGATAAATATTTTATTAACAAAATAGCAGTGTTTGGAATAACTGAATGAAATTGAACGGTGGCAGGTTAGAATGGAAAAAGTACTACTATACAAAGGCATTAATTATTCATAAACACTGAATGTTGGATACATTTGAATAGTTTTAAATGGATGAGACAAATGTATGGAGGTAAGTCTATTGATGACTACAGATCCTGATGTCTACTGATTACAAAGACGGTTTCCATCTCATAAAGTGGAGATTGTATATAGAATTAGAATTACAGAAGCAAATTATTTAAAACAAACAAATAGGCAAGAGTGGAAATGGCTGCAGGTATCTATAAAGATTAGGTGTCAGGTGTGAAAAACCAAATGCAATGTGAAGGTCCAATTAAACTGATTTGTTGCTACATAGCCTATGGACAGGAATTTTCTCAACTAACAGCACTGCTTGAAGTTAGATAAAGATCAGCAGAAATTCAAGGGAGGTTGGACTTAGTTTGCTTGTGGCTATGTAGGAGTTCTAGGCTAATGCCTCTTTTAACTCCACCCCCAGGCTCTGCCACTTCTTCTCCTATATCACATTAATTGGGAGGGATTTGTTATCTTTGAACAAAGCTTGTTTTATTTCCTGCCTTCTAGTTTTTATCCTCATTTCATTTTCCTTCCTTCCTTTCCCTCTCCCTCTTTCCTTCCCACCCCCAATTTAACCCATTATCCTGTCTTCTCCAGTATACAGGGATCAATTCTTGTGTGTCCGATTTTGTACAATATGACTGAAAACCTCAGATCTCCAGACAATAACTTCTCATTCTGGGACTCACTCATTTGGCACAGCAAGATTAGGGTGGTTTTATTTTGGACTAAAATGAACACAAGATCTTCTTACAAGGTCTTCTTACTCTTATACCCAGGTGTCAAAGTTTGTATATAGGTCTCTGAGCTATTTCCTCCCACCTTTCTGAGTCAGTGGGATATTTGGCCATTCTCTTGATGGACAGACCATCTCATCTGATGTCCTGGTTCTCTATTGACTGGGTAACTGCTAATGCCTGCCTTGCCAACTTCATTCTTTACATTGTATCTTTTAACTACCTATCTTCTGGACCTGCCTATTTTGGAAAGTTGCTTCTCTCAGGAATATACACATATTCATATGGAAAAGAACATCCCACTGGGATCATATTTTCTATTGTCATACTTCCTCCTGGGCTTAAATGTACATATAAACTTAGCAGTACTGTGTACTATAACAAAGGCAGTGGTCTTAAGAACCTGATACATTGAACAAATTGGGGTATCATGTAAGGACTCCTTGTATTAAGACATATGTATTTTGTCATTGTACTTCCTCCTATCTATTTTATTCTGGAATTAAGACTATATATATATATTATTTATTTTATTTTATATTTTAATTTACTGATAAAATCAGAAGACTAATCAGTCAATAAACTACTACTACATGTACATATACAGATACTAGTTGATTGCAAATATTATTTGGTCAGGTTTATTTGTGAGCATCTTTAAGATTAGTTTCATCTGGGCACAGCAACTGACTTTGACATGTCAGAAAAACTGGGTACATATCATTCTCCTTGACTGACCACATTCGGGACTGGCAACTTGATTGTTAAGCAGAGCTAAGTAAAACAGCAACTGTGCTTATGATCTTACTTCAGCTTTTCTTTTCTTTACTGATGTGTAAAGGTCATAAATGTGAGGATTGGTTGCAAAGTTACTTTTTCATCACCACGTAACTGCATATGGTTTCTAAATAAGGCAATTACTAAATGAGAACTACCTCTTATAGCACAGGATTTTGGCAGAGTTATTACGAGTCAAATGCAAAGCATGAAAAAGTTCCATATTAAATTGAACAAGGCTATTTACACATTGTCCCAGTAAATTTTGCATTAAGGATAATATAAATAAGATATCCAGAGGCATTTTTTCTGATGTTGACTCATGTTGCAGTTCTCATAATACCTCTGCTCTTGTCATACCCAGACTATTAATTTGCTTTAGAATATGCTATAATAGAAATGAATGCTTTCACAGGGAACAATAAAAATAAAATTTAATTTATCAATTACTGGTGAATCGTATTAATCCAACTCCTGTTTCTAATCAAGTCAAATATCTAGACAGTATTTTGTGAATAGCTGCTTCCCAATACGTTTTCTGAGACTAGATCGATCTTCCCAGAAAATAAAGCAAGATCAAATGTAGTGACCTACAGAAAATAGTGGTTACATGGCTTTGCATTGTGGTAGCTATATTTTGTAACTAGTTATGGCCCTCATGGTAGCCATTTAGAAATGGGAAAGCTCCCCAGGAGCTATTAGGTGGAGGACTACATGTATATATTGCAATATACAGGTAGTTGCCCACAACAGTTCATTGAGTGACTGTTCGAAGTTACAACGGCACTGAAAAAAATGACTTATGACCATTTTTCACACCGTGTTTCCCCCAAAATAAGACTCTGTCTTATATTTTTTTCCCCACAGAAAAAGCCACCAGATCTTATTTTTGGGGGGAATGTCATCCACTGATTCACCTCAATTGTGTGTGTCACTCCCAGCCTCCTTTTCACCATCAGAGGCTTTCAGGAACTTCTGCGGCCGGCAAAGCCTGCAAGGCTTTCCTGAAGGCCTCTGCAGCTGATAGCAGAGCTCTGGATCAATCCAGAGACCTTCAAGAAAGTCTTGCCAGCCTTACTGGCTGCAGAAGAAATGGGCCAGCAAGGCAGGAGTCGAGGTGTGTGAGGCCTGGATGCAACTGTCTGAAGAGAAGTAGTAGGGCAGTTCCACCACCACCACCCGTCCCCATCCTATCTTAATATTTACTCGTACTCTGGAGTGGTGGGGTCTTAATTAGGGCTTATTTTGGGGATAGGGCTTATGTTGGACACAGGTGTAAAAAAATCAAGCTAGGACTTACTTTGGGGTATGTCGTATTTTCAGGAAAACATGGTATAACCGTTGCATCCCCCATGATCACATGATTTACATTCAGATGCTTGACAACTGACTCACATTTATTACAGTTGCAGTGTTCCAGAGTCATGTGATGCCCTTTAGTGACCGTCTGACAAGCAAAGTCAATAGGGAAGCCAGATTCACTTAATACTAATTTAAGAACTGCAGTGATTCACTAAACAAATGTGTTAAGGAAAGTTGTAAAATAGAGCAAAAACAAATTTCTCACTTAGCAACATAAATTCTGGGCTCAATTGTGGTGATAAGTTGAGGACTACCTGTATTCTCAAAATCTAAAATATGCCCAGATGGGGAATTCCTTAGTTTAATTTAATTTTATTGGTATGAAACTTCCCTTATTTCTGGTGCGCGGGGGAAGTTTTCACTGTGACAAGACACTGTTGGAACCCGGTGTTTGAGATAAGGATCTATGAAACCAAATATAAGAACTGATTGTGTGCACTCTTTGTTGTCTACTAAATAAGAGCTTTTAAGTTGTCAACAAAAGATACTTGCAGATTGATGGAAAATGGGCATGGCCTACCTAAAGCTAATTTTATGCAGTCAGTGGCCTAGTTTTAAAACTTGTTTTCAAGAGATCAATTCAGACTTCTGTTCCTTCCCTTGGAAGCATCAATGCTTTGGAGCAAGTTACAGCTTTGCAAAAAAAGAAAAAAAGGAGAAAAATGGTATGGTTGCCTCGGATAGAAGGCTGTGCTAAGTTCTGTATTCGCTGACCTAATCAAGGAATGCAGGAAAGGAAGGAAACTCGGAATATGCCTTAGATTCAATGGCTTGCAGTCTCAGTTCATGATTGTTCAATCATGAAGCTTTGTTCAAATGAAATAATTTCAGTGTGGTAGGGAACCTAAAGAGAACTCATTTTGTAAAGTTTAATATTAGAGATTATGGCATTACAGGTAGTCCTGTAACAGTTCATTTAGTGACCATTCAGAGTTAACAACGGCTTTGAAAATAGTGACTGATTACCATGTTTCATACTTATAACCATTGCAACATCCCTCTATGGTCACGTAATTTACATTCAGATGCTTGACAATTGACTCACATTTATGACGGTTGCAATGTCCTGAAGTCATGTGATGATCACCTTTTGTGATTTTCTGACAAGCAAACTCAATGGGGAAGCCAGATTCACTTAGCAATCGTGTTAGTTGTTAACTTAACAACTGCAATGATTCACTTAACAACTGTTGCAAGAAAGGTCATAAAGTGGGGCAAAACTAATTTAGAAAATGTTTCACTTAGCAGTGTAAATGTTGGACTCAATTATGGTCGTAATTCAAGAGCTATCCATACAGCCTAGCTCAGAATAGCATCTTTCATGACGAAACTTTTTATTCCAGTTTAACTGCAGTGAAATAGAAAAATCCCAGATTTTTGTACAGATAGTCCTCAACTTACAACCACAATTGAGCCCAAAATTTCCATTGGTAAACAAGACAGTTGTTAAATGAATTTTTCCTGATTTTATGGCCTTGCCATAGTTAAGTGAATCATTGCAGTTGTTAAATTAGTAAGTGAATCTGGCTTCCCCATTGAATTTGCTTGTCAGAAGGTCGCAGAAGGTGATCATGTGACCATAAGACACTGCAACCATCATAAGTATGAAGTAATTGTCAAGGGTCTGAATTTTGATCATGTGACCATGGAGATGCGATACTGTTCGTAAGTAAGATAAACAGTCGTAAGTCACTTTTTTCAGTGCTGTTGTAACTTTGAACAGTTGCTAAACAAAAGATTGTAAATTGAAGACTACTTGTGTAAAATATGGAACGTAATCCTCACAGGGCGGTATAAAGAGTAAATAGAACACTGGACATCTCTATTCACATTCATTTGGATTTCCGTTTCTTAAATTACAACTTCATGATATGACAGAGAATCTCAATGGTGATCAGGATCTGGTTGCGCTTACATTGAATTGCAAGCCAAATGGAATCAGGCCTGGTTATTATTTGGATGGGGAATTCCAGGGAATATCTCGATGTTTAGTCAGGCAGGGAAAGAAAGAAAATTCCCACAAAAAGGCAGTATTTTCATTGGAGTTGCCAAGAAAACTGCCTGGGTGTCACATGCAATAAACAGGAGTCGAGCTACATTTGAAGGAGAGTTGACTTGGCTCTTAATGGAAACCCTGTTTGAAGACAAACACAGTAGAAATCCCAATTCTTTGCACTTTGCTTTGCTTGAAACAGCTTATTGTGTGCCAGCCAGTATATTTTGTACAGCCATGACAAGAACTTTGTTCCAGTAACTATGGTAAAGCCAGTGAGTGTACTAGAGGGATGACTCAGGCTTCAAATGATGTGAATTGGCTCTGATCCATGAACTAGCAGCATGCAAAGGCCAAGTATTGGGTAGGGCTCAGCATGTTTTGACTGAATGCAGAGTAGTGGCTTCATAACAGAACGCTGTGTTTCCATACGTCAAGCTGATCAGGAAGGAAAACGATCAGGCACTAAAGTGGGGAAGGAAGTACGAGAGATTGAATTCCTGTGGCATATTAAACTGGTAGTAATGCTGTGGAAATTTCTCCAAAATTTTACTTTAACTTCATCAGCTAAAAGTATCATTTTAAGTACAGAGAAGGAAGAAAAGTTAAAGGAGTCTTTTTCAGCATTGAGCACTGCACAAATTGTTTGAAATTAAATTTGGTTGAATTAATATGGCTAAAAATGCATAATAACTAAGGCAAAACTTTGCCAGCCTTGGTTTCAATGTATTGCTATTTGGAGAAGCCAACATGGATTCATAACTTGTGCTGCCACAGGATTTCATTCTATGAATCAAACAATAATCATATTTTAATAACATCTTGGTAGCAAGAAATTTAGAGTGCTAATTCAAAACAAGGAATCCGGTTCAGAAATTGGCTACTTGCAGCTTCTGTCAAAATTTTTGGGTTTGATTGTTCCATAGTGAATATGTATGTGTTCTCAAGATATGTAAAAAGATAAATTTGACACTGGTCATTTTTCGGGTATAAAGTTATGGCAGTGCAAAGAACATAGTAGCCTATAATAACCTATATTTTAGATTGATAATTGTAAATAGATTGATTAAGTAATTACATTATTCTGTTCTTTAACAGTCACTGCACAAGAATAGTGAAATTGTGGCCTTCCAGATGTTGCTGAATTATATAACTCCAGAAACGACAACCCTGCTGACTGGAGCTGCAATTCAGCAACTAGCTAATAAATGTGTTCAGTGTAAATCTTAATGCCACCTTGCTCGGACTTAATTATGTGACACTGTGTATTGTCAATTATTTTTAGAAACTATCCATCATTTCAAAGACACAAGTTTAGCTCAGAATAAACCATTATTTCCAAATAAATCACCAATTGGAGGGGAAAAAATCAACAGCTTAGTTTTATTAATCCAGCAGTTGTTACACCTGTGTGAAAAGTATGTTGTATATGATTTTACATACTGTAATTTAGAAATGTCTTAAGATTAGGATATTTAGGAAAGCTCAAAGCTGATTATTATGTAACAATAGGCATATAGCTCAGAATCCTTAGAGAATGACCAATTGGAAATAAGAGAGTCATTATAAATTTAGCTGCCATCAAGTATTTAAAAGAGAAGAAATGGGAGAAACGCTTAGCTATGGGGGATTTAGGTTTGGGTTGCTAAGTGACTGCATTGACAGTGGCAGTTATTTCATTTTCCATTGTAAGTGTGAAAATAACTGAAGAAACTCACACAAGGCACATTTTCTGCTTACTTTCTTCACAGGTGGTATCGGTGCATCCTTCCAGTGCCAGCTGATCCATCAGGACCACATCTGTACTGATGACAGTGACAAGGTAATTGAAAATAATGAGAGCTAAGTGCAAGTTCCTATTTCACTAGGTTTTTTAAAAAATAAATATTTATACATATTTAGCTTAAAATGTTACCGTTGGCTAAGGCATGTAACTATATAGATGCACACAGCACTACATGTTTATGTATCGGGACTATATTTATACATGTGCAGTGCAGTGTTCCTATCTATATATAGTTTACATACAAAATATAAGGGAATGATGTTATTTTAACTCAACTTCTTTTATAAATCCTCAATGGTACTCAAGAGCAGGGTTTAATGTTCACATAGAAAGCTTTTACCGTATTTTCCGGCGTATAAGACGACCGGGCGTATAAGACGACCCCCGATTTTTGGTTGACTTTTTTCAAAGTCATCTTATACACCAGAAAATACGGGTATTCAAAATTAAGCTGCAAGGATTTGTAAACTAAGATGCTTCTCCTTCCTTCGCGCTCGCATCAGCCGACCGTACAACCTTCCTCCTCCGGCCCCAGGGCGGCTCTCTCAGTCTCTCTCCCCCACACACGGAAGACGACCCGGCCTCCCGCGGAGCATGATGGGCCGGCAGAGCGGCCGCCATCTTGTTCTGTTCGGGAAGGGGAGGAGCGTCTCCCGGCGACGCCGCCGGTGTGGTGGGGAAGTGGCTCCGTTTTGGTTTCGCTCCTGCTTGTTAACCAGCCCCTCGAAGCGCTCAAGCTTCACTCCTGATGTACCCGTATTTTCCGGCGTATAAGACGACCGGGCATATAAGACGACCCCCGATTTTCGGTTGACTTTTTTTCCTTTCAAAAGTCGTCTTATATGCTGGAAAATACGGTAACAAGAATTGATTGAACATTTACAATTTCAAGCCATTGAAGATATTTATGCAAGGTTAAAAGGTTTGACCTGTATACAGGTGGTCCTTGACTTACAACCATTTGTTTAGTGATCATTTGAGGGTTATAATGATAAGCATTTGGTCCCAAATCAATATTTGGATGCTTAGCAATAAGTTTCATACTTATGACCATTGTCGTGTCCTGGGGTCATGTGATCACCTTTTGCAACCTTTTAACAAGCAAAGTCAATGGGGAAGCCAGATTCACTTAACAACCATGTTACTAATTTAACAACTGCAGTGATTCACTTAACAACTGTGACACAAAAGCTCGTAAAATGGGGCAAAACTCACTTTAAAAATACCTTGCTTAGCAACAGAAATTTTGGGCTCACTTGTGGTCATAAGTTTAGGACTGCCTGTATTTGCATTTTTTTTCCCAGGATCAGTGCATGTTAAAACATTTCAAAGTTTTCACTGAAATACTTTTTCAGTACTGTAGTGGTATCCAAATTGATGGGTAATAGCAAGGCGTGTGTTTCATTCATTTTGAAGAAGCGAAGCCCTTATGAAAACGTGCTTTTAAGTGTGTATTTAATGCCTATCAAGTTCTCGAGGAAGCCCTTACAATTGCTGAAATACTTTCCAGTGGTTGGGACTGGAATTTCACTGACCTGTATAGTTTCTTAATCCTTCCTCTGACTAGCAGAATTGAAGAAAATTGCCAGAACTGTGCACAGAAATTGGACAAATTAGATATTTTCTTTCTGCAGAATTTCAATTCTAATATATTGTTTATTTCCTTTCTGTTGCATTCTTACCAAGCATTTGAGAAATGATTTCCCCATCTATTCTTTAAACTTAGTTTTGGTTATCTCAACTCAACAATGACAGTTAATGATTGGATGGGATGCAATAAATGGCATATAGTACAGCCTTATAGATAATATATATTATTGGTCTATAAAAGGTATCACTTGAACAACATGATGCCTCGTGCTGTATAAAAGTGCATTTATTTTAGACTATGTAGAAAGAAGCTAACTTAATGCATACTGTTCAAACAAGAAAAAAATGTCGTGACTTTCTTATCTTTACAGGAAAGAACAAGCATACTTTTCTGCTACTTAATAGATCCATTCTAGGAGAAAACGTGTTATGTCTCTTGTTGTCCATTTTTGCTAGAAAAGGAAAGAAGGGTGATGTCTGCAGAATTACTTTATTCTGCTTTGCTAGCCTAGGATCTATGGGACAAGAAGCTTCCACTTTAATTTTTGTCCTCTCCCAGGAGGAAAGATGAAGGTGGTTTATTTTCTCTCATCTCTTCATAGTGCAGCAATTGATGGGATAAAGATCCACTAATTGCTCCTCATAAGAAGTGATAAGGAAGTCACAAGAAATTTTCCTTTAGTGGTGGCTAACTCTGCTGACTGCCAGGAGTTCAATCCTGACTGGCTCAAGGTTGATTCAGCCTTCCATCTTTCCGAGGTCTGTAAAATAAGGACCCAGTTTGTTGGGGGCAATATGCTGACTCTGTAAACTGCTTAGAGAAGGCTATGGAGTGGTATGTAAGTGCTATTGGTCTTAATACCTGCTGGGGCTGGGGGAGAGATGAGTTTTGAAAGATGGCTAGAGCTGTGGCTGTTGCATGTGAAAACTATGTAGAAACAAGGGCCTCAACTGACAGGTGGTTTTAGAGACTTTCTGGTTTGCAATATTCTCTAGTAATCCTGGATGCTGCTTTAGCCTTGATTGTCTTGATATCACTAAATCAGCACTAGTTTTTTAGCACAGTGGTAGGCCAAGATCTGAGAGAGGCAGGTCATTCTAAAGGGGTCCTGAGTGCTTTCTCTAGTTTTTGGAGTGCTGTGGCTTTTCTCCCAGAGATATATCAGCCCAGCAACACAAACCAAAAGGCCAGGAGAAGAATGTGACAGTGGCTAGATAGAAGGGGATATGCTCTCAGCAATTGAAAAAAGTCAATTCTGGCTCTTACTGAGACATAAATCATACAGGTAGCAAGGCTTAATTCCAAAATTGGAAAGGACTATTTCAACATTGGGTCAGTGGTGTTATAGGATGGAGATGGTGAGAAAGGCTACATCACAAGGACTTGTCCCTAAACAATGGCAGGAGATGTCCTCAGGGAAAATTAGGAGCATGTAGTAATGTGGATATGCTCTTAGGAAAATCTGCCCCTCTTTCCTACACATATAAATGCACAAAATGACTTCCACGCAACGTTTTCATGCCTTAAGCCACCAGTTTTTGAAAATATTTTTTGAAAGCAAGTAACTGCTAGAGTGTTCTCTTCCATAAATGCCAGTTTCTCCCCTCTCCCTTGGAAATACACAAAGGGAGTAACTTATGGCAATTATTTCCTTTCCCGTTTCAAGGCTCCATCAATTGGGAAGCAATGAAATAACCTTTTTTTTTTTTTTTGGAGGATGAATTCTGGATACCTGGAGGACAGTTTTTTGCAGACCCATTTTTTCCTTCCATTCAATTGTTTCCAATTCTTGGATGCTACTTGAACAAATCTTAGTGATTTTCTTAACAAGGTTTTTTAGAAGTGGTTTTGTCACTGCCTCCTTCCTAGGCCTGAGAGAAAGTGACTGGCCCAAGGTCACCCAGCTGATTTTGTGCCTAAGCAGGACTAGAATTCATGGTCTCTTAAGTTTATAGCCTGGTGCTGTAACCATTACACTAAACTATCTCTCATAGACCCAAATAGCTAAATCTTAATTGAGTGTAGCTAAATCTTAATTGAGTGTACATTATGATTAGGATCCCTCTGAAACATCAAGGAATGTCTTTTAGATGCTTTATTCCCATGCTGCTTTCCTGGGATTTATAAGTGGCTGTGAATGTCTTAGCTAGCTGCAAAAGAGGAAAGAAAAGGAGAATCAGAGCAAGCATTGGCATGTGCCTATCAAATTTCCACTTAGCACATTGCTGCCACTGCTGTTAGCAGCATTAATAGAACAAGGTTGCACAGTAAATGTACTGCTCGTTTTCTGTAAAAGAACGGTGGCAGAAGACCATCCTACTTTTCTTTAAAGAAGGTTTTTTAAAAATGGTTGGGAAGCACTCCTGAAAGTTCAGTTGCTATATTATTTAATGGTATTATCTGTTCTGTGACTTCATCTGTAGTTACTGTTCACCGTGTCGTGATTGAAGAGAAGGTCTTCTTAATAGTAACAACCATCTTTCCATGAAGAAATAGAGGTAGCCCTCATATTCTCTTAGGTTAGGTGACAGGCTAACATGCTTGTTAACCCAAGCAATTGTAGGATAGATATTGCTTCAAGGCTAAAACACTACCAGACAAATGCTACCAGATACGTGAGGGAAGGACAAGAAGCAATGGGTGGAACCTAATCAAGGAGAGAAGCAACGTAGAACTAAGGAGAAATTTCCTGACAGTTAGAACAATTAATCAGTGGAACAACTTGCCTCCAGAAGTTCTGAATGCCCCAACATTGGAAGTTTTAAAGATGTTGGATAACCATTTGTCTGAAGTGGTCTAGGGTTTCCTGCCTAGGCAGGGAGTTGGACTAGAAGACCTTCAAGGTCCCTTCCAACTCTTGTTATTCTATTCTAAATGTGAGTTGTGTAAAGTATTGCTGTGCTGGTATTAAAGATTTTTACTGTTGAATAGCTAAAAATTATCCTTTATTGCAGCGGTCCCCAATCTTTTGGGCAGCAGGAACCAGTTTTGTGGAAAAAGGTTTTTCCACAGACCAGAGGAGGTGTGGTTTCGTGTGCTGCCTGCATCCCATGGATGGGGCTTCACTTGTTTGTGCGAACCGGTTTCTCACATGCTGCGGACTAGTGCCAGTCCACAGAATGGGGGGTTGGGGACCTCTGCTTTATTGCTACTATTTTCTATGCTATCCTGGCATAGAAATAAAAGTAATGGTTTATACCTTTTTGTTCTTTCTTAAAAATATGCTGACATGCATTACTTTACTTTTCCTGTAAGAAAATACAAGAAAACTTTTTCCCATTAATTCTACTTACACTGTGCACTTTTTTGAATGTTCATGTGTGTGCTGCATAAATTTCTCACACCTAAGTGTAGAAGAACAAGTAACTGTGACAAGACTGCAGAATGAGAAATTAACGAAGGTGGCAAACCTTGATGACCTAGTTTTAAATAGATTTTTATATCATTGGGGAAATAATTTCTTACAAATCCGGGAATATAATACTCTGTAAAACATGCAAAAAGAAGGATAAATAAAAGCATTTTAATGTTTTTATTTCTGTTGATTGATTTTGTGAATTTCGGAGGTAGAGAGGCTAGATCCGTGATTTCAAACCTATGGCGTGTGTGCAAGAAGTGGCACACAGAGTCATCTCTGCGGGCACGCGAACTGTCACCCCAGTTTAGTTCCACTGCGCATGTGCGCGCGCCTCCCACCACCCAGCTGATTTTCGGATATCTGCTGCACATCCATGGAGGGCGGGGCACATGCAAGAGATGTGTGCGCATGCACAGGGGGGTGGGGGAGCATGGGGGTCCTGCGTGCATGTGCAGGGGGGTGGGAGGCCACAACTGCATTGCATTATGGGTGCAATCATGGGTGCACAGTCTCACGTGCATGCGCGTGCATTTTTGGCACACGACAACCAAAAGGTTAGCCATCACTGCTCTAGGTATATGTGACTCTGTTCTTGATTATGTATAAAAGACAGAATAAATGGCTGTTTTTCATGTTATGTCACATGTGAAGTGTCTACATCCATCTGGATAGTAAGCTAGGATTATAGAGTCCTCATTTATCCTGAATTCTGCTGTTTTCTCTCTGTCTTGCTTTTATTTTTCAGTTGGTGATATTTTTCTTTCTCATGAAACTGAAACAGAATTTATTAAACAATTATCAATATTTAGTTTGTGCCGAAAGTGTGTTTGATAAGATTCCATAAGCACCCATTCTCTCAAAACATTCAGATGTACGACACCACAAAGGTTATTATTTTAATACCAATATAAGAAGCTTTTGGGAGAATTTCTTGTTTTGAAATTCAAATTTAAGTATCAAGGTTTTTCAACAGTTCAGTATTATTCATCAAAATTAATGAACAATAGTGCTGTCCCTGAGCCATGTTCTAGGTGTAGAAATTAAGACACCAGGGCAGAAACCAGAAGACCGAGTGTTTTAGTCCTATATTAGGCACAAAGGTAGCTGTGTGACCTTGGATCAATCCCTCTGTCAGACCTAGGAAGGAAGCAATGGAAAACCAGTTCCAAAATCTTGTCAAGGAAACGGCAGGGACTTGACCAGGCAGTTGACAGGAGTTGACACTGACTCCAAGGCCCAAAATTCCTGCCCCAAAATGCTCTCTAGGGCAGTGATAATTAATCTTTTCAGCATTGAGTGCCCAAAACGCGCACAGTGTATCTTCAAATTGCAATGGGCGCATGTCCCCCGTGCATGCATACACATTCCCCGTGCATGCACCCCACCTTTGCATATGCTCCGCCTTTGCATACGCTCCACCCCATGCATATATGTATCCCTGTGCATGCATAACATCCCTGTGCATGTGCCCCGCCTCCCGCAAGCGTCCCGCGCATGCATGGCAGAGACCGGAAGACCAGCTGGCCAGCAGGAGGCACATGCGCATACGCGGCAGAGCTGAGCTGGGGCGACAGCTCACGTGCCTACAGAGAGGGCTCAGCATGCCACCTCTGCATACGTGCCATAGATTTGCCATCATGGCTCTAGGGTATACTTTCTGAACCTCAGGTTTTATAGAAGCTTGGGGTCTGGCTTCCATCATTCCTGAATTTTGGACTTGCCCAGGAAGGAGTATATACATCGAAAGATTTTCAGATCATCATCATTATCATCTGTTTGATTATGTGAACATGAAAAAACTTTATTTTGCCACCTAGTTTTTAAGCATGTGAAAGATTTATTCCCTGCAATGCTTCCGGGATACGATTTTATAATTGCAAATAAGATAAATAAGAAACACAAATATATTTTGTAATTTATACAGGAGAATTTTATTTAAATGTGCCTCCTCATCTTACAAAGAGAGTATAAAGTAACTGAGCATTTACAACAAACAGCTTGGAAAAAATAGCTTCTTTCTCTGAACAACTAGTTTTCAGCATTGTATATTTTCACTTTCCTTAAGTGTTTTGACATTTCAATTCAGTGTCAAATTTAACAGTTCCTGCCTCATAAAGTAACTTGGGTATTGTAAGTGAAAAACTGTCATATGTATCTTATCCCAATTAAATGACATATATGTGTCAAAGAGACAAGTTTTTTAAAAAAAATTTGAGAAGGCAACAAAATTACAAAGTGCTTGTTAGTAATAGTTTCCTGAGATAACAAATGATAGAAAATGTTTTTGCAGAACATTCTGGATTTAATTACGTATGCTGATTCAGAGGATTTTAAAAATTAATATGTAATTGAAACTAGAGGATTTTTCTTTTCAGATTGATGGAAAAAATTGGAATTTTTTTTTGAACTTTATTATTGTGCATGATCACTGCAACAAGATTATTATATACAGAAAGATGGAACTCCACAATACTTACAATGGAAGAATGGTTGGTGAAAATGATGGAACTTATTGGATGGCTAAATTGACTTCTTTGATCAGAGAAAAGAAAACTTACACATTTATTGCTGATTTATTGCCCTTAGATATTTTGTATGAAACAGAAAAAAATGAACTTGTGATTTATGGTTTTGATGATTAGATGGAATGGATTTTAGAAAGAAGAGAGATATGTTGTAACTATAGAATAAACAGGTAAACTTATAACTGTTGTAAAGGAAAATTGAAAGCCACTTCTTCGTATTTTTTTTCCTTTTTCTCCTTAACTGTTTTTCCTTTTTTGTGCTTCGAGCTTCTCTTTGATTTTTCTTTTTCTTTTCTTATACTTGTATAAGAAAAGAAAACTATATTTGTATACTTTGTATTTTCTTTTAAAAATTAATTAAAAATATTTTACAAGGATAATTAATGTTATACATGTAGAGTAGGTGTTGATGTATTGAAAACATAACAGCTGTGATCGAATCCCATGGCAAACTGGATCCCTAAACACTGGCTGGAAGATTCTAAAATAATAATGTGTGATTTTCTGAATTCACTTGGAAATTTTCTCCACAACTTTTGAAAACAATATCAAGTTCTGCCTGATCTGAGATTACAGAGAGATCCAAAGGCCCTCTGCCCTTTTACAGAGTCACGTCAGACCTTTGGCTTATTAGGGAATTGAGAGCAATGAAGAAGATGGGATGATACATACAAATGGAAGAACTCTTGACATAGATCAGATCAGGTATAGATGGAGATTAGCTTGAAATACTACTTTTTAGTAGCAGAAACAATGAAGAATGTTCCTGTTACATCAACATAGAATAAGTGTTTCCTATATTGTATACCATTTTGTTCACCAAGACATTGGAAGGGAGAGCTAAACAGATAAATGTTTTGCTGTGAATAAGTCACGTCCCATTTAATGGGTCACCATGACCCAGTTTGATTTTAGTAGTGCTGGGGGCAGATCAAATAGTACTTCCTCAGCAACTATTTGGGATGTTTGCCAGTTTGTAGAATAAAAGAATGTGGGTAACTTGAAGAGATAACAGCTACTACATGCATACTGAATCCTTTTCAGTCTTGAATGATTAAATTAACCAATACAAAATTAACTCCTAGTTATTGCAGGTGATCAGGGATCCTAATGGGCAGCATGTGTTACATCTATTAAAGAAATTCCTTTGATCTAGGACAGCAGCATATTTATAGGCCAATCTCAAGTATTTATGGAAAAGATGGTATATTTGCAGCTTCAAATACATGTGAATGACACTGATTACTTGGGTCAATTTCAGTTGAGTTTTTGTACAGGATGTGGTAATGAAACTGCTTTGGCTACCTTGGTGGATGATCTATATTGAGAGCTGGAAAATAGGTCCCTTGGTTCTTTACCCTGAATCTCTTGATAGCTTTTGATAACATTTATCTCATATGGCATTCTATTGTAGACTATGTAGTAGGGTTGGGTTTCAGAATGCTACAGTCAGTGATGTCAAACTTGTAGCCTGTTGGCCAGATGCATCACATGCTGGCCATACCCACCCCCGGTTTAGCGAAGAGGGAAAAAGTCACCATACGTCACGTGACAACGTGAGTTTTACACCTGTGCTATAGGTAGCCATCATTTATCAATGTGGAACTCTACTGCTAAGCAGGGTGGATTTGATTTAAATCAAGTCGATTTAAATAATAATTTTTAAAGAGCAACTGCCATCTCTGTCCTGCAGCAGATCCTTCTCTGACCCGCTCTTGACTCACCGATGGTTCCATTCACTTTGATGGGACGGCTGGTGATGCGGCAGTGACACAACAAAGTGAGGGATGCGGCAGGCAGCAGGTGAATGGATGCCCGCTAACAGGCACTGCCATGATGTATCTGAAATGACAGTGCTCTTTAATATTATATTTATAAGCTGGTAGACTGCTGTTTGGCACTTACGCCACTGACCTCCAGTATCCCACAGTTCCATCCTAATTAGCACCTTCATGAAACCACTGCATAGGGGAGCCATGTTGATGGCATGCAATACTGTAGCTGTTTGTTACCATTCAGGAAATCGCTACCTTGAGTATTGCGTTTTAATAATAGGCTGGATGAGGAAGAACAAACTGAGATTAAATCCAGCCAGCACTGATGCACTATCCCTTTTGCTAATAAAGCCCCCAGTGAATTAGGTGCTTATTATAGTAATTACAAAAGTACAATAAAATACTTTTCCCCAAAAATTTCCATTTCATGGAGCAAGAATCTAAGTTTGCCATCCATTAACTGGTAAAGCGCTGATAAGGATTTTTCCTGCAAGGAAAGCACTTGCTTAGGAGAAGTCCTTTCTATGCACATCTTTGCACAAACGTGTGTACTCTTATCTGTTAAAAAACCAGTATTTGAAAAAACATTTAATATTAAACTTGCTGAATGATTATTTCTGAGTAAATTGAATAAATTGATTGACTAAAAAGCGATTAAAATATTTCATACATAGTCGTACCTAAGTGTGTTGGGTTGGGGGTTCAGTTAAAGGGAAGTTATTGGGTTTTTTTAAATGCTGCCAAACTCCAGCAGTGATTACTCTAAAACCAGCTTCTGGTTTTTATCCAGCGCATTCTAACCATTACTATTTGTTTCTACCTGAACCAATATACAGTTGCTGCTTCTGGTTCCTATGGTAGCACTAGATAATAGCATGTTCTGTTACAACTGCATACATAAAACAGGCTGCTACCCTGGTATTTTTGGCTTGCACTATGCAGTAATACTGGATAGATATACTTTGTATACTGGATATAAAGTGCTGTTTAGTGCTGTTGGAAGATTCGCTTTGCTAGGAGACATTTTTTTATGTTGTATGCTTCAACAGTTACATAAAATACCCTGGGTTTTAGCCTTAAAATAACTGCTAATTCACTCTTGGATTACTTTATGTACCAACTGCTAGTTCTGCAGAAACATTTTTTTTCTAACAGCCTACTTTGTCAAATGAATCATTGAGAGAAAAACATTTATGCATGTACATAAAATGTTCGTGGGCAGATTGTATTAGATGATCCTTAAGATAATTTAGATAAAATAAGTTACTTACTTGATGTATCTGATACTTGCAATGTTTGAGTGCTGTGTTTGATACATATTAGCTATCTAAAATGTCACTGTTATAAGATGAAGAGAGAGGAACCTATAGCCAGACTGATCTTTTTATCTTCAGCTCTCTTGCCATTTCGAAATCTTACCCATGATTTAAAATTAGAGCAGTGCTCCACAGACAATAAAAAGATTTTAGATTTTTTGATGAACATACTATGACAGCTTTGTATTCATTCATTCATTCATTATGCTAAACAGTACTCCAAATGTACGGATCAGCTTAAGTAATGATCTTAAATTCTGCTTGTACTGATTCTCCCTGCTTTCTGATTATCCTTTTTTAAAAATTCTACAGTCCATATACTTACTGTATTAGACTATTAATGAATAAAACTGAATCCAACAAAAGCTAAATAGCTTCCTTAAGAGAGTTTTACCTTTTCCCACCAGTTCTTCCATATTCTGCTCCAAAATTCTTATATACTGCTATCATTTTTTTCCTCCTCAAGGGCAGGGCTCTCCTGAAGAGAGATTGCTAGGCAGCCCTGCATCCTGCTCTTCATGTGTGGTATATTCTCTACTTGAATTAAACATATGCAGAAGTGCTTCTAAATCATTTACTGTATGCCTGGCTTTACATTAATTTGAAGCCAGCTTTGAAAAGTGCAAAGCTGTAATGATATATTGTCTAGCTAGCCCTACAATTTTTGGATATTAATTGCCAAAGACAAAAAGAGAATCCTGGGGTGGAAGGGACTGTTAGTAATCAGATAGCCCTGTATTAACTATACATTGATCATTCACTTAAGGAGGCTTATAAGATGCCCTGTCATTGAGAGCAGCAGTTATTACAGTGTTATAGAATACATTTCAATTAGCGGGTCACCTATATTCACACAACTGGCTAAGCCATGGTTACCATAGACATGATTCACTGAACCATAAATTAACCCTACTCTATGAGGCCACATAACACACTGAATTTCAGATTAGCCAATAACACTACAGTCTATCATGCTATGGAAACTCAGCCATCATAACTCTTGCGGTGTTTTCATTTCTAAATATTTGGTGTAGAAGATCCATACCTAATATGTGAGGTTTTGGCAACTTAAGCTTTGATTATACAAAGTGATCTCATGGAAAGAGGTAAAATAATATTGGAATAGTTCTTTTACACCCCGCCCCCTTTGAAAAACTGTTAGCTTTGAAATAATTATTTTTGTTATTAGTTCTGCTTGAGACATTCAGTATCACTTTTCATGAATTGTTTCTCGTGTTTATACTTTATACATTGTATCAACCCCTTCCCCCATATAGAGAGTAAGGGAAAGGGAAAGGAGATTGCTACACTATCAATAATTTAGTACAATTTTATTTTCTGGTGATTTTACTCACAAATATTAAATCGGTCAGTAAGTTTCTAACTCTATAATGAGATGTGCATTGATATATTGCTGAGATAGCTTGGTTCTGTTAGAACGAACGTGATGTCATAAAGTTCCAGCAGTATTGTTTGTTCTTAAAAGAAACACTTGTTAAATGGATAACTGCTGTTTAAAAAGAAAAACCATTAAAAGCACTAATTTGAACAAATCCCTCTCAGGGTTCAGGGTTCATAATATCTGGGTCTTCTTAATGCAAAAGATGAATTAGGGGATTTGAAATAATCCCCTAACTCATTTTTTTTTTTGCATTAAAGCTGTCGAAAATTATACTGCCATAGCATGTGGACAGACACACAGATTTGGAGGAGAGGGGAGTGACTGAGGTAAAGGAATCCACTGTCTGCTTACCTCTTCCCCCCTGCGTGCAGTGAAATTCATTTTTAACACCCTGTGTTTTTTCCATCCCAGCTTAGGGTGGATATTATAGAAAGTGATTGTGTGCTAAGGGGTGAAAGCAGGTTTCAGATGCCTTGTTGTCTCCCAAGCCCCTTCCTCCCACATTTTGTGGGCCTAATATACGGTGCTTGATAGCATGGTGTGGGGGTGTTTTAAAAGAGGTGCACATATTCTGATTTTGTTATTGTTGTAATTCCAGTCAGTCAATCAACATCCCCTCCCTTCGGCTCCAAGAGAGACCGTAGGCAAGAGGCTCTTCAAAGGGAGCCGAGGGGTGGTTTTTTTTTTAATGTCCTCGTCCCAAAAGCCAGACACCTCCACCAGTCAGTATTTGGGAGCGGGGTAAATGAAAGAAGGGTCGCCACAAATTGAAACTTAAAAAAGAAAAAAGAAGAAGAAAGGCAACCCTAGATTCGACTCCGCCTTCTTAAAGGAGAAAGGCGTCGGAGGGAGGGGCCACCCGGCAGTCACGTGCACGGCCGCCGCCAGCGAGAGTCTTTCCTCAAGCAGCAGCCCTCCAGCGCGTGCAGGCTTGTTAGGTCTACGTCACCGTGCTGACGTAAAGAAGACATCCTCTGGTGGGCTCCGCGTAACTGAGCTAAAACAAAGGAAGGGCTCCTCTGGTTGCTTGGCGGAGGGGGGGGCGGCACGGGAGGCGGAGAGGAGGCGGAGCCAGAGGGCTCGCAGGCGATCAAGACTTGGCTTTGGCAACGGCGATTGGTAAGCAAGGAAGTCAATAGGCATGACGTCACTATTCCTCTGCTGGCTGAGTGGGTAGTGGAAGGCTTCCTTAAGGGAGGGGGGGGAGGGACCAGAGCATCATGGAGAGCGGCGGAGGTGGTGGGTTCTGGACGTTGGCGGCAACCGGGCAGGGGAAAGGTTCTGAGAACGTTGGTAGCGACGCGGTCGGGCGCTCATTGAGGGAGGCGGCGCGGTCGGGTTCGTTCTTGTGATGGGCGGATGGAGTCGCACTGATTATCCGGGAAGCCATTGCAGGGGGTGGTGTGGCAGAGCTGGGCCTACTGGTGCAAGCGGTGGCCGCCGCCGCCCCCCGAAAACAAGGAGACTCCTCGCAGCTCCCGTAAGGTACCGGCGCCTGGACGGGGAGGGGGAGGACCCGGGTTTGGTTTCTCGCGCCCCTCCTGCCCCAACCCCCGCCCCTCTTCCATTTCCCGCGGATAACAAACTGCCTCCAGACCTGACAGGAAAGGCGGCGGGGTTGGGGTTGGGGGGAGGTTACCTCGTCTAGGAGGAGCTCCTTGCACCACCACCCGGAGCGAAGCTTTCTCTTCCTGTGGGATGTTGGAGTGCTAACATTTACGGTTGTTTCGTGAGGGGAAGCAGTAATGGAATAAATGCAGGCTGCAGACGGCCACTACTAGACCTGTTTAAAAAGGGGGCATGAACACAGAAGGGCTGGGATGGCGGTGTGGGAATGCATTCACACTTCCCCACATACACCTTTTGAATGGTTGTAGGAATGTGCTGGGAGGTCTGTCCTTTGTGTCCCTCCCCCCTTTCTCAGGAGAGGGGAGGTTGCTGCGTTTTTTCTTATAGCTTTGTGTTAATATATCAGATGAGGATTGGAGAGAGGAAAGGCAGGCTCCTAAAACCAGTGGAACCTGAAATGAGGAAAGTGGGGAAAGTGTGGAGGAAGACCATAACATGGTCTTGAAACCACCGTACCACCTTCTCCCCTTCAACATTTGTTTACTATAAATTGCATGTAGCTATTGGCGTTGCTAAAAATAGCACCTACAAAGGGGACAGGGAAACATCACAGTGACTTCTTCTGAAAAAGCTGATTTGGGGATAGTTCACTGAATCTCACTTGCTAATGTTTTGAGAGTTTGCTTTGTGTTATCTTAGGTTCCATCTTTCCATGTGTCTGTTCTGAAAGGATAGGTTTGCAGAAATGGATGTAATACTTCGGTGGTTCCAAGCCGTTTTCTTTCCATCCCACACAGCTTATATTGAATACTGTACAAAGAAATGGTTACACTGACCCATATGTGATATCGGGGGATTGATACACTACAGTACTTTTTATATGTGCTAATTTATAGTCCTGCCTTTTTAGTAGCAGTTTTAGTCCAGGTGCAAAAGCAATCATATGTTGTTCTTCTGAAATAGGTGGAGTGGACAGAGAGAAAACATTGGAAGGGAGAGGAAAAAGTATTCAGTGAAGAATGAAAAGAAAGGTTGGTGTGACAGGAGTGTAAGGAATTGTATGATGGTGTCTACATGGATTATGGAAAAGCTATACAATTTCTTTAATTGCATACTTACCAGTTTTCCTGAAGACACATTGCATACTTATATAAATATATAAAAGCTAAGTTTCTTTTGAAAAGCTAGTCATGAATAGGTTAGATAGCACCCCGGGTAGCTTAGATCTCAAGGATTTGCATTTGAAATAACTCTGTCTTCTTCCCTATGTTTTATCAGTTGATAAAAAGTGTACTTTTTATCATTTTCTTACTAATGACAATTGTCTGAGATAAATATTATCTCAATTATAAATACTGCAATAGTATGTTCTGAAGCATTGCCCATTATATTTTTGCAGGATGTGTTTTCATAAAAGTAGGTGCTTTCATAAAATGGATACTGGGGAAATTGGTTCATTTTCAAAATGGCTTTAATGGAAACATAATTAGTTCCCCCCCCCCTCCCCCCCAAAAAAAGTAATTGTAGAACCCTTGTAGCTTTCTTATTCTAGTATTTATGCTTTGGAGTAATTGTCCATTTTTATTTTCTAAGACAATGTGCTGCCATTTAGAAGGAAATATTTCCTTTGCTGTATGACAACTACTATTTTAAAGTTTTATTTTTCCTTAAAATCAAGGAAGGAAATATGTTGGTGCCCAAAATATCTTTAAGCACGGTATTATTACCCTGGCAGGTACTTAAGTTCTACATTGTATATGTATTGTCCAGGAGGTTTCCCATATGTATGTTCCTATACATTCCTATATATAAAATGTTATTTTGGTTGGGAATGTATGAGATACATAATAACAATAGCTATGTATAAATGTTTATGAACTGTTCAGCTTCAAAGAAGCCATAAGTTGTATCCAGTGGTATTCTTTCCTACCTTTTAATTTCATTTGCAAATTCTCTTTAGGCCAAGCTACGCAGATTTTAAGCTCTTCTGAGAAGTTTAGAGAAGGATGAGATGCAGGGAGTGGGGAAATTAGGTGCATCCATTTGTACAAGTGTTAAGATACATTCTCCAAAGTTTGAAATTGTACCTGCAATTAGGGATTTTCTCATCTATTAAGTATCATTAAATCTAATAATATAATTGCTTTGAATTAAGCTCTCTAGATTAGAAAGATTAGGTCAATGCTCTTTATAAATACTAAGAAACTACCACGTTGGTATGGAAATATCCATTTTGGTGCTTAAGCTTCTATAGCATAATGGTAAAACAGTAAATACTTAACTTGGCCAAGGTTGTTAGAAGTAGAATAAAACAATTGTTGGAGCAAGAGCTAGATCATTGTATTTGGAGATTGGTTGAGTGTCATACAGTATTGAGATGAAGGCTCTGAAAATCCCTCTGGGAGAGAGCCTAACTGTTCCAACTGTGCTTTATAATAGCGCTATCTAGGTGTCTAATGATTTGAACAGTTTTTTTAAAAAATCACATTTGTTATGAAAAATTGAAATTAATAGTCTGCTGTATTTTTTTACAGTGCATATTAATAGGTATTGTAATTAGAACATTGGTTTACACTTAAATACTGCCTTAATATGGAGTATGTTCAGTCTTCAAAGCACATGCCTCTGAAGTATACTGTAGATATGTTTACATAGAAATAAACTGGGGAATTCTGAATGCTTGCAATAGCATAATCCTTTGCTTGATGCCTGAATAATAGGAAATTCCAAAATAAAGCCATAATTACGTTACTGGACAGTGGTTTATCATAATATGAAAATAATAAGTACAATGACATAGTTTTTTTATTATTATTTCCCTTTTGGGATCAAACTCAAACTTTTGCTCTCTCATTTTAAAATTTGTAATACTTAAAATTAGTTAATATATTTCAATCATTTCTTGATAGTAATAAATACATATTGGTTAGTGTAGTTAGTGCTGTGCCTTGGATTTAAAAGTGACCCAAGTTCAGATATTTTGAATGTTTTATGTAAAGATAGTGGGACCTTTTAAGAAATCCCTTGCTTTGTGTTTTCTGGATCATAAAAAAAAAGTACATGGGTTAATCCTCTAGTAACCATCCAGAATTCAGAAAAAGTATCCACAGAGATTGTTTTTTAATAATGGAATTTCCTACAGCAAACAATTGAAGAAACAATTACATAAATGTTTGTAGTTTTCTCAAACACAGAATTTACAACATAGTTAATAAGTAGTGATTTATTTCAGTAATTCCACCCATAAACAGCTTAATTTACTATTTTTCATACGTTTTATATCAGTATACTTTTTTGATTGGTGACTTCACAGTGCACATTTTTGTATGATTGCGCCATCTACAAATCTGAAAAACAAAATAGGAAAACTAGTAAATGTGCAGTACCTGTTTTTTCTATTTGGTAACTTACCTAGAAAGAAAATGAAACATAAAAAGAAGACATGTTCAGCAATTTTATATTACAGCTTTTTTACTGCTATCTTTCTGTTGTAAAGTATTTAAAAATAATAAATTAATTTGTTTACCAAGTAGATGTTAGTATTTTTTATGCCTAGAGGATTCTGAATCTCAAAATACAGTATATTCTTAACTGACCATAAATCCAGTTTTTAAAAAATTAACTTTCCCTTGATGAGATTGCAGTCTAGATCTCCGAGGCTTCCACAGTTTAAACTTTTGCAATTGGCAGAATAACCATTATATCAGTTTTCCCTGCCAATTCCATCATGTTGATTCCATTTCTTTTTTTTAAAGTGCATAGTTTTTTCTGCAAGGTATTTATGAATTATTAGTTTTATGCGTATCTTATCAATATTCTAAATTTATATTTGGTGAATTGTCTATTATATGCACATGGTATAAAACATTTTAATGACAACAATTGTATATAACTAGTGATATTTGAAAATGTTATTTGCTATCTCATTAACATTTGGTATTTTGAGAGAAAAAATATTGAGAACTATTGTTAATGTCTAATTTTAAGAATAAAATGCATTATTAAAATCTTTGAGAAATTGGAAGGCCCACTATATTAATTTTATAGTAAAATAAAATTTTACTATGATGTTTTATTTTAAAATTAGTAATGGAGCTTCATGAACAATGCATATATATTTTTCTGCAACAGAAAACTAGTTCTGTTAATATTGTAAAATGACTGAGAGTTACAACTAGTTAATTTGAAAATGTCAGTTGAGATAAATAGCATAATGTGAGTATATGGCATATAAAACATATTCTTTCACAAGAATTGTGGTATAGATAGACATGGGAATCTGTGGTCTTCCACATGCTACATTTCAAGAAAGTCTATGCTTCTGTGGCCTTGTGATATATCACTGCTTGGTCATTAACCAAATTTAAAATGCTTTGATTGATTGATTCTCTTATTGCACAGCCCAAGCTTCAGCTGCCTTTTTTCTTTGTTATGCCAGTCATGGATTAAAACACACGTATATTGAGGAATTACTTAACTCCAGAAATGAGAGATTACTGACCAAAATCCATATTTATTACATTCAGAATTTCAAGATTTTATGTTGGAGGAGTATTTATCAAAGTTGACAAAGATGAGATAGGAAAAACAGAGGTATCTTACAAAAAAACCAGTTAACACATATTTCCTAACCCACTTTTAATCAGTGCTTTTCTTTGTGTTACTGCTATCTTAAAAATAGTCTAGAACCCAGAGAGAAAGAAGCAGTTCTCAAACAGGAACACCCACTGTATCTCAGCTGCTAAGACCAGTTGCAAGTGAATGAAATATATTGTATGTCCCGCTTAGAACCAGAGAGGAATTTATTCCTTTTCAATCAAGATCTCTCCTCATTCGCTTGATTAGCCCTGCTGGTTGAAACTGGATGGTTGCAGGTTTCCTGTGCCTACTGTAAATGCATACAACCTCTTTGCAGCATAAATTGCATGTTTGGGGGAGTGGAGCAGAGAGAAAATTGACTCTGTCAAAGCCTTAAGCTTTGTTGGCAGTAAAATAATACATTTTTTCTTACGTGCTTATTGTCATAATTTGACTTCCCCGTCCATCTGTATTTATCATTTCTCAAGAGTACAGATTATTTTTTTATTTACTTACAAATTTTAACTGCAATTAATGAGGGGTAAACAATACAAGAACCTTGAGAAGATCAGCTTATACACCCATGATAGTGTAAGAGAGATAGAATCCAATTTATCTAGACCACAAAGTAGTTACTATTTGTAACATGTTGGGTAGTAAAATGGTTTGATACAGTTGATAGATCGTTACTGTGACATTTTCATATATGGATATAGTTAGTAATTTCACTCAGATCGCATGGGATACAATACTACACATAATATACTTATGCCACATGCAAGGGAGATTTTCTGGCTTTCATAACTGGATTTTTAGCAACACCAGCTTGTAGTGTATTGTACATAATGGAATAATACACAGAAGTATTAGTTTAAATTGCTTTGCCTAAGAAAATGAATTAGATGTTTGGTTCATACTTTTTTTCCCAGCAGCAGCAGCCAAAACAAAAAACAAAAAAGGACTGGAAAAGAGGGAAATTGGGAGAGGATATGATCTGACAACATAATGAGATTTTCAAAGGTTTTTTTTAAATCAAACCAGAGGTGGCATTGGATCATCCCTAGTACCACTTATTGTCTCTAGAATTCTAAAATAAAGAGTAATTTCTAAATGGTTTACAATTGCAGGATTGTTGAAAAGTGCATAAAACCTGGAGAGTGATACAGCAAAAGATTAAATACTGCAATATTTAGTTTCATATTTTTGGAACATACAACATTATGCAATAGAGGTAGTCCTCTATAACATTTTCTGTTGCTAAGCAAGACAGTGAGTGAGTTATTCCCCAATTTTGTAGTCTTTTTTGCCACAATTATTAATCATGGAAGCAAATCATGTGGTTGTTAAGTGGATCTCGCTCCCACCTTTGACTTTACTTGTTGGAAGTCGGCTGGGAAGGCTACCAATGGCAATCACAAGACCCTGGGACAATGTAGCTGTCATAAATATATGCCAGTTATTTAATGTAAGTGGAGATACTATAATGGTCCCAGGTATGAAAACTGGTCATAAGTCACTTTTTTCATTGCCATTGTAACTTTGAACAGCCGCTAAATGAACATCTATAAGTCAAGGACTATCTATATTCATTATGATACTTGAAAATTAGTCCCTGGTCCTTTTCAAAACAACAACAAAGTGGAGTGGAATAAATGTTAACAATGATAGAAAAAGCTTTAATTGAGTGGGCTAGGGCAGAGTTAATGAAGGTTGACTATTAGATTGTATTTGTGTTACCAAGCATGATTTATTGATCATATTAAATGTTTCCCTTTGAAGCTCCATTGCTCATGTAACGTGCCTGTAGTATTTCAACAACACATGTCTTTAAAAGCTTTGTTATGGAAGGACAAAATACACTTTTCTTTTCCAACCGTACTGAACACAACAAACTCCTTCCTATTATACTGTTTGCTCAAGAACTTGGATGTACTCTGGATGTTTGGACTTCAATTCCCAGAGTTCACAACAAGTGGCCTTGCTTTCTGAGGAGTTGAACTGTATTTAGGTAGAAAAGGCTGCTCAAAAACATTGCTGTTTTCTTGTTAAAAATAAAAAAGGTTCTTTTTTTTCAATACTTAATCTTTTATCAATACTTTTTCTAATTATTTTCAAGTTTCTGTTAGTGTCCTTGATCAGGGAAATGAAACAAATGATCCAGTTCGCTTCTACAGGTAGTCTTTAACTTACAACAGGTAATTTAGTGACCGTTCGAAGTTACGATGGCACTGAAAACAGTGACTTATAACCATTTTTCAGACTTACAACCATTTCAGCCTCCTCATGGTCACATGATCAATATTCAGATCCTCAGCAACTGATTCATATTTGTGAAGATTGCAGTGTCCCTGGGTCATGTGATCCCCTTTTGCAATCTTCTGACAAGCACAGTCAATGGGGAAGCCAGTTTCCCTTAAAAACTGGGTAACTAACATTAACTGCAGTGATTCACTTAACAATTGTGGCAAGAAAAGTCATAAATTAGGATAACACTTAATAAATGTTTCACTTGGCAACAAAAATTTGGGGCTCAATTGTGGTCGTAAGTCAAGGACTACCAATATATCAATAATAATGAGCTATATTTCTGTGAAGAATTGGATATTTTGTATGTATATATGGGGATGGAGCTTTTAGTCAGGATTCTTGCATGGGTGCAGTCATCCTAAGAAAGAATCTATTTGCTTGCTCTCTTTTCCCTCATACTTATCTAGTGACCCACCAAGCAGATACTCTTCTGCAGTGTGATGAGAAATGCCCTTGAAGCTTAGCTGTTTGCTTCCTGTTTTTTCTTCTTGGGCTGCTGAATCTTCGTTTTATGTGGTTTAAGTGCTAAAGTGATGCTGTGTGGTTCACTGTAGTTCACCATAGTTCAGTGATGGGTAACCTTTTTGTTGTCGCAAGAGTAAGCATGTGTGTCTGCACCGATAATGCAATGCACATATGACTCCCCCCCTGCACATGCGCATGGGAACCCCCCGCTCCTTGTGCATCACCTGCATGCGCCCCGCCACCCACACATGCATGGCAAATACCCAAAAATCAGCTGGCTGGCAGGAGCCATACATGTGCACTGGAACTGAGCTGGGGCGACAACTCGCGTGTCTGCAAAGATGGTTCTGCAGTGCCATAGTTCAACAATAGACTGTTGGTTGTTTCTTAGATGATGTATGATAGTGTTATCTTTCCATAGTTTGTATTGATTGAAATGTGCTGTATAGAATTTAGTGGTTAGATACAAAAGTCATCTTCAACATACAATGTGAGGACTATAACAACCACTATGGTACAGTGATGGTATTCAACCAGTTCTAGCAAGCCGGTAGCAGTGGAGACCGAACCGGTTTTCTCTGCTGTCGGACTTGCCCTCCCGGGCTCCCATACTCACTTTATCTGCTGAATGTGAAGCGCAGCTGCTTGGCATGGCACAGAATAGTGCTGCGCAGCCGTTGCTGAAGCAACCGGGATCATGCAAGCTTGCAGGAGGGAAGTTAGAACGCCTCTGTGCCTGCGCAAAATGTGCATTTGGCACACGTGTGCACGTGCGCAGTGTGTCCACCAAGCCACGCCCACCGAACCGGTGGCAACAATATTTGAATCCTACCACTGCTATGGTATATAGAACAGACAGACAGGAAACTAGTAGACCACATCCGTAAACACCAACTAACGGTCAGGAGACACAATGAAAAGTCCTTAATCTCACAATAGATGATCAGACTCAACCATAGTTTCAGTTAGGAAACTGGGAATTCTAGAACAAGCTAAATTCAAGCATGCTGCAGAATTCCTGAAAGCTTGTATTCAGAGAAATTAGCTCGCAATGGGCACACATTCAAAAGGGACACTAAAAAAGAAAACAAAAAGACTCAAGTGCGTAGGGTTTGCTTCCATATAAAGCAAGGAGAACACCCTATACTAATACTTACGTTACCTAGTTGAGCAATGAAGAGTCTGCAAGTAAACAAACAAGCTCAAAGAGCATCAAGGACACCACAGTTCAGCCCTGAGCTACATATACTATTTTTTCAGACACGCGAGTTGCCTGGGACTAAAACATTGCACATTGACAATTAGCAATTTCTGTTCACTCTTTATTTTTGTTTAGGTAGCTACTTTACCAAGCCTCTTATGCCTTGGTACATATATTTGGTTTGTTTAATACCCTTGACCACAGTTCCAACTACGCAGACACACAAGTGTTTAAATTTATTGCCATTACATTTTAGAATGCCAAACATGTCATGTTTTCTATTTGTATTGATAATATACTTTATTCTCAAAAGAAAAAAAATGACCCAGTTAATATTCAAGATGAGCGAAAGGGAAGTGATAATGTGTTTTGTTGATATATTTTCTGATAATGTAACTGTTTTTGTATGTATTAAGCTTTTGAGCAAATTAATTGACTTGGAACATTGGCAGGGTCTTTGTAAACAAAATATTATCTTGACCAAGTAAGAATGTTTATTAGTGTTTAGAAAACTGCTGAATTTGAGGTAACAGTGGTAGATAACCAGGGCAGTATGTGCAGTATTGGTTGAATATTTGTACTTTGAAGAGTTGAAAAGCAAAATATAAATTATAGAAATACTGTGCATTTTTCTGCAAAGTTTTTCCTGAGCCACTCTAGGTTCATTTTTTTGCTGACATTTTCCATCACCCTTTCCTTTGTGTTTCTTTCAGTTTTATAATATGTTGTAATATATTCATTTTCTGCTGGTATCCAATATCTTCCCTTTTTCAGGGGGTACTTTTCCAGCTGGTTGTACTGGGATCGCAATTTTCAGTAAAATCAGGCACTAATCTAGGTCAGGTGAGAAGAAATGAGGTCAAGTGGTCCAAAGCAAGTGTGCCCACCATATTTGTTGCTTCTCGTTAAAGAGACTGCATGTTTGGATTTATATGCATTTGACTTAAGGAGTACTGAGAAGAGTGTTCCCATATCTGTTCCAGAACACTTTGTCACTTTAGTACTTTTTTTGAAAGTTCAATTGTACTGTATTAGCAAGAAAATATGTAAGTGATACATTGGTGTTACCACTGAAGGCTAAAGCCTGGCTAACCTAACAAATTGTATATCTAATAAATAGTGAGGGCATGTGTTGAACTGGAACTCCATCTGGCTGCAGTTTCTTTAATAATTTACATTCCTAGAGCATATTGACATGAAATTAATGCTTGCTTAGAATAGTTTTTTTTTTAAAAAGCAAACAGTGATTGTGCTATCTTAGATAACAAAGATTAAGCTTTATTCTAAACAAAAGATCTTTCTAGAATTGTTACTTTTGTAACCAATTTTTGCACAATTAGAAAACAATCCTTGCATGAGAAAAATATTGGGGATGTATCATTCTTTCAGGGATTAAACATATAAAGGCATTAACCATCACTTATAGTTAAGGTTGTTCAGCTTAGAACACATTTTATAGAATGCATTGGGACTGCATGTAAAAGTGATGAATTCACCTAATGTATACTGCTTTGTATTGTAATGTTCATCTAATCTTCCATCTCTGCATTTCATTTTATCTTATACTGTTTTATCTCACTCTTTTTTCTTAATCATGCCTTGCCATATTTTATTTTACCTTAGTTTATTTTATCTTATTTTACTATATCTTGCCTTATTTTATCTTAGTGTATGTTATCGTGACTGATACCCATTGCTTTAATATGGTCAATTAACTAATCTGTAAAGTTATAGTACTATCATTACATTTTTAAAATAATAATATGCAGCTAAACAATTTTTCTGATTTTTTTAAATATCAAACAATTTCATGAAGTTAATGCCTTACTTATTAATTCTGAGATACCCATGTGAATGTATTCATTTTACTATTGCATAGAGCGAAGATAGTCCAAGTCCCAAGAGACAGCGCCTTTCTCATTCAGTCTTTGACTACGCAGCAGCATCACCAGCCCCATCACCACCAATGCGACCATGGGAGATGACATCAAATAGGCAGCCTCCTTCAGCTCGACCAAGCCAACATCACTTCTCAGGGGAACGATGCAACACACCTGCGCGCAACAGAAGGAGGTCAGCTTTCCTGGAGGACAGTCATACTCTTGATTTAGAAAGTAGTTTTTGAAGCATCAAATTTATTAGTATTAGGTTCGTGTATAGGAAGCAATCACTCCAGAATTTAGAAGCTATGGAGTCTTAATTTTATGAACTTCATGAAGCCTATGTCAGAAACATGGAGTTTTGTAACACAGAGAAGTTAACTTTATCCTACAGTCTTAATTTGTTTTCTGTATATTTATTGAAGATATGCTTCTAATATTAGTAAACCCTAATATTTGATTGTCCAAAATATTTAGTTGTTAGCTTAAATATTGTTGTTCTATTACTCTAGTACATCTTTATCCAAAGATATCAGAATTGACATTCAAGTGTTAACCTTCTTGTCTCTCCACTATTCTTTCATCATAACTGTGAGGGAAATTTAGCTGAGAAAATGTAAGTAGGCTAAGGTCAGTGAGCCATGACTTTTGTTTTGAAATCATTGTAAAATATAAAATAAAACTTTGAAGTCAGATATCATATATCAATCAATTCTTAATGATTTACTTTATGCTTATTGGAAGGAATCAGTAATTTAGCATGGCTCAGGCTATCTAATTTCTGAAAAAAATAGCATATCTTTGCAATTTTTGCTACAAAGTTGGTATTCTTATTGGGACTACCAGTTACCAAGAATAAGATATTTTGTTACCTCCATATATTTTTCTTTAAGTTTCTATTACATGCTTATTCCAGGGAACACAAGATACAGCATATATTTTATTTTCTTACCACAATCTAATGAGGAAATTTGAACTAAAAATTAATGTTTCCCCCCAAAAAATAACATATGAATGAGAAAGGAATTGAATGTATAACTATATCATTGAGCTATGCCATTATTTAATATGCAACACCATGATTTTCTAGATTCGTTTAAAATATTAATACTCACTTAGATGATTTCAGTCTCATTCTTAACTTTTTGCCTCCATCATATCTGCTTATCTTGAGCTTAATCACTTGCTGTATGTTATTTCTAAGGTTTTCTCAGAAAAGTTCCCACAATCTATTCGTTACAGACCTCCAGTGTTGCATAAATTAATTCAGATGTTTTGAATATTTTCATATTAGTAATAAGTTTCTATTGCTCTTTCCATATTTTTTTCCTCTTCAATTCAGTCATGCTGTAGAAGGCAGAGATTTTGTATGAATCTCTATTATGTGTTTGAATTGTAGAGTGTAAAGAAGATAACCGCATTGCTCGGTACTCAAATGGCTTGCCAACTGGCAGTATTCATCACAGAACCAGTTGTCTGGCCTCTGACCCATCCGCTAAGTTCAGCGTGACCTTCACTCTTGCTACTAAGTTATCTGAGAGGAAAAGGACCATCTGGCAATCTTGATTATACTGATTATGTTATGTTACTTTTGCCCCAGAAGAAAATACAAATGTATTCAGATTTTTGTGAGGAGAGAAATGTAGGAATACAGGAATAAAAGTCTATATCCATAGTATGTAGTTAATTTAAAAATAGAAATTACCATAGCTGTTCAAAATATAAAACTTGTCCCATTTGATTATTTATAGCCCTCCTGTTAGACGCCAGAGAGCAAGAAGAGATCGACTGTCTCGACATAATTCCATTAGTCAAGATGAAAACTACCATCTTCCTTATGGACAGCAACAAGCAATAGAAGAACCACGAGCCTTTCACCCACCAAATGTGTCTCCCCGTATGTTGCACCCAGCTGCTCATCCGCCACAGCAGAATGCAGTCATGGTTGACATCCATGAACAGGTATGAGCAAAGATAGAAAAAATATTCCCCAAGTTTCTTATGACTAACACTTTTTAATTGTTAATATTTCCAGTTACCTGGTATATTGAGAGAACTCAACCCCTGTCATTCTGTATGAATCATTCTTGTTTGTGCCGCTGTCTGTGCTGAACAACTGTGTGTCTGCATTAATATAACCTGATTTAACAATTTAATCATACTTAAGTGAACTCTGATTGGAAGGCCAGAACTTTGCCTTATTTCTCTAGGAATGCAATGGCTTATTTTTTGATTTCAAATGAATTTTCGTAATTTATACTATGGCACTGTACAGTGTGGATGTGGCAAATGCTCTGAGAATATCAAATCTATTAACAGGAAGTAGAAATTAATCCATCAGGCATATTAAATGTGGTTAAATTATATTTAGACATTCCTTTTAAGTATTCAAATAGTAGAAAAGGCAATAGAAATTGCTCAGTGTCTTATTTTGTTGTTACATTGTGATAAACTAATATATTATCATATAATTTGATGGGTTATGTGTGAGGAATGACATACCGGTTGTACCTCTGTAATCACAAAGGTCTTCTTAAAGAAATTCTGCTTATACTTTAGAAGCTACAGTAGAGTATTGCAGCTTTCATGTGGATGGACTGGGCTGCCCGAAGGCATATTGATGTTCACATGCAGTAGTAACTATTTTTAGTTTGCATACACAATACAACATGATATTTAGATCTGGACTGAAAGTGCTTTACATGTGAATTAGCCAGAAGGTTGATTAGGGTCTACTACTTAATCTTTGATCTGCCAGTGAATCAGCAAGGATTTCAGAGCCACAATTATATAAGAAATAATGACAATTGGCAGAATGTTCCTGTTGTTGAGGTGTGAGTATTCTACACTTGTGCAATTCACCTATTTCAAATAATCAAAACACAGAATAATATCTTCCTATTTTTTTCTGTTACTAAGTTGTTTCTAACTTTTTGCATACAATACAGTAGTCCTCAATTTATGACCATAATAGGGACCAGAATTTCTGTTCTTAAGGAAGTTAGCGTGTTAAATGAGTTGTGTCTGATTTTACAACCTTTTTTGCCATGGTTATTAAGTAAATCACTGCAATTCTTAAATGAATTGTGTGGTTATTAAGTTAATTCACCTTCCCCCATTGGCTTTCCTTGGCAAAAATTGGTTGCAAATGACAATGGGTTCACCTTATAACCACCACATTCACTTAACAACTGCTGCAAAAAAAAAAGATTGTAAAACCAGACACAGTCACCTAATTACCCACTTAACAATCAGCATGACTGACAAGCTGTAATTCTGGGTTTTAATTGAACAGTTGTAAATCAGCATCTACCATGCCCAGGTATCTGCATTCATCCATTTAGGTTAAACACTTCCTCAGAATCTCTTCCCCTTGTGAGGTTTATGGATTTTGGATGAGAAATACATTATCAATCAGGTTTTGAAGGCACTTTTCCATCTTGTGCTCTGAAAGATCATGAAAATCTTTTTCTAATTGGCTGTTGGGTTTTACTACTTGCATTATTTTGGTTAAGTCTTACTTTTTTGTACACTGCTCAGATTTGTAAAATTGCGATGGTTAACAGCTTTGTTAAACAATATTACAGAAGCTGTCTTTCTACAACAAATTATAAGGGCACTTGTGTTGTTGAAGTGTATTCCATTGGACAGATACAAGGCTATATAGGTTTAATTTAATCTGAATCTGATGTTTTTGTTCAAGGTTCAGTTCCACGTACCATCAGAAGATTAACCACGCAGTTTAAGTAGGAGCAGTATTATAAAAAGAGTTACAAGTGAGGACACAGGGTGTGTGTTCACTGTGTCTTAATGCATGTTTTGTATGTCTTCTGTGTAAGGTAAAAGATTTTTGCAATGCTGGAGAGTAAAAGAATCCATGTTTTAGCTGTGGCTGTCAGTTGCTTTGATGCAATTAAAAAGTGGTGGAGTTTGTTCTTTATTATGAAAATACATTTTCTGAAATATTTGACTGCTGCCAAATAGTCTTCAACTTATGACCACAATTAAGCCCAAAATGTTGCTAAGTGAAAAATTTGTCAAGTGAATTTTGCTTCATTTTATGACTTCCTTGCCACATTTGAATCACTGCAGTAGTACAGTTGTACAATGTATATAAATGTATAACACACAAGAGATAGAGATGTATAATACAAATGTTACAGTACTGTTAATGTTATGGTTTTTTTATCTTTTAATAATGTAAAAGAATTAATAAGGTTTAATTTTTTAAAAAGTTAGTAACATGGTTGTTAAGTGAATCTGGCTTCCCCATTGACGTTGCTTGTCAGAAGGTTGCAAAAGATGGTCACATGACTCCTGGACATGGCAGTGGTCATAAATATGAACCAGTGGTCAAGCACCCGAATGTAAATCATGCGAACACGGGGATGCTGCAAAGGTCATAAGTTTGAAAAATGGTCATAAGTCACTTTTTCCCATGCCGTTGTAACTTTGAACGGTCACTAAATGAACTGTTGTAAGTCGAAGGCTATCTGTACTAAGTTGATAATAGCTGGCAGGTGATTCTCAAACCTCCTAAAGTGTTTCTGTAGAAAACTATAATCCCAATGATTTTAGAATTTCCTGTTATTTTGGTCCTTGTATGCTGATCCTGATTCTCCTTGTCCTTAGATTCACCAGGGCACGGTCCCTGTTTCATATACAGTGACCACAGTAGCCCCACATGGGATCCCACTTTGCACAGGCCAGCACATACCAGCCTGCAATACGCAGCAGGTCCCAGGGTGTTCTGTGGTTTTCAGTGGGCAGCACCTTCCTGTCTGCAGTGTGCCTCCTCCAGTAAGTAGTTCTTTCATTTTAATTTTGGAATAGATGCTGAAAATAATTGGAAGAGCAGACAGCTTTAAAGGGAGGTATTTATACCTGAATTTGCATGTTAAAAACATTAAGTTTCTTGTAACAATGCATCAACATGTATATAAATAACTGTTAAACTGTTAGGTTTATTTTGCAAACTTAATTATTTCAAGAATAGCTTATTGGCTTTATTTCCCTTGATATTTTTGAACATAACCTCCATAAAGTAGTATGTGTACAAAATTTGAAAATACCTATTTTATCTCACTATTAGTAATAATTGTTGTAGTAGCTATGCCACCGTTCCTTTTATGTTTACTCAAGGTGGTAAAAATCCCTAATAATCCTGCCTACTGTTTCCCCTATAACAACACTCCTGTGAGGTGGGTTGGGCCAAGAGAAAGTAATTAGCTCAAAGTTATCCAGCCAGCTTCCATGTCTAAGGAAGGCTTAGTTTAACAACTTTGGTGCAGAGAATTCTTTCAAGAATTGTTACTATAAAGCTCAAATAAAATGCCTTTCCTATATTTGACATTCCAGGCAGATTTTTTAAAAAATAAATTATCCTTTCTTTCTCAGGTGCTACTACTCTGAAATATCTAGTTACTCTTAATAGTTAATAACCTAGTAGGAAAAAAAAATACAGCAGTGCATATATATTGAAATTGACTTACTAACATACAGCTCGATGACAATGAAAGAGCTTACAAGTCTTATGCTACTATCTACAATTCTTACAGAAGAAACTTAACATTGCTTAAACTTGATTTAAGGTTTCAAATAATAGCATAATAAATTCTCCATTTGACATGGATGTTTACATAGTTTGTAATTATGTAATTGTTTAGTTTCTAAAGTATTGGAGTTATGTAATTTCCCTAGAAAAGATTAATTCTGCCACGCCAATAAGTTATTTCCTCTTAATATGCATAATTAATGTTGCTTTCATTAATAAAAGGGAGATAATCTATACTGTTGCAATAATATTTGTAAAATAAATACAGCTTTGTTTTATCTTATTCCTTTATAAACATAAGCATCCAAAAAATTTTTTTGTTACATAAGGTTGTACATGTTTATCTTTTGCAGATGCTTCAAGCTTGTTCTGTTCAACATTTGCCGGTTCCATATGCAGCTTTCCCACCCCTCATTTCTAGCGACCCATTTCTTTTACATCCTCCACACCTCTCCCCACACCATGCTCCACATTTGCCACCTCCAGGCCAGTTTGTTCCTTTTCAGACACAGCAATCGCGATCGGTAAGTATTCCTTTTTTAAAAAAATCTACTAAGATCATTATCATGTTTGGATGACTTCCTGCCAAAGGTTGCTCCCCTGTTAAATTGAGAAATTCCATGAGTAAATTCTTATATAGAAACCTGTGATGTGCAAAAAGCAGTCTAGCTTTAAGCAAGTTGATTCCACGATGGACAGAGGAACAGAATCTCAAATGGATTTTTAAGTTTGCATTGTGGTACTGGGTTTCCTATCTGAAGGTGGAAAGAATAAATCAAAGCTGCTAATTCTGTTTAAATAACCACTGGGGGTTCCGTTTTGAATTTAACTGCAATTTCAGATTTCAGAATATAGCTCTGCTTCAGTAAAGTCTCTTTATATCTTTCATTATTCAGACAGGGATTTTTTTTAAAAAAAAAAAAGCCTAAATATATTTTTTTAGTCTCACTGTAATAGTTAAATACCTCCTGGTGCTTTTCAGAAGTATTAAGACCAAGGTTCAAAAGGCTCTTCAGAAGCAGAGATCCAAAATGACAATGGCTAGCAAATGAAGCCCATTGTTACTAAGATGATAGGTTGCCTATGCCAACAAGGCTTATTAATTTGGCAGTATGATATGTAATCATCTGGTTATCTTTGCTTTAGTTTTTCATGCTGCTGCCCAGAAAAAAATATAATTATCTAACTTAGACTATAGTGGTAATTCATGTAAACATGAGGTTTGCCTAAGAAAAAAGAGTTAGGCAACATCTGGTTTACATATGCTCTCCTTGGCATCTCATCCTAGAAAATTCTGAGATTAAACTTGGAATTTGGTATTAGCTTAGGTATTTCTTGGTGTGAAAATGCTCAGAGAAGAATGGAGCTATGCATACAAGCCAAATTTCCACATCCCACAGAACCTCAAAAACACAAAAATGTGATTTTTATGCCTATCAGTGTAAAGGTTCAACCTGCAAAACATTCCCTTTATTCTTTTTTTAAAAACACCTTTTTAAGGTGCTTTGCTTTGTTGAAGGTTTGAATGAACACTTTTGGAGCTATCTTCTAAAACAGTGCAGTCCAGTAAAGTCATCACAATCGTTATTGTTTTACTTGGTCCTGTTTCATAGCTCCTTCTCAGCACAGCAACTACACAGCAATTTCTTCTGGCTTCAGCAGGTACCGGTGGAGAATGTTTAGAGTTGCTGTGAAGTAATGCTGTTCTCTGTTTACTCCAGTATTCTCAAATATCCAAGTCTCCACTAGAAAATGTTTTTCTTAGCCTTCTCCAGGAGAACTACCAGGCTTATCAGTGTTCTGCCACAGTCCTTGCCAAGTTTGGGGAGGGCGGAGTTAAAAGCTGATCAGTTTTCCATAAATACTGTATAGTAAGCTAGCACCATGGTAAAATAGACTGTATAAATTAGCTACATTTGATACTGTTTAGCGTCATAATGAATGCTTTCAAATTAGTAAGATTAATTTCAAGCAGTACATTCTGTGTCTTCAGTTCTGCCCTGAAAACAGTATAAATGTGCATTGTCCATTTGTTTAATTACCCAAGTAACCATATATTTAAAATGTTAAATATAATACGATGTTTCTGTTTCCTTTTTCCTTAGCCTCTCCAAAGGATAGAAAATGAAGTAGAGTTACTTGGAGATCATCTTCCCGTAGGAGGTTTTACCACCTATCCACCTTCAGCCCATCCACCAACACTGCCCCCCTCAGCTCCCCTTCAGTTCCTAGCACATGACCCTTTACATCAAGAGATGTCATTTGGAGTAGTAAGTGATGTTTTCCAAAATAATGTCATGAGTTCTATATATTTGACAAAAACCTTTTGTTTTAGGTTTTTAATGCACAATTTTGATCATATTTATTCAACTTCTAATAGCTGCCTTTCTCAATCAATGACTCTGAGCGCTGATAGTTTAAAAAAAAACATAGTACAATTAAAACAATAAAATATTTTAACACAAAAACGATAAAATCCAAAACACATATACACAACAGCCAAGATACTTGGCCTGTTAAAAAATAAGCCAGGAAATGGAATCCTTAGCACATTTGGTAACCCAGGCTGAGGAACACAGCTAGATGTTTAGAGCTTTGTGAAAGACTAGCAGGGTTTGGGCCATTCTAATCTTCACGGGGAGGATATTCCATAGAGCTTGGGCTACTGCAGAACAAAAATAGCATTTATATAGCACTTCACTGTGGTTTAAAGAGTCAGCATATTGCCCCCAACAATCTGGGTCCTCATTTTACCGACCTTGGAAGGATGGAAGGCTGAGTCAACATTGAACCGGTCAGGATCGAAGGAATTGAGCTCCTGGCAGCGAGCAATGTTAGGCTGCAATACTGCATTCTAACCTCTACACCATCATGACTCATGAAAAGGCCTGTCCTCTAGTCCCTGCCAGCCATCACTCTTGGCTGAAGGGATCTGCAGCATGCCCAATCTGCTAGACTGAATTGGATTGGTAGAAACTCTTGAAAATTGTATTGTGTGAAGTATTTATTTGTCATGCTTATGTATCAAATCAATTATGATATCTGCAGAGGATACACTAGGGAACAAAATAACAAACAAAACTGTATTCGATGTAAACAAGCAGCACCACTGTTTCTCACGACATAACTATAGAATTTAGAGAAAACTATCCAAGGTGCTATGGATCTAACTTTGTGGAGTAGTTTAAAATCTATTGTATTTGTAGGGTAAAGGCCATCAAGGAAAAGTAATGCCTCTGGGCTCTCACTTATCTCATCTCACAAAAACTGGAGCCATGAAGCAACCCCAGTTGGGCTGAGTACACAGGATGTGGCATTCGTATGCAAAAGAGATGGCTCCAAAGATAATATGGGAACCAGATCACATAGAGTTTTCAAAGTTAAACCAGGTTCTTTAGAAGCCCATTGGTAGCCAATGTAGTGCCTACAGTATAGATGATATATAATTATGGATGCTTTTCCCCCTTTCCATGCAGACTACTGCATTATGTATCAATTGCAGTTCCCTAGCAATATTCAAAGATTCCATTTAAATACATTGCTGTAGTTTAGTCATGATGAAAGTATGAGTTATTTTTGTAAAGATCTCTGAGCAGGGCCTTTACTGTAGGGAAAAAAACATTGCGATAAAAATATTTTCACATGTGAAACCTGTTTTTAGTTACCATACTTTTAAAACACTTTGCTTTGTTTCTTTCAGCCTTATCCACCCTTTATGCCTCGAAGACTCACAGGGCGCAGTCGATATCGATCTCAGCAACCAATTCCGCCTCCCCCTTACCATCCCAGCCTATTGCCATATGTGCTGTAAGTTTGACATCTGGGGTTTGTTTGGGATTTTTTGGTATGAATTTAAGGTGGATGATGCGATGCCTTTTTTCTAAAAGGTCAGGCACAGGTAGTCTTCAACCATTTGTTAAGCAACTGTTTGAAATTACAAAGGCACTAAATGAAAGGTGGTCATAACCCAGTCTCCAGTATGCTTTTCTTATGGTTTCCTCCATAGGAAAGATAAATGCTTTCTGTTCTTGTTGAAAGACCAATTGTTAGATTTTGTTTTAAGGAGTCCTATTTAAACTTGATTTCATACTTTTTTTACTTAACCTATAAGACATCATATTGCTTGTTTTTAGTTGTAGCATTTGTTAGTAGCATCATGCTATCTTCAAGCTCTCACTCATGTGAGTGAGTAAAAGTAAGAAATAGCAGAAGTTTTCTTATCTCAATCAAAAATAAGACATTAACATAAAATCACAACTTTTTGTTTTTTCATAATAATATGAACAAGCAATTTTTATAAAGATCTATCAAGCTGATCGGTAAAACCCAAAATCAAAGTTTCACTCTTTTCCACTTCAATTACGAAGTTCAGAAGCAGAAATAAAAGTACTTACATTCTTTTCTTTAATCAAAATAGTCAAATTTGTCATTTCAGCCAACTCCAACTTCTGCAACCATTTGTCCATATTAAGAATTGAAGTGTCCTTCCATTTTTGTGCATACAATAGTCTTGCTGTTGTCAACATATATAGTAACAAAGTTCCAAATTTTTTCGCCAGGTCTTTTTCCATTAGATCCAAAAAGAAAAATTTGGTTTTATCTTTATCTCCATTTTCAAAATGTTCTGAATTAAAATACGAATCATATTCCAATTTTTTTTTTTGGCTTTATCACATGTCCACTATAGATGATAAAAAGTCCCTTCTTTACTTTTATACTTCCAACATTCATTTGACATATCTTTATACATCTTAGATAACTTATCTGGTGTTAAATACCAACAATACATCATCTTATAGAAATTTTATTTTAGATTATAATTTGATGTAAATTTTAAACTCTTCATCCATATATTTACAAAGTCAATGGGGAAGCCAGATTCACTTAACGACCATGTTACTAACATAACAGCTGAAATTGTTAACCTAACAACTGCGGTAGAAAAACTTGTAAAATGGAGCAAAATTCAGTTAAAAATTGTCTCACTTAACAACATAAATTTTGGGCTCATTTGTGGTCATTAGTTGAGGGTTATCTGTACTGCCTACTTTGTATTAATTGAGGAAGTAGGAGTTGTCCACACTCGCTACTGTTAAGTCTAGAAATTGTTGTAGTGGGTAAGAATTTTAACAGTGGAATAAGCTTTTATTCTAAGCTTTTAATTCTTTATTTTAGTGCATTAAGTTTTTTGTATTTGTTTTACTGTAATTTTAACAAATATTCTGGGAACAGGTTGAAAAATATGGATTAAAAAGTATTTTATTTTTGGAATAATAATAAGCCCATCCCTCTTTCATAGATCAATGCTTCCTGTGCCACCTGCCGTTGGGCCAGCCTTCAGTTTTGAGCTGGATGTAGAAGATGGTGAAGTAGAAAACTATGAGGTTGGTTAGCAATCTGAAGTATAGTCATGAGGATTTAATTTAAAAAAAAAATCTCAAATTGTTAGATTAGTTGTAATTGGTACTGGAAGGCAGTTTACACAATATTAATTTTTATCTTATAATCAGCCAACTCTGCTTAACACTGGCCAGAAGTCAGAATGATTGCACTGTGAGGGAGGGAAAGTCTAAAATTGTGTGGAAGGATCTCATAGAGCATGTTAGGATTTCTCCTTATGCATAATACTTTTGAAGCATCCTCTTTCATGCCACTATTTTTAGATGTGATTTTTAAAAAATGCATCCTTAGATGAAAACCATAAATTTGTGAATGTCTTTGTTTGGAATAGAAAAATATATTAATTCCATAAAGCTAGTTAATGTGTAAGAATATACCATATTTTTTGCACTATAAGATGCATTCTATTCTGGGAGGCCGATCCAACCGCCAATCAGCAGTGACGGCTCCAGCATTCCCTGGCAGCGGCAGCAGCTCAGCTCAGTTGATCTGTGGTTGCGATAACGTGCTGAAGCTGACCAGGCTGTTTGCTGCTTGCTGCAAGGACGCTAGCCAGGTGAATACCAGATGGATGCTGGGAGGCAGAGGCAGATTTTGTGTGTGTATGTGTGTGTTTTCTTCCTCTAAAGCTAATGTGTGTCTTATAGTCCAGAACGTCTTATAGTGCAAAATGTGGTATTTACACAGTTGGATTTCTAAGATCTGTTCATTTTGAATTTAACTGCCAAGTAAGAATTGTTTACCTCATATGTATATATCTACATAGTATACCCTTCAGATAATTTTGGTTTTGTATATCATATGGATTGTATATTCTGGTTTCTTCCTCATCACAAACTAGTAGTGATATGAAAAAATAAGGGGTTGAACTAAAGAATTATTTCTCCCATAGGCACTGCTGAACTTGGCTGAACGACTGGGTGAGGCCAAACCAAGGGGTTTGACAAAAGCAGATATTGAACAACTTCCGTCTTATAGGTTCAACCCAAATAACCATCAATCGGAACAGACTTTGTAAGTTTTTCATACTTTCATTGATCCTTTGTTGCTGGAGTCCTGCACAGAAGCACCTTAAGCTTAAAATTATTTTCCAGCTTGTGTTGTTGACCTTTGGTTTTGAGGCTTTTCCAGTTAACCTCTGAACTGAATTCTTAAACTAAGGCGTTAACATTTTAATTCTGGCTGTCTACTCACAATATTTTAGATTTCAGAAGGGGCACATATTCTCTTTTGCTCCCTTTTACTATATTGGAATTGGACTGGAACAGCAGAAAATTAGGCGAAGGAAAAGCCATTCCTATAAGATGAGAAGTAGCATTTCTGTATCTTCAGAAATTCAGTCAACCTTCCCTTCCTGTAATAATACTGTACATTGGTATCTGCCTTTGAAATATGAAAATTATCAAATCATTTTGCAATGTAGTCTGGAGTATAGATTTTCAAAGTGAAAATGTATCACATAAAAATATAACAATAAAATAATCCTTTTTCTTGAATTTATACCTCTGCTCGTTTAAAATTGGCCTTATTTTTAAATCTCTGCCTTATTTTTGTTCCTCCAAAATGATAAATAAAAATAAACATAAATCTGCATTTTGAAAAAAATAAACATATACTCCTCACCGAATCTCTATAATGAGAGTTAGAAGAAATATATGGGAGAGGATTTAAGAAAAAAACCCTATTATTTATCATTCATCATTGTCTAAAGTATTGCTAAAAAGGACTGAAGTTGAATTGAGAATTCAACAATTCAATTTTTGCATGAATTTAGATCAGGCATTTCTAAACTCCTAAACAGGATTGTAATTTTTTAAATTAATTCAGCTCGATGTGAAGCCTAAAATCTGATTGATTTGTTTTCCCCCCCAAAACTAGCAGCCTTTTGGAAAGCATTTCTGTGATGAAATAATTCATTTTAGAATAATGAGTATAACATAAAGTCAAGGTATTCATACTTTGCTATCCTTCAGTACCCTAAAATAATAAAAGCAGTATAGTATTACTTTGAAATGCAAGAGCAAAATGCATTTTGTAAAGATATAATTATAAATGTAATTATATAAATAAAAATACTTTTATATAGCTCTGTTATTTTTTTAAATACCCAAGTGATCTTGGTCAATAAGAATTTAATATGAAGTTAAATCAGATAATTAATGACATTAATAATGCATATTTTATATTTTCCCAAACTCTGAATTAAAAAAAGTGGTGAGTCACACAACTGCTTTTCTTGTCAACAAATTCAAAGTGTTAAAAACATTTACCTTCTATACTGCTCATTTCAAGTATTGAAAATCTATACTAGAGTCAACTCCCTGCTTACCTTCAGTTCTATTTTCATCTACTTGAGGATTGCTGAGGTAATATATGTAAAATGCTTTACAGTCCAAGTGGTATAATAAGAACTAGGAATGTGTAAAACATTCCTTGCACAAGCTGTTCCATGCACAAACTGTTCTGTATGCAGAACTACTGGATTTGGGTGATCTGTGCCCACACTGCAACATGCTGGCTGTTTTGTTTCAGTCATGGCACATAAAGGAACTGTTTTGATACAGGCACAAATGTTTCAAGAAGAAGGGAGCAGGAGAAAAGTCAAGGATATTGACAGCTGAGGTGGTAAGGAAGGTGCCAGGAAGATTGAGGGTTGGCATGTCAGGGATACTGAATGCTGTGCTGGAATATCGCAAGTGATGGGGAGAGAAGGAAGGGAGCTGGGAAGATCAGGGATAAGTGGGCCATTGGGAAGTTGCCATTCTGGGAATCACTGATGAAAATGGGGGGAGTTTCTTGCCTGTTTCGATTTTGCTTCATCCAAACCCTAAAACAACAACGAGATTCCAAATTCTGTGGAATGGAAGTTGATTCCAATTCCAGAATGCAGTGGTTTATTCTAAATTGGAAACAGAACATTTTCTCCATTTTATGCAGACCTGCATAAATGACCAATCTTAATAGGTGTTATTCTTTGCTCATAATTGATATTGAACTATATTTTTAGAATGTAAATGTAAAACAAAATCTGAAGTCAAATTTGTTAAATATAATGGTTGCTTTTGTTGAGTAAACTGTCTTGCAATGTTCTTTTTTAGGTGTGTAGTATGCATGTGTGACTTTGAGTCAAGGCAACTGCTTAGAGTTTTACCATGTAACCATGAGTTCCATGCCAAGTGTGTCGACAAATGGCTTAAGGTAATGTTATTTTTAGAAAGAAAGTTGTTTTAATCATGTCCATATTGCACACAGTAACTCTGCAATAGTCTGGCATGTTCAGAAGCATATTTGATGCTTGGAGCAGCAGTTATCAAACTGTAGGAATTACATTTCTTTCTTTAAGATGTGTCTGTTGAAGAATAGAAAGTGTTTTAATCTTTCCTAAAACAATGTTTTAAAACTGTCATTAAATATTTTTAAAAATGTATATTTAAAATTTAGCTGGTGTCACCAGAAATAGATGTACGAACAACAGCATTCTGCAAAACATAATTTCAAGAGGAAATTGGAAATTTCAGATGATGCCTTAAGTTCTATTGTATCACTACAACGGTAAATTCTAAAGAATCAGTATACAAAAACCTAATGTTCTGCATAGACAAGGTTATTCAGGTTTAATTTCAATGGCCTGTAAAAAAGGCATGTGTATGAACAAATTTGGGAGAAATTTTTAAATATAATTAGGTGTCACCATTCGTCCTATGAAATTGTGTAAGGGCAGAGATTTACCGTAGTATCTAAATTGATATTCTCACTAATGTATATGACAGTTATATAGTCAACATTTTTATCCTACTTTTTAAAAAGAGAAAACAGATTACCTGCAGTCTACTGTACACAGAACATACCATTTGTTTATAAACTATGTATTCATTCATTCATTCTCCATACCCCAATCTCACTTAAGTGGGCAGCTTACAAATAATAAAAACATAGTATAAAAACATAAGAGCAAAGTTAAAAACAAATTTAAAAGCAATATTAAAAGTTAAGTTAATGAGGAGAGAACCACCCTATGACAACCATCCCTGGGATTGCATATCACTCTTTGAACCCAATGCCAGTTGGCAGATCCAAGTCTTAACAATGTTCCTGAAGGCCGGAAGAGAAGGGGGGAACATCTCACCTCCGAGGTAAGGTGTTCCAAAGGGGAGGAGCAACAGCAGAGAAGACATTGTCTTTGGAATCTACCAGTTTAAATTCTTTAGCCAATGGGATCCGCAATATACTCTCTCTGCCTGATTGGGTGGAACAGTACAATACAGTTGGAGTGAGATAATTCCTCAGGTAACTTGAGCCATGCCATGAAGGGCTTTAAAGATGATAACTAACACCTTGAACTGGACCCTGAAACAAACTGGCTCCCAAGCTTGTATATGCACAACCCTAGGAGTGTCCAAGACCACTTACACTCTTCACATTTTGAAGCCTTTTTGTGTTGTATTTTATATGATTGGTTTATAAATGTTGAAATATTATAGGGAATATTATAGAAACGTGGTCATTAAGGATTTGCATTTGTGGCATGCACATTATTCAAGTTTTACTAAGGGTGTGTATGAATACTTTTTGCTTTGTTTTTGGATGCTTTTTGTTTTATTTTCTGATTTTGGGGAGGCATACAAAATAAATTGCACAAGCTCAGGTTTTCAGTCCTATAGAAGACAGTATCAGGGTTTTCCTCTTGTGTAGTATCCATGTATCTTTTGTGATCTACGCATCCATGCCAAGTGCTTAATATCCCTGAAGACCTCAGTGATTGTAAGAATTTTGGTCTTCCCTTTCTGACACTGTAGAAAGTTATATTTGCAATTTATCTTTAGGAAGTTTCAGCTAAAAACATTTAGAACAAAAGTACATATTGACTCTTGATTTTAAGTATGGTTATGACCCTTGAGGTTTGGTGTAGTTTTTTCATCTCAAAATTCTGTTACCTTACTGAGCCAAGGACAAGTAATCGGCCACCAAGTCTTGTTAGCAGATTTGCTGAAACTGTTGTTTCTAATTTTAGGCTGAAATCTTATGTAGATATCGGCATAAGGCAGAAATACAAGTCAAGGAGATGAAAAGTCAAGGACACCCATTCAATTTCATTGTACACATGTGCATTGACAGTAAAGGTTTGATTTGAGGTTTGATCCTACCCTCAAAATCTTTCCATATTAAGTTCATCCTCCAAAGCAATTCCTACATCTTTTGAAGATAATATTTCATTTATTATGGTGAACAGTTTTTTGTCCCTCAGAGGGGTGTTTTCTATTTTGTAGTCACTGTAGCCTTCCTTCAGCAAAACATCTTTTTTGTATTTTAGGCAAATCGTACCTGCCCTATCTGCAGAGCTGATGCTTCAGAAGTGCATCGTGATTCAGAATGACCAGTCTAAGAGCACAATTCTACTTTGGGTGTTCCTAGTCACATGTGTGTATATATATATATGAACTCTCCATTGAACTTAACCCGTGTGGCTTCCAGCCTTCCCTTTACACAAAAGGGTCAATGGACCTTTCTTTGCACTGTGTGATTTAATCAACTATAAAGCTTATAATTAGTCTTCACAATTATGGGATTGTTATACTAACTGTGTGATTGGAACTCCAAAGATTTTTTTTTTCTTTTAGCTTAATTTCGTGTGTGCACTAACATTCCCTGGTTTTTGTGTGATCATTCCGAGTGTTGCTGCGAGATTACAGTGGAACGTGATCTTCTAGCATGTGCTTTTATATAAAAAGTGGTAGCTCCAAACAATATAGCAATCTACCTTATATAGAGCCTTCAAATACTGTGAGTGAGAATAAATGGTGTGGGTGGGTGCGTTGATCGCAGGATGTCTGTTATGTATGCAGGCGAGCAAGAGTTTGGCGATAGCGTGTGAGAGGACTTATATACCAGCATGTACTGAGGATGTATGTGTGTAGTATTAATTATGCTGCAATGTATAATCTTGTGTGTTATTTAAACAGTACTAGTACTGTACACTGGTTTCTTTCCTTGCGTTTGCAGTTGCACACTGAATGCAAAGGGTGCAGCAATTATAGACATTTGATATTTCATCCCCCATGTATTTAATAGTATAAAAGGTCCTTTTTGCTTTTATCCAGATAAATATTATGCTTCCCATTAATTGGGGGTCCTATATCTGTCATTATAGAGCATATTGATTCTCAATTACAATTAATTAGCCTTAATTTTAGGCTGCTGGAATTTTTACATTTTTTTTAAAAAAAATCTTGCAGCTCACTGCTAACTGTATAAGGAGTTGCAGCATTGCACAGTCAGGTAGCAATATTAAAAATTCTCAATTGATAACGGAAAAGCTGATTGTCCTCTCTCTTTTTAAATTCTTCCAATCAATATTGTTTCTTTTTAATTGAACTTTGGAATACATTGTTTTTAAATTTCAGAGAGTGAAGATAACTTTGTTTTGAGGTTTTTTTTTAATTTTTTGTCTATAAATACAGAAACAGAGAGGATCTTCAAATCTTGTGCAAATGCTTCTTGTATTGTTGGCAATATATTTGCTTAAATATACAGATACACTGGCACTAATTCACATTCCTTGCCATATACAAGCTACCATATACAATACCTTTTAAAGATTTTTTCCCCCTTTTTCAAAGCCTTCAGTTTTGTGAACAAAGTAAACCCTTAGCACTTTCTTAGAGATAGAACATTGTGGTTCTCCATCTTAGCCATGGTACCATGTTCACCTTCTACTGCCTGGCAAGTGTCACAAATGCAGTTTCTAGCTTGCTACACTGGGTAGCAAGTTTTTGTGTGGATGTTAAAGCATCCTCAGTATTGTATGGATAGTATGAAGAATATTCATGGTCAAGAATGGGGTATACGAAACAAGAAAAAAAAAACCTAAATGCTGTGAATTTGGAGTTGACCTCCTTTCAACTGCCTTCTGAATAATGTAGTGGTAAAATTGGCATCACTTAACATTCTGGACTTGGTGTTTAACTTTTTTTACAACAAAGGAAACAGTTGTCTACCCATGGCTACATGATTCTCCAAGAGAGGAACATTTATTTCTGGATTTCATTTTTAAGCGCCAAAACCTTTGATTGCAACGGCACAAGCGCTGCAGCTATCGCTGCAAGTCAGCTTTCTGGATCTTGTGTGTCTTTTCTGATGCTTTATATGCTGCTATATATTGAATCTCTTTATTCCTCCAGAACAGTGTTGGTTGTGAATCATCCTCCTTCCTCAGAGCTCTGATGACTAATTGCAGTGTGTGGTTCTACAAATTAAAAAAAGCACAATTCCCACCAACCTTCCTTGTTTCAGATACTGTTTGCCTCTGTTTAGTAATTTAGACGCCTTAGTCTGTCCATAGTGTCAGGAACTGTAATCTGTGTGACAGATTTTACACGTTACAATTTTTCTCTTCAATGTGCTCTAAGAAATTGTCTCAAGTGTGTTGAAAAGTTTAAATTATTGCACATGGTAAATTTTATTTTTTTAAGCAAACAAAATCATGGGTCGGGAAGTGGGAGGGAAGCCACACATATTTTACAGAAACTCTGGATCTTTTTTATATTGCTGGATTTTCAGAAAAAGAAAAAGAAAAAAGAAAAAATTACCACACAGAATTACCATACTACTACCCTGCTCATTGTCCGCTGAGTATCCACTCAGTGTGAAGCTTGCTTTGGTAAAAGTAAAAGACGTTTTCTGGAACACAGTGATGAGGCACATTAGTATCTTAATTCCGAGAAAGGGCTTTCCAGCCCTGCATCTGGATCCAATATTGCAGTGCAGCGTCTGTCCCTTGAATCCCCGTTTTGTTTGAAGGACACTGTTGATGGAGGGATAGGACTACAGGAGGGGAACTATTCTGGTAGCATACTCAAGTTAATTGTTGCACTCTTGTGGCAGATCTTTTTGAATGACTTGTTCGCTTGGGACTCTTGCAAATGTGTGCAGGTTTGCTTCCTGTGGTTAGGTTTGTGTGAGACACATGTGCATGTGTTTTGAATCAACTCAAAGCTGGCTGCCATGGAATTCTGAACCCATTGCAGCTGGCAGATGAGAGGGGAGATCATTCTTTGCAGTAAACTGCCATGCATTATGCACATTGACACATCTAATTCTACAGCCCTCGATGCCTGACAGCACCTAATTATACTATTGGGTAGCCTCTTCCCCCTTATCCCTACCTCTCCCTAATGGAAAAAAAATAAATAAAGTTGGCTTTATCATGTTGGCACTGCTGGGGTTTTATTTGCATGAATTGTCAACTTAATTTGACCTCCTGGCTTTTTAAAAAATAAATGGTATAAAGGCCTTAAGGATAATCTCTTTAAGGTCACACCTCTTGGTTTTCTTTTGCAGATTATTTTATGGAAAGTAATTTCTTTTGTATAAACTTCTTTGTACAGTCTCCAGAATGTGATATTTGTCGCAGCTGTTAACATTTCCACTTCTTGTACTATTTGGGATTTACCAACTCTTAACTTTGCTTTCTAAAAACTCAATTTAAAAAATCCTGTTATTTGTAGACATCAGAGAATGGTGGTTCTCTCACCTTTGCTCCCTTTGGTACCTTCAGTTACCTCATTTTGGTATTTTTTTGTGTTGCAAATTTGCTAATGATTATAAAAGCTTATGGATTTTGTTAGAATTATATTTGTCAAGTGTTTTCTTTAAGATCATACTCCATTGTATCATTTAACATGTAGTTTTAAATGTATTATAAATATCTGTAACCAAATCATTTGAAGGCTTGATAAATTTTTAACAAAATTTGTACATTTTTTATGAGAGTTACTAGTAATGCTTTACTAAGTAGTGCAATGAATTTTTATTTTTAATCCCTGTGCCCAATTTTGGAGTTGAGAGGGTTGTTCAGTAATAAATGTATGATGTACACTTAGACAATTTTGTGTTTTTTCTTGTAAAGTAGCTATTTAAAATCTATTAATTGGCCTGGGACCCTCCCTTTTGATTTAAAAATAGAAATAGAGGTTGAATTATATAGCAAGAAAATTGTTAAAAACTCAAATAACAATTTTATTCTAATTTAGCATTGATACATCATTTAAAATTTCAGCAACTGAAGGTTTGGAACTACCCAGTCTCTTTAAATAATATTGCTTTGGATATTCACGTGGATTACTATGTATTATTTCTTTTGGGTATTCATGTTGTTATATATTGTTGCTTTTTTATAATATCTTTTTTAATGTGTGAGGCTCAGTTATACATTTAAACTATCAGCTTACTAATGGTTTATTACTAGCCTCTTTACGGTAAAAAGTAAACAGGCAGATGTGGGGCATTCCATTTCCAGATTATTTATATGCAATCTAAAATGCTCTTTTTGTTTACATCTGTAATGTGCCAAAGCATCAAAGTGTATGCCAATCCCTATGCATTTGTATATTCTTGTCTGATGGACTCATATCTCAGTTTATGAAACTTGATTTGCATAAACTTTGTTTGGCCTACTCTTGATATTTTGTTACAGATCTAAGCAAGTGGAGCTGAATCTAAGGGCGGTGGAATATTTCTGTTTCTTCTCTCAGCTGGGTGAAAGAGGGGTTGGATCCCTGCATAATAGATGGTGCTTGTCTAGTGATCATTCCTTTGTTTACAAAAGTATGTAGGATACTTTCAATTTCAGTTTACCTTCCTCCCATTTCCTGCTTTTTTTCATTGCTATTCAGGACTCAGATGTTTTCTATAGGAAGGATACTCCTGGAAAGCTCCATATTTTACTTAAAAATATGGTGTGTGTTTTTTTTAACTTGGAACAAAATCTCAGGCCTCTATTCGCCACCAGAATACTCTGGAAATAGTGGAACAGGACCAAATTTAATATGGAGGGAAAAGCCAGCGAAACTAAGATTTGAGTATAAAGATAGGCCAGATCTGGCTGAGAGTCACAAAAGAAAAATCCCCAGTCCTTTGAAGAAGAATTTGGGCAGTAACTCCGAATGTGCCTATAGAGTTACAATGAGTAAGATTTTTCCAGTTTGAAACATTTTAATTTCAAAAGTACTGCATTTTGAAGGCTAGACGGTTTGATAGAAACAACTGTTCTGTCTGTGCTTTCCAAACATTTTCCAGGGCTCACTCAATAATTCCATAAATCTTGTGAGCACAAAATAGCACCATTTAAACTCAGTCCATTTCTGGAATGGCGTAGAACGCCAGAACGCTCCCAGTAGGATTGGGACTGCCATTTTGGTGCTTGATTTTTGCCACTGTTTAGGCATGCAGAAGGGCACAAAAGTGGCAACTTTTTAAAGCAGCTGATTTTTTTCCCCAGAATCATGAGGAACCTGCAGTTCTAGGAAAAGATACAGTTGTTTTAGAAGGTTGTAACCAAGTTCTGTGTTTGTGCTTCTACAACTCTGAAGCCTCTTTTTGAGTGAAATCAAATTCCTACACAGCCCTAGTAAAACTTAAAGAGTAATTTAGTATTTTACTAAAAGGGAAATGCAATTATCACTAAAACATATTAATGTCTCAAGTGAGCAATGCCTTGAGAAAAATAAAGAGTACAGAGATAATTTAAAAAAAAGATTTCATAAGAGTTAAGTATGCTGATAGTTAACAGATGATAAATAATGGAAAAAGAAAATGCTAAGGATGTTTAACTTTCACTTAATTTGATCGCATGACTTTTTTATAAGTCCACCACAAGGTAACTTCAATCCTAGCATTTCAACCAGCATGGGAAAAGACAAATTTGTAATCTGTATATCTAAAAAAATCCCAGATAAGACAACCTCGGGCAACCAGAATCTTCCAGGTACGTGTTGGATCAACTCCCATTTTGCTTTCCTGTTAATCCTGCAGTTTGGTCTGGGGCTGTGGATCATGTTGCCTTAGGTCAGGGCTATCAAACTGCTGGCCCGTGGGCTGAATGCATCATGTGCTGGCCACACCCCTGCCCAGGTTAGCAAAGGGGGAAAAAGTTCTGATACGTCATGTGATGCCACTGTGACAACGCAAGTTTGACACCTCTGCCTTAGTTGGACCATAATTCCCTCTTTCCAAGCAGACACAGTAATGGCAATGCTAATATACCTGGGTGGTTGTTACTGGCAAAGAGTAGAACTATAGATTAGTTTTAAGAACCACTTTGAGGACAAAAGGTAATTTGAGGATGGAATTCCCAAGAAAGGACTGAGCCCTTGTTCCTAAATAAGCCTTTTCTGATTTCCCCATAACTCTGTCCCCATTTTTTTGGTTTGTGTTTTTTTAGGAAGACAGATTTGATCTACATATTCAAAGGACCCGCCATCCTTGACAAACTGTTTAGTATATTGGCCCTGTTGCTATGGCATAAAAAGTCTAGTTGTTTCAAATATAATTCTGGGTAGCAGGGGGTGCATTTCTAGCAGCATTCATCCTTTCCTCAAATCAAAAAGACTCCAAAGGGTCTCTTTCCTCCCTCAATGATAGAAGATCCAAAAGGAGATGCAATTGAGTTGCGCGCCCCCCCCCCCCCCCCCATATGAATACAAACAGGGTAGGGGAAAAAAGTTTATTTAACAAATTTTATTAACTGTTTTTCAAATCTTAAAAGAATTTGTCCATTATTGTTTGATCATTTCCTTAGAGCAAGATGAATAGAATGACACCATCATGAATCACGCACACAAAAAATTATGCAGATATTGCATCAAATGGTTGAGGAATCAAACCTGCACCCACTTCCTCTCCTTGTTTCTGAGCTTCCGTGGCATCCGTATAGTGGAATACTTTTTACGAGAGGCATATACCTGTGTAGATTCCATAGCACATAGACTGCATCTCCACTTTCACAAGCTGCAGCCTATATGAAGTTTATATAAATGTAACATTCAGTAGCATGTACCAGAATGGCCCAGAAACAGGGTGGGTGGACTAACACTTGCCTGAAATATCCATTTGAGCTTTTTAAGTAAACCAATCTCACAAGAATGAAATCTCTTGGACACTTTTCAAGCATAAGCCAGCACATTCTTCATCCAAAGTTTTCAAGATTGAAATGTGAATTATTAGGATATCATAAATAGAATAATGCTAAATCATTAAAAACATCTTGAGTGATTCTGATTCATTACAAGGCACATGATACAACCAAAAACAATACATCATAAACAGAATTATGACAGGGTCATGTTAAAAACATGTTGACTCTATTGCTTCCCAATAGGAATTGTTTATGATAACCAACTTTATTTTTTCTTTCAGAGAAGCAGTTATTGATCATAAACTCAATTTCAGGGTAGAGTTTTCCTTAGTGTCTAATAATCAGGTTTGTCTGTACAAGCTGATCAGATACTGGTACTTAGTACTCTAGAAGCACATAAGGGAGGTTTAAAAATCTAAAATATAGTTTTCATACATTTTATACTTTCTCTATAGCCAAACCTTAATGATTAAGACAGGAAAGGAAGACTGACAAATCAAATTGCAAGAACATAGAATTTACTCAAAAGCATATTCTCTGTGGTATTCCCAACTAGCACTGCAGTTCTTGTCCTGAATTCTTGACGCTAGAAGAGTCTAATCTTAACATGAGGACTAGTATTGTTTAATCTTATGAAAGTATTTCCATAGCTGTGCAGTACTTTTTGGGCAATAACTCAACTTGAAGGCCATGATGTCATTCCTGACCGTAAGGCCCTCAGCAATACTTTCTGAAGAAAAATGTAATTACTCTATTTCAATGAAAGTCTGTTCTTCAGAAATGAAATTCTATCTGAAAGAAAAATCTCACCACGGTTCATTTTCCCATATACCTTCAATGTAATTTTAAGTATTAGGACTTTAATATTTTGGCCAATCACACTTCCCAAGACAATCCTTGATAAATATATAATACCACTCAGCATTTCATTTTTTTCACATGATTTTCAACTGCATCTTCAACAATGGTCTCATCTTCATCAATATTGACCTTGACCTTCTTGCCGACCAATTCGAAAATATCTTCTGGTGGATATCCTTTGGGTTCCCCCACCTTTATTGTGAGCATGTCCAATGTGAGCGTGGTGCCTTCAGGGATCCTGACCTTGGCAATTACGGATTTCCCCAACTGCAAAAAGCATAATTTAAGTAGGCAGTTATTCTACGGAGAACTTACAACTGAAGTGCCATAAGCTATTCATAAGCAACAGATTTCAGAGAAGTCTAACCTGAAGCAGGAGGTAGAGGAAATGACCGTGCGTGGTAACATACACTACAGCAATATTGCCACACACGGTAGAGTACATTCATGGAACGTTTGCTAGGTTAGATCAGAATGAAAAGCCCTAATAAAATTAAGAAATCTGTTGCATAGTCCAAGATCCAGTTCTTATCCATTTCAGTCTAAGAAGCTCATTTGCAATTGTCACCCAACTTCTTTAAAACCATGATGTTGTCTCCCCACAAATTGTATTCAACTCTGAACTTAATATAGCACTTGAACAGCAAGAATACTTATTTTTGAAGTGGAACAGAGAAGGTGACCCAACCTTTTGCATACTTTTCATACTGTTGATACTTAAAGAAAATTGTGGCCATGGTAGTACGGTAAGATCTTTTTCACTTATAGAATGGTTGCCACAGTGGTATAGTCAGTCATATAGCAACTGATCAGAAGTCGACTGATAAAGACTACATCACTCTGACTACAATACTTGCAGTGTGAAAGCTGAACCATTCTTGGAAGTTGTAACGATTCAGGAAGTTGATGTATTTAATCAAACACTATTCCTTGTACATGACTCTGTAATTAATTCTGCAGCATGAGTTTTCATAACAACTTAAATATTAAAAAATGAAGTAGCCAAGGGAGTCATGATCCCCAAATAGCAAGGATAATTTTGGCCATTGCTCTCCTTGTATAGGACCTACTCCACACCAAATGATCTTGAAAACTAAAGGTGGGCCGCAACTTACAACCCCAACTGAGCCCCAAATTTCAGTTGCTAGGTGACACATTTGTGAAGTGTGTTTTGCTCCATTTTATGACCTTTCTTGCCACAATTGTTAAGTGAATCATTGCAGTTGTTAAGTTGGTAATACAGTGAATATGGCTTTCCCATTGACTCTGCTTGTCCGAAGATTACAAAAAGTAAATGACATGATCCTGGGACACTGCAACCATCATAAATACGACTCAGTTGCCAAGCATCCAAATTTGGATCATGTGGTCCCTGGGACGCTACAACGGTCATAAGTGTGAAACGGTCATCAGCCACTTTTTTCAGCGCTGTTGTAACTTTGAACAGTCGCCAAATGAATTGCTGTAAGTCAAGGACTACCTGTATTAGGGAATTCAAGAGCTAGGGGCGAAAGTGGAAAAGCAGAGGAACATCCCTGAAGAAGGTAAGGACAATCATTTCAAGGAATCTGCAGAGATGTCTCTATGCAAACATCAGGAACCAAAATCAATTGAACAGGTACTTCACCTCTTACCTTAAACCCCCACCCACCCTCCCTATGATTACCCAGCACAATGGTAATCATGAAATAGTTAAAATCATTTTCAGGATTTACCGGACGAAGACAGCATTTTCCAACCTGAAGCCAGAAGAGTTGGCTGGGTAGTGTAAGTAACAAAAGTGGTGCTGTGACATAAGCTTTGTCCCTTGGTGTGTGCATTGTGACATCACGCCCACATACAGAAGGAGTAAGGCTTGCATCGCAATAGTAGGGTGCCTCTTTTGGTCATTTTAACAAAGGCTCCAGTCCTGTGAGCATCTCTCTCCCTAAGCCTGCAGGGCTATATACTGATGTTCAGGTAACTGCATTTTTTTTAATATGATGGAAATGGGAAAATAAATGTACTGGGATGAACTACATTTGGCAGTTCAAATCTCACCAGGCTCAAGGTTGACTCAGCCTTCCATCCTTCTGGGTAAAATGAGGACCCAGATTGTTGGGAGGGAATATGCTGACTCTAAATCACTTAGAGACAGCTGTAAAGCACTATAAAGCGGTATACAAGTCTTAACTGCTATTGCTATTAACTCTAGTTAATTTTATTTTACGCTGAACAAATTTAGCATTTTTCCTATTTTCAGTTTTACATTTGTTTTGGCTTTGCCTGTTTTTGGTGATGGAGCCTTGACATACTAATCAAAAGCCAAGGATTGATCCAACAAAGTTATGCAGTCTTAAACTAGGGAGATAAAATTATGGAGCCCTACCTTCCAAGTTGTCACTGCAGAATTATTGCTGCAGGGTTCCTACATTCCAATTGTACAATCTGTTGCCCAGCAACCAATTATGGAAAACTTTTATGACTTGTTACCACATCAGCATTTATTAATTCTGGAGTTTGTTGTTCGCTGTCCAAAATGATCACATCTACTGGTTTTCAAATTTCCAAATTAACACAACAATTTGGGATTCCATGATAGCACAACTGCAGTAATGAATATATACAGCCAAATGTGTACTATTCCACCTTCCTTCCAATAAACTTAAAAGTTCCCAAACCATTTCTTATCCAGGCACAAACCAGATCCACCTTTGGTTTAGTTTCAGCAAGAGAGCAGTGATTGTGATCACAAAGCATTGCCTAATGCCCATGAATGTACATATAATTTTAGATGATTAATCTTATTAATCTAAGGATTTTGGTTCTGAAATTTGCAGATGTTGCTCAATTAACAGCTCCTACTGGTACTTTTTCCTAGAGCCTGGGATCTGTAATAAGGAATAATGGCAGGCAGAAATTCCTGTGGGAATCAGACTTTCACCAGAATGAAAGCAGCATCGCACTGTATCAGTATATTCATGAACCGGAATAGAGCTTGGTAACAAGGTCAACCAATGAATAGGCATAGTAACTAAATCAGCCAATGAGGATAGTTTGGAAACTGAAACTAGAAGTAGCCTAGGCTGGAAACTGAAACTAAAAGTAGCCTAGGCATGGCTCTATGTTAAGGTCTGCAACTCTGCAGCTATGTTGAGCTCTGAGTCTGTCTTATTGAGATGAAACTGCTTCTCCCTCTTGCTTGCCTGCTGATCTATTGAAGATGAAACTAATTTGCTTGCTTGCTGAAGACTGGAGTACTGCTCTGAGCTTGCAACATGTTTCTGTCTGAGTTTGTTCCATGTTGGAGAAATCTACAATTGGTTTGTAAAATCTACTTATGTCTATAAAGATGTTAAATGAAGCATCAGCCATCTGTGTTTTATTTTTCTGGTGCTGAATTATTACTGCAAAACTCTCAATACACTGCAAGACCCAAACTCTCTTGAACCTGCATGTGATGACAGGGGACAGCTTCATTGCTGCTTCCATCATGGGATGCTCGCTTGCCCACTACCACAGACACATCTGCTCTCAGCTTTAGTTTAGCGGTCTACTAGTAACAGGAGTAAGTCAATGGCTTTCCCTCAGTCATTCTCAAACACATAGAATATAATTCCTGGGAAGAAGGTCTTTCTGCCTTCAAGAGATTACCTTTTCATTGCAAGCTTCTTCACAAGGCAAGAGCTGTTTGATTGATGATCCCATGGCTTTCTCTACCATCCGGATGCTTCTCACCAATTCTGCTAACTCTTTGGGCTCCAGAGATGCTTGATGGTCGTTGCCTTTCCAGGTCTTGTCCAAAGTGATGTGGCGCTCCAATATTTTGGCCCCCATCGCCACTGCAGCAATAGAAATGGCTATCCCGGTCTCATGACCTGAATAACCAATAGGAATATCTGGGAAGGCTGAGCGGTATTCCTAAAATGACAATAAAAATGGACAGAAATTGCCAGTGCAAAGTGATTTGGCTCACTCATGTTTAATATGAAAGTTTTTGTGTCACAGTCCAATACAGGCCTACTCATCAGAAAAGTAAAAGTACCTATGCAGGCTTATTCTTCGTTGAAAGTTGTCACATTCAAAGCCTACTTAGCCCTGAGCTGCCAATCAAAATGGTCTTGCGGGAATTATCACAGCTATACTGTTCTACATTGCTATATTCTACCACGCTCCACCTCACTGACCGTTATGACACGAAGATTGACGTCTTCAGGGTGAAGAGGGTAGGCACTGGTGCACTGAAGAAAACAGAAATTTGGGTTGATGGGCTTCACCAGCTTGTAAACCTGCTGCATTATGCTCATTGACTGCATCCCACTGGAAATCACCATTGGGCGACCTGGAATGAAAAGCCAGGGCAGCATTTTTAATTTTACAAAAGATTGGCTTCCACAGGCAGGTTATATGAACTGATAACTATCAATAATTTTATTAAATCTATCCCCCTTTCCATCTGGATAGATCTGAGTCTCAACTTATTCGCTGCATCATTTCTTTTCCTCTTCCCAGTAATATTGTGGCCCCATTTTGCTTACTCCACAATACAGGTTTGAATTGTCCAATTATTTTACACTCCAAATTGGCAGACTTTAATGAATATTCCTATTCTGCAAGCAAGAAAGGATGATACATATCCATCTTGAAATTTCCCATTAAAGAGCTTCCAGCTAAACATTTTTTAGAAAGTCCTTCTAATGCAGGTGTGTCCAATCTTGGCAACTTTAAGACTGGCTAGGGAATTCCAGGAGTTGAAGTCCACAAGATTTAACAGTTACTAAGGTTGGACACCCCTGTTCTAATGCTAGATTTTAATAGAGTCTGTGAATCCATCTTCTATATTTTATCATTTTTACCCAGGATTAGTATTTGTTGGTTTTATGGCAGAATCATTTACAATTTATTTTAAGCACTATTCTAAACGTGATCAAATGTGACAAATTTGTCAACGTATTTTAATTATACTCAAGACTTTCCTAAACATTTGTCAACTAGTTCTAAGTTCAAAAAGACAGGATAGATATGTTTGAGGGAGTCCATGAAGAGAAACCTTTTCTTTGAAGAATACTATTGTTTTATTACCCATCAATCTTTACTGTAAAAAAAAAAACCTTTAAAATGATGTACTGTATTGTGAGAAACTAACATTCAGGAAAAGGGGAGGGATGTCTCTCTGGTGGGGGAGGGAGAGGGAGGGAGAGAGAAAGAGAGAGAGAGATGTGCATCTTATGGATTCTTTGGATACAGGAGCATGTGAATCCACATTCATTTATACAAATAAAAACAGGCGGTTGCACATCCATTATTTTTTTCACTCCCACTAAATTACCTTTTCGGGCTGTCTTCTCCAAGTACGGAAAATTATTTGTATCCCCGGATCCGACTTTAAAAAATGGAACAGCCAACTCGTGCAGAAATTCTACAGCCATCTATTGAGAAAGACACAAAATCGAAACAAAATCGAAACAAAATCTCCAACTGGATAAATGGGCCCATTAAAAAATTAAGAGGAGGGTTAAAAAGGCAATTTATAGTCCTACCAAAATCATGAAAGAAAATTTGCTAAATATGTTATTGGTTTCTTCCACACATCAATCCATAAAAACGGTTGGTTTCTTTGATCCACAGTACGGCTCTTTATGTTGTTCAGTGTTAAACTTCTATCAGTTTGGGTTCCATTTTCTCAAGTCAAAACACGATAGGCTCTGAAACTCCAACCCCACTTGTTAAAATCCCCCTGTAATATAGTCTGCTATTCTCTCCCCTGTGAGAAGAAAGACTAAAGATGCTGGGAACAAGCAGATGAAATGTGTAAAAGGACCTGAAGTAACCAAGCCAAAGAAGAGGCAAGAAATTGAGTCGTAAGTATGTCAATAAATTCTGGGATTGCTATTACAGGAAGAATCTCTGCCCCACCCCCCCACCCCCACCCCTTTGTGTGGGCAAGATCAGAAGCTGAGGCTCCTTTTAAATCTCAAATTCCAAATTCACAACTCTTACTTCATCCATGCCGGATGCTGTGAAGAAAATGCCAATCTCCTTGGCGTAGCGTTGCAGTTCTCGGTACTGATCGTGACTGAACTCCAGGTGGCGCTTGTGCTCCCCATAGGTTCTTCCCCAAGAGTGCTTGGAGGTGTAGGGCCTCTCCAAAGCTCTCCGGTTGAATTTGTGCTCCAATTCGCTTTTCTGGAACTTGGCACAATCTGCTCCGCATTCCTGCAAAGAGACAACCCCAGCAAGACTTTCATTCGGCCCCTTTAACACGCCCAACCTCACAAAACAAAGGTTGCGACAGGTCCTGCTCGGTGGACTATGCAGTAAGGCTGCGTGCTTATTTTATTTCTTTAAAACATTTATATAGCCTCCCATCTTATAATCAAACTTCAGAATAGAATAGAATTCTTTATTGGCCAAGTGTGATTGGACACACAAGGAATTTGTCTTTGGTGCATAAGCTCTCAGTGTACATACAAGCAATAAGTGATAGATCATGATCATAGTCATCATAAACACATTCATCATTCAGGCGGCTCCCAATCTAAAATATTAAAACAGCATAAAACCCATACTAAACCCTGGTGCCAAGTCAAGCTTCCAATGTGCAGTTATTTCATCTTACCCCAGAACTTAGAGGAAAAGGTGAAAAAGTAACTTCTTCAAATCTTTGCAAAAGGCTAGGCAGGTAGAGACCTGCCAAAGTTCAGGGGGCAGAGTGTCCCATAGGGCAGTGGCGGTTACAGAAAAGGCTTCCTAGCTCCCATCAGTCGACAATATTTAGGGGAAAGGGGCTAGGAGCATGCTGTTCTAACCAAGGTTTCCTGAGACCGTAATTAAGCACACGCATAGTCCAAACAACTCTTGTTTTATTTCAACGCTGGGAATTATGTTCATTCCCAGCCCATAATGAGTCCCAAACAGTTCCTCGAGATAAGCACCCGCCTTTATCTCCTTTGAATTGCTGCCAACAACTAAAGTGCCAAATGAACTGAAAAAAAACCAACCCAAGTACAAAGTCCACACATAACTTCAAGGTTTAATCCGAACAGAGCGAACGACTTTGCTTCCTGCAAAGATTTCTCTACCTTTGCACCTCCTTTATACCTTATGGGAGGGGCAATCACCTCTGAGCCTTACTCCCAAGTTGCCCCTTTTGTCTTAGCTGCTCTTGCCTTCTGGTAGCTCTGTGCACACATTCACTGGGAACAGGCTCCCCACTTGTTCCTCTACCTCACTACTGCAAGATTCTGGAGTCTCTGGAGTCAGCACATAACTCCCAGATGGTTCTGGCCCCATCTCTTTTATCGGACTCAGGACCCTCATCTGAGTCCTCCCCAGACTCCCGGACTGGTCCCTGTTCTTTCCCACTGTCTGATTCTGCTGCCACCTGCACAGGCTGCCAGCGAACCACAAGACATGCCCACACTATCTGACCTGTCAGATGGAATGGGTAGATGTCCTTGGGAAAAGTGGCCTCCCAGCTAGCCTGGCCCTGTGATATATAGTTCTTTAAAGGTGATGACCAGCACCTTGGATTGCACCTAGAAAGAGACCGGAAGCCACTGCCGCTTGCACAATGGTGGTATTAGATGGGCATACTTAGACTTAGAATAACTTTATTGCCACTTGGAATGTATACTAATCAGCATACATTAAAATGGCATTTCATTGCATACAGATCTCAAAGAGTCACCCCCTCCAATATACACTACATATACATGGCAAACTAACTAACTAACAACTTAGGGGCATCCATCACTGCACACAGTGCTGTGTTCTGACCTGCACTAGGCCTCCCTCATCCTCATGAAGGACTTTGCACTCCGCTAAATAACCTGCACGTTTAACGGCCACATCAGGGAGAGCAGAGGATGGGAACGTCATTAAGCAAAACCATCTAGCTTATCAGTCACCATCACTTGCAACTATAATGGGCTGGTTTCGTGATGATCGTACGCCGAGGACTGCCTGTACTTTAAAAGCACCACCACAAGAGGTAGTATGCACAATAATATTGCTAAATGATTAACAGCAATATTTTTGTGTGTATGGTATACGTAATGCCAAAATGGCAGCACTCTTGCATATTTACAGTTGCAAACAATAAAAAATATATTTTTAAAAAAAGATATTATATACAATGTAAAAAAAAAAGAGAGAGAGAGATGATTTCTTCGCTCCCAGGCAGGTGGCAGCAGAAGTCATAAAACCTCATAGAAACATGACACAAAGTGACATCCGTTTCTCTCTGCTCTGTGAACTTAATGGAAGATGATGATGTGCACCTAAACCATTCTGAAAAATCCCGCGGTCACAGGAATAAAGCAAGTAGGGCTCTTTTTTCTATATTGTTTAGGCATCTTGCAGATCAGCTGCCCAACTGATAAATCCCTTAATACTGATGAAGGGAGTAAATCCTATTTCTAAACACATCCCGAGATTCTCCATATGGTAGGCAACATATATGCTGCACCCTGCCTTGTTCACGTAGGTTTAATGGGAAACCACACAATTGCCTCCTATTTGTAACTCCCCCATCTTTCCCAAACTTTTCTGTCCTGGTGGGAAAAGTGGAACAGTGGCGCAACCGTCACACATCCAGGTTCCAGAGGTGTAGATGTTCACCTGATTCTTTTTTGTTCTATGCTTTATATTGAAAGCTTCGCTCAGAGGTGACAATCCCAGACCTTATATCAGCGAATTCAAACAGGCATTTTTAGTGGTGGTTATCCAGTGGTGGTTAAGGAATTGGACGGACATTTGAGAATTCCAGCTCCTAGTCCACTCTTACTTTGGGTCGCGTTTACTTTTCTTCAATTTGGCTCTCTCACTGGGCCCTTTCCTTTCCCTTCCTTCTTTCCTCTCTTTTCCTTTCCCTTTCCTTTCTTTTTTTCCTTTCCTTCTTTCCTTCCTTTCTCTTTTTTCTTTCTTTTCTCTTTCTTCTTTCCTTTCCTATTTTCCTTTTCTTTCTCCCTCCCTCCTTCCTTCCGGGCCGATTAAAATGCACAGCTTCACAAAAGAAAAACGGAATACAATCCACATAAACCATTCGACGCAACGCCGGTCCTCCAAACCAAATCAGCTCCACCCAGCTACAAGTAAGCCAAGCGAAGGCATCAACCGCCGGACCTCCAGGAATCAAACCAAGGCTCCCCCTCTTTCTTTTGCCTCCGGTTAAGCTTAGCCACTCATCGCCTCCCGCCTTTCCCGAGAAGCCCACCATCCTCGTCCTTCGCCTTCAGGCCAAGCGCCCCCGAAACCCGCGCTCGCGCCCCTACCTTAGCCACCCGGATCATCTGCTTGGCGATCTCGAGATCCCCCTGGTGATTTTGGCCAATCTCGGCGATAATAAAGCACGGGTGCTCTCCGCCGACCAGCCGGCCCGGGCACAGCTCAAACTGCAAAGGCATCGTGGCGATCAACGGGCTGGGGAGCGGGGCGGTTGACCCACGGCCGCAAAGCAAGCTCCGCGATCAGACCGAAAGCACCGCTTTGCGCACCCCACTTCCCGGCATCGACAACCTATCACGGCGCATGCGTTCCCGATGGCCCACGCCCAGCTGCCCGCCGGAAGGCGTTACTTCCCTCGGTCGGTGACGGAAGGAGGCCGGCGCTGCGCCGCATGATCCAATCCGATCCGAAGCCAATCAACGCTACAAGCGTGGCACGATTCCCCACCAGGCGACCTCGGGATCTGGGTGTAATCTGGGAATGGAGAGACTTTTGGGTGGGGGGTTCATGAGCTGGGGTGTTTCGAAGGAGGAGGAGGGGAAGAGGAAGGAGAGGAGGAGGAGGAAGGAAGAAGAAGAAGGAGAAGATGATGATTTAAGACAGGGGTTTCCAACCTTGGCAACTTTAAGCCTGGCGGACTTAAATTCTCCTTTCTGGGAGTTGAAGTCTGCCAGGCTTAAAATTGCCAAGGTTGGAGACCCCTAGTTTAAGAGAATTTTTAAGATCCTCGTAGTGTTTATTCTGGCTGAGTAATTTTTCTATGAGACTTAATGACAACCCTTCATGTCCCAATCTGCACCACAAGAGGATCGCCTAAGATCGCTTAGGAAAGCCCAAAGGCAAAAAAAACCCTGCCCATTATACCATTACGGATTCGTTCATAAATTTAAAACTACTTTTGTTTTTTAGACGGCCAGATGGAGGCCGCAGATGATGAATTTTGGAAGGAAACAGGAAGAGGTTAAGGCAGGGGCCTTCAAACTTGACAGCTTTTAAGACTTTTGGACTTCAACTCCCAGAATTCCTCCTCCAGTCATGTTAGGTCAGGAATTCTGGGAGTTGAAGTCCACAAGTCTTAAACTTGCCAAGTTTGAAGACCCTTGGGTGAAGGCTAACACCCATTTCTTTTGGCGACAGACCAAGGAAAACCCCTTTGCGTAAAATAAAGCTGAAGGCTGCAAAAGGTTGTGTTTCTTTCTCTTGTTTCGGAAAGACTTTGCACAATCCCAAGACTTTAGGATAGACATAAGGAGAGGGGGAAAGAATTTGGGAGATTTCTGATTATTTTCTGTTTTGTATTTGAAAATATTGGATAGAGTGGTCCAATCTTCCCCAACCAATTGCCTACTGGCTATGGATTATGGGATGTGTGGTCCTGTAGGTCTGGAGAGTACCCCCTTTTGTAATGGTGTAATGCATTTAAACCTCACATTTCTTTTAAAAATAATTGAATTTGGTTTGTTTTGAATGTTAGGATATTTGCTTCAGCAGCAGCCTTTCCACACCTCAAAGTCATCAAATGTGTTTCCTGGTAATTCTAGAACTGATCCCCCAACAGACCTAATGGGTTTTGAAGAAGTCTGATACTTGAAAATGTAACTTTTCCTGTTCCCTCCTCTCTAAAATGAATGTGGAGGACCAAGGTATAACCCTTTGGTCTTTAAAGGTGAAAGTACCCATTGCAATACTTACAACTTCTGTGTCTTTTCTGCCATTGCCCTCTTAAGTTCTCAAATATCCCGAAGCACATTTCAGTGATGGACTCAAATGCTCTGTTTATCCATATCAAATAATGTAGAAGTAGAACTTATAGAAAAATGTTGCAGTACAGGAATCCTCCCCATTTTATCCCAAAAGGGGAATCTGTTCGGAGAAATAGCTGACTCTATGCCTTTTTTTCTAGAATAATAAGTTGTTCAAAGGCTAAGCCAATTCAGGATCCTATCCTATGTTCCGCTGTACTTTTTCATTTTAAACTCTGCATTCCATAGCTCTCCATGATCATTGAACATCCTGGTCCTTTAGCTGCCATCAAGCAGGAATAATGACCCTCTTGAGTGTCTTGTAATAGTTTTGTATTTCTGCAACCCTCAAACTTTCTCCAAGCACACATACCCCACCTTCTGTGTATCGGTGTCCTCACTTTACCTCATTTTTGTCACTGGGTAAGCAGTGACTTTGCTATTTAAAGAAGCAATTATGAAACTATTACAAGAGAGAGAGAGAGAGAATTTCAGAAAGCTATGCTATATCAAATTGTCTTCTCACTTGCAAGTTATTCTTTTTAGTGTATGTGCAGCTTATTCAACCACCTGCAATGTCCAAGGGAAGCATTTAGTAATGTAACTATCTTTGGCAGAAACTGGGTGTGGCTGAAGACAATATTTTTGAATAGGTTTCAAGAGTATAGGAAACAGCTGTCACCTCTTCTGAATGAGTATTGGGTGCCAAGCAACCACCTGGTTTGATGTTAGATTAGATCTAACTTAAAATTTAGCTCTCAGGTGGGGTTTAGGGCTACTCAACAAACTTTATCTGAAAGCAAGAAGCAGCTGGTTTAAGGAGGCTCTACTGTAAGCTGCTGCTTATTTATGCCTCCTAAATTAATTGCTTCATGAATTATTTAAATGTGCTTAGATGTGTCTTTGTTAGTCAACAAATGTATCACTTGCATTAAGTTAGGGTTCAATTCCAGCCCCTTTTATCCCTATTCAGTATGGCAGAGCAAGAGGGCAGGACTTCAACCTTTCTATGATTCTCTGTACTAGTACTCATTTTCTACATAGCTTACCCAAGATTGCAATTGCTACAGTGCAAATCTCTGCTTGATTTTCTAAATTATACACAGATAATAAGTTTATTGAATCTAACGCAACATTTATGTAATAATTTAACTTTATGCAAAATCCTGAAAATAGAATGGCCTCCAACTGCAAAATATTTGTCTTTCTCAACGGTAGAAGAATTTGAAGGTAGCAGCATATTCTATTTGTAGAGCCAAAGTCTAAAGATCAACTATGCCTCTACATTTGTCAGGCCACTGGCTTTCACTGAAGCTAGGAGAGTTTGGTGACTTGAGAGGGTAAAATGAAAAGCTAAGCTGATCCTTTCATTTAATTTGTAATGGAAGCAATTTCTGGAAATATCCCCATTCAAAAAGTACAGAAGAAAAAGAGATGTCAAACTCAGTTGAACAAAATGAAATGTCTAAAGAAAGATAAATAATAGAAAATTAGTCAACAAAAAAGTTTGACATTTTTGTCTGCTCAATATGAAATGGTAGAATTGCCTTTTGGAGGGAGGTAAAAATGGAATGTTATTTGATTGATATGCAAACATTTTGAAACAGTTACCGGTAGTTGTGATAACCCAGGTTACTTAGATCTGGCCCGCGGGATCGCCCTGGAAACAGTGAAGGACTGGCCCACAGTGCCTCTGTCAGCGAAAATGGAATTCAGGAGGGCCCCCTTGCGAGCTCCATTTTTACTGGCAAGGGTTGCAGAACACTGTCCCAGCCGAAAACGGAGTTCAAGAGCCCATTTTCACTGACAGAGCATTTGGGCCACCACAGGTACCCCCCCCCCAATGAGTGAGGTCATGTTGGCCATGCCTATCCCAGCCCTCTGAGGTCAAACACAACCCTGATGCGGCCCTCCATGAAATCCAGTTTGATACCCCTGTGTTAGCCTAACGCATAAAAAAGATATCCCGTGTTTCTTATGTGTGATATTATATCTATCTAGTGTCAATCAATCGGCCTCATCCTACCCTGAATAATTAAGGGAATACAGGGTCATAAAAGAGGAGCCAAATTAATTGACTCAGTTGCATATTACAACTGGATTTAATTCTTATTTATTTTTCCCCTTAAAATAAAGCAGCAGAGGAGGGAACAATAATACAGATACAGAATAGAAAGGAACTTGCTTGTTTCATAATTTCAATATTCTTAATAAGATTTTCAAAAGTGGGGGACATCCAATGCTTTTGTTTTATCATTAATAGATCATAAGAAGGTATTAGTGTTAGCTAAAATTGGAGATAAATCAAAATGCATGCTTGCTGTTAATCCCACATTTATCAGATATAATCAAATCTATATTCATAACTTCTGTATGTTTTTCCTCCCTTTTTAATATGTACAGACAAATCTTTCTTAGGTTAACTAATAAAAATATTAGCTTCAACCTTTCCAGTTTCAAGAGCTCTGACTAGACCAGATGGTGAGAAAAATAAGGGGCAGGTGGGAGAGAGAAATTGAAAAAAAAAGAGCCATGTCTACCAGGTTACATTATCAAACTATATGGTTGGGAAACGTCACTCATGCCAATTGATTCCTGGTATAGAGACACCAGGAAGTTTTCTTGGGAAGATGAAACAGACAGACATTTGTTAAAATTCAGTTTCTGGAAATAAAATTTCCTCATTTAAAAATGTGGAATAGAATTTATACATTACAATATAGATATAACTCGAACTGATGAAGTATTTTTGAGCTATTTTTTTATGGCTAACTTTGTTTTTGTTTTTGGTAGAATACTTCTGAGTTTAAACAACCGCCAAGAACCACACTGCTGCAGAAGAATCATCCTTCACATTCAAACAGAAATTGTTGGATTCTAATGAGAAATACCAGTCAAAATTAGCCAGATATTAAAATAGAAGCAACTATAGATCCTCCAGATGGTTTATACTGATAAGCCCTGATTTGACATCTGCAGCTTACATGGACAATAGAATGTAAAGATCTATAAGGCAATGTTGTTAATAGCAGTGCAATTTGTAGAACTGATGGACTAAGCTGTTACTGACATGAACATTAAAATTAGCTCAATATCCCTCAGAGAAGCTCTTCTCATAAAAGTTGACAAGTATATGCTGGCCATTTCCTGACATCAATCGAATTAGAAAAGCTTCAGGAATGTTTTATCGTCATCAGTGTGGCTTATTTTTAAGATAAGAACAATGTGTTTTCCTGTTATAATTCTTTGTTTTATTCTGAGGTAATGTAAAGAACTTATGATACTGGGAGGGGGCAGCAAATGTGATTATTGAACCAATAGTTTAACAGGTTGGGGGTGGGGGAAGAAGGATGGTGAAAGGCAATAATATTTTAATATTAAGAAGGCAATAATATTGTACAGTATCTCCTATTTAATTATATTTGTAGGTTTTTTGTATTAAATCTGAAAAACACATGGCATGTGTTAAATTGGAAAATCAGCTTAAATGAAAACAAGCATTTTCCCACAGAAGTACGGTAAATTAAGCAGTGATTTATATAATTCAGAATGATGAAAGCAAAAAATAAAATAAAATAGCACACTGACTTGCCCTCGCTGCTATCTAGTTCCAAGATTTCTATGAATGACTGAAATGTTAAGCAACAGTTTTTTACGCTGCATTCTTTTATTGCCTGAATAAGCATGCCTAGTAATTATTATTATAATTATTACTATGACTTTTAGAGCTTCACTTTGGTGCCCAGCAGATTCACGTGGTGGACCCATCTGGGATTTTTAGAAAAATATCAATTCTTGAACAAAATATCTGTGAGGTCCTTTGCCCAGTCACAAATTACGCATACCAGATGCAAACCTGGAGATTGATATAGAGATGGAGGCCAGAGTATCACTATTCATATTCAATTAATGTGCAGTGCTGGATACATAGGTATCCAGGAAAGAAGAATTGAAAAGCATGGCCTGCATAGAAATGTAAAGTAAAGCAATAAAGCCACCCATTATTTCCAGCTGTCATCTGATGAAAAAAATAGTTTTCAATAGAATGAGATTTAGTAAATCAGAATCTTATGAACTCCCAAAAATAACACTGGACTTGAAGGGTTTGCCCCAAATCTCCACTTCCAAAGAAAGTAAAGAAATAGATGGTTTTATGGTAACTTACAGATAATTAAAGGTAGATAGCTCTGTTGATGTGATAAATGACAGAATACTATTGACATTCTGACCACTGCATGATTCACCTGGTTCCTGACTACAGACAAAGACTTAAAGCCATGAAACCAACAATGAAATCAGTGAAGACTTGGTCGGATGAGGCAAAAGCTGAAACTCCAGGCCTGCCTTGATTGCACTGATTGAATGTTTTCGAAGATGCCTCTGCAGACCTAGATGAGCTCACAGATACTGTAACATCATAAATCAGCTTCTGTGAAGACTTATGTGTACCAACAAGGAACCTGAAAATATACAGTAACAATAAACCTTGGTTCACAGCTAAACTTAAGCAGCTACGTCATTCCAAAGAGGAAGCCTACAGAAAAGGTGACAGAATGCTATACAACCAGGCCAGAAACATATTAACAAGAGAGATCAGAGCAGCAAAAAGAAGCTATTCTGAAAAGTTAAAGAACCAATTCTCAACAAATGAACCAGCAAACATGTGGAAAACTCTTAAAAACATCACTGGCTTCAGCAAACCTCCTTCCCAGGCAGAAGGAAATCAACAACTAGTAGATGACCTGATATGCTTTACTGCAAGTTTGAAAGGAAACTACAGCCACCTATCTCTGCAACCCATTTCTCAAACACACCAACAACAGCCAAGCCTCCTACAACTGGCCCCAATCCATTGGGTTCACAACCTCTGGTGATCTCAGAAAAAGAAGTGCAAGATCTATTACACAGACAAAAGCCAAGAAAAGCACCAGGGTCAGACAAGATAACTCCTTCTTGCTGACCAATTTACCCCCATCTTCACCCGAATCTTAAATAGATCACTAGAGAAGTGCTATGTTCCTCCCTGCTTCAAACGCTCTACTATCATCCCAGTGCCAAAGAAGCCCTCCATCAAGGAACTGAATGACTACAGACCAGTTGCTCTAACATCTGCAATTATGAAAATCTTTGAAAGGCTTGTGCTGTCCCACCTGAAAACCATCACAGGTCCGCTGTTAGATCCCATGTAGTTTGCATACCGAGCAAATAGATCGACAGATGATGCTGTTAACATGGCTCTGCATTACATCCTACAACACCTTGAATCTCCAAATACCTACGCAAGGGTCCTCTTTGTAGACTTCAGCATTTAATACCATCATTCCAGACACTCTTCTAAGTAAATTAAACCAACTAGCGGTACCTGAACACACTTGTAATTGGATCATAAGCTTCCTAACACACAGGAAGCAGCAGGAGAAGCTAGGAAGAATCACATCTGATACCTGTACAATCAGCACAGCGGCCCCCCAAGGCTGTGTGCTATCTCCACTTCTCTTCTCCCTATATACCAAAGACTGCATCTCAAACAATCCATCTGTTAAAATACTGAAGTTTGATGATGACACAACAGTGATTGGTCTCATTCGAGACAACGACAAATCTGCATACAGACATGAGGTTATACAACTTGCCTCGTGGTTAACCGGAACAATCTGGAACTGAACACACTCAAAACTGTAGAAATGGTGGTAGACTTTAGAAGAAACCCTCTCATACTACCATCTTTTACAATACTAGACAACACAGTATCAACAGTAGAGACCTTCAAATTTCGAGGTTCTACTATATCACATGACCTAAAATGGACACCTAACATCAAAAAGTCATCAAAAAAGTACAACAAAGAATGTTGTTTCTGCACCAACTCAGGAAGCTCAAACTGCCCAAGGAGCTGCTGATCCAGTTCTACAGAGGAATTATTGAGTATATCATCTGCACATCTATAACCGTCTGGCTTGGTTTTGCAACCCAACAGGACAGACACAGACTTCAGAGAGTAATTAGGACTGCAGAAAAAAACAACTACTACCAACCTGCCTTCAATCGAGGGCACGTATATACTGCACGAATCAAAAAGAGGGCCGTGAAAATATTTACAGACCCCTCACATCCTGGACATAAACTCTTTCAACTCCTTCCCTCAAAACGACGCTATAGAGCACTGCACACAGAACAACTAGACACAAGAAGTTTTTTCCCAAATGACATCACTCTGCTAAACAAATAATTCCTTCAACCCTGTTCAATTATTACAAAGTCTGCACTACTATTACTGTTAATCTTGTCATCACTCCTTATCACCCATCCCCTCCCACTTGTGACTGTATGACTGTAACTTTGTCGCTTGTATACTTATGATTTATATTGACTGTTTCCTAGTATGATTGATTGCTTATTGTACCCTATAACTATCATTAAGTGTCGTACCTTATGATTCTCGACTCCTGACAAATGTATCTTTTCTTTTATGTATACTCAGGAGTGGGATTCTACCAGTTCGCACCTATTCGCTAGAACCGGTTGTTAACATTCCCAAGCAGTTCGGAGAACCGGTTGTTAGAAGAAATTACTGGCCTAATCCTGTAAGGAAGGCAGGAAGCAAACATTCTGGTGTTGCTTACAGAAACTGCCTCTCCGTTAACCCTTATTACATTCTTGGCAGGACTAGACTTCCTGTCTCAGGAACCTCTCTGGAGTTTTCTTCCTCTCCTTTGCTGGCACTTTGCTTGTGTGGAGTGACCATTCAAAATTACAATGGCACTGAAAAAAGTAACTTATGACTATTTTTCACACTTACGACTGTTGCAGAATCCGCACAGTCATGAGAGACCAGGCGAGGAGATGCATGCCTCGATGTGAGTGATATTGAGTTGGCCACACCCAGCCAATAACATGACCATCAAGCCATATCCACCCAGTCATATGACCACCAAGCCATGCCCACTACCTAAGCCACGCCCACAGAACTGGTTGTTAAAAATTTGAATCCCATCCTTGTGTATACTGAGAGTATTTGCACCAAGACAAATTCCTTGTGTGTCCAATCACACTTGGCCAATAAAGTATTCTGTTCTCTTTTGAGCTGTTGTGCAGTCCTGTAGTACTACATAACCACACATTCCAGTTTTCATGGTAATCTTCAAAATATCACCCATTCAGCCAATGATTAGAATGAAACTTGCTTACCTTTAAGATGGCAAAATAATTGCTCACTGACCAGCCCCCCTCTATTTTTCTCTCTTATTAGTTTTACTGCCGCTCTGCATATATGTGCTATAAATATGCACAGGTATGCATCTACACTCATAACATACCCTCACACACCAGTATCCATCATTCCACCAATATAAAGAGCCAGGTATCAGGACAGGGAACTGGGAGACCATGAGTCTACTTTAGGCATGAAACCAGCTGAGTGACCTTGGGCCATTCTCTCTTGGCTTTAGGAAGGAAGCGATGGCACTACTTCCAAAAATATTTGCCAAACAAACCTACCCAGGCACTTGTCAGGGGTCAACACTGAGTCAAGGTTACCAAAAAAGAAATTTATCATATTTTATGCCATAGTCTTCCCTCACAGATCCCAAACTAAAGTTACAGTAAATAAACTAAAGTTATTGCAATATAATAGGGATTCTGCTGAAGCTCTCATCACCTTTTGCTAGGGGACTCTGAGTGCCTGAATTTGGAAAGACATCCATTGAGCAATGAAAGCAATTAAATTTTGTACTGTATATTAGTAAGAGATCGAAGTGTTTTTGTAAGAAATTAATTTTGCAATTACTAAATGTTGGTTGGGTAGTCCAGAGAAGTGATAATAGAACTTGATTAACTTAATATTCCCTATACAGTTGGGAAATTTTACTGTCTCTCTTTATAAAGAGTTCTCTAATTGCAATAAATCACTGAGTCATGCAAACACATGGAAGCAAGTTCCTTTTTTCCATCATTCTTTAAAATAGTATGTGAATGAATTTCAGTTTTTAAAGAAGACAGTACTTTAGCTGCCATAACTTCAGAAAGCATCACAATATCTGGCTTAATTATTAATAAATGCCACTTTGCAGCCAAATTGTTATCATACAGATTACATGTAAAGTTCTGTGATAGCTATTTCAGTTTCACTTCTTTTTTATATTTTTAATAATGCCTGACTGAGAGGGTCATCTTCAGAAGCTTGTGACTTTTTTACAACCTCTTATTTTTAGTGCACAACCAGCTGAAAATACACTTTGGTTATCCATTTTAAAGTTGCTATTGCTCCTACTAGATGATTAAAAATGAAGAGATGAATAACATCCCAATCTTGAAAAAAAAGTTCATTTCACTCAAATGTCAAAACTCAAAAGAACAGCTTCAACGTTCATAACAACATGTGTTTGAGTGGCAATAGTAAAAAGGAAACATAAAACTCACAATCAAAAGCTGTCCTGTGTTAAGTCTGAAGAGGCAAGGTCAAAAGCTTTAGTGGGGAGGGTTGAGATGTACCCTTCTGTGACACACTCTACATTAACCATTCTCTACACAGTTATGGCTTCACAAATTATGGATTAGGGCATGCTGTGTTTGTGAACATAACTAGTACAGAAATATATTTTTGTCCCTAACATTTCTTCCATAAGATTGAAGCATTGCCTTTCTCTTTTGGATCAGCTTTTGTTCTCTATACTCTGTTAATTAGATAGCACTATACACAGCTGCTTGAATCCTTTTACGTTAAACTGAGAATGTAGGAGGATGACCAGTTTTGTGGTTGACTCACTCTCCAGATGTTCTTACAGTGTTTTGTTACCAAAGTAGGGTAAGATCTTAACAAAAGGAAAGTCCTGGAGAAACAACATTAAAGCAAGCTGTATGTCTACCACCTGGCCAGGAAGGAATAAAAGGAACAGTCTACACAAGTACATTTAATTCTGTAGCAAAATACTCTTTACAGAGGAAACTTAGCTTTACATAACTAATATTTTTTCTCATTTATGTCTCCAGACCACATTGTCATTAATAAGTGCAAAAGCAGAAGGTAGGGAAAATTAACTAGCCAAGCCCCAAGTACTTGCACAAGAATCAACAACAACATCTTTGTGAACAACTGTGTGCATGTCCATTGAAAAACACACCTAAATGGGGCTTAGTTCCAGAATTAGGTTTTAGCCCTGGGGTTCAAAAATCATGATGCAATTATTACAGGGAAACTCAAAATAGGACAAAGAGATGTAAAACAAACAAATTTATTTTCTGAGTTTTTAAAGAAATATTTATCCTATGTAAGAAAATAATTTACTGTTCAAATGAACAACCATTGAGAATATCACATTGAAAGCAGATGTTTCCAATTGTCTCTATTTTGGGAAGTGGTATTCAAAATGTAAGGCATTGAGGATGCAAATTTAATAAATTAGAAGTAATAATAGTGGTAAGTAATAAAAAAATCATTTCCTACCATTCACATTTAGCAAATATATAACAACTAACATTCTGTGGACTAAAAGCTAGTGTTTTTATGGAAAAATATTGTATGTCAGAAAAAAAGGCTCTGAAAGAATTGCTCATTTGTTGGCCTTAAGACTAATTGCTAGTAAAACAGCAGAATTCCAGGGTGGAACTACCAATCTGGTTTAGAAGGAATGAATGAAAAATAGCTGGGGGAGCTAAAGACCACCCGGGCTAATAGAAGCAAAAGAGTTGGAAGTAATAAAAAACACACAAAAAGGGTAAAGCAAATCCTAAGGAAGGAAAGGTTATTGAAGTTACTGACTTAGGAGGCAAGTCAGCAGATATTTACATCTGAGAATGGGTATTGTTCACTCTGCAGAATGCAAAGTCAGAGTTCTTAGAAAAAAGCAATTTAGCAACTGTAAGATAGAAAAACAATTTTTGACTTGTGAAGAAATAACCTGCTATTCTAGACTAAGTGAAGTGAATACAAATTCTCCAGAGTAAGTCTGGTAGAAAGTACAATAAATTGTTTACCCTTGGGATATTTTTTAAAAAAACTTCTCATTCTAACTTATAGCCCTGGAATTCCTGCTGGTCTTTTATCGAAATATTTAACTTGGTCCCTCTCTGCTGAGCTTCCAAACCCAAACAATATTGCACCCAAAACACTAGCTGCAATCCTTCCTGAGTTAAGTCAGGTCCCGACACAGTTATTAATACTTTGTTTAGATAATACCATGATTCTGCGAGTGCCATGTGCTTACGTGTGTTTTTTCTTGAGTATTCAGAAATTTCAACTAATGTTGCATATAGGTATTATCCAATAAACATAATAGAACCGTACTATGCTGAAAATTTGAAAAATTACCAGTTTTCCACAAATAACTGAAAAGGTTGATCCAAAGCTTTTGAAGCCATAAATGGTTACATTCATCATCATTGCAAATGAATTTTTTTTTAAAAGAACCTGTTCTACATAACACTTTATCATTAAAATAAACTGATACACTGAGAATATTGTAATAAAGGTATATTTGTAATCTTCAAATACTGACTACAAATGCAGAACATAATGGCGGAGCCTTCTGTATTGTTCTCAAGCACAAAACATTATCTTAAGGGGTTGCATTTAGCACTTCTGTAGCCAAGTTCTTTGAATTATTTGAATGATGTTTTCAGAATTTATGTTTTGTTTCTTATTTGATTTCTCTTTTTGCCTGTTTGCCTTTAGGGAAAGGAAAAGCAGATTAATTAATCAAATTTCCATTCAAAGTGACTGAGATTGTGATGTTTGTGATCCAAACATGCCAAAGAATATCGAACTGAGGAAAATGGCGATGTAAGAAATGTACCCTATGATTAGAAGTAATATTTCTCATTTTGGAGCAAAGCTGGAGGTGAGCGGTATTGAGATTTGAAGTAGGAAGTGGCTCTGATCTGTAGTGCGTGTCCTTGCTATACTTGTTAGCTCTTATTTTCCTGAAGCTGCACAGTGAGAAAGGAAAGGCCCAACTTCTTTAGGAAGCCACCAATAGTGAGCGTATCCATACTGGATCTGAAGTAACATTTCTATATTATCCAAATGCTGCGCAGAATCTTTTACAAATTTCAAAAGGCTATTTTCAGTATAGGTCACAAGTAATTATGACCTGGTATCTACATCTACTGACATCACTCCACTGCACTCAGAGTGAGGTTTTCTAGCCAAGAGAATCTAGGCTTTTACCATCATCCTCAACTTCAGATAACCTTGACCCAGATCAAAACATGAAGATGCAGTTTACAGAAAAGAACCACAACAGTTTTATGATACAGGCCCTTAACAAACAAAGAAAGAACAAGGAATTTTGTGATGTGGCTCTCAGTGTGGACCAGACTGTCTTCCATGCCCACCTCAACGTCTTAGCAGCTATGTCTTCCCATATAAGGAGTTTGATATCCAGCAATGATATGAAAGCAGATGACGAACTCTATATTATCATTGATGCGAAATTCATGAGCCCGGCCTTAATGGAGGAATTGCTTGATTATTTCTATACTGGGAAGATTGTGATTTCAGAGAAAAATGTGGAGGAACTGCTGAAGGGAGCCAAGTACTTCAGTTCCCAAACTTTAAGAAGTCACTGTTCTGATTTCCTCCTCCGGTCCCTCAAAATGGAGAACTGCCTCCAGTACATTCTGATAGCCACTACATATGACCTGAAAGACATAAGGAATGCTGCCTATGATGGGATACGAGACAACTTTCATTATTGGGTAGGGCCTCAGGGCATATCAGAATTTATGCAATGCCCTTATCATGTCTTCAGCAGATTGCTTAAAGAGGAGAATCTTCACGTGCAAAATGAAGATCAGATCTTTCTTGGTCTCCTTCAGTGGATAAAATATAAGAAGAATGAAAGGGAGAAGCATTTTAAAAAATGCTTTGCCTATATACGTTTAACAGCAGTTTCTACCAAGACGCTACTTGCAGCCTGTCGGGAAGTGTTGCTCTTTGCAGACCACACTGGACCTCTGTCCCGGATAGAAGCTGTGTTGAGTGAACGTAAACACGGAAGCCCTCAAAGTTTGATGCTTCAACAAAGAAAGGGGGCACTAGTGGACTCAGTAGTAATCTTAGGGGGACAAAAAGAACAGGGCAAATTCAACAACGAGGTGTTTGCATATGTAATTGGAGAGAATATCTGGATGAAACTCACAGAAATGCCTTACAGAGCAGCTGCACTCAGTGCAGCCTCACTGGGGAAATTCATTTATGTCTCTGGAGGAACCACTGAGCAGATCTCCGGGCTGAAGACTGCCTGGAAGTATGATATGGATACCAACACATGGATCAAACTTCCAGATCTGCCAGTTGGTCTTGTTTTCCATAGTATGGTGACTTGTGGAGGTGCAGTGTACTCTATAGGAGGTAGCACAGCCCCAAGAAGGTACATTTCCAGTATCTACAAGTACGATGAAGGCAAAGAAAAATGGACTCTTGCTGGGAAGATGAGTATACCTATGGACGCAACTGCACTGATCACCAAGGGAGACAAGACTATTTACATTGTGACAGGGAGATGTCTGGTAAATGGGCGCTTCTCACGAGTAGGTGTGCTGGACTGCTTTGACACCGAGACCCGGAATGTAGTCCAGTATATCACTTTTCCCATTCAGTTCAACCATAAGCCCTTGTTGTCTTTTCCACATGAGAACATTTTGGGTATACAGAGCCACAAAGAGAGCATGGAAATAAATCTGCAGAAGGTTAAAGTTAGCAAAACCTCAAACCTTGTGCCTCTACTGCCACATAACTATAGTTTGGATCTGTCGCACGCAGTGTGTTCTATTGGGAATAACAAAGTGTTTGTATGTGGTGGACTTATTTGTCCAGGTGACAAACGTCCAGAAGAGTATTCTATCAATCGGCAAGCATATATGTTAGATCAAAGCACTGGGGAATGGAGGACGTTAGCTGTGCCTCCAGAAGCTCTTGATTGTCCTGCTTGCTGCATGGCTAAGTTGCCCTGCAAGGTCCTCCAAAAAACTGTAGTCAGTTAATTTGTGAAACCAAAATGAAACAATCTGTAGCAATAAAGAATGATTGAAATGCAGTTTACAGATACATAGATGGACACTTCCTTTTGTCCCTTTATCATGTACATAATGTAATTAGAATATAGGAGAATATAGGAGTGGGATATGGCCCTTATCCAGGGTTAGAGGCACAAAATAATCAGCTAGAGATCATATGCAATATTAATATAGAAGTTAACATGTTTCATTCTGTGATTTTTATGTTAAACATTTAAACATATTTTAAATCAGTAGATAAAAACCTAGATACCAGTTTGCTCAGACACAAGAGGCCAGGCTTCTTGCTTGACCTACAGCTGCAGCCTAGCAAGCGAAGCATTGCATGGTTCATCTAAAACCCTGACTATGTGAAATTGCACAGCAGTAACCCGTGCACATTTTTATGCCCTAACTTTTGGGAGTAATCTTAAGATTTTAGAATTGTTGCAGTGGCAACTTTAAAGTCCACAAACATTCTTAACTATTTTGTTACAGGTTCAAAGAGGAACAGCAATAATAATTAACTTCTAAAGGCGTTGTTATTTAGATTTACGTATTCTCAAGTGCTAAGACTACTATGTTCTGTATGGAAATAAAAAGGACCATCGTCTCTTTTCCTAACAAGGTTTTAAAGAAGAATGTAATGTTAGGAGTTCTTCTACCCAGTTAGCAGAGCTGTTCACAAAAATAATAAAAATTAATAACAGTGGGAAACTATCCAGATATTGTTGAGCTATATAGATTCCAGTGTCCCAACCAACACTGCCCCAGTTAAGAAATCCTGGGAGCTGAATTCAATAGCATTTTAAAAGTTATTCATTTTTCATCCTCGGTTATGCCCTGTTCTCAATTCTATCTTTGTTACAAAATATATACAGTATTTTTAAATAACGGTAAAACCTGAGGTCAATTTTCTTTATCTAGCAATCTCTTTTCCTACACATATTGCCTTTGCAACCAAAGAAAGGAAAACAATTGATTCATAGCAATTGTCTTCCAAAGAGGATTTGGAGAATAGAGCCATATTTCAAGAAGAGGCACTTTCAATTAAAGCTGTTGCTACTGTTGCAATAAAATAATTGTTATTTGACAGTAGCATTTACATGGTGCTCAGGTACTAGCAAATAGACAAAGAAGTTTGTAAATCTATAGATATATGTAGAGTATAAATTATCTTTCACCAAATTCCTTGTGTAAAATTATGTAAGACAAATGATCCTTCCTTCCTTCCAAAATCACTCTTTTTAAAAAATGCAGCTTAGTGTGAAAGATCAAAGCAGAGAACTGCATTTTAATCTAGGCCAGGGTGAGCGCTGTGTGTACACGCATAGATAGACAGATAATCATACTAAGTCCTTTTTTCACAATAGGCAATGTTTAAATAACACTATTAATTGAATCATGGTAACTCATCTAATTTGGGGAGGGTTGTAATTCATACTGGACCATAAAACTAAGTTGGTTAACTAGTTTATGGCTTGGTATGTTGAACAGTTCTAGCTTTGTGACTGTCCAAGAAAGCTAGCTATTGACCTCTGTGAACTTTAAAAAATAGCAAACCTCTGTCATTTGACTAATGATTGCCCAATGATTTCTAGATAATAGTGTGGAGAACTGAAGCTATATTTCTTTGAAGAAAGAGGAAATGAAAATTTGTTACAAGACTTTGTTAAGTTATTCTGAGCTGTACTCCCAAAGGCTATTAATCTTCTAGGATTACACTACGAAAAGGATTGCCATTGTTTTTACTGTTTCTATACTTTTAATATCTGTTGATATGCAATAATATAAAATGTGATTGTTTTATAACAGATAGGGGATATACTATAATGAAAAGATAACTGAAAGAAGATGCTAGGAAGGACTAGTCAGTGTGATATTCAGTGTAGGCATCTGCTGGGAGGGGGAGGCTAGAGTGATGGCAATATATATCAGCCTACCCCAGCTTGCCCATTAAATTATTCCCTAGTTCCATGTTTTGTTTCTGCCAAATCACAGCCAATCTGGAATAGTTGTAAAGAAAATCTGAAACATATGTTTGTTTCAGATCCAAAATATATGTTCTGCTTCATCCACAGTGGATACTACTATTGCCATCTCCAAATGCATACATATAGCTAAGGCCAGCCCATACTTTCCTATTTCCTCTGATTCAAAGTAATATTTAAAAGGAAAGTGTAAAAATATTACAGAACAGAACTGTTATCTCCCATATGTAGTCTGAAGCAACCTCTCCTTACAGTACTAACTCCTGGTGACTCCTTGGACATGTTTATATTTTGAATGAGAACAATATACTGTAGATGTGTTTGCTATTGTCTTCTTCTAGGATGTTTTTGACTTTCCTGTCTAGCCCTGGAATTCCCTTATAGTTTCCCATTCAAAAACTAAATGTATCCAAAGTCATTTAGCTTCCAAGCTCAGAAAAGGCCAATCATGAACTATCACCTGCTTTGATATCCAACTAAAAAAGCAGGTATGTTTTGCTACACATAATTTTATTTTATCAAGCGATTATTAGATAACAGGTATAAGTATAAACATGGTTATGAATATATGAAATGGATACGAATAAAAAAAAAAGAAACAATAGAACAGGGACAGTAGGCATGTTGGCGCGCTTATGCACGCCCCCTATTTAAAATATTAATTTGCACTAAAAAGGAAGATCTTCCTGCTCCATGAAGATAAGTCGATAAGTTATAACTTTAAAAACTATACAAGTGATTCCTGCAGTTACAAATGGATTCAGAACAAATAATGGACTTTCAAAAGCAAAACAAGCGTGTTCAATATCTGAATACAAAGGTAACTTCTAATATTCTGACATCACCAAGTTTTGAACTGTATTTCGGAGAACTAGAAAACAATTACCTCTATATGGACCTTTTCATTAGAATAAGCTTTACAAGGAAAACCTCCACAGCTTTTGTAGTATTTGAAGTGCCTAACTTTTTTGCAAAAAAAAATTAAAGAAGTTTCTGCTTCTCATGAAAAACAAATTGGCCAACATCTTCAAAGAAAAACCAGAAAGTCCAGCTGCCTCTTGAAAAAGCACTTTTGTGACAACCATGACCTGGATGACTTGAGAATCTCCATAGACATTTAGCGATAAACTGGCCAGAAGAACTGCCATTTATTATAGAACAGTGTGACTAAGTTGCACAGAAACATGAAGGATCCTCCAGACCCTTAATGGGCCAAGTTACTACTACGGAGGTACTGTATGTGATTTTAGATATTTCAGTTGTAATTTTATATATTTTCTGACTTTACATAAATTTTAAGACATCACATTTTTGTAATTTTAATTGTAGTCACACTTTATATAAATTTAGATTCCATATAACCCATAGATTATTCCTTTTCAGATTTCACAGCTTCTAGCCAGATTGTTTTATAGATGTAATATTAAGTTTGTCTCAAATTTTCTTTACTGCCTCTGACGAGCAATTTAGAAGTATTCACAGAGAGCTCCTAGCTACCAGTTGTACTTGTCTGCAATAAACTGACTTGACTGGCCAGAGAGGATAAGAAACCTTCTCCTTGCAGTAGTACTCGTTCTTTCTGTACCACTTGGCAAAGTGACAGCAAAGCCACAAGTGCTTAGTAATTTTAGTGCCAGTAAGTTATTAGGATCCGTTTTCAGAGAAGGGCGCGTAAAAGGAGCGTTTCCTTTTCGAGCATACTCTGGCCCTCCTCCTTTCGTTGAATGTACCGCCGACCATTCACGTTATAAACCCGGTTTTTGCCTCCGCTTAATATGCCAACCGGGAAGTCCGCATTAAGAGGAGGGAGGGGAGGAGGGGGGGGGGGGGAAGGGAGGAAAAAAAAAAACCGTCCCACCGCGAGCAGGTCCCTCCTCCTCCCCCCCACTCAAAGCGGACGGACGAATGAGTAAAAAGATCACGTGTGCAGAATCCCGCCTTCTGAGCACACTAATTGGCTTATGCCTTTCTCTCCCCTCGGTTGGTTGGTGGATTTGGGCCATCACTCTAGGAGCTTTCCCGAGAAGGTGGGGTGGAGAAAGGAAAAGAGAAAAAGGCTGCTGACTGCTGGATTGATTAGCTGGAGGAAGCCGGAAATAGTACTCGCTATCCGTTAAACGGTTGCCTCGGGCGGGTTTGTGGTTTTTTGGGGTTTTTTTTTTTTTGGCCGCTCGTCTCTTGGGGACCGTCGCTTCGGTTGACTTCTCCCCGATTCTTTTCGCTCAATGGCCGAGTTCGATCTCTTCGGCGCCCCTCAGCCAGTGGCGGGAAACGGGGCACTGGGGGTTGGCGGCGAAGAAGACCCAGCCGCCGCCTTCCTGGCCCAGCAGGAGAATGAAATCGCGGGCATCGAGAACGACGACGGCTACAGTATCCTGGAAAACGGCGAGGTGCCCGTCGGGATGCAAGGCCAAGACGCGCTAACCACAGGTTAGCAGAAGGCCCGCCGAGGACAGGGCGCGCGCGGGGAAGGGGTGGGGGGTGGGGGGGGAAGTGACACGTGCTGAGATGGGAGGGGAGAGAGAAAGAGGGAGTCGGTCACGTGACAGCCGGCGCGCGCGTGAATGGGTCGTCCTTGGGGAGAAATGGAAGCTTCGCAGTCGACTTCGCCCCCCCCCCCCCCGCGACCCTCTCTAGACGTTCTATAGCAGGGGTCTCCAACCTTGGCCCCTTTAAGAGGACTTCAACTCCCAGAATTCCCCAGCCAGCTGGCTGGGGAATTCTGGGAGTTGAAGTCCTCCAGGCTTAAAGGGGACCAAGATTGCAGACCCCTGTTCTATAGCTCTCATGGGTGTGTGTGTAAAACTGCCTAATGGTTAGAGTTGCTTCTCTTCCCCCCCCCTCCCCCCCCGCTCTGTCCGCGTTCTCGTTTAAGGCTGACCCGAAGGAAATCTATGCCACAGCGATTGTAATGAAGACGGGTAATACGGGTAGCCCCCTCAAAAAAACCGTGTGGAAAAAAAAATAACGCGCGTATTTCAGGCATAAACACCCCTTCCCCCCCTAAAAAAAAATAAAACCACCACCACCCAAAACGGAGCCAGTTCATGTAACTTTTGAAGCCATTGCAGCCGTAGGCCGACACGCTCCTGGTGACTCTAGGCGCCTTCTCTTTCTCATGCCTCTTTTCCTCACGAGAACCTGAATTGGGAAGTTCGCTGCCTGAGGCGGGTTGCCTCGCCCCGCCTAATACGTGGTAGAGAGAATCCGGCGTCGAATGGCGAATAAAACGAGCCACGGTAAAAAAAAAACTGGCCTCGGCATTGAAACTCAAACTTCCCTTTCTTTTTCATCTTTTAGTCATTTTTCTAGTCTGGCCATCTACGCCTGCGCTTCATATTTTTCCACACCTCTTCTTCCTTGCCTCATAATTCACTTCGGATTATTGGGGTGCTCGGCCTCCCAATAACGGTGGTTCCTATCAGTGCCAATATTTGTATTTGTTTCCAGGTAACATTGACGAGGCTGGCCGTTGCTTATAATTCCTACTTAAGACCGAACTAATTATGGGTCGGTCTGCCTCCAACATCTCATCTTGTTTGAGTGGTCCATGAAGATTTGTTCTGGATTCCTCCTCAACTTTTCAGGCAAAGGGACCTGAAACAGGCCCGTCTGTATAGCTGCCTCTTTCCTTGTGGAATTTGCTTTCCCTGAAATCTATATGCCTGCTACAGTATAGTTCTATTTTTCCACAAAACAACAGAGAGCTGGCCCTTTAAAAAAGCATAAGGCAATTAAGAGCAGCAGTGCTGTGCCTAATCTTCATATGCTATATGGTTCCTTTTTAAACTATATGGCTATATAGCTGTTGAATAATTTCTGTATTTTATTGATTTTTTTTTAAATTAGTTGCATGGAGTCTGAGCTGGGCAAAATATAATTGGTGAGTTAAACATAAAAGTCCATTTAGGAAAATAACATTATGGAAGTAGGTCTTCTCAGTTTATATTCTAAGCTGTTTACGTCTCTTCACGCTACATATTTAATAAGAAACTTAAGTATAGCACCTTCTCTCACCATTTCCTTCCTTTGGTGGTTCTTTAAACAACATAATAAATCTGAAATTTCTGTCAGACATTAAAGGGACACCATCACAAAACCATTAGCTTGGATGTTTTATATTAGATTTGTTATAGACTGTAGGTTTTGGACAAAAAGGAAAGAAATAAAGGGGAAAAAAGAGCAAAAGTTAAAGTAACTTCTGATCTTTATAGCAGTTACAAGCTTTTACCATTTTTCTCTTTAGATTTATATTATCATTCCCTTCTTCCCATGTTTAATATGTTTTGTTCAGAAAATCCTGTTTCATTTTCAGCAAAAGTTTTTAATCTTTTATAAATTTATGTTTTGTCCCTAATCAAGAACAGGTCAATGCCTCCCTTGTGGGTTACATTTCAGCTAAGCACTTCTGATTCTGATTCAAAGAAAAATTGTTTCCTTTTTTTCCTTCCTCTTAAACATGATTCTCATTCACCCTATTTTATATTGGATTAGCACGAAATGAATTATGGAAACGGATCTGTTCTGGATCTTTGTTGATTCCATCTTGAGAGCACAAGACTGCATTTTTGGCTATGGTTTGATCCCCTATTGTTTTTCATTCCTAGACTGTGGAAAGTCATTTGATGCTTGTACAACATTATCTTCTTCCAATGCAGAGAAATGTTAAGTGTCTTTGGAACTAAAGTATATTCAATGTTAGGAAAATGATGAAATGTCCAAATAAAACATCTGATTTTAATCTCCACCCCTTCTTCTGTTCAATTGTATCTGATTCTTGGAGAGTGCCTGGACATGTCCTTGTAGTTTCCTGGGCATAGTTTTTCAGATGTGTGCTGTTGCTTCCTTCCTATGGCTAAGAGGAAGTGACTGGCCCAAGCTCATCCAGTTGACATTGTGCCTAAGGCAGGACCATGGTCATGGTGATGGTCTCTCGATTTCTAGTCTGGTGCTTTAACTACCAAGTTCCTTTCTATTTCAAAATCTCTGCATCATAGAACTAAGATTGTTCCTATGAAGTCGTTTAGACTTAATATGTGCAGTTTTGATGAAATTCCTTAGTGTAAAATCACTACAGGTGCTCATTGTCTTATGACCATAGTTGAGCCATGAACTATGGTAGCTAAGCAGCACCAATGACCATACCTGATTTTATAACATTTTTTGTGCTGGTCATTAAATGAATCTATTTTATCCAATGTGCATTTTTTCCTGTTTTCGGCTGTGAAGGCCTCCTGCAACTCTCTGCCAGCAAAAACGGAGCTTGGGAGGCCTCCTGAGCTCCATTTTTGTTGGCAGAAACACCACGGGCCAGTTCTTCACTGTTTCAAGGGTGGCCCTGTGGGCCAGATCTAAGCACCATGCAGGCCAGATCCAGCCCCCAGGCTTTGAGTTGACACCTCTGCTCTAAAAGATGGTTTTCTCACATATGCAGAGGAAGGTAGAATCTCTAGCTAAAAGAGACTTCTGAGTGCAGTATGTTAAGTTGTCCTGATGGTCGCTAAAGAAGAATGAGGACAAAAATTGTTAGCTAATGCCAAATTTGAATTTGCCATCAGAAGAGCTTTGATCTTGCTATGTAGGTACAGTAAAAAAGGTAAAGGAGTCGCTGCAGATTTTATTCCTCTAGTTGTTGCTTCCTATAGGAGACAGTGCTTGTCTCCATGTCAAGGCTTTTGAACCAGCACTGTAGGAAGACATTTCCACAGTTAGTGTCCATCTTGGTGTCACGGAGCACTGTTACTTTCCCACGGAAATGGTACCTGTTTATCTACTCACATTTGCATACTTTGACTGTTAGATTGGCAGGAACTGGAGCAAAAATGGGAGCTCACCCCATAGTGTGAAGTTCAGGTCTTGAACCTGGGCTGCAGCTTTCCATCTAGCAAGCCAGCAATGGCTGAACCATCATGCTGTCCTTGCTGTAGGGAATGGGAGAAAAACCAGAATCATTCAGTACATGTTGTCTTAAAACTCTTAAAGATGAATTTTATTTCCTCAACTGCTCTCATCTGTTTTGCCCAACAGCAGTTTAAATTTACAAGAAAAATAAAAAGGAACAAGCAGGCAGAAAATAGAAAAAATGCAAGCTTGAACACAATTGGGTATTTGAATAAATTATAAATGGCTTCATCTTAATTTGGATTAGTAGAAAAGTATGGTCTACCTAAGCTTCGTAAATTCAGTGTTTATTTGATATAAACTCTTGGTCAAATGGCCTTGCTACTCATTTATTTCTAATAAGAGTAAATCAGCTTGAATTTTTCTTTGCATTTGCTATATGTGACAGAATCCATTACATATTTGCTAATAAATAGTAATTGTTCTAGAATGCTTGGCCAAAAACTTTAGAAATGAGTTTAGTTTAAAATACAGAGGTTTTTGTTTGTTCGTTTACATACACAAAGTCATTCTTAACATCTATAATATTTTTCCATGTTCTTTGTTTGGAATGTTATAGGGCAGGGGTCTTCAAACTTGACAGCTTTAAGACTTGTGGACTTCAACTTTCAGAATTCCTCCTCCAGTCATGTTAGTTCAGGAATCCTGGGCGTTGAAGTCCACAAGTCTTAAACTTGCCAAGTTTGAAGATCCTTGCAATAGGGTATTCCTGTATTGTAGCATCCTAGATGTTTCCTTGGTTAAATATTCACAGCAAATAAAATAATGGATAGAAAATTAATAGAATAAAAAAATTAGAAACCATATAGATGATGGCTTCTGACATTTTTCCAACTATTAACCATGAGTCATGTAACCAGGGAGAAGGAGAGCTCAGAATCTAGTTAGAAACATTTTAAGCCACTGCTTAAAAGGCCCTCCTATAGCCATGCATTATTGCGCTTTTTCTGGAATTTTTAACTTGGCTCCTCATTTTCAAACTCCATTTTTCTTTTATTGAATTCTTCCTTCTTACAAACATTGATTTATTCCATTTTATGGCATGCTGTCCTACTTATAGTTAGACTCAAATCCCTGCATACGTTTTTTTCCCAACATTCCACTGGCTTGTAAAGAGCAGAAGATCAATGCAACCCAGTTCATACTTTTGAAAACTTGAGTGTCCCAACAGCCGAAACTTATAACTTGTTATTACTACCTGTGTTTTCCCGAAAATACGACCCTATCTTCTATTTTTTTTTTGCCACCAAAAAAGTCACCAGGTCTTATTTTCAAGGGATGTCATCCACTGACTAACCTCACTTATGCACTTTGCCGCAGGCCTTCTTTTCACTGTCAGAGGCCTTCAGGAATTTCTTTTGCGCCTGGCAAGGGTTTCCTGCAGGACTCTGCAGTCTCTGCAGCCAATAACAAAGCTCCGGATCAATTGTTATCAGCTACAGAGGCCTTCAGGAAAGTCTTGCCAGCCTTGCCGATTGCAGAAGAAATGGGCTGGCAAAGCAGGTGTCGGGGTGTGCGGGCCTGGCTGCAACTGTCCAAAGGTAGGCAGCTCCACTCCCCTATCCTCACCCTAGCTTAATTTTTACCCGTGCACTCTGGAGTGGGTGGGATCTTAATTAGGGCTTATTTTAGGGGTAGGTCTTATATTGGGTTTGCGTGTAAAAATCAAGCTAGGGTAGGTCGTATTTTCGGGAATACGGTATTTGCTAGAGTGGCATTCTGTTTTTAAAAATAGTGGCTATATTTAGCAGCATTGATTAGATTTCCATACCTAATAGTTTATTTCACCACTTGGAACTAGTTTGGTTTCCCCCTGGGATGTGATTCTCTTTAAGAAATACTTATCCTTTATTTCCCCACTTCCCTCAAGAGGCAAGAATGTGTGTTTGGAATAAGTGCTATTTTTAGGTATGATGTTTGGAGATAGGTACAGGTCTCTACTTCACCATGTAGATAAATGATAACTCTTTATCAGCTTTGTGCTGATTTCTTTTAATTGCAGATAGTGTTCCCCTCTTACTATCAAATCATTCTTTGCTTCTGGGAATGTTTAATGGAATAGAATGTTTAATAGAATGCAAATATTAAGTTTTGTTTACTATCAGAGCTATTTTTAATGCATACAGTACATAAAGCTGCTTAGTATTATAAGAAACAATCTATGAGAACAGTAGTCACTATAAATTAACAGAGAAACAGAAAATAACCACAGTGAAGGTTACAATTGTGCGCTCAATAATATGATATTCATTAGCACAATTTTGTTTGCTTCAATACACTCATATCCCTGAGTCTACTTGGGTGTAGATTTAGAGATTATACATGGAAATAGCAGGCAAGGGGAATCTGAAAGCGTGAAACAATGTCTGTTTGCATGTCATGGACCTGTCTGGTCCAAGCTTAATACTAAATGTATGCTGTAGTAAGCATAATTAAGAATAATGTCCCACCTAAAATTGGAGTATATTAGGACTACAATCCTAAAAACTATTGACAAGTGAAAACTTTTTGTTTTCTGCAAAAATTAAACAAAGACTCTAAATTGTTCCAGATACAGTTCTGTTGAATTGAATTTATTTCATATAATCTAAATTATGCTTTCTGACAGTGGAGCTCAACTAAAGCTTTTCTTTAGATAATTGTAATTAAAAGTATTCTGTTAATTAACTTGACATTTGAATGTGAAATCTGTTTTCCTACCGCGCAATCTGGAAATGTAAAAATATGATGTTTCATATCTTTTCTTAATAAAGCAAATACACACACAAACTCTTTCTCTTACATGTTGCTGATTTCAGCATTCTGTAGAAAAATCTGGGATCTGAGAACATAGTTTTGAATTGGTTTCAGAGCCTGATGTGCTCTGTTCCTGGTATCCACTATTTTCTGTTCGGGGTTAACAGGAAGAAGTGTGACCACAGTTATCTAATCTTCTGGCAAAGGATGGAATATGCAAGTGCAAACTTCCTGTTTCTAGCAAAATTCTAGTATACTGGATTTTTTTCCCTCATCTCTTTAAATATTTAGCCTTTTGATTTGTGTGACTCAAATCTCACAATATTAGTTAATGATTATGGATAAAATTTTAAAAACTATTAAAAATAATAAAATTAATTAATAAAACATAAATTCTAAACTGGATTCTTGTGAATTTTATAAATAAGGTAGTACAACTTTTAAAACCCAATGAGAAATTAAGTTGCTGTAATCTGACAGAGAGAATGAATTTTCTTCATTCTAATTTTCTAATTTTCTTCTTGTCTTGGAAAATTAATTAATAGAATTGTAGAATATGTAAAGACATTATAGAAAATAAAATATAAAAGAAAATGATCTATGGTTTCCATAGGGCCTACCCTACATGAACACAGCTAGTCTTCATGTTGAGTTAATATGTTTCCCTTCTCATTTAGTTCTTGGGAACACATTGAAATGCATCATTGCCATAACTCGTCTATATTTCAGTATTTTTATTTGGTCTAACAGTGTAGCTGTGCTGAAGCTGATAGATTTGGCCACCTAAGTAAATCCCTTTTGGCAGATAAGACTGTACATCTTGCCCATTTATATTTAGAATTTTCTTAGCAAAGGTCTGAAATACTTCTTAATAGAAATAGGAGGCTTTGGATTTAGAGCTAAGTGTTCACAATTCTTGATTACTTGCGCAATTACAAATTGATTTGAACTTTTCCACATAGTTTGTATCAAATAAATAGTTATTCTTGTTGCCCTTTTATTTCCTTTGAGCTTGATAAATTCGAACTCATTTGGCACCAGGAGACAATCTGATTGCTGTATTTATCTGAGAAATAATAGCGTATTTCCTCAATTTAACATTAAAATGACAGAGATGTCTTAGATTTACAGAGAATATGATAATATAATAATGTGGGCATTTCTCCACCACCACCCCCAGCCCCCATCACTCTGTTTTGGGTATGTGGGTATATTTTAATTTGAAAATCATTTTCTTTTGGAATAAATACAATAATATACAGTGAATGTGGAAGTACCAAGTGGTAAATCGCTATGATTTTGTCTAGGCTTGAACATTTGAAATGGCTGCACATTCTGAGCTATTGGATTACAAATTGTTATCTCTTCAGTTCCAGCTAGCAAAAACAAACTAGACTCAATGGCTTGCACTGATGATGGACTGTGTTGGGTTTGTTGTCTGGGCTTCATTTTGGCTTTACCCTGGTAGCATAGAAAGCAGATTGAACCAGGATGAAGCAGACTGGGATCTGCCTTATTTTTTTCTCTAGAAACTCAGAGATTCTTGATAGGAATTGAATGTGAGATAATCACCCAACAGGATCTAGGAACTGATACTTCAGAACAACTGGCCCAGGCAGATGAATTTAGTATCCAGAATTAAGGTTCCAGAAGAAGCCATTTATACTATGATCTGAATTTCCTATTTCAGCAAGCTGATCTCAGGGGAAGGGGAGCTTTTACAACCTTTGAACGTTAGAGCTGTTCTCAAGATAAAATGTTTAGAGTATCAGTCTTCCTCCTCTACATAAACAAACCTAACCATCAGAAGTAACAATTTGTTCTTCTGGCAACTCTGATCACTGTTTATTCTTAGAAGACAGGTCTTCCAGTCAATTTTTTTTTTAAAACCCTTCTTCCTGGAAATACATGGAATATTTCTGAGATAGCAGCATCTCTTTTCTGTATCAACCAGTGTAGCTTAAAATCCTAGTATTGTTGTCACTTAGATTTCTAATACTAAATCATTTATGCTATAAGCCTGTACCATTGAAATATGTACGATGCTAGATATTGTATTACAAATTACTCTATATTATATAATTCGTAGTATAATATATATTTTCATTGCCTGAACTATTTGAGGTATGTAAATGAAAAGAATGTTTTGAGAGTTTTTAAGTAGCACTTTCACTCACATAAGAGCCACTGAGGTATCATGGTTAAGGTATTGAACTAGCAGCAAGAAGTCTTGGTTCTGATCTTCGCTTAGTTTAGTTAGTTTAGTTTATTAAATTTTTATACCGCCCCCTCCCAAAAAAAGGGACTCGGGGCGGTGTACAGCCAGCTAAAACAGAAACAGTATAAAGTTAAAAATAATTTAAAATGATTAGATTAGAGGCCGAATATAAAATTAACAAGTATAAAAACTGATAAAAAATTTAAAAATACCACATTTAAAACCCCACAAATTGTTACTGGGCCAGGCCGGCCTGTTGAAAAAGCAGGGTCTTTACTGCACGCCAGAAGGTCTGAATGTCGGAGATGGCTTAGGCTCAGAAACCAGCTGGGTGATTTTGGTCCTCTCAGACCTATACTGAAAATAGCTATCAAGCAATGCACACTGGATCAGCATGTTAGATAAAGCTCCATAATCTTCAGTGAAGCAGAATTGATTTCACTGGATTGATACAAGCAGATTATATATACATTTATATCTTCTTTGTATTATTGACCACATTTGTATAACTGTCCATTTTGCGTAGTGACCCCAGGTAGCATATATAATAAAATGCATAACCATTAAAAACAATTTAAATTAAAAAGATTAAGATAAAAAACCAAGTGACAGGAGTGCATTCAGTTGACTATAGCCATCATTTCTACTGTTGGATCCCCAAGCTCGTTGACAGAATTGCTTTTCATTGTCTTCTGGAAGGCCAATCTCACCTCAGGGACTAAACTGTGGCCAATGGCATCTGTAGCATGTCTCTCATGCAGATGATGGGATGGCTAGATGCAACTGGGAAGAGGCTGTCCTTCAAATAATCTTTTCACTCTCTTTAAATATAACCAGTCTTATTAGTTCCTTGAGTCTCTTTGGAAAATGATAATTCTTGGCATTTCATTTTTAACCAGTGTCTGTATTTATGATCTCTCCCAAAGTGAATGTAACCCTTAATTTTCCTAATCTAATATAATTTATGCTTTACTCTCTGGTTATAATCAACTTTTAATCATTGAAATTATTTTTCAGTGAATTGTTTATTTCTTGTGGAATGAGTACTATAGTATTTCATTTTGAAACTATTATAATAGTGGCGTTAACAGTTACCTTGAAACTGGTACTTTACAAATATATTACAAAGGAAAGAGGTAGACTGAAAAACTACTGCTAGAAAAAAACTCCATAAAGCATTATAAAAAAAGAAAAACTATGGCTTCACCAAGTAAACAATTGAAATATAAGAGCTTTGAAACATGAGCTTTCTGTAGTCTTTACTGTTAGTTTATATAGTCTTTCAATTTCCAGTTGAGAGGATGAACTATAAATAAAGCCTTTAGTTTACTTTCTTACATACTTTTAAATGCTACTTCTTTTAAAGAAATATTCTGTTGCCAAGAAAGTTAATGTAGACCATTTCTTCTTCCTCAGATGCAATTGAGGGTGTGACGAATGGCGATATCTACCAGGTAAGTGAAATTCTACTGAACTCTTGACAATGAATTTTGTCTCCTTTTCCGGCACTTCAATATTAAACTTACATAATGCTGGAGTTGTCAACTGATTTATAAAATTTAAAAGATTGGCTAGTGAGTATTCTTAGAAAAACAGAAAAGATTCTCTCAATTTTCTTTCATCTCACTCACTCCCTGTTATCTTTGAATCTTGGCATAGGTACAAGATAAGTTATGTGAATGTAAGAATTCCTAAAAGCTTCCATAACTGTTTTTCTGGGATGCAAGGAGTTATGCTAGGACTATTCTGGGGTGGGGGGAGGGGGACAGATTAGGGTGGGGAAAATCAGTTAAAAAGCTGACAAGTCACATTGATATCTTTTTATTATTTGTCAGTTTGTAAATATGCACCTATTCTGTATTCTGCACCTGCAACAGATTCTTGTGTATTTATGAATTTACCTTTCTTTTTGGGCTCTTCAGTATGTTTGTCTCAGAACTGAATATACATTAATAAGCTGGCTTCACAGTATTCTACCAGAAAAGCTGTGTGTACATCTAATACTTTGCTGAGCATGCAAATGTAGCTGAAGGTTTTTTAAATTAATCACAAACACAATCTGTATTAGAAAATAAGCTATTATATCACCTATTTATTTCTTCTGTTATTGTTAGCATTCAAGAATTGTTGTTTTCACAAATCCGAATGTTGTAAAACTGGCTCACTGTGATGTTTGTAAGAAGGATAAATATTGGTCTTGGAAACATCAGAAGCATTTCTGTGATTTAAATGAAATTGGAACCAATCAAAATTGTGCAGTTAAAATATAATATAAAAAGGTATTACTAATATAAAATATTAAAAGTATAAATAATTATGATTGTATTAAGCACTAATAAAGTGCCTGTCATATGGCAAATGTGATTAGAAAACAGATCTGTATATATGTAGTCCTTGACTTACAACAATTCATTTAGCAACTGTTCAAAGTTACATGGCACTGGAAAAATAGTGACAATGACCATCTCAGCCCCATGATCATATGATCATGATTTTGGCAGTTGGCAACCAGCTCACATTTAATTATGTTTGCAACATAGCGCAAGCACAGGATTATCATTTGCAGTCTTCCCATCTGGCTTCCAGCGAGCAAAATCAATAGGAAAACTGGTAGGAAAGTACACAAGTCATAGTCACATCATGTCCTACTTAACAACTGCATCCCTTAACAATGAATTTTCTGGCCCCTATATTGTTAAGTAAGTTGAAGACTACTTGTAATTGAAAGAACTCTATGGTACGTACATATATATGATGGTTCGTACAGGTAGTCCCTGAGTTACAGCAGTTCACTTAGCAACTGTTAGAAGTTGTGACATAACTCCCCATCCCCCAAGTATTTACGACATAGTCCCCAGATTATGAATGTTACATCACCACAGCAATCATACATCCTTACGAACAACTATAGAGGCACTGCAGCATTTATCCTGCCTATTCCCTCCCCTCATACTGCCACATCGGGTCTCCACAGACAGGCCTGTGGAGACTCACTTACCTTTTGAAACTCTAGCAAGCTATCTCCTCTCCAGCCGTTCTGTTTCTTTGCCTGTTCACACACCTAGAGACTGAAAGCTTCTGGGGGCCATTATCTCACATGACTTCAGGTATCCATCTGCTTTTGCAGAGAATGAGTGCCTAAAGTCCCGCAAGATTAGGGCACCCAGAAGCTTCCAGTCTCCAGGGGAAAAGTGTTTGCATGCCAATGGGAGGTTTGCAGCAAAATAATTTCACTGGCCTTTTGCCATGTGAATACTTTTCTTTAGCAAAATACTATTATTAGTGTTGCTCTTTTCCTATTTTTCCTAGCAAAAGATGAGGTTTTCTTGCCTTTTCATAATTTAAGCAGGCAGCCAAAGGGTACTTTTTAAAAAACGGCTGAAGCCCAGAAACCCTGCTCTCATCTCCCATTTAATGCTTCATTTGCCATGGACGTTATTATTACCAAATCTTTCCAGATAACTTGTCCTTGTTGATCCATTTGCCTCTTCTTACACGTTTTCCTAACAAAGCTAAACATGCCTTAGAACTTCATTTTTATTCAATTATAAAAATAGCTGCCTCTTTGTCTGGATCAGGAGAGCAATGGTCCTACAGACTGCTACGCTGCTATTTCTCAAGCTGATCGTCTGCAGACAGAACCAGAGAGCATTCGCAAATGGAGAGAAGAACAGCGAGAGCGTCTAGAAGAGCTTGGTAAGAATCTAATTTTCAGCATCACATAACTATTAATGGGAACTTTATTTTCATCTAAGTAAGGATTGTTGGAGCAGCAATATTGTCAATTATCCTTGAATTGCAAACCATAGGCAAGGCATGCTTCATTTGCCATCTCCCTTGAATGCATGTTGACTCCATTTTGACTATGTCTTCCTGTCTATTAGGTACAGAGGACAGTATTGTTCAGGCCCAGAAGATAGGGCAGATCTGTTCTTAAAGCACAGAATATATATAACAGCCATTCTTGCCAAATAATCTCAAATTCTAGAAATAATTCATTTGTGTGGCTTTCCCCCCCTAACATATGTTTTGTGCTGATTAGTTTGCACAACATTTATTGTCTTATTTAATTTTTGAAAGAGCTAGTCATTAATAGTTCAAAAATAGAACCAAGAAAATTTTTTAAATGTCTTAAAAAACTGGGATATGCAACCAACTATTTCATTGTTCTTGTAGATTTACTTCAGGTCAAACTTCAATGGTGTGGTAGATCTAGTTTCATTTTTTGCTATATTTCAGAAATTTTTTTTAATATATTTGTACTGTTAATTAATCTTGAAATTGATTCCAGCCTTTGTGCTTACTGCCATTAATAGCCATTTACAAAATCTAGGTGGTAAACTGCCTATCTTCCATTGATTTTTATCCCCTAAAAGACTTTTGATCTCCATAGTTTTAGTTGGTAATAGTTCAGAACCTTAGCTTTATTTAATCCCAAAGACTAGATATTTATGTATAAATATGTCTTTGTCTATATTTTTTTAAAGATGCAAACTCTCGAAAGCAAGAAGCAGAATGGAAGGAAAAAGCAATAAAGGAATTGGAGGAGTGGTATGCAAGACAAGATGAGCAGCTACAGAAAACGAAAGCAAATAACAGGTAAATAATACAGTTAAAGAACAGTTCCTGGATTTTGGCCTACCCTTTTTATTAATTTTTTTGCTGATATGATAGTGGCTCTATGCTAATTATAACTGGCAAACAATAGCCTCTCAGAAATTTTTAGGAATCTGGGAATTTTTAGGATAACAATTTTATCATTCCCAATTCCCCCCCCCCCTTTTTTTGTATAGTTATATGTAAAATAAGACTTACCATGACTTTGCTAGTACCATTGAACAACTGTTTTCAGTAATAGAGACAGTCTCAACTCTTTCTCAAAGACTAAATGACTGTGTATGTGTGATTGTGTATATTATAGGTGTATAATCTGTGCGTGAGAGAGAGAAAGAGACTGTTACAGTTATATAATATGTGTGTGTTTGTGTCTATGTATATATACAGACGTAACCTGATCAGGTCTCCTCTTGGAGTAGTCTGGTATAAAAACTGGAAAACAAGAGTTAGGATTTTTCATTGCAGTCAATATTTGATATTTCTAAATGAAGCAGTTGAAATATGTTGCTGTATTTTGACAGTTTGCTTTACAGCCAATTCAATAAATAGGGTTGTTTTTCTTTAGCAGTAACTGTGTTTTTCAGTCAGGAAATCACAGTTCCTTCTTAGCCTTTTTCTACCATAGTTCCTGAACCTTGTGATTAAAAATGAATTGCAGAGATGACAGATGGAATATCTTCTTTACTATACAGCCACTTGCTGGTTCAAAGGTTTAGAAATGCTCGCTCTGTAGAGCAGATTTCCCCTTTCTTAGCATAAACCAAAGCACTTTTAAAAAAAGCTTTTGTAAGCTAAGTTGCCTTTGTTAGCTGTTGTTTATAATCTAGTTTACCAAGATACCCGTAGTTTGAAATTTTATTACGCAAAACAATGCCTGAAGACCTACAGTGAGCAATCAGGATGTTTGATTGTCTACAAGGGACTAACTTATTTTAATTGAGCTAAGTTGTTTCTTATCTGTTGTTTTATTTCTTAACACATATTTCTTACATGTTTTTTTTCCTTCACTTACAATTTCCAAATGTTTCTAGGGTCATTAATCTGCATGTTAATCACTTGAAATTTAATTCTACTTTGCTATGTTTCCTTTTGCTTATTCTTTTCTCTTTGTCTTCTGTCTGCTTGCCTCTTCTGTGGACTACTTGCCATCTAGGGTGGCAGATGAAGCTTTCTACAAACAACCCTTCGCTGACGTGATCGGTTATGTGTATGTTGCCTAACTACTGGTTATATTCTGATCCATCTGTTTTACTTAACACTTTTAATCTCTTGAGAGTTATTATGATCAAAGTACCCCGGAGAGACATACTGTGTTATAGAGCAAAATAGGAACAAGATATCTGACTTTTGGGGGGAGGGCAGGAATGGACAATTTCTATGATATTACACATAGTTAAAATAAACAACAATAGTGTCCAAGGAATGTCAATTGACTTCTGGACATATAATCACTGAATAATTTAGGTGCTTTTAATCAAAGAATGATGGAAGTTTCAAATAAAATTGTAAGGAAGAACAATTTTCCAATTCTCTTCCAAGGGAAGAGATTGCATGGTTTTGTTTTCTCTTCTTGTTGGGTTTTGGATATAGTATTAAAAGTCTTATTACTATGTAGCAAATGCTGGAGATTTCAGGTAACTCAGGGTTTGGTTTGAGTTACATAGTAGAGTGTATGCCTGGAATAATGAATTGTGAAAATATTAACATTAATACATAATGCTGGAATAGGAATAATAGCAGTTGAATAGTAAATTGAACTTTTTCAATTCAGTGTTTGGTTGGTTTCATTAATTTTGTAATAAGCAAACCTGTCTTAAATTTCATTCTATAGAAAATTAAACTGCTTAGCATGCAGTTTTGTTGAATTTTGTTGAACTAAACATAGGTGATATTTAGTAACTGAAAACATTCAGTTTTCTCAAAGCTGACTACTTTTCTCCTGTCCTGTTTACATATTTGACAATCCCGTTCCCCAGGAGGTCTGAGCAATAGGGCCCTGGGTCCTTCGGCTGATGTTATGTAACGCCAGGTCCGTCATGAATAAGGCCCCCCTCATTCATGATCTGATCTCTGAGGGGGGAACGGACCTGATGGGCATCACCGAGACCTGGCTGGGCCCAGAGGGAGGAGTCCCTCTTGTAGATATGTGCCCAGCCGGGTTTCGGGTCTTTCATCGGCCGAGGGCCCAGGGAAGGGGTGGGGGTGTTGCGATGATTATTAAGGAAGATCTATGTCCGAGGGAGTCCACTGTCTCTCAGACGACCGGGTGTGAATCTCTTTTCGTGAAGTTCGGCTCCAAGGTACAGATGGGCTTGTTGATCGCATACCTGGCTCCCTGCCATGCATCATCTGCCCTGCTTGAGCTCCTCGAGGTTATAGCCGGCATAGCGGTTGGGACCCCCAGGCTCATGGTCATGGGGGACTTCAACCTACCCTCTGCCGGCGGTACCTCGGGGACTGCTCAAGAGTTCATGGCTTCCATGACAGCCATGGGCCTGACCCAGCTAATTCGAGACCCTACTCACGTGGGAGGTCACACCCTGGATTTAGTTTTTGTCTCCGACCAGTGGCAAAGTGATCTGGGTATAGAGGATACAGCTTTAGAACCACTGTCATGGTCAGATCACTTACTCCTAAGGCTCGACTTCCATTCCGCACACCCCAACCGCAGGGAGGCGGGACCATTAAAATGGTACCGCCCCAGGCGCCTGATGGACCCAGATAGGTTCCTGATGGAGCTTGGGCCACTTCCCGAAGCTCACACACACGACTCGGTCGAAGACTTGGCTACCACCTGGGAAAAGGTGGCTGCTGGGGCCCTAGACCGAGTCGTGCCCTTGCGGCCTCTGACCCGGCACCGATCCCAAGTGGCTCCTTGGTTCTCCGAGGAGCTAAGGGAGATGAAGCGCAGGAAAAGACGCTTAGAGAGCAGTTGGAAGGCCAGCCGCTCTGAATCTGACCGAACACTATTACGTTCCTATATTAAGACGTATTTAGTGGCGATGAGGATGGCGAGGAAGACCTACCTTTCCACCCTTATTGCGTCTGCAGAAAACCGCCCAGCCGCACTGTTCAGAGTGACCCGCTCCCTCTTGGAGGTAGAGACACGGGAAGATCCCTTACAGGGACGAGCTGAAGAATTTTCTAAGTTTCTGCAGGACAAAATCACTCAGATTCGAAATGAACTGGACTCCGACTGGGCATCTCCGGGTGGGAAGGTGGGGGTGGATATCGGCGAGGTCAACTGGGTTGAGTTCGATCCTGTTACCATAGAGGATGTGGACAGAATACTGAGGGGACTGAATGCTACCACCTGTTTGTTGGACCCGTGTCCCTCCTGGCTGGTCTTGGCCACCCGAGAGGTGACTCGAGGCTGGCTCCAGGGCATTATAAACGCTTCCTTGAAAGAGGGGTTTCTACCCGCCTCCTTGAAGGAGGCAGTGGTACGACCTCTCCTCAAGAAACCGTCCCTGGATCCAGCACTGTTATCAAATTACCGTCCTGTCTCCAACCTTCGCTTTGTTGCGAAGGTTGTAGAGACTGTGGTGGCACGTCAGTTCCCGCAGTACCTGGATGAAACGAGTTATCTCGACCCCCTCCAATCGGGCTTCAGACCCGGGTACAGCACAGAGACAGCATTGGTCGCGTTGATGGATGATCTCTGGAGGGCACGAGACAGAGGTTGTTCCTCTGTCCTGGTGCTGTTAGATCTGTCAGCGGCTTTTGATACTGTCGACCACAGTATCTTATTGCAGCGATTGGAGGGGCTGGGGATTGGAGGCACCGTCCTACGATGGTTCTCCTCCTTCCTCTCCGACCGTTCGCAATTTGTGTTGACAGGGGGACAGAGATCGACCCCAAGGCCCCTACTTTATGGGGTGCCTCAGGGATCGGTACTCTCGCCCCTATTGTTCAACATTTTTGTGAAGCCGCTAGGTGAGATCATCCGTGGCTTTGGGGTGGAATTCCATCAATACGCTGATGATACTCAGCTATACATCTCCACCCCAGACCACCCCAACGAAGCCGTCAAAGTGATGACCCGATGTCTGGAGGCCGTGCGGGATTGGATGGGTCATAACAGGCTTCGTCTCAACCCGACCAAAACCGAGTGGCTGTGGTTTCCTGCTCCCAGATACAGTCAGCTTGTTCCCTCGCTGACCATAGGGGGAGAGGTACTGACCCCTGTGGAAAGAGCGCGCAATTTGGGTGTCCTCCTGGATGTACGGCTGTCTTTGGAAGAACATATTGCAGCCGTCGCCAGGGGGGCTTTTTATAAGATTCGTTTGATCTACCAGTTGCGGCCCTTTCTGGATCTGGACGCACTTCGCACAGTCACTTCCGCCCTCGTTATCTCCCGCTTGGACTACTGCAACGCTCTCTACATGGGGCTCCCCTTGAAGAGTCTCCGGAGGTTACAGTTAGTCCAGAATGCAGCCGCACGGATGATTATGGGCGCCCCAAGGACACCCACATAACACCACTTCTCCGCAGACTGCACTGGCTTCCTGTGGCCTTCCGGATTCGATTCAAGGTGGTACTATTAGTATTTAAAGTGCTCCATGGCTCGGGACCTGGCTACTTACGGGACCGGGCTACTTACGGGACCGCCTTCTGCCACAAACAACCTCCCGCCGCCCAGTACGCTCCCACAGGGTCGCCCTGCTTGGGATACCGCCACCTGATCGTTGTCGGCTGGCGACCCCAAGATTACGTGCTTTCTCTGTGGGAGCCCCCTCCCTTTGGAACTATCTCCCCCCGGAGATACGAGACACATCGGACATCCTAACCTTCCGGCGTGCAGTCAAGACCTTACTTTTTAAGCAGGCCGGCCTAGCCAATTAAAGGTTTTCTGAGATTTTTAAATTTTAGATTCAAATAAGACTTTTAATTCTATTTGATGGGACTCAATCATTTACTTACTTACTTATTTTACTCATTTATCCTATTTTCATCTATCTATATTCAATTCTGAGTTAATTACTGTTACTGTTGACTGTATCTTTATATGTTTAGACTGTACACCGCCCCGAGTCCCTTTTGGGAGAGGGAGCGGTATAAAAATACGATAAATAAATAATAAAATAATAATAATAATAATAATTTAGTATTATGTTTCCCAAGCATATAAAATAATAAAAGCTGCTTAAGCAGCTCCTTTGTAGCTATACTGAGTTTAAACTATTGCAGTGGTTAATAAGAAATGGAAACAAACAGGAAAAAAAGGTTAGGTAGTTTGTACAATATAAAATGGAAGGATTCATTCAGTCATAAAATATTACTAGAGGATTTAGTTCTAATAATTGTAGGTAAAATGTAGCTATACCACTTTCCTAGGTAAAACAACTCTTGTTTCAGAATAAGCGGGGTAACTTTTTCTGTTTTTCTATTCATATTCCAGTTCTATACTCTGAAAAGTTTAAATAAAAAGGTGCTTCTTATCTAGTTCTGGATGTTTATTGTTCAGAATCAAATGCCTTCTTTCCTCAATGCACATGCTGAAATTGTGATACTTATATGTTCGCTGGTGCTAGTTCAGATGGACAAAACAGAATACTGTAATAGCTGTTTTGATAGAATAATTGTCCTTCCTGCTTAAAAACCCAATAATGGCAGGTTCAAGAGGTGGAGAAGTCACTCGTCTACACACAGTAAGTTTGTAGTTGAATGGAGTATGCCAGGCATTGAGGAAAAAGTAACAGTGATCAAATTGCTTTGGAGCTGGGATCCTGTGTTCCTCACCATGATTTATATTTCCTTAATTGCCTACAATATTTTCAGATTCATTGTGTAATCCGGAAGAGTTGCATAGCAGTCCTTGAAAAGGCCGATGGATATTTCATGCCTGTTTCTGTTCTGAATTAAGTACTGAAACTTTCCCCAGTGCGTTAGAAGTTTGGTAGATGACTTAGGAAACCCCTTGATTTGTGAAATGCTGGACTTACAGGTGGTGTCTGCCTTTGATTTTTGCAGTTGAAATTCAGGCAGAAAGGCTGTTTCCTGTAACTGGTTGGGGATGAGAGAAGAATGCCTGTAGTACGGGTGCCGTAAAAGAAATTTCAGAGGCACCTGTTCCTGAATGTTGATAGTGCTGCAAAGTGCATGTCTGGCCAGCTTTACTTGCCATCTGCATTATGCTCATTTTCATTTTTCTATATCTGACTTAAACTCTCGTTTTTGTTTCTCTTCACCTTTAAAGCACAAACATAAACCATCCTTGCTACAGCCTAGAACAGTTAAGTAAACTCTTCACTGCCCCTTAAGTGTCTTGTCCCATGAAATAGCAGTGTTGTAGTGACCCTTGTCATCAGTGGTGTTTGTAAAATACAACCATACTTGTGATCAGTGCTGAACTTCATAAGTTCATATCATTGCTTCCCCCTCCCCCCCGTACTCTGTGGGAGTAGTTTTCTTCCTTTTCCCTTCCCCATAAGTAGGTCTGCTTTACTGCATTTGCTTATGTTTAGAGCTCACAGTCTGCTTCGATTAGTTCCAGAAAATAATTTTCCTATTTCTGAGCAAGATAGCAGAATGCTAGTATTGAAGGGACAATACTTGTGGTGATGTCATTAAGCACAAAATGTGCAGATGAAACAAAGAAGCAGATTTCTCCTTGGCCTTTTTCCTTCAGTCTTCCTTGCTCCAGCCTTTAGGTCCATAGCATTTTCAAGCATGAGGCTATAAGTTCTTTTCTTTCATGCTAATTTCTGCTCTCTCCACAGCATTGAAAATAACGTTCCAGTTTCATGTTATAGTGTGTAAAAATTGAAAGTAACTGTTAAGAAGGCATCTGAATACCAATCTTAGCATACCATGCCAACCTGATTACTTCTACTGGTGTCCATAGGATCATTGGCGATAGCCTTATATAGAATCGGATGATGATCCTTCAACTTAATGTCATCAGATCTGACTCCTAATAGCTCTCCGAGGTTTCAGATTGGATTTTTTTTTTTTTTGGCCCTATATGGAAATGCTCGGGATTGCACCTGGAACCTTCTGCATGGATTACACATGCTCTGCCGTTGTATTGTGGATCTTCTAATTTATATTGTATGCAAAACTCAGTGTGAGGGTAATGAGATTGTGTACTGATTGTCAAATTTGCACATTACACAGACTCAGGTTATGCATCAGTACAGTTGATTCTTGATAAACCCACTCTCCTCAGCTCGGTACACTATATAAGGTTGAGATTACCCTTGTCTTGTTAAACCGAGCACACATATACTCTGATATTTGACATAGCACCTCTCTGTTCAACTGGGTCTTGATTATTGCCCTCTCCATAATTTGAAGGTCTTAAAAAGAGATGATTGGAAATTTTATCCTACTTTGGATGGTGGTGGTGATGATTTTACAAACAATTAGGAAGCAACTCGTGGGAAAACGGGTGAGAGACCTATTTCATTGAAATGAAACATGGTGTTGCATTATTTCTAGGGCAGCTGAAGAAGTCTTTGTGAACGATGTTGATGACTCATCTCCTGGCACCGAGTGGGAACGTGTGGCTAGGCTTTGTGACTTTAACCCCAAGTCGAGCAAGCAGGCGAAAGATGTGTCCCGCATGCGCTCAGTGCTGATTTCGCTCAAGCAGGCCCCGCTGGTTCGTTGAAAGGGAAAGCACACCCTACATTACAAATGCAATATCTAACTTTACTCAGAGAAGCTGTGTTTGCAGTAATTGGATTAATTATGTTTAAATGTTTTTTGTTGTTTGTTTTTGGACCAAACCTCACAATGTATTTAGAGTTTGATCATTATTCTGTGATTGCATGTTTCTCTTCTGTGTCCTCCTGGTGTCCAAACTGGGAGAAAACTTCCAGAATTGTAGTCTCTATGCTCCTCTTATGCATTGAGATTTGACTTTCAAATGTACCAATATTAAAGGTCTGTTTAAATTGCACTGTTGTGTGGGAATATTAAAAAGCCGAAGAAACTTTGCTCATTTGGAAGCATTCTGTTGTGCTAGCTACAAATAGTTGAGAATATAATGGCTGTAATTTTTATTTTCAAAAACAAATGCATTCAAAATTACTGTTTTCTTTTCCCAGTTATCCCTTGACATTACCTTACACATTTTCAAACCCAGAATATTTAACTATTTATTCGTAAAATTTAAATGGCCACCTATTTCATGCACTATTCATTCATTCATCAAATTTATATAGCTGCCCATGTCACAAAAAAAAAAAAACAATTCTGGGAAGCATATAATAAAACAATGACACCTAAAAAACTATTATTTTAAATTTTAAAAAATTACGAAGACTATCAGATGTCAACCACCATGGAGCGATATATGCATATTTGTCACATTTTACTCAAAACACATAGGAAAAGTATCCTTTTCCTATACCAAAGGAAGCACTATCTTTTTTTGTTGCTCCATTTTGGCCAAGTAGTTAACGTCATTCACAAAAGATTTAAACTGCTATGTCATAGCTACAGCTTGTTAATAACCTTGTCTTTCAGATTCCTTGAAGATCAACTGAGCCATTTCTTGAGAAATAAACTTTGTAAAATTAATCTTGATCTAAAATCCTATCAGGTGTCTTCTGATTTTGTCTTTAATTTCAGGAATTTTATAGTAGTGGGCTATGATAAAATAATGCAGATGTGATGTTTCTCAAACTAATAGCTGGATAAATAAATAAGATAATGGAAATATGATACATACATAATTTTTATTTGAATCTTTGATATTTAGCTTGAAGTCACTTAGATCTATCTTTCAACATTTAGACAAAGAACAATGTACAGAACTAATCATTGTCTTAATAAAAAGGCAACAGAGAAAACCATATTTTTCATGTCAACAAGAAATAGAAAAGTGCTCAATTTCAATATTTGATTTTATTTTTATACATGTAACAGGCAGATGTAAAAGTATCTTCCCAATTAAAAAAGTGATGCAGGAGCGATGCTGAGCTAAATAACAAATATTAAGATCAATATTCAATTAAAGACAGTTTTGCTTTTAAAGTAATGCTATTGGGAAACTAGAACATTTTATTTTTTACTGCTGCTTATCAAATTGTGATATACAGTTGAGCCAACATTATTTTTCTAATTTAATAAAGCAGGCAAACAGCCTGTTAAAAATTCAGTACTAACATGAATGAAAACATTACTAATCACATAAAATGAATGCTACTTAACCATATACACACATCTGCACCATAATTTAGAGATGCAGCAATGCCCTTTGTCAGTGATAAGATTTATCTCTGCTAGATTAGCAGTTAAAGATATAGTATCTTTCAGACCGAGGATAGTATGGTGGAGCATTCTGGGAATTAGACAATACAGGATGTTATCTTGGGATGGGTGCTTTAGGAATTTATGTCCTCCCAAAGATGATTGGCAGATCATTGCTCAGAGATCAGCTGCAATAAAGTTTCACCAGAGGTAAATCCCAAATCCTGATCTAACTGCACATGCAACTTATTTGGGTAAGAAACGGGCATATTCTCCAGAATGGTTTCGACAGGATCCATGCATGGGAAGTACTCAGCTCTGTTGGGCTCCAGACTGAATAGAAAAACTGAAGACACACCCCCTCTGGGCCACCGTCTCCAGTTCTATTCAGTCTCGGCGAAGACAGATGTTCTTATTCTTGCTCCTCTATTTTATTGATAGAGAAGTGTTTGTAGTATTTTTTTTAAAATTTGTTATATTGGACTAATCACACAACAGTCCTAATTGCACCATAGGCTTTTTCAATAGCCTGGGTAATTACCATGATCACAAGCCTCTCTTTTTCGTTAGCCTTTGCAAACGAATAACTGCGATCAATCAAGACCTGGAATAGGGATTGGGGAGCGTCGGAGAGGCTTCCTTTCACCGGCTGGGCAGCCTGCCCATATAAGGGAGGCTAGACAGCCCAGTGCAAATTTGATTTTAACATGGAGCGGCTGGTTTCGTGCCAAAGAGCAGGTGAAGAGACCACCCTAAAGAGGGCCCCCGGAACAAAAGCCTGTCAGACAGCCTGCTCATACAAGGGAGAGAAGTCTTAAGCAGAGCTCTTGTGCCTGCAGCAACGAGGTTCCAGCAACGGAAAAGCACTGTCTGAGCAAAGCTGTTGGGTCTGCTGCAACGAGGTTCCAGCAACGGTAAAATTAATGCGGCGGCGGTTAATTTTGGCGGGAGTCCCATTTTGTAGAGGTGTCCATTTTCTGCCTAGTTACAGGTGTTACTCACAAAACGGGGCAATGAAGCTCTTCATGGACCCCAAAGTGGGAAGTGGAAGTTATCCCTTCCTGTGAGATATTCTTTAATATGGTGCAGAGAGATGTTCCCAGTTCGGGTTCTGGGATAACTTGCCTTTTGACTAAAAAATTATAGATTTACCACTGGCAACTTTGCAGCTACCTGAGGTCAATGAACCAGTGCTACCGTTAGCTTCTTCAACTACTCAACAATGAGGATGATGTCCTGAAAGAAGACAAAACATGCTGATTCAATGTGATGAAGACACACGAGGCAGCTGCGTGGGTGGTCAAAACCGCCACAGCGGTATCCTTTTTTACTAGGGCCGCTGTGATACAGCTAAGACAAATGCAGCAGCAGGTACCAACAGACAATTTAGATTTCAACAAAATCATAGTTGTATCAGAATATACGGCAGACGCAACTTTAAACTCTTGTCAAGTTCGTTTCTCGGGCCATGTCTTCGGCAGTTGCTGCATGCAGATTACTCTGGCTCAGATATTGGCAGGCCGATGCCAAGAAGAAATGGAAGCTGGCATCCGCACCATATAAAGGAGGAAAGCTATTTGGGGCATCCCTAGATCCCGTTCTCATCGAGTCATGGGATAAATGTAAGATATTGCCGTCAGTCTTAAAGAAAACAGACAACAAATTCTCATCCTATTACAGATTATCTTTTCGTGCCCCTTTCTACAGATCTACCGGTCAAAGAGGTCAACCAAACTTTGGCCATAGACAACAATTTCAACAAGCTCAAGGCAACAACTACAAGGCAAGAGCTCAACTATAGACCAAACGGTCATTCCGTGGTTTGTCAAACAGACCGTTTCAAAAATGCAAATAGCAGCTTGAACGTTCCTGTTGGTTGCAGATTGGAAGGTTTTATAGACCAATGGGAGAAAACGACTTTCAGGGTGCAAATGCAATTTAAGCAAACCTTAAATGTTAGCAATCTGTTCCAGTCTGAAAGCTGTACGTGATTGTAGGAATGGGATTTTCCAGTCATTCATTTTTCTTCAGATCATTATTGTTTTTATCCCCTTGCCTAACTGAACAAAACTGGCAACAAAAACATAACCTCATGTTTTCTAATTTCATTCAGAAAAACTGAGATTTAGCACTCCTAAAAGAAAGCTTAAGTTGTGTGTTTGCAAAATGTTCCTTTGAACTCGGAAGCTTTCTTCAAAGTAGCAATTGTTTCAGGAGGAAAATGGACCCTCTTCATTTAAATTTAACCCTCTGCTACATTATTTATATTAATTGCTCAATTCTCTCGGTAGGCTTGCATTGCCTGCAACTCACTCTCATAGTTCAATGCAGCCAAGGTCTGGAAAATTCCCTTGTTTTATAATTCCAGGAAAATAATGGAAATGAAAAGTTTACTGAAAGTTTACTCAATGCTCAGAAGATTGATTGGCTTGGAGCAAATTTTAATCAATATAAAATACACTGCATAATAATTTTCAAAACAGGATACATAGGGAAAGGTAAATATTCCTTTGGACTAGAAGAACATGTATGGCATTTAACCTATTAGAGCCAGCAAAAAGAACAAAAAGTAGTTGTTGAATTTGGAGGAGCTCAACAGTAATTCATTATTACGCATGTTCAGGCAGTGGCTGTTTTCCTTACAGACTGAGGAGTCATAAAATCCTAGCACAAAATAATTTGTTAAATACATCTAATTTCTTTTTCCTTGAGTTATATCCAGTTGTGTCTGTCAGTTAAGGAACAGAATTCACTAGTACGATAGATTTTCTGCTGCACATATTCCAAATTTGATTCAGTGGACTGAGATTCCTTTAGGGCTGATTTGAGGATGTGAAGCACAGAATCACAAAAAAACAAGGAAATACCTTCTTTACCCAGAAATCTCGATAACCCAAAGCATTTAAAGGGGGAGGATTTTCCAAATCCCAGTTTATCTCCTAATGAAAAAGTTAGAAGAAGCAAAATTTTAAATGAGTTCTAATCAAGTATCTTTAATTGATCTTTAGATCCCAACCTGTTCAAATATAAGGATCAGACCCACTCTTATACATACTACAAATGAAAGCAGTTACTCTGGTAGATATAGATTCCTGAAGCAATTCTGTTATTACTGCTATCCTATCATGCTGTTTTTGTTTTAAAACATGCCTTTAAAATGAGGGGGGGAGACCCACCCCAAGAGCCTCCAAATTCAAACATATATGGTTCCCAAGTACTACAACTTTGCACTATTTTCTGATAACCACTAAAGAACCAAAAGTTGCCTCAAGCACAGAGAGATTCAGCATTCGTAGCTTCCAGAATCTCTAATATATTCGCCTACTATATATCTGGGTTTTGTAAGCACAAATCAAATGCCAGTAAGACCACAGAATTTTTTTTTAAAGGACTTGGTGAGGCTAACAAATATACGTCAGATTTCTAAAAGCTAGTTTAAATATGGGTTTGATTCAAAAAGCAAAACGTTTTCTCAAGCCCCAAGTCAACCAGACCTATCTCTTCAGCCAGGTGTCTAGAAATCTGGATCAATTAATGAAAGCATCATGACTTGTGCAACTGACTCTTCATATGTCCAAAACATGAAAAACTGGCTGAAAATATGAAAAACTAAAAAACATGAAAACCAGGTGGTGGGAATCACAATTCAGAGGATGTATATAAAATATGACTACTGTTAACTGAGACAAAGCATACATTTTATTCTCTTTTCCATCCTAGTAACATTGTATGTCTCCAAACTTGTGTCTTTTATGAGGTTTCCAGGTTACAGCTGCAGTAACTGCTGGCCAACATAATAACTGACAGTTATGATGGTTCTGTAAATCAGCATTTCTGAAAGGAAAGCATTTTGAAGCTGAACATGTATGTGCAGCATATGTCATCGTCCTAATAAGGATTGTATTCTAATTAATGAACTCATTGATAGTCACATTGTAATGCTGGGTATTTTACCATGAGAAGTTTCCAATTCCTCTCTCAGAGATCATACCTGCCCTGTTCTGCAGAGATGGAAATGGTTACATATATCTGTCAGGGATATTTCTTTACTTGCTTAGCAAAGGTCTGGTTACCGAAATTACCAGCTACCAATAAAAACAGTTTGGAAATACATTAGAAAGAAGAACATTCAGTTTTCCTTTTTACAATTTGTAGCTTCCAAGAAGTGTTTAATTTCATTTTATCTACAAGAGAGTTCTTTTCTGAGCCATGTTTCTAGTGACATTCCAGCATATAAACATAGAAATTAAATAAAGGAAGGGTGGATGGGAACGATGCTTATGGTGAGATTTCCAAAAAAACATATGAAACAATGAAAAACCCCAACTTCAGTAGGAAATATTTTTCCTGTTACAATAAGGATTTTTACTTATTCTCCAGGTGTTTAGTATATCCTGCGTGTTGTATAATCCAGAACCATGCTAGCGGCTCCAAGCAAGGCAGGGTCACTCAGGTCTGAGACAACCACATTCACTGTCTGGACAGAAAATAGTGCTCGCTGACGAATCACATCTCTGACAACATTGACATAATGACTTGCCAAGATGCCAGAAAGTATAACCAGGGAAGGATTAATAGTGTGCAGAACATTAACAATTCCAAGGCCCAAGGCTGTTCCTGCTGTGAGGGAAAAGAAACATGCATCAGGACATAAGAATGAGAGTTACATAAGAAAGGCACTTTACCGATAGAAGAAAATATTTGCAGCTCAGGGTTGAACTGTGAGGTCCTTGGTATTCTCTGAGCTTGGTGCTTTTCTTGCAGATGTTTCATTACTAAACTAGGTAACATCGTCAGTACTAGAGCATCTTTTCATTACCTACTTTGGTAATGAAATGTCTGCAAGAAAAAGGGCATTGGTACTTACCTGATATGCCCGTTCTCAGTGAGCTGCGACGAGCATCCAGAGAGTGGGAGGTGCTTAGTCTCTGGTCCGATAGGCTGAGCTTAATTGGCAGGACGCTGTGGCTCCTCCCTGTCTCCTTCCTAGCACCCCCCAAGATGAGGCAATGGAACCCCCGCCCTCTCCATTGTCAATCTGGCCAATGTCAGAAATCATTATTGAGATTATTGTTGATCGGAGCAGGTACTAATAGACAGATATTGGGTGGGGCTGGATGCTTGTCGTAGCTCACTGAGAATGGGCATATCAAGTAAGTACCAACACCCTTTCTCCATTGAACTGCTCCGAGCATCCAGAGAGTGGGACATACCAAAGCTTGGCTTGTCCTATGGGAGGGACCCCGTCTGATCTGAGACTCCTTCCCTGTCCGAGTGGACTTGTTGTAACACCCTCCTACCAAAGGAGGCCTCAGCAGAAGCAAATGTGTCAATTTTGTAATGTCTGATGAAAGGCGATGGGGAGACCATGTCGCTGCCCTACAGATTTCAGTTATAGGAGCCTGGGTGGCCCAGGCCGCCAAAGTTGCTGCACTCCTTGTTGAATGCGCTGTGATACCTCTAGACACCAGTAATGAGTGAGTTTCATATGCCTTCAACCACCTGCCTATAGTCGAGGGGGATACTTTCTGCCCCTGAGTAGCCGGCTGAAAGGATACAAAAAGGGCCTCAGTCTTCCTGAAGGGAGCCATTCGGTGGAGGTAGGTACGGATAGCCCTGCGGACATCCAGTTGGTGCCATTGATGTTCTAGACCCTGAGAAGGCCTGGGACAGAAATTTGGGAGGATCAGCTCCTGTGCCCTGTGGAAGGTCGAGTTGACTTTTGGTGTGAATGTGGGGTCTGGACAAAGAACCACTCTGTCCACATGGAAAATACAGAGGTCCTTGCGGGCCGATAAAGCCGGCATTTCAGAGATGAGTCGTGCTGATGTGATAACTACAAGAAAAACTACCTTGTATGTAAGAAAATGGAGACTTGTAGATCTCAGGGGTTCAAATGGACCCTTGGTGAGAGCTTTAAGTACCTTATTAAGATCCCAGGTGGGATAACGATGTATCATTGGAGGGCATAAATTCATGGCGCCTTTTAGAAAACTCTGTATTGCGCAGATAATGGGAAATAGAAACAAAGCCCTCCCAACTCACTACCGAGGCGACAGCTGCCACCTGTCGCCTTTAGGTATTTGGAGAGAGACCCCTGTCTAGACCATCTTGAAGGAATTCCAAAACTTGTGCTACTGATGGTGAACACGGGTCTATACTGGATTTGGTGCACCATTTATGAAAAATAGACCATGTAGCATTATATATACAGTTCGTAGAAGGGCGCCGAGCTGCCTGAATGGTGTTGATCACCCTGGCTGAAAACGTCTCCCAATTTAGACGCTTCCGCTCAACCTCCAGGCGGTTAATTGTAACCATTGAGGTTCGGGGTGTTGTATTGGCCCTTGGGTAAGTCGAACCTTGTGTGGTGGATTCTTCCAAGGTTCGACTATGGACAACCTCTTGAGGTCCATGAACCATGGTCGCCTGGGCCAGTGCGGGGCCATCAGGATCAGTTCCGCTCTTTTGTCCAAAAACGTCTGGATCACCTTGGGTATCAGAGGGAGAGGTGGGAAAGCGCAAAGGAGCCCTTGGACCACTGACAACGGAGGGCGTTGAAGTTCTCTGCCCCCCCCTGGGATGGATATCTCGAGATGAATCTGGGGAGCTGCGCATTTTGGGGAGAGGTGAGCAGATCTACAACGGGGAGACCGAACCTTCGGATCATCTCCTGGAAGAGATCCAGATGCAGGCGCCATTCTGATTGATCGATAGTGGCCCTGCTCAACCAGTCTGCTTTCGTGTTTGTCACCCCCGAAATGCCTCCTCCGTGAGCTGTTTCGAGCGTGTACCCCCGTCTGTTGACATGAGCTTTCATTGTGACATTGTCTGTCAGTATAAGAATGTGTCCCATCTGAATATGAGGAAGAAAACTGTGAAGAGCCATGAGAACTGCCCTTAGCTCCAACCAATTGATGTTGTTCAATCGCTCTGTTACTGACCACAGTTCTTGAGTCAAGATGGTCTGGAAATGCGCCCCACATCCGGACAGGCTGGCATCTGTAGTAATGGTGAGTTTGTGGGGCTCCTTCAGTAGACAACCTCTGTTGATTTTCGGAACGGTCCACCAATGAAGCGATAGACGGACTCTTATTGGAACCAACACTCTGATTCTGGAATTGCTTCGCCTTGATCTTTGGTAAGGAAGTAAGAACCACTGTAGCGATCTAGCATGGAAACGAGCCCAAGGAATAATAGAAATAGAGGAAATCATTTTCCCAAGAAGTTTTGACAGATCGGCCAGGGGAACACTCTTCAGGGTTCTGACCTCTTAAGCTAATTTCCTGATACTCTCCAATCTCTCTGGGGATAGAAATACCCGTCCCTGAATTGTGTCTATTATTGCACTTAAATGAGACAAGCGGGTAGATGGAACTAAATGGCTCTTTGTCCAATTGACTGAAAAACCGTGCTGTTGAAGAATTTGTAATGTAGTTTGCACATCCAATTCCGCCTGTCTATGGGAGGAAGACAATATCAGAATGTTATCCAGGTAGCAGTGGAGCCTGATGGAAGCACCCCGTAAGTGAGCGGCTATTGCCGCCAGAACCTTTGTAAAAGTCCTTGGGGCGGATGACAACCCAAAAGGCAAGGCGACATACTCAAAATGTCTATTGTTATAATAGAATCTGAGGAATTTGGAATGAGAAGGTTGAATTGGAATGTGTAAATAGGCCTCCGTCAGATCTATGGAAGATAAAAAATCTCCCTCTCTTATCCCAAGGAGAATGGATTGCAAAGTACTCATCTTGAACTTGCTATAAACTAGAGTACGGTTCAGTCGCTTTAGATCTAATATTGCTCTCCATCCCCCCAAACTCTTGGGTACTACAAAAAGAAGAGAGTAGAATCCCTGGTCCTGTTGATCCCTAGCTACCGGTTGGATGGCTTTAATTTCTAGTAGGTGATTAATCACTGCCTCCATCAGGTTCCTTTTAAGAGGATCCCTGGAGAGAGGACATTGCATAAAAACGTTCGGGGGTGTGGAGGAAACCTCCAGAGCCAGGCCAAACCTGATGGTGTCCCGAACCCAGGAATCCGATGTAGAGGAGTCCCAAGTATCGTCCCCCAATGAGAACAGGATCCCTTGAGTTATCTTGGACGACGGAAGCCTTTGCTTCTGGATCCCCTGAAGGATCTCCTCCCCTGACCTCCTCTACGAGGTCTATCACTGAAATCCTGTCCCTCCAACTGTTGGACGCCCCTATACTCTGGTACTTTTTGGATCTGGTGTGGAACGTACCCCGATAATAGGGACGAAAGGAACTTCTCCGAAAGGGCTGATAGGGTCTGGAATCTGAACAACGGAGAAGGGAGGGAGAACTTTCTTCTTGTTTCTGGTTTCGATTAACAGTGGATCTAAGGCAGCGCCAAACAATTTTTCATTCAAAATTGGGGAGGAAGCTAGCTTCCATTTGTGTTTGGAGTCAGCTTGCCAATTTTTGAGCCAGAGTAGTCTTCGGGCCATAATCTGAGAAGCCATGGCTCGAGCCGAAAATTTGACTGAATTAAATGTGGCATCCACAGAAAACTCTGCAGCAGCGATTAGTTTGGCGATGTCCTGATGCGCCCTGATGTTAGAATTTGGAATAGTATCCTTTAGGTGACAGAGCCATCTAAGGGAAGTTCTAGTGAAAAATGAGGTGGCCGTAGCCGCCCTTATGGCCCACGCATCAGATTGATAACCTTTTCTAAGCGCTATCTCAATTTTCTTATCCTCCGTCTAAGAGCATCCTCTGATTCAGTGGGAACAGTTGAGGGGGATGCCAAGGTCACAATATGGTCATCCACGACAGGAGTATTCAAGTGATTTGAAAAATCTGGAGCTAAACTGAAGAACTTTTTATCAAAATTAGCGGGCGGGGGGTACAGTGTGGCAGAGGACCACTGATTTTGAAGAAGGTCTGAGAACATTTGTGGAACCGGGATAACTTCAACTTCGCTAACGGGTTGGGAGAAAACAAGGTCTTCCTACTGCTCTTGTGTTACTTGTTGTTGAGCAGAGAGAGACTTATTCAGATGAGCTGTATTTTTTGCCTTGTATAGGAGAGATTTGAAAAGCTGTGGATGGAAAAGACCAGTAAAGGTGGGTTGGTCAGGCCTGATGTCTTCATCATCTGACATGCCCCTTTCTGGAGGCTTGTCATCCAGGGGAGTTTCACTAACTTGGAGAGAGACAGTATCTAACTGTTCCATATGATCATCTCCTGCTCCCTCTTCCTGACCATGTTGTGAATGTGCGTGTGAAATCAAAGAAGGCTCCCCTTGAGGAGGTACCTGAGCATAATGAAGATCCGTTCTGCATAAAGATTGTATTGAATGAGTGTCACAGTCTGACATTGGTACCTGTCTGGTCCTGAGAGACTGTTGAAGTCCTGCTGCGATTCCCCTGCTGATCGCTAGCTCCATCCATGACTTCAATGTTTCTGGAACCTCCTCTGGAAGAATTTCTTCCTGCCGTAACCAGGCCAACGTTGGTGTGAAGGTTGCTTCTGGAGCCCGTCTCGAGGTCTGTGAATGACTAGATGTTGTGGTACCAGATGGACGAAATGGTAAAGTTAAGTCTAAAGGAATCGGTGTGTTTTGAACCTGAGTTTGTGGAGATGTATCAGGAAAACCCTCTCTCTCTCCCTCGTGTGTCTTTCAATTTGCCTTTCTAATGCCTTTTGACGCCTGGTGGCATCCTTATCTGCAGCCTTCAAAGGATCCTTGGTCCTTTTAGACTTGTCTTGGGTCCGTGACTTGGCTTTCCCTCTGCTTGCCATTGCCCATAACTCTCGTTCACACAATATATATGTAACTGGAATGTATGTATGTATATATATATATATATATATATATATATATATATATGGATCTTTGGTTCTTCGGGTTTTCTCCCGCGTAGAGTTGGAAATATTTAGGCGACGTTTCGATGAAGTCTCATTCATCATCTTCAGGCTTCTGTCTTCGGCCTTGTGCTTCTCAGAGTGATGTGAGCTTGCAGCTGCTTCTTCCTTTTAACTACTAGTGGGGGTGTGACTTGATTGGGTGGGGGCTTGGCTGTGTTCTGATTGGGTGGGGGTGTGTTCTCATTGGTTGGGGGTTTGGCTGTGTTCTGATTGGCTGGGGGGGTGTTCTGTTCTGGTGGGGGTTTGGTTGTACTCCGGTTAGTCTCAGTTGCTGGGGGATTTGAGCTGGTGAGCTGTGATCCTATTGTTTGGCTTCGCGTTCGTGGTCGTGTCACATCTTCATGGTGGGCATCAGTTGGAAACCCAGCCATTTGGAAACCCGCCCTCATTAACAAAAGAGTACCTAACATAAGGACACCAGACCCACACCCACGAAGGCCACACAAGAAACTACCACCACACTTCCACGCAGAAAGCAGACTCACACCCACACAGAAGATGAAACACGACCACGGACCAGAAGCCGTACCACAGCTGCATCACTACCTGCTTCAAACCCCCCCAACCCATACATGAAGGGAACTGATGCCCACCATGAAGATGTGACACGACCACGAACGCGAAGCCAAACAATAGGATCACAGCTCACCAGCTCAAATCCCCCAGCAACTGAGACTAACCGGAGTACAACCAAACCCCCACCAGAACAGAACACACCCCCAGCCAATCAGAACACAGCCAAACCCCCAACCAATGAGAACACACCCCCACCCAATCAGAACACAGCCAAGCCCCCACCCAATCAAGTCACACCCCCACTAGTAGTTAAAAGGAAGAAGCAGCTGCAAGCTCACATCACTCTGAGAAGTACAAGGCCGAAGACAGAAGCCTGAAGATGATGAATGAGACTTCATCGAAACGTCGCCTAAATATTTCCAACTCTACGCGGGAGAAAACCCGAAGAACCAAAGATCCACATACAAATACCCGCGAAAATCTCCGAAAACATATATATATATATATGTTTTCGGAGATTTTCGCGGGTATTTGTATGTGGATCTTTGGTTCTTCGGGTTTTCTCCCGCGTAGAGTTGGAAATATCTAGGCGACGTTTCGATGAAGTCTCATTCATCATCTTCAGGCTTGTGTCTTCGGCCTTGTGCTTCTCAGAGTGATGTGAGCTTGCAGCTGCTTCTTCCTTTTAACTACTAGTGGAGGTGTGACTTGATTGGGTGGGGGCTTGGCTGTGTTCTGATTGGGTGGGGGTGTGTTCTCATTTTTTTCTGTCTTTCGGCTCATCACCAGAGACCATACCGACAGAAAGCTATTTGTTTCGTCGTCCCTCAGGCCTAGGTAATACTGTTTGTGCTGTGATGTAATATAAATTTCTCTAAGCTGTGAGGGTAGCCAACAAAATTCAATGAAGAATCTCCCAAACGAGAGTTAAAGGGAGTAAAATCTTTCTGTACCCTCTTCCCTGTCTAGGGATTGAAGGAAGAAAAAACCTCTCACAGCAAACTGGAAATGAAATACCAGTAAGGACCCCATGATGCAACATGGTAAGGTCCAGGTCTGGGAAACACGCTCAAAATGGCGGACCGTCCCAATGCAATGGTGCACATATATATTTTTGGCGCCAAACCACAGCACAATAGTCTCGCTGCTTGATCAATTGAAATTCTGGATGGACGACGGAAAGGGGGGAACGGACTCCAACGCCCTCACCCCTGCATTCTCCTGGGGAGGAAAATCAATTTTGAGAGTAACAGCGTCCAAATTTGTTAAAGGAAAGGACAATGGCAAGAGAGGGAAGCACCAGTTGAGAAACGTCAGGGAATGTGCTTTAAAGAAAAGCGGCTTTCAAAGCCTCTCCCGGATTGATCGCGATTGCATCCGGAACGCTTATGGCAATCTGTGATCGCCCCGACTGACTAATTACAGTCGGTTTATTAACTAATGTGGTAAAAATTTAGAAGAAGTCCAATTTAAGGAAAAATGTTTCTAAATCACCTCAAGCTGTCCTGCTCCGATCAAAGAAAGCTGCCTATCGTCTCCAAGGCCGAGCAAAAACTGGGAGACGCTAGGAAGGAGACAGGGAGGAGCCACAGCGTCCTGCCAATTAAGCTTAGCCTATCAGATCAGAGACTAAGCACCTCCCACTCTCAGGATGCTCGGAGCAGCTCAATGGAGAACCACCAAGCTCAGAGAGCACCAAGGACCCCACAAGTAACCTCTTATTATATACTAGCCTTTCCATCTGAATTCTTGCCAGATATTGGAACTAAAGCACCCATCTTGGTTTTACCGATGCTGGCAAGAAATTCTTGGAAATATAATCCTAACATGCTGGCATATGGCTACATTTTTTTTCTCACTATTTCTCACTATCTTCTTAGCACAACTCTTAAATGATAAGAAAACCATAAATTAGCAACTGCCTCTTTCACCCCACTTATTCAACTATCCAAAATAAAGCAATTATCTACATTATGTGACTACATTCTGAGTCACTAACAGCTTAACTAATCATGATAAAAACAATGTATTATGCAATATAATATACTCCAAAACATTACAGATGTTTTGTATCTTTGCAAATTCATTGACAATTTTTTTGATAACTACCAACAGTTAAAAAAAAGTAAAATACAGTATGCTGAGATGAAAGGGGAAAAAATGGAGGAAAAAGTCCCAAGAACCACTGGGGAGTTTCAAAGTAAGTATGATTTCACTGATAAAAATTTGTTTCGTGACAGTTAGATATATGCCAGTACAATCTAAATCCCTGTTTTCCATTGTCTGTTAAACCATCAAATATGGACACTAGAGATAAGACATATATGTGACTGAATCTTTCAGAGAGGCCTGAAGAAAAGGAAAAGTATAGGTTGGAGTAGTAACGACCACAGTAATCATAATGGTGCGGGGCTGGGTTGGGGCCGTGCAATTAGTTTTGCCTCTTAAGAAATCCCTGCAATTTTTTGGCAACATTTTCAGAAGTGGTTGCCACAAGTCTCTTCCTAAGATTGTGAGAGGGATTGGCCTGAATTTATCAGCCAGCTTTGTGTTTAAGGCAGGACTAGAATACATGCCTCCCAATTACTATCCCAATGCCAACAATCATTGTATCAGTGGTTCTCAGTAGTATTAATAATGCTCTAACCTTTTTTTTAAAAAAAAAACTTTCTATTTATTCTTTGGATTAGATTATAGAACTGTTGCTTTAAGCGCAAATATAATTTTCTTAAAATTGGATTGAGTCTATTTTCCAGGAGCTATCAAAAAAAGAAATATCAAACATGGTTTCTACTACATTCAGGTTACATAAACAGGTTTCAGCAAAATCTCTTTTTAAGTTTTCAAGGATTAGATTGATTCTATGATAGCAAGTATGCGCCAACAAAATTTAAATGAGGGCTTGTCCTCCAAAGAAACAGGAATTAAGACTACCCTCCATTCATAAAAAGGCTCCCTTTCCTATTCTACTGATAGACCTCTTCCATTAGCAAGAGAATACTAGCTGAATACTCGCCAGGCAGCTTGGTTTTATGGTGTTGAGATGCTCTAAGTTGTAGAGGCAATGTGGTTATTTTCAGGGTGGGATTCAAAATTTTTAACAGCCGATTTTGTGGGCGTGGCTTAGGTGGTGGACATGGCTTGGTGGTCATGTGACTTGATGGTCATGTTATTGGCTGGGTGTGGCCAAGTCAGTATCACTCACATCGAGGCACGCATCTCCTCCCCTGGCCTCTCATGACTGTGGGGATGCTGCAACAGTTGTAAGTGTGAAAAATGGTCATAATTCACTTTTTTCAGTGCCATTGTAACCTTGAATGGTCACTCCACACAAGCAAAGTACCAGTAAAGTAAGGGAAAAAACTCTAGAGATGTTCCTGAGACAGTAAATCTAATCCTGCCAAGAATGTAATAAGCATTAACGGAGAGGCAGTTTCTGTAAGCAACACCAGAATGTTTCCTTCCTGCCTTCCTTACAGGATTAGGCCAGTAATTTCTTCTAACAACCGGTTCTCCGAACTGCTTAGAATGTTAACAACCAGTTCTAGCAAATAGGTGCGAACTGGTAGAATCCCACCCCTGGTTATCTTGTTCTACCAAAGAAGCAGCATGTTTTGCCTCAATAAAGCACTTGGTGTTACCCAGGGGTGGGATTCAAACTTCTTAACTGGTTCTGTGGGCGTGGCCTAATTTGTGGGTGTGACTTGGCGTTCATGTGACTGGGTGGGCATGGTTTGCTGACTGGGTGTGGCTTGGATGAGCATGGCTTGTATTGTAAATATTTATGTAAATATTGAATTTTTTATAAAAAAGAGCAACTTTTACCCAAAATCAGGCAAAGCAGGCAAGCAGATTGAGTTGCTCACAGAATCACAGATTCACTCAGAGATCTACCATTCTGCAATTTGCTACCTGAGTCTGTCACATGCAATTTACTTGCAAGCAAACTCATAAAATTTGCTAGCAAAAAACTCACAAAATTAACTCACAACACACCATTATGTAAATATTGATTTTTTTATTAAAAAAAGAGCAACTTTTACCCAAAATTAGGCAAAGAAGGCAGGCAGATTGAGTTGCTCACAGAATCACAGATTCACTTAGAGATCTACCATTCTGCAATCTGCTACATGAGTCTGCACTGAAAAATAGAAGTTTCAGTCCTAAGGAAGGTTCAGCTCTGCTTTTAGATTAGCTAGAAAGCAAGGAATCCAATGATTTCCTGCTTTCTAGCTAATCTAAATCTCCCAGCAGAGCTGATAGTTGGAACAGCTGATGGTCAGAAAATAAAAGGAAAAATAGCAACTTGCCAAAAATTAGGTTAACACTGGCAAGTTTGATGGCGTGCATACCAAGTAAGGAGTGAGTGGGCAGGGTGGGGGTAGAACTGGGTAGAATCATAACAACCGATTTTATAGAACCAGACCGACCAGATAGAATCCCACTCCTGGTGTTACCCCGAAGCCTCAACTGTCACCCCAAACTGCTGGAGAAAGTTTTGTTTACCTGTTAAACAATTGCAACTGCTAGAACAAGCTTTAGAAACAAGTGAAGCAAAATAGTCAATTTATTTTCAAATGTAGAAGTGCAAGCAGGGCTACAAAGAGCAACTTTAACAGGGTGATTCTGAACCCTAGCACATTAAATAACCTATCAAAGCTTTGCACAATTGTATTTAAGGTGATTCTCTGCACTTCTAATTATATTTTTTTTCACATCTATCCCTCCTTATCTTGCCTGGTCTATTTTTTCCTCTCTTTGCATTTCCAAAGGAAAGTTAAAATTATTATTGGGAGAAGGAGAAGGCCTATTTTTGGTATTGTTTTATAACAGAAGCAAACAAGGATGATGCTACAGTAGCAATATTTACCACTATCCAACATTCTAACAAATATTTCAGTCTTAGGTTTGTATTTTTACCTGTTCTAACAATATTGTCAGCTTTTGTGTTTCCTAGTTCAGCTGCCTGAATAAGGTGTGCAGCAGTTATTATATCTTCTTTTTTCATAGACATATCTCCAATCAATAATGAATCCTCTGTTTGTAGGGGAAAAAAGCAGAATTAGTAATTAAAAGGTAAAATAGAGAATGCTGATTATTACATTTTACCAAACATTTTTTTAAAAATTACAAGAATGTAATCTACCTATATTAATTAACTAATTAATTTTAGTGCAGCTTTTTCCATAAATGAAGTTTTATCTCTATCTTCTGGCATAAAATCCCATTGGCTTCCTTACAGATGTAAAATGATTCCACATAACTATGGGTATGTATCAGGAAACAGTGGAATAGACCTAATCTGTTTGGTTTTTTTTTTTTAAACCAGCAAACTGACCAAGCAATGCAAGTGCAGATTTAACCCTCACTTTCGTGATGCTGGATTTTATCTCCATTAAGTCCTTAAAAAGTTTTCAAATTGCCAGGGAAACCCACTTTCTTTTCTCTTTTTTACATTTATAAATGTAACTTTTAATTCATGCAATTGCCTACAAATGCACCTATTGTACTCATATCCACATATAATATTTTCTTAATTTTATTATAATAGTAAAATGTAATATAAATTAAACTTAAAGAATGAAAAATAGAAAGGAGTAAACAGTGCAAAAAAAAGAAAAGTAAGAATATAATAAAGAAAAATATATAATGAATTCATCTTCATTTCAGCAACCATAAACACATTTAGTGACTCTACTCCCTCTGCAGTTACATTTATTTCTTTATCCCAGTGCTTATCTATTATCTATGAAAAATTCATAAAACATCATTTTTTCAGGCCTGGTATCATCAGAAAGTACATGAAAGGTAGCTACAGGTGAAACTCGAAAAATTAGAATATCGTGCAAAAGTTCATTTATTTCAGTAATGCAACTTAAAAGGTCAACCTAATATATGAGATAGACTCTTTACATGCAAAGCAAGATAGTTCAAGCCGTGAACTGTCGTAATTGAGATGATTATGGCATACAGTTCATGAAAATCACAAATCCACTATTTCAGAAAATTAGAATATTGTGAAAAGGTTTAATATTCTAGGTTCAAAGTGTCCCACTCTAATCAGCTAATTAAGCCATAACACCTGCAAAGGGTTCCTGGGCCTTTAAATGGTCTCTCAGTCTAGTTCAGTAAGAATCACAATCATGGGAAAGACTGCTGACCTGACAGTTGTGCAGAAAAACATCACTGACACCTTCCATAAGGAGGGAAAGCCTCAAAAGGTAATTGCAAAAGAAGTTGGATGTTCCCAAAGTGCTGCATCAAAGCACATTAATAGAAAGTTATGTGGAAGGGAAAAGTGTGGAAGAAAAAGGTGCACAAGCAGCAGGGATGACCGCAACCTGGAGAGGATTGTCAGGAAAAGGCCATTCAAAAGGAGTGGACTGAGGCTGGAGTCAGTGCATCAAGAGCTACTACACACAGACAGATCCCGGACATGGGCTTCAAATGTCATATTCCTCTTGTCAAGCTGCTCCTGAACAACAAACAATGTCAGAAGCGTCTTACCTGGGCTAAAGAAAAAAAGAACTGGTCTGTTGCTCAGTGGTCCAAAGTCCTCTTTTCTGATGAAAACAACTTTTGCATCGCATTTGGAAACCAAGGACCCAGAGTCTGGAGGAAGAATGGAGAGGCACACACTGCAAGATGCTTGAAGTCCAGTGTGAAGTTTCCACAGTCTGTGTTGATTTGGGGAGCCATGTCATCTGCTGGTGTTGGTCCACTGTGCTTCATTAAGTCCAGGGTCAATGCAGCCGTCTACCAGGAGATTTTGGAGCACTTTATGCTTCCTTCTGCAGACTAGCTTTATGGGGATGCTGACTTCATTTTCCAGCAGGACTTGGCACCTGCCCACACTGCCAAAAGCACCAAAACCTGGTTCAATGACCATGGGATTACTGTGCTTGATTGGCCAGCAAACTCGCCTGACCTGAACCCCATAGAGAATCTATGGGGCATTGCCAAGAGAAAGATGAGAGACATGAAACCGAACAATGCTGAAATGCTGAAGGCCGCTATTGAAGCATCCTGGTCTTCCATAACACCTCAGCAGTGCCACAGGATGATAGCTTCCATGCCACACCGCATTGAGGCAGTACTTGCTGCAAAAGGGGCCCAAACCAAGTACTAAGTACATCTGCATGCTTATACTTTTCAGAGGTCCGATATTGTTCTATGTACAATCCCTTTTTTATTGATTACATGTAATATTCTAATTTTCTGAGATTGTGGATTTGGGGTTTTCATGAGTTGTAAGCCATAATCATCACAATTATGACAAATCACGGCTTGAACTATCTTGCTTTGCATGTAATGAGTCTATCTTTTTGAGTCTCTTTTAAGTTGCATTACTGAAATAAATGAATTTTTAGTTTAGTTTAAGTTTAATTTAATTTAATTTATATACCGCCCCCTCTCCCAATTTTTGGGACTCGGGGCAGGTTAAAACAATACAAAAGATATAAAAGTTAAAAACGGATTAAATCAATAGCTAACAGATTTTGAAAATAATAAAAATAATAAAAACAGGGTAAGTAAAATAACAAATTTTAAAACCCTCCAATATTACTAGGCCAGACCGGCTTGTTGGAAAAGATGAGTCTTCAATGCGCGCCGGAAGGTTCGCAGGTCAGGGATAGGTCAGGTCACAGCATTTCCGGGGGTAATTCATTCCAAAGGGAGGGTGCTCCCATAGAGAAGGCCCGTACCCTCGGGGCCGCCAGACAGCATCGTCCAGCTGACGGCACCCCAAGGAGGAGGCCCACCCTGTGAGAGCGCACAGGCCGACGGGAGGCCGATGGTGGCAGAAGGTGGTCCCATAAGTACCTGGATCCCAAGCCATGGAGCCCTTTATAGATGACCACCAACACCTTGAAGTGCACCCAGAAGGCTACCGGAAGCCAATGCAGCTCATGCAGGAGCAGTGTAACATGGGAGCTACGAGAAGCCCCCAGAATCACCCGCACGGCCGCATTCTGCACCAATTGGAGCATCCGGATGCTCTTCAAGGGGAGCCCCATGTAGACAGCATTGCAATAATTAGACGGGAAATGACAAGGACGGAGGTGACCGTGTGAAGCGCGTCCAGATCCAGAAAGGGCCACAACTGGTAGATTCGTCGGACCTGACAAAAAGCCCCCCTGGCAACGGCCGCTATATGATCTTCTAACGACAGCCGTACATCCAGGAGGACACCAAGATTGCGTGCCCTCTCCATGGGGGTCAAAGTTTCTTCCCCCAAGGCCAGCGATGGAATAACTGGCTGTATCTGGGCGCAGGAAACCATAGCCACTTAGTCTTGGTAGGGTTGAGTCGAAGCCTATTTAAACCCATCCAACTCCGCACAGCCTCCAGGCACCGGGTCATCACTTCAACGGCTTCGTAGGGGTGGCCTGGAGTAGAAATGTATAACTGAGTATCATCAGCATACTGATGGAACTCTACCCCAAAACCACGGATGATCTCACCCAGCGGTTTCACATAAATGTTGAACAACAGGGGCGAGAGCACAGATCCCTGAGGCACCCTGCAAATCAAGGGCCTCGGGGTCGACCTCTGCCCCCCTGCCAACACAAATTGCGAACGGTCGGAGAGGAAGGAGGAGAATCACCGTAACACGGTGACCCCCACTCCCAACCCCCCCAACCGCTGCAATAAGATACTATGGTCAATAGTATCAAAAGCCGCTGAGAGATCTAACAGGACCAAGACAGAGGAAAAACCCCTGTCACGGGCCCTCCAGAGATCATCCACCAATGCGACCAACACCATCTCCGTGCTGTACCCAGGCCTGAAACTCGATTGAAGCAGATCTAAATAGATAGCTTCATCCAGGTGCTGGGGGAGCTATCGTGCCACCATACTCAACAACCTTCGCCGCAAAGCGAAGGTTGGAGACCGGACGATAGTTCGATAATAATGTTGGGTCCAGGGATGTTTCTTGAGGAGGGGCACCACCGCCTCCTTCAAGGCGGCAGGCAAAAACCCCTCAAGCAAGGAAGCGTTAATAATACCCTGGAACCAACCTCGTGTCACCTCCCGGGTGGCCGAAACCAGCCAGGAGGGACACAGATCCAGTAAACGTGTAGCATTGAGCCCACCCAGTATCCTGCCCACGTCTTCCAGGGTCACAGGATCGAACTCGCCCCAAATGACCTACTCAAGATCCGCCCAGTTATCCTGTCCAGAGTTGCCCAGTCAAAGTCCAGCCCATCCCGAATCTGAGTGATTTTGTACTGCAGATACCTAGAAAAATCCACAGCCCGTCCCTGCAGGGGATCCTCCCACACTCCCACATCTAAAAGGGAGCGGGTCACCCTAAAAAGGGCGGCTGGGCAATTTTCTGCGGATGCAATGAGGGCGGCAAAGTGGTCTTTTCCACCCTCATTGTGTCTGCAGAAAATTGCCCAGACGCTCTTTTTAGGGTCTTTTCCGCCCTCATCGCCACTAAATAGGCCCTAATGTGGGATCGCAATAGTGTTCGGTCAGATGCGGAGCGGCTGGTCCTCCAACCACTCTCTAGGCATCTTTTCCGGGGCTTCATCTTCCTTAGCTCCTCGGAAAACCAAGGAGCTAGTCGGGATCGGCACCAAGTCAGAGGCTGCAAGGGTACGACCCTGTTAAGGGCCTCGGCCGCCACCCTATCCCAGATGGCCACCAAGTCCTCAACCGAGTCGTGTGTGTGAACCTCAGGAAAGGGCCCAAGCTCCATCAGGAACCTATCTGGGTCCATCAGGCGCCTGGGGCGGAATCATTTTATTGGCTCTGCCTCCCCGTGGCGAGGGGGTGCGGAACGGAAGTCCAGATCATGACAGGGACTCTATAACAATGTCCCCCATACCTAGATCATCTTGCCACTGGCCAGAGACAAAAACCAGATCCAAGGTGTGACCCCCAATGTGTGTAGTGTCCTGAATTAATTGGGTCAGGCCCATGGCTATCATGGAAACCATGAACTCCTGAGCAATCCCAGAAGTCCCGCCGGCAGAGGGTAGGTTGAAATCCCCCATGACCATAAGCCTAGGGGTCTCAACCGCCAAGCCGGCTATAACCTCCAGGAGCTCAGGCAGGACCGATACCACGTAGCAGGGAGCCAGATACGTGATCAATCGGCCCATCTGAATCCCGGAACCACACTTCACAAAAAGGGATTCACAACCAGTCGTCTGAGAAACAGTGGATTCCCTAGGACATAAATCTTCCTTAATAACCACCGCAACCCCTCTGCCCCTCCACTGTGCCCTCAGCCGATGAAAAACTCGAAACTTGGGTGGGCACATCTCCACCAGGGGAACACCCCCCTCCTGGCCCAACCAGGTCTCGGTAATACCCTCCAGGTCCGCGCCCCCCTCCCAAATCAGATCATAAATGAGGGGGGCTTTATTTACTACGGACCTGGCATTACATAACGTCAACCGAAGGCCCAGGGCCTGATGATTCGGACAACCTGGGGAACGGGAAATGCTTTGGGAGTCAGAGCGCACCTCCGCACGCAAACAGCGGGGGCGCACTTCCAAAACATATGATCCCCCACAACCACCATATCTGCCTCTCCCGCTCACTGTACAAATAAAATTAACCTCTCTCTCGGAAATAACCCCCCATCCTCAATCTGACCCTCCCCGACCCTGAATCCTCCCGGCCGCGCTCAGCCTCCGGTCTGACCCCTGTCTCAGGTGAGTTGTCCCCCAAACCCAACCTGGTCACCCTCCCTAACCCCGATAAAAATTTAAATAAAAAAAGAGTGCAACTGGGTTCTACCCCTAAAAAGCTTCTTCTGGCTGACAATCTAGGGGGCCACCTCAAGGAAAGGGGGACATTTCCCAGGGCCCATAAGTCCGCTGCTGAGTACATTATCCGCCTAGTCTCACACTGTCCGGCTGACTGTGCCTCCAAGGAAAGGTCCCGGAAGATTCCCATAAAGGGGATCTGGCGCAGGCGGCCTCTGGTGTCGGGGGACAGAGAAGCCGGGCATGCTAAACCTGGCCCGCCCGGCACCAGGCGGTCCATCCAGCAAATTCCCCGCCATGGCCTCCGCCGCCCGCCGTTGCTGCTGCCCCGGTCCTCCCCGTGGCTCTGACCCCTGCCGGCCACAGCCGCTTGTACCGCCGCCGTCGCCGCTGAGGCCGAGGCCAAGACAGCCAGGCCATCCGTCCAACCGCCACTCCTAACAGCTCGGGTGGCCTGTCCGGTGGATTTCCATAAGCGGAATCTGGCGCAGGTGGTCGAGGTTGGAGAAGCCCGGCAAGTTGGACTTGGTTCGCTTGGCGCCGGGCGGCCCATTCAGCAGGTTCTCCGCCAGGATCTCTGTCGCCCACCGCTGTTGCAGCCCCGATTGCTCCCACGACGCCACACCCTGCCGATCATGGCTTCCTTTGTTGCCGTCGCCGCCGAGGCTGCCAAGTCGTTCCCCCGGCCATCACCCCGGGCAGGCTGTCCACCACAGCCCCAGCCCTCCCCGCAGCTCCACACCCACCAGCCATGGCCTCCTCTGCCACCATTGCCGCCGAGGCCGCTGCCGCCGTCCCGGAGGCAACCAAACTGCCGTTGCCGCTGAGGCTGCCGAAGTCGCAGCCGCCACCGAGCCAGGCCACCATCGCTGCCAAGGCCGAGGCACCCAGGCCACTGCTGCTGCTGCTACTGCCGAGGCTGCCGCGGCAACCAAGCCGCTGTCGCCGCCGAAGCCGCGGCCACCGCCGAGCCAGGCCGCCATTGCCGTCGTCGCCGCCAAGGCTGAGGCCGAGACCGAGGCAGCCGTCGGGAGGTGGCGGTCAACCAGCTGGTCAAAGTCTCCACCACCTCCCGACAGCTGCCAAATCCCCCCTTGGACCCCTCGATCATCTCCTCTCGACGGGTATCAAGGGGGGAGAGAAACTCAGCAAAGTTCCCAAAACGAAAACACGAACGTGATCCATACAGCGGAACTCGCTACGAGTGCAGCATGTGGCGGCCATCTTGAAGCTCTATTTGCATGATATTCTAATTTTTCGAGTTTCATCTGTAGAAGCAACAACATATTTTGTTCTAACTTTGTGTTAGACTTTGATGAACTTCGATGAAATAAGTTTGGTGAAATAAGCCAACTTTATATTACTTCTTTTTAATCTGTAATTCATTCAAATACTGCCATGGGATTTGATTTCCCTTCATTTTTTTCTTTATTCCATCATCAAGAGTTCTTCAAGGCTTTAAGAAGCCTCTTAAAATCCTACTCCAATAAAATCCTAAATCCAAAACACTCTCTTGGTTTGTAGTTTGCATTTCTCTTTTAAATTTTAAAATCTCAGATAATTTCTGTTGTGGATCCGGTAAAAGATTTTTTTTAAATCTGTCAGTTGTAAATTCACTTTTGCCAGATAAAGTTTGTTTTACATCTGACATTTCTTCAGTCTGTCTATAGAAGCAGACATCATTACTAACTTTGTTGATATTGTGGCTACTATTATCTAATTCCATCCTTCCAAAAGGAGACCTTCAGGATTTTTATTGACAAAATGTTTTGCACATCTACTGGCCTTTATATCTTAATCTAAAATCTTTAGTCCCCTCTAGTGTCGAGTTTTTGAAAAAATGAAATTGTGCATCTATGGTACGTCTTATATAAACCAAGAGATCTATTTCCTGCAAGATGGTATTTGCAGTTTTTAATTAATTTTAAAATCCTAGCATAAGGGTTTTGGTATTCCAATTTATCTGGACTCTTCTTATTCCATTTATAACATTCTAAGAGCAAAATCTTATTTATTCACCTACTAGTGAACATGGGCATAAATAATAGGATGGCACCTTACTTACCATCATGTAATTTCTTAGCTTCTCTCTGCAAGGCTATTCCAGAAGCATACGCTTCTATGCAGCCATAATTCCCACACAGGCACTGTGGTCCATCCATTGCTATCATAATGTGCCCAAACTCAGCAGCACAAAAAGAGCTACCATGAATTAATTCATTTTGATGAATGATTCCACCACCGATACCTGAAAAGAAAAACATCAGGACATTGTCGCTGAACTCTGGAGATCAGAAAATATATAGTACTCCAAAAGATTCCTTTATCATAGGCAAATATAAAATCACACTTGACTGCCCAGACTTTATTTGAGAGATTCACTGCTTGATGGTGTTCTGTCCAGCCAATTTCTTTTTCAATTTATACCCTTGCTCCCATCTTTTCTTGGTCCATTCCTTTGACATTCTTCAATTTGTTTCTTTATCCAATGCTCTATGTATCCAGTTTTTCCTCCCCCCCACCTCTTAATAACATTATACTCTAATATTTTGTTTAAAGACAGTAACTGTTCAATTGCACTTTTTAAAATTTTGTCTCCAGTGTTAATGTTAATGCCTCCTGCAAAACCTTTATATGTAAGAGTAAATGATGATAGTTTCTGTTCATCTGTTTCATGGTTTTTGTCTTTGAATGTCTTATTTATGCATGTATTATACTGACAGAGGTGTGTGTCAATGTATTAAGTTGACACTATGGTCAACTAGTACTATGGGAGAGATGAAAGATGGATTTGAAGAGTATTGTAAGGTGTTGCTACTGTAAAAACAATGTAACTTGAAAACATCACCCAGTTTTACATTTCTTGCGGACGGCGGCGAGGCCTGGGGACGGAGCCGGGACCGCCGCACGGCCATATTCTGTCCTCGTGGCCTCCGCCGCCACCACAGCGAGTGTTTCTCGATCGGCGACGAGGCCCGGAGACACAGCCGAGACTCCCGATCAGCCATCGACTGCCCTCATGGCCATGGCCACCGCCACCACCGCCGTCGCAACGGACATCTTGCGGACGGTGGCGAGGCCTGGGGACGGAGCCGGGACCTCCGCACGGCCATATTCTGTCCTCGTGGCCGCCGCCGCCGTCACAACGGAGGCCTTACAGATGGCAGCGAGGCCTGGGGATTGAGCCGGGACCGCCGTACGACCATATTCTGTCCTCTTGGCCACCGCCGCCGCCGCTATCATATTGGATTTCCTTCGGATGGCGGCGAGGCCCGGAGACAGAGCCGACTCCACCGACCAACCATCGACCATCTCCCCTACCGCAGCGGAGGTCTTTGGGATGGCTAAGGAGCCCGGGGGCGGGGCCGAGATTATCCCCTTCCTCAACTACTTTCTGGAGGCCAATCCCAGGGGCGGGGCCGAGATCACCGCCCTTCTTGTCAACTATCTGGAGGCCTGACCATGAATTATGGCCATTATCTGAACATCCTCCAATCCCTCTTGTAGACCTTGGAACTAAATCGGATTTAACTATCCAAATGTCTGGAAAACCACTGCCGAGGCCATGCCTGGGACTGCCCTCACATCCGCCGTCATCACAACCGCAACATATGTTTATCGAGCGGCGGCGGGACTCGAGGTCTGGGGCTATATCACCACCTTGCTTACAACCTGTCTGGAGGTCGAGTCCTAGACCATGGCCATCATCCGGTCCTCCTCCAGCCCCTTGTAGGATCCTAGGACCAGCATTGGATCCACCTACCCCAACACAAATGGTTCCTGGACGACATTATTTGGACTATATAGACCCACTAACTCTAACTCTAAGTCCATTACCATACAGCCCAACTTCATCACCGGACTCCCCACCTCAATTACCACTGCCACCACCATCATCACAACTTGCTTTCTCTCGCTCAGTCCATTCTATACCTGACTATTGGCAACTTGGGAGGCCACAACCTAAAATACTAACATATTCCTCAACAGAACTACGGACCCTGAGATATGTCCCCCTATCTCAAAATTGGCCCCCTTATCTCTCCAAATCCCATCTCAAGGACGGATCTTGGGATCCGGAGAGATGGTGGGGTCGTCGGAAGCGTGGGAGGGAGGGTTACTTAAAATTTTTAATCAAATCTTTAAACAAATTAGGGTTAACCATGTGGGAACTAGGGGACAACCCACCTGGGGCTCCGACCTGGTCACAGTTAGAGCGCAGCCGGAGTGGTTGGGATTCTGACATGGCCCGATTGAAGATGGGGGGTTGTCCAGAAGAGGGTGTCATTAAATCTATTAAAACAGTGAGCGGGAGAGGCAGATTTGGTGTTTATAAGGGGCCACGCCTCCGTTTCGGGAGCGCGCCTCCGCTATCTATCTGCTGTGGCGCGCTCCGACCCCATTATCACTTCCCGTTCTCCAGGTGGTCTGAGTGATCAGGCCCTGGGCCTTCGGCTGATGTTATGTAACGCCAGGTCCGTCATGAACAAGGCCCCTCTCATTCATGATTTGATCTTTGAGGGGGGGGCGGACCTGGTGGGTATTACCGAGACTTGGCTGGGCCCAGAGGGGGGTGTCGCTCTGGTTGATATGTGCCCGGCCGGGTTTCGGGTTTTTCATCAGCCGAGGACCCATGGAAGGGGTGGAGGTGTTGCGTTAGTTATCAAGGAAGATCTATGTCCGAGGGAGTCCACTGTTTCTCAGACGTCCAGATGTGAATCTCTTTTCGTGAAGTTTGGTTCCAAGGTTCAGATGGGCTTGTTGATCGCTTACCTGGCTCCCTGCTATGCATCATCTGCCCTACTTGAGCTTCTTGAGGTTATTGCCGGCATGACGGTTGAGACCCCTAGGCTTATGATCATGGGGGATTTCAACCTTCCCTCCGCCGGCGGTGCCTCGGGAGTTGCTCAGGAGTTCATGGCTTCCATGACAGCCATGGGCCTGACCCAGTTAATCCGGGACCCTACTCACATTGGAGGTCATACCCTGGATTTAGTTTTTGTCTCTGATCAGTGGCAGAGTGATCTGGGTATAGGGAATATAGTTATAGAACCCCTGTCATGGTCAGATCACTCACTCCTAAAGCTTGACTTCCGTTCCACACCTCTTGACCGCAGGGAGGCGGGGCCATTAAAATGGTACCGCCCCAGGCGCCTGATGGACCCAGAAAGGTTCCTGATGGAGCTTGGGCCATTTCCCGAAACTCACACACACAACTCGGTCGAAAACTTGGTTGCCGCCTGGAATATGGCGGCTGCTGGAGCACTTGACTGGGTTGTGCCCTTGCGGCCTCTGACCCGGCGCCGCTCCCAAGTAGCTCCTTGGTTCTCCGAGGAGCTGAGGGAGATGAAACGCCGGAAAAGACGCCTAGAGAGTAGTTGGAGGGCCAGCCACTCTGAGTCTGACCGAACACTACTACGTTCTTATATTAAGACGTATTTAGTGGCGATAAGGATGGCGAGGAGAACTTACCTCTCCACCCTTATTGCGTCCGCAGAAAACCGCCCAGCCGCCCTGTTTAAGGTGACTCGCTCCCTCTTGAAAGTGGAGTCGCGGGAAGACCCTTTGCAGGGTCGAGCTGAGGAATTTTCTATATTTCTCCAGGACAAAATCGCTCAGATTCGGAACGAACTGGACTCCGACTGGTCATCTCTGGGCGAGAGGGCGAGGTCAGATATCGGTGAGGTCAACTGGCTGAGTTCGACTCTGTTACCAAAGAATACGTTGACAGAATACTGGGGGGACTGAACGCTACCACTTGTTTACTAGACCCGTGTCCCTCCTGGCTGGTCTTAGCCACTCGGGAGGTAACACGAGGCTGGTTCCAAGGCATCATTAACGCTTCCTTGAGAGAGGGGTTTCTACCCGCCGCTTTGAAAGAAGCGGTGGTTCGACCTCTCCTCAAGAAACCGTCCTTGGACCCAACATTACTATCAAATTATCGTCCTGTCTCCAACCTTCGCTTTGTAGCGAAGGTTGTAGAGACTGTGGTGGCACGTCAGTTCCCGCAGTACCTGGATGAAACGGATTATCTCGACCCCCTCCAATCGGGCTTCAGGCCCGGGCACAGCACTGAGACGGCGTTGGTCGCGTTGATGGATGATCTCTGGAGGGCACGGGACAGAGGCTATTCCTCTGTTCTGGTCCTACTGGATCTATCAGCAGCTTTTGATACTGTTGACCACAGTATCCTATTGCATCGGTTGGAGGGGCTGGGGATCGGAGGCACCGTGCTTCGATGGTTCTCCTCCTTCCTCTCCGACCGTTCGCAATTTGTGTTGACGGGGGGACAGAGATCGACCCCAAGGCCCCTACTTTGTGGGGTACCTCAGGGGTCGGTGCTCTCTCCCCTGCTGTTTAACATTTATATGAAGCCGCTAGGTGAGATCATCCGTGGCTTTGGGGTGGAATTCCACCAGTACGCTGATGATACTCAGCTGTACATCTCCACCCCAGACCACCCCAACGAAGCCGTCTTAGTGATGACCCGGTGCCTGGAGGCCGTGCGGAATTGGATGGGTCATAACAGACTTCGTCTCAACCCGACCAAAACCGAGTGGCTGTGGTTTCCTGCTCCCAGATTCAGTCAGCTTATTCCATCGCTGACCGTGGGAGGAGAGACATTATCCCCTGTGGAAAGGGCACGCAACTTGGGTGTCCTCCTGGACGTGCGGCTGTCTTTGGAAGATCATATTGCGGCCGCCACCAGGAGTGCTTTTTATCAGATTCGTCTGATCTACCAATTGCGACCCTTTCTGGATCTGGACGCACTTCGCACAGTCATCTCTGCCCTCGTCATCTCCCGCCTGGACTACTGTAATGCTCTCTACATGGGGCTCCCCTTGAAAACTCTCCGAAGGTTACAGTTAGTCCAGAATGCAGCCGCGCGGATGATCATGGGCGCCCCTCGGGACGCCCACATAACATCTCTTCTCCGCTGGCTGCACTGGCTTCCTGTGGCCTTCCGGATTCGATTCAAGGTGGTACTAACAGTTTTCAAAGTGCTCCATGGCTCGGGACCTGGATACTTACGGGATCGCCTACTGCCACCAACAACCTCCCGCCGCCCAGTATGCTCCCACAGAGTCACCATGCTCGGGGTACCACCACTGGATCGCTGTCGACTAGCAGCCCCGAGACTACGTGCTTTCTCTGTGGGAGCCCCATCCCTCTGGAATTGTCTCCCCCCGGAGATACGAGCCATGTCAGACATCCTAACCTTCCGGCGCGCAGTTAAGACCTTGCTGTTCAAACAAGCTGGTCTAGCCAAATAAAATCATTGGGGTTTAAATTTTAAATTTTTAATAAGGGTTATTCTTAGCCATCTTAGATTATTTATTTGATTTTCACTTCTGTTATCTGTATTATCTTGTTTGTTGGATGTACACCGCCTCGAGTCCCTTTTTGGGAGAGGGAGCGGTATAGAAGTACGAATAAATAAATAAATAAAATAAAATAAATGCTTAAATTTCCTTAATAATGGATTAATTCTCCTGGAAATATAATTATTATATGCATTGTTAACCTTTTAATCTTTGTATGCTATATAATGAGAAAGAGGAACTCCATTTTTTTTCTGATTTACACTCTGGAATTGGGAATGAGTCATGAGAAACCATCCTCTGACTGACACAAGGTGCAGTGGAGAGGCTATTCCAAAGCCAAGGATTTAGCAGATTCCAAAGCCAATGATTTATTAGATTTAAACTAATTTAAATCTAATAAAATAAGAGGAACCATATGAGTAGTTTCCTATTATTTGCACTAATCTCAATTCCCTGCCCAAATCTGACATTTCCTGTAGTTTAAGGGAATTTAATCATGTACCCAATATCTGGATAGAGATTACAGACATTTGCACATGATCTATTACAATAAATACAACACCTGAATACAAGACAGAATTATTACTTGATTCCAAATAAGACTGAAAACTGCTTTAGGAAGTTTGAGGAAATCAATACCTGTGCCAGTGATAACGGTTATAAAGTCTTCCACTCCTTTCCCATGTCCAAATTTTCTTTCTGCTAAAGCTGCACAATTGCCATCATTATCCACCCAGACTGGCAATTGCAGGGCATCTGATATTGGTGTCCGCAAGTCAACAGCGTTCCACTCCAGAATAAGTTTTGTGGAGTGAAGAACAATACCTTCTCGGGGATCTACTCTTCCACCTGTAGATATGCCTGAGACACACAGCGTATATCAAGTTATATGAAGAACAGAACTCTATTAATTCTAGCATTTTTTAAAAAAAGAATCCAAAATAAAGCTTTGTTAAGTGTTAGCTTCCCATTCCGAAACAAAACTGAACAACTTCCTTCATCAACAAAACAACTTTTTTTGTTACTTTTAACGGTAAGTTACTTTTAACGGTAAATTAAAAGTTACTTTTAATGGTAAGAAGAATTCTTCAATAAACTCCCAAATAAGTAAAGAACTGTTATCGTATGGTAACTCATGCCACAATTTTCTGTTTAAATTTGTATTATCTAATACGATACAGAGACACATTGTTTGAATTCCCATATATTGTTGATTGTACCTTAACCATATATAGTATCACACACACACAAAAAAATACAAGACAGTATCATTAAAAAAATGAAACAGGACAAAATCTTCAAAAATTTAGAAATTAACAGGAGCTGTCCTGCTTATTTCAATCTAACTCTTGATCAGTGACTTTTCTGCCTATTATAATTTTGAGGGGGAAAGTATAATTGAAGACTATATGTACAATTTATAATTGTCTGCAGAAGTACAACTTATTATGAGATATATATGGCACGGGACTTGAGAATTTTATTTATTTACTTAGTGCCTCTGGGTCAGGTTTTGGCTCCTAGAGACTGCCTGGAGAAGTCCCTGCAGTTTTCTTGGGAATGTTTTTCAGAAGTATTTTGCCAGTGCCTCTTTTCCTAGAACTAAGACAGAGTGACTGAAATAAAGTCATCCAGCTGGCTTTATGTCTAAAGCAGGGCTAAAACTCTCAGTCTCTCAGTTCCTAGCCTGGTGCCTTAACAACTGCACCAAACTGGCTCTCTGAGAACTGTATACCAATTTTAATATATTAATCCATTTTGCAGTCCATAAACACCAAGATACCTGTTTGTAAAATTTAGCACATAGCAAACACTTCCTTTTATTATATTTGAAATGCACAACAACTTCTTGCCTTCATTTCATAAAACAAAAACAAAAAAGATGCTTATTAAACTTACCTACACCGAGAATACTGCAATTCAGGTCTACTGCTTCTGAGGCAGCTTCTCTACACATCTTAAGGATCAATTCTATTCTATCCTCATAAGTTTTAGGATTCAGTTGTATGTATTTCTTAACAATTTCACCCTAAGAGAAAAGAAAAGCCCATCAAACTGTTATTTTTTTCTAAGGACTTTCTTCTGTCATAAAGTGCTGTTCTCACAGGTTATAAAATGCGGCACAGAGTGGTAGACTATGTGCCATCAAGCCACTGTCAATTCTTACTGACCAGCCAGAATAAAAACTGGAGATGAGACATGTATTCAATACAATAAGCAAAAAAGTGCTGTATACCGGTAGTCCTCAACTTACATCTGTCTGTATAGTGACCATCTGAAGTTACAGCAGCACTGGAAAAAGTGACTTATCACTGTTTTTCACACTTACAACCATTATAGCATCCCCATGGTCATAGGATCACAATTCAGGCATTTGGCAACCAGCATGTATTTATGATGATTGCAATGACCTGGGGTCCATCATTTGTAATCTTCCCAGTGGTTTCCAACAAGCAAAGTCAATGGAGGAAGTCAGATTCGCTTAAGGCTGTATGATTCACTTAACAACCTCAGTGATTTATTTAATAATTGTGGTAAAATGGGAAGAACTCACTTAACAACTATCTTACTCAATGAAGATTTTGGGGTCAATTGTAGTCGTAAGTCGAGGACTAACTGTATAAAAAGAGAAGTCTTTGTATGTGTGCCTGCACTTTCCTGGCCGGACAAACCACATGCCCAACCTCACTCTCAGCTTATTTTCTGGCCTGCAAAGGGGATGAAAATGGTGGAGTTAATGCCTTTTGCAACAGGAAAAGAACAACGTGTAAGACAATCCTGGTTTAAGACGTCTTTTAAAAATTAATTCAGTTAAATTAATCCTATGAGTTAAAAACAAACCAAGCAAGAGTTTTAAGGGGACAAACATCCTGTTCTTAGAAGGTGCTATTATAAAAGAGCTCCATTATATTCTGTTACAGTGGAAGGAGAAACGGCTCCGCTAAACTGCAATTTTTACAATGCTTTTTTTTTTACAATGCTTATGCAGTCCTAAGGCAGGTTTGCTACAACATGGGAGTCCAAGACCACATTGTGAGTAGCAGTGCAGAACAGAATTCAGTTTTAGCAACTTTAAAAAAAAATTCTTTATACTTTACATAGCTCACCCTGTGTTTCCTGAATCAGGATGTATCTACAAATGATAGATCTTCATTTGGTTTTAAATCATTGTTTCACTTATACCAATTCATCTAATGTTTAAATTGCACTTTAGCATAATGTATTATTTGAAAATTGGAATTATTTAGTTGCATTTATATTCCACCTGTTATCTAGGACTTCATGATATGGGGTCTAGTCTCAATTTAACTCCACAACAACAGGGGTAGGTTAGGTTGTAAGATAATGAATGAGCTTTAATCACTTTGCATACAGAACACCAAAGCATCTATTATATATATATATTTAAATGTTTTATTTTATAGAGAATTGATACAGATCAGTATTATTTTCTCTTTTCTTCCTCCATATTGTCTTTTTTTTCTTTTGAATATCTAATTTATTACCTTCTTACAAGAAGCTGCCACATTTTAGTAAGACGGCATACAGGGATCATTTAAAAATTTTTAAATTATGATACTACTTAAAATTATAAGTGCGTTATTCTCAGCAAGACAACACCCCCCCCCCCCCGGGGGATGTAAACCACTCTGATTTACGATTACCTTCATGCTGACTATTGCTACTCGGAGATTCGTTCCACCCAGATCCACTGCCAATGCACTCTGGATTTCTAAGATATGATCAATATCTTGGGAAATGCTTTCTTTCACAGTAGGGAAGCAGAATTTCTTTTGAAGAGGTTCCTCAAGGTCAATAGATTTAAGGAACTTCAGAATTCTTGGAACAGCGTTTCCATCGCCATATATTTTTGAACTGTAACATCAAATGAAGGAAATTATAACATTTCAAAACAGAAGGAACGTATCTTACAAACCAAATCTATGCATTCAGATTGTGAGTACATGAAGAGAGATGCCAGGAGGGATAAATCTTGAAAAAGTCATTTAAAAATCGTCCTTGAATATATTTACAACATTAAGCTAGGAATGCTTAGCATGGTGCTGGGATAATTAGTAAGACAGAAATTAATGTTTGTATTTATTTTCATTGGAGAGGAAGAAAATCATCCTATCCTTTCGCAATGCCTAATGGCTTTTACTATATTTAAAAGAAATCGATTTTAAAGTAAATGTGCAGAGAATTGCCATCTTACTTTTTAATTTTAATATTAACAGAATCATGGTAGCATTAATAATCTGTGTACTTTTTATGCCAGCTAATCAGCTTGGTTTATATCTGATAATAATAATAATATATTTGTTTTTTTCCTTCTGCTTTGGTAGCCATCCTGCAAATTCTAAATTAAGCATCGATGCACAGATTAATGCCAACATATGTATAACCTGCTCTTATTTTAACTTGCTTATTCATCCTACACTAAGGTGTCCTCAAAGAGAAAAAATCCCAGTTCATCTGAAGAAAGTTTCAAGAAGCAAAGGAAATTGGAAAGAAAATTGTAAGCACAGTTGTGATCACATGATTTTTCACTTGGGACTACTTCATTTAATGACCAATTGCTGGAACCAATTGCTGGCACTAAATGAAGACTACTTATAATTGTGAGCCTAAGTAGAAAAAGTTATCTACCGTAGGATGCCAGGTGCATGACATAAACTAGGTCAATAATTCTAAAATCACAGACCCTTTATCAATCCTATTGTCAGATAGCAGTCACAAATTCCTGGGACAGTCTATTACCAACGAAAATTAAATCAAAGAAGTTCAGAGAGGTTCTGAACTATAGGTCATATATTGTTATGTAACACAAAGTTCTAACTTTTCTATTATAACCTTTTTAATTTGTTACTCTAATTACTTTACACTAAACTTTATTTTTATTACAAATAATACAGTATCTGACTGTAAAGAAACTGTAAGCTTGTCAATGCCAGATCATACCCATTCACTAATCAAGAATTAATACACCATAAACCTACCTTAAAGGTGTCCATGAAAATAAATATACCACCATAAATACAAAGTCAGCAAAAAAGATTGGCAATCTGTAAAATGACTACTGGGGAAAAAATTGCCTTTTTGTAAAATGCTGCAGTGGCAGGCATAACCAGTTGCAAAGCCCAGATTTATCAAATGCTTTTTGCTTCTTTTCCTGAACAATGTTTGTTATTACCAGGACAGGTAGATTCATTTCCACACAAAATGCAGCCATACATCATTTTTATTCTCTAAGGTAGCTCCTGGAACCCTGGGTTATAAGAGTTTTCTCAAAAATCAAGATGGTGCTAGAAACTAGTGTTCTATAGGATGCCAGCTTAACTATTTTGATGAAAAAAACATCTAGCTGGGCAGGGAGTCTGGGATTTGGCAAGGGCAGTATCTATGGACACAATCTTCTCTACACCCTTTATCTTTCAAGGGAAAAACAGATAAGCATATTTTTTTAATGTATGGTAGTAGTAAATCTGAAGCAGATATACATCAGCAAAATGAATTATGTAAACTACCATTAACTTTGTAGGACAGCATTTTTAAATACAAAGATACTATTTAGTTTATCACACAATTGCTTTCCCAATGCCATGCATTAGCCTATTTGAAATAAGCTGATGCTTTGAAAAATTTGCAACATATAGTGATAGTTTCTCTTGGTACCTTAATTTTTCTTATACTCACTTGTATGGCTTTACTTACCAAGGGTATTGTTTCCCAAACTGGATGTGCAAAGCTCGAAGTATCTTGTCTTGGGAATCAGCATCCCGCACGTGAAGGACATTCTCTCCTAAAACAAACAAACAAACAAATACCCCCAGAACATTAAATATCGTATTAGAAGAAACTGAATTTAAAATGAAACATACTTGCTTACTACAAAAGAACTAAACGCTGGACAAAAAATAGTTTAATAATCCTACTTCGTTACTCTTGCATTGCAGCAAATAGCATAATTATTAAAACAATTAAATGACCTAAACATCAGTTTCTTTTTCTGTATTTTAATTATTGTTAGTTGCCTTGATTTCTTGGTTGAAGAAATAATAAAACAAATTACATCTGGTTTCTGGTTTTCATATATGTTGACAAGATGCATATTTTAAAATATCATCTTTAATAAAAGGGTATACTCATGAAAAGCACAGAAAACAAAATGTATTTTGCTTTTATTGGTTGATGGACAAATAATGCATTTCATTATATAATCCACAAATCTTAACAGAAATTAAAATGTAAGCCTGCTTATTTGATCCCTTAACTGCACAGAGCAATTACCCAAAGAAGTGCAATCTGTTAAATAAATCATACAAGTAAGTAGGCTACCTGTTTCACAGGAAGAGAAAAATAACAACAGAAAATAAATTTCCTCTAATTTTACCTCGCTTTTCTAGGCTTGTCTTCTTGATTATAAATTGCAATTTGAATCAGCCCTCTATTCAAGTCAGAAAATGTTTTGCTTCAATAGAGATACAGTGGTAATAACTGCCCAACTCTGCCCCTCAATTTCCATCCATAAATTGCTCCCTTCCAAATTTCAAATTCTCCTCTCCATTTCCCTTGCAGCTTTAGTAGTTTGGGAAGAGGGGAGAATGACAACTGAATTCAGGAACTAAATTCTACTGGAAGTCTTCATTTAGGCCTTATGTACTATCCCATTAACCATCCTTCTCTAGCCACCTGTCAGTTGGAGCTTCTATGTTACTCTCTGCTGCTAAAGTTGCAGGACATAACCATAAGCTCTCCATCATAAAACCAGGAACATCTGCACCAGCATACATTTACTTGACAAACGGAAATGCCGAGTTCTAAGAGACAGATTAAGTGCAATGTGGAAATTAGCCTGGACATCAACAACATTTTTGCCCGCAGCTGAGAATTTTGTTTTGTCATATTCAGGAAGAAAGCCTCTTTTCCACACTGCCTAGGAAATGTTAACTACAAATAGTCATTGACTTACAACTATTTACTTAGAGACCGTATGAAGTTACAACGGCACTGAAAAAAGGGACTTGCAGTCAGTCCTCTTACTTTCAATCACCACAGCATTCCCCATAGTCACGTGATCAAAATTTTGGAGCTTGATAGTCAGCATGTATTTAAAATGATTGCACTGTCCTGGGGGATCATACAATCATCATTTGCCACCTTCCTAGTAGCTTCTGAAAAGCAGTGTCAAAGGGGGAATCCAGATTTGCTTAACCATGTGATTCTCTTAACAGCTACAATGATTCGCTTAAGAACTATGGCAAAATAAGGTTGTAAAATCAGCCATAATTCACTGAACAACTCTCATGGTCAGCAATGGAGATTCTGATCCCAATTATGGTCGTAAGTTGAGGACTATCTACAGTGTATCAATTCTACATAAACAGTAACTTTCAGTTTGTCAGATAGTTCTCTCCACCCTTCAGATTTAGGTTCTAGTTAAGAGCACAACCACAGGAATCTTATCTCTAGCATGAAAAATACATGTTTTTCTTTAGTCTCACTAAAGAATTTGACATGGCTACAGAAAGTTTTCAATTAAAACAAAGAAACCTAGCGCTATGCCATCATTGCTGTTTTTAAATACCTGTTTCTCTCCCTATCTGACGGGTTCCAAGATTGATGACAGGGGTTCCAAATGCCCCAACTTCTCGTACACCACAGCTGCTGTTTCCAATCATGCAGCCTGCATGAGCCACGAGCTGGATGAACTGATCAAAGGGAACATTTTTTACTGCACGGAAATTTGGGTGATGCTCAATTCCTTTCTTCCTCATTAGCCGAACCATTTCTTTGCTCCCTAGAATAAAAAGACAATAAGACTTTTAATGTATTTTGAATAAGCGTAAGAGGACTGTGAAGGTATACAGAAATTATTACAAGCTACTTTGCTTAATGAAATCAGAAGATAATCTTAGCGCTGATCAATTATTGTAATTCCTTTTCAAGATAATCTTTATGACAGGGTTCCAAGTAATACACCCATAATAGAACTCCGAGGCAGGTAGATTCCTCAAAGAATTGGTTTATTGGATATATCATATTGGTACACAGGCTGGTGAAAACCCACTCTGAATATTCCTGTGGTTTTTACCTAATTAAAAGTAAAAGGTCTTTCCCCTTCCCCAAGCAATCAGTCACGTCGTACAATCTTGTCTTCCCATTGCCTGGTAACTTCACTCCACCTCTCTCCGACCACTTGTGGGAATGTCCTTGGTTCCCAAGAGAAAGTATTTTGTTTTGGCTACAAACCCCATCTATCTCTATTCCCCCTCCCTATCCTTCAGCTCCAGTGTGGCAACACTGAAGCTTAGAAAATGGCCTCACTCAGGCCAGCTCCATAACAGTCATATCACTTACCTGCATCAATATTTGGGAATAAAATCAAAGTCCTCTTGTTAAAAGAGATGAGGGCATCCAGGGTCAGGTCAAACATCTTTAAAGAATGTTTAATGTCTGTGGTCACAGGATGCTTTAAAGCGATTATATACTCTTTTGGCTTCACGTCCTCACCTGTAAAAACAATGTAAATGTACAAACTTAAAAAGCAAAATTGAGTTACAAAAAAAGCAAGCACAGAATTCATTTAAAGACCATGGTGACAGTCAGAAAAAAAAGTTGTAATGTCAAATCTGGTCACATGATGCCTCAATTTATGACCACAGTCATAATTCCGGGCTCAGTTACAATTGTTTAAGTGGAGGACTACCTGTAACAAGATCCCTTTTTCACATTCTAATGTGAAAAGTACCCTGATAAGATTAATCTAGACTTCTGTTCCATGGTGCAGCTGTGGAATTTACAGATTATAAATTCTATTATATAATCCAAAGAAAAACATCTTTGGTATATTAAATTGTAACTATCAACTATAATGGCAAACCCCAACAGAGGACAGATAATCCTCTTTTTGCTATGTGCCTGGGATTACATAATAAGATTATGGGGCAATATGAATTTGATGGGTTGTACTCTGCTTCATGAAATTGTAGTCTTACATATACATACACAACTCATTTACCTAACCACATCCGAATAACGCTCATATAATCTTTATTTTTGGCGGAGAGCAGCTTATCGTACGAAGGGCATCCTGCCAGAAGGATGCGATTGTGGTCTTCACACATAGAGATCAAATGCTGTTCTGCACTTCTTGTGCAACACACATGGTAATGAGCCATCTTGGTAATGGCATGCCTGATGGAGTCATCTATGGTCCCGCTGACTTCTCCACCTTCAATGTGAAGGATTCTAATGTTCATTAAGGCAGCAGAGGTAGCTAGTGCTAAAGCATCAAACCGATCTCCATGGACTATCATTATGTCAGGTTTCAGGCGATTGAGCACATCGGGCAACTTGACTAAGGCAAGACCAACGGATTCCACCATAGCTGCTTCATCTTCTCCTCTTACTATTGTGTGCAATCTGGTGTGGATGTCAAAGTCATCTTGTTCAATCATACGATAGGTATTCCTGGAAAGAGGGAAGAGGAAAGGTGCTTAAGACTGCAGTGACATACACTTTAACATCAAAATGATTCAGTATGCTAGTTACTGAAATTAATGGTAGAGTCAAAATATTTCTCTGACAAGACAATGATGGGTAATATGAACAATTTCAATCCCAAGAAATTTAATAACAACAACAACAATAATAATAATAATGATAAACCAGTGCAGGTGGTTCCAGTGGTACTTGGCACACTGGGTGCTGTGCCTAAAGACCTAGGCAAGCACTTAAAACAATTGGCACTGACAAAATCACCATTGGTCAGCTGCAGAAGGCCACTTTACTGGGATCTGCTCGCATAATCCGCCAATACATCACGCAGTCCTAAACGCTTGGGAAGTGTTCGACTAGTGATTTGTGATACGAAACCCAGAATACTTATCTCGTCTGCTGTGTATACTGTCATTTTTGTGTATAATAAATAATAATAATAATAATACAAAACAACTATTACTATTGATCATCACATACTCAGCCAGATGTTCAGACTGGATTTGGCATTTTTGTTTATCTATCGAGTCCTTACCAAGGACCTGAGCTAGGCAAATCTGGATGTTTGACTGTTACTGATAGTCGCAGGATGGAAGCAGTTCCAAGTAAAGTTGTCTTCTGCAATTGACTGATGGCAAATCACTTGAACACCATTGGCATTGACAAATTTGCCATCAGTCAATTGCAGAAGACAACTTTACTTGGAACTGCTTCCATCCTGCGACTATCAGTAACAGTCAAACATCCAGATTTGCCTAGCTCAGGTCCTTGGTAAGGACTCGATAGATAAACAAAAATGCCAAATCCAGTCTGAACATCTGGCTGAGTATGTGATGATCAATAGTAATAGTAATAATAATATGACAGTGGCAAAAGCAGTACCAATAGTAATAGGCGCCTTCAGTGCAATTCAAAAACAACTGAGGCACCACTTGAACACTATCGACATTGGCAAAATCACCATCATCAATAGCAAAAGGCAATTTTTGCTCAAAATAGCTTACATTCTGAGATGATATTTGTAACATCATTAAACATCCACATCTGCCTCTCCTAGATCCATAGGAAGGACTCAACTAGGGGATGAAAAATGTCCAATCTAATCTAAGCCTCTGGCTGACTGTGGAACCAACCATCATCATCATAATAAAATATTATTAATAAAACTATTCTTTAAGGGCTAGTTGTTCCTCGACTAACGACCACAATTGAGCCCAAAATGTCCATTGCCAAGCAAGACAGTTAAAGTGAGTTTTACTCCCATTTTATGAACTTTCTTTCCACAGTTGTTAAATGAGTCACCTCAGTTGTTAAGTTAGTAACGTGGTTATCAAGTGAATCTTGCTTGTCAGAAGGTTGCAAAAGGTGATCACACGACCCTTGGACATCACAACTATCGTAAATACATGCCAGTTACCAAACACCTCAGTTTTGATCACGTGACCATGGGGATACTGCAACAATCATAAGTGTGAAAAACGGTCATTAAGTCACTTTTTTCAGTGCAGTTGTAACTTTGAATGGTCTCTACACAAAGGCTGTAAGTCCTAAACTATCTGTATCTGCAGTGCCCCTCCGAGATAGGTATAGCAAGTATCTGTAAGTCTCAAAATATCTGTTCCCAATTATTAAGAAATACTGACTTCAGAAATTATTGAAAATGCATACATTTCAGCAAATGAAGAAACATCTCTTCAAAGGTATCTGTTGCAAAAATGAAGAACTGGGATAGATTATCACTGGTTTCTGTTGCTATTCTCAGAAACATTACAGCAGGAAATTGTATCATTGTTGAACCTATAAAGATAGAGACCTGAAGTATGGATTCCTGGTAAGCCAGCTTGGTATTATTATAAGAGGGAAATGATTCAAATATATGAATTGGTTCTGATCTGCTTTGACAACTGCACGAAAATTTGCAGGATCAGCACTTATTCTAAATCAATACAGGTAATCTTCATTTAAAGACCAGCAGCTTAACAAATGGTCAAAGTTAAGACAGATTTTTTTAAAAAGTTACTTATGACTCTAAGAGTTACAACTTGCTGCATGCTAACTTCACGTGCCACCCTATGATCACATAATTTGGAGTACTTGACAACCAACTCACATTTACAACTGGTTACAATGTACCATGGTCACATGACTATGATTTGTGACCTTTTTGCCAGTTTCTGACAAAAAATGCCATTCAGGAGGATCGGTTTGCTTAATAACCAGATGGTTTGCTTAATGACAATTTCCTTAACAACCAACGACTTGCTTTACAACCATCATAAAAACGGTTCTACAGGTGGTGACCAAAACGACTTACAATCAAAATTCCTGGCCCAGTTGTGGCCATTAAGTGAGGACTATCTTTGAATCTGGAACAAAGAAAACCATCTTAAGAAAACCCATCCCTACCATTCCAGTTAAGCATATTTGAAGAAATAAAGTATGCCTCTTACCCATAGTCATCAATCAGATGAGAGCCCAGAACCACAATATCCAGTTCAAAGAACTGTGCTTCTGCTTTAAGGCCAAACATGATTGGGGCCAATTTTGAATAATCTGCTCTGTTACACGTAGCAACACAAACCCGAAGTTTCCGTTTGTTTCCATTCTTTTCCATTGCTTCCTTTTGTTTTTGCTTAGCAAGGGTCTTGAAATAAAGCTCCTGGAATATAATTGTACAGGGATTAGTACACTAGGAACATATAGAGTATATTGAATACAGTAATGGATTTATAGCATGAAAAATTCAATTTTTACTTCTATTTAGGCAAGAAATTAACTGGAAGAATTTGGGGTAGAAATAAACTTTATATCCAACGTAAGTCAAAGAATTGTAATGACACAGGAGTAGAGATTCTTCCCTAATAGATAATCAACTGGGACAGGCACCCTTTGGAACGACTGCAATCAAGAAGACTACATTCAGGATAATAGATATTCAAAGAAAAAATCATGACATAATGCATTTAGAGGTAAAACTTAGTTAAATGGAATTTCATTTTTGTTCACAACGTATTTGTTATATAATTATATGTGATTTTTTTCCATACATAATTCTTGTGCCAGTGATGGAGAAATACTTGCTCCATAATTCTCCCCCACACTTTTAAAACTATGAGCCACTTGAATATAATTAGACCAACTGAAGCTAAATTATACAGAATATACTTAGAATTACTACTTTCAGTAACACTAATGGATGAATCATAACGAGCTGATCTCAAATTCACTTTAAAAACTCTAGCAATTGAAATTTTAAAGTATGCTGCCTACAATATTTTTAAAGGTTTCCAAGTATTTCAAGTAATTGATTCTAGGTACAGTAATGAATAGGGAATTTTCAGTAATCAGTTTATGAGTCCATTGAAAGCAGAAGGGAAAAAGAAACTATTATTCTCTTATAAAACAATATATGATCAGTTGAAAAAGGAAATTTTGGAAAGGAAGTTAAATTACTCTAATTGGTTGACAGGATAATGTCATCAAGTCTTTTTCAGCTACTGCTACCAAACACTGTATTTATTTTGTAAAGTGTTTTCTACTTTTAAAAAATACATCTGTAATTATTTATCTGTCACTAAGGTTATTTCTCATGCAAAGTTTTTCTGAAATGAAAGGAAACAGCAACACAGAACAACTCATAATTTTGCTAGCTGATAGAAGGAAAAAGATTTTCTCGTCAGTTCCTGACAGATAGAGAATAGGCGTTGGTTCTTACCTGATACGCCGGTTCTCTCCGAGCTGCGAAGGAGCATCCATTTGATTGGGTTGGTTCAGTCTTCGTCCTGATAGGCTGAGCTTAAACTTTGGAACGCTCCTCCTCCTCCACGAGACTCCTCCCAGCGTTCCCCAGTTTTAGCGAAGATCGCAGTGAAAAGGCAGATGTCGCTTCTGAGAAACTAGTACATCAGCTTGGTCGTATAGCAGGACTCCCACAGACGGAAGGAATAAACACAGTTAGCAATAACACATAGGGTGGGGATGGATGCTCCTTCGCAGCTCGGAGAGAACCGGCGTATCAGGTAAGAACCAACGCCTATTCTCCTACGAGCTGCTCGGAGCATCCATTTGATTGGGACATACCAAAGCTTGGCCTGGACTACGGGCGGGATGCTGACTGGACCTGGAGTCTGTTGCTGTCCTGCACACACCCTGTAGCACCCTCCTACCAAAAGACGCATCAGCAGATGCAAAGACATCGACCTTATAATGTCTGATAAAGGGGGAAGGAGACGCCCATGTGGCAGCCCGACAAATGTCAGAGATAGGAGCTTGGGTGGCCCAAGGCGCCGTGGTGGCAGCACTGCGAGTGGAGTGCGCCGTGATGCCCCTGGGAACTGCTAGGGCCTGGGCCTGATAAGCTTTAGCAATAGTAGGCCCGCAACCAACGACCTATGGTGGTGGAAGAGGCCCTAGTACCTTGACTATGAGGCAGAAATACAACAAACAAGGCCTCTGTCCTCCTAAAGGATGCCGTGCGATGGATATAGACCTTCAAGGCACACCGGACATCCAACTTATGCCACTGATGTTCCAACTCTCAGGAAGGATGAGGACAGAAATTGAGCAAGATCAACTCCTGTGCCCTGTGAAAAGCCGAATTAATCTTTGGGATAAACGTGGGGTCCGGCCGGAGGACAACCCTATCTGCATGAAAAACACAGAGGTCTGACCTGATAGATAGGGATGCCAACTCGGAAATGCGCCGAGCTGAAGTAATGGCCACCAAGAAAGCAACCTTATATGTAAGAAATAGTAGTGATGTGGAACGAATCGGTTCGAAAGGAGGTTTGGTAAGGGCCAGAAGGACCTTGTTCAAATCCCAAGTAGGATAACGATGAACCATGGGCGGTCCCAAATTAGTAGCACCCTTAAGAAGGGCACGAATAAGAGGGTGATGAGAAAGAGATGGAAAATTCTCATAGTCAATCACGGAAGACAGGGCAGAAACTTGTCTTCTCAAGGTATTTGGTGAAAGCCCCCTATCGAGACCAGCTTGTAGGAATTCCAAAATTTGAGCAATTGAAGGAGATCGCGGATCAATATGAAATTGGGAACACCAGCTGGTAAATATGGACCAAGTTGCATTATAAATGCGATTTGTTGAGGGACGCCTTGCAGCCTGGATGGTTGAAATAACCTTGTTGGATAATTGCTTGCTGATTAATGCGACCGCTCAACCTCCAGACGGTCAAGTGGAACCACTGAGGGTTCGGATGTTGAAGAGGACCCTGGGTTAGCACAATCCTGTCCAGAGGAATCCTCCATGGTTTGAACACCGACAGACAACAGAGATCGGCGAACCAAGGGCGTCTGGGCCAGTATGGAGCCACCAAAAGCAGATCTGCCCGTTCCTCCAGCATCTTCCGTATGACCTGAGGGATCAAAGGAAGAGGGGGAAAGGCGTACAAGAGCCCTGGGGGCCACGGGCAGTGAAGGGCGTTGAAATCCTCCGCCCCTTGAGAGGGGAATCGGGACACGAACCGTGGCAGGTGGGCATTGAGAGGGGAGGCGAAAAGATCGACCTCCGGAAGACCAAACCTCGTGACTGCCTCTTGAAAGAGCGACGGATGAAGACGCCACTCCGTGGGATCGACTGTGGCCCGGCTGAGCCAATCTGCCTGGGTATTGCGGATGCCCGAGATGTGTTCTGCCCTGATAGAAAGTAAATTTGCCTCCGCCCAACGACAGAGACGTTCCGCCTCCTGCATGAGAGGTTGAGACTGAGTGCCCCCTTGCTTGTTCAGGTGCGCCTTGGCTGCTGTATTGTCTGTGAAAACTAAGATATGTTGGTTGCGTACCTGAGGCAGCAGAGCCCGAAGGGCCAGATGAATTGCCCGAAGTTGCAGCCAATTGATATTGTGGGACTGTTCCCTTGCTGACCAGCGACCTTGAACTGTGGATGAGTGAAGGTGAGCACCCCAGCCCAGCAGGCTGGCGTCGGTGGTGACAATGAGTCTGCGGGGCTCCTTGAAGAGACAACCCTTGTTGGTTGTGGGCCGGGACCACCAAAGAATTGATGTAAGAACTTTGGTTGGAACCTTGACTTTGTGACCGGAATTGCTGAGACCGGAACGTTGAAACGGGAGAAGGAACCACTGAAGGGACCTGGAATGAAGACGAGCCCAAGGAATAATAAAAATACATGAGATCATTTTCCCAAGAAGGGTAGAAAGATCAACTAAAGAAACTGTATGTCGTGACCTGATCAGCTGCACTAGTTTTTGTAAACTTTTATGTCTTTCGTCAGAAAGGTAAACCTTGCATGCCCGTGTATCAATGATGGCACCTAAGTGTAACAATCTCGTAGAAGGAATTAACTGGCTTTTGTCTTGATTAATAGCAAATCCATGTGCTTGCAAAATGCGGAGAGTCGTCTGAGTATCTCGGACAGCCTGGGTAGAAGAGCTGGACAAAATTAAAATGTCATCTAGATAACAGTGCAACCTGATGGGAAGGGCACGAATATGGGCAGCTAGAGCAGCGAGGACCTTAGTGAAAACCCGAGGAGCAGAGGCTAGACTGAAGGGAAGAGCCCAATATTCGAAATGTTGACCGTTATAGCAGAATCTTAAAAACTTACGATGTGATGGCCTGATCGGAATATGCAAATAAGCCTCCGTGAGATCCACTGAGGTGAGAAAATCTCCCTCTCTGATGCTAGCAAGAATGGAATGTAAAGTGTGCATCTTGAATTTGCGATAGACTAAAAATTTATTGAGTCGTTTGAGGTCCAAGATAGCTCTCCACCCACCAGAACTTTTCTTAACTAAAAAGAGTAGAGAATAAAAACCACGCCCTTTTTGGTCTGCGAGAACCGGTTGAATGGCCCGTACGTGTAGAAGATGCAGTATGGCTGCTTCCATGAGGCTATGTTTAACCAAATTTTTGGAAACAGGGGATACCCTGAAAAAAACAGATGGGGCGGACTGGAAATCTAAAGCCAGGCCAAACCTCACAGTATCTCGGACCCAGGCGTCCGAAGTAGAAGCGTTCCATCTATCCGCATAAAACCTGAGACGGCCCCCTATGGGAAAGGACTCCTCAAGACTAACGTGGACGCCTGAAGGATCTATTTCCGGAAGAACGGAATGATCGCCTGGATTGGCCGCCTCTCCGGTACTGATCCCCAGGGTCGAACCTGTCTGAGGAGAATCCCGGGTGAGGAAACTGGTATCTAGACGGTCGAGACAGAAAGGAACTCTGGGAGTAAGGCCGAGAGGAACTCCTCCGAAAGGACTGGGGATACCTTGGGTCAGACTTCCTAAAAAGAGAATGAAGAATCTTTTTCTTGTTCCGGGTCTCAATGAGAAGCGGATCTAGAGAGGGGCCAAACAGCTTGTCGCTGTTGAGAGGAGCAGAAGCAAGCTTAGATTTGTGCTTGATGTCCGCCTGCCAAGGCTTAAGCCAAAGGAGGCGTCTGGCTGAAAGATGAGATGCAATGGCTCTGTTAGAAAATTTTACGGCATGAAAGGTCGCATCGGCTGAAAATTCAGTAGCCGCCGTGAGCTTAGCAATGTCCTGATGGGCCCTTAGATTAGATGCAGGGACATGCTCACGAAGTTGCTTCAGCCATCTGAGTGAAGTCCTACTGAAAAATGAGGCCGCTGTGGCAGCTCTGATAGCCCAAGCATCAGCGTGATGGGCTTTGCGTAGCGCTACCTTGGCTCTCTTATCCTCAGGCTTTAAAACCTCAAGCGGCTCGCTGGGAAGAGAAGTAGGAGAGGCGAGACCCACAATGGGTTCATCGACCTCCGGGATATTTAACAAATTGAGGTATTCTGGGGCCATATTAAAGAGTCTCCTATCGTAACTAGTAGGAGCCGGACATGGAACAGGGGAACGGAACTGTTTTTGAACTAGTTCCATGAACCTTGGAGGAACAGGGATCACTTCAGCCTGAACAGTAGGCTGATGAAAAAATAAATCCTGGGAACCCTCCTCTACAGGACCCACGGGGGGAGCTGATGTGTCGATGCCAGCCGTGTTAGTTGCCTTAAATAGGAGGGATTTAAATAGGTGAGGCTGAAATAGGCCAGTAAAAGCCGGTTGGTCCGGGGAAAGACTCTCATCCTCGGACATCCCCCCCCTCTAAAAGATCCTGTTCGGATAAGGAGTGCTCCGCCTCATGAAAGGATTCTAGGTCACTATGTTCCAAATCCTGCATTTGAAACAGCTCCTCAGCCTCCATGTCCAGATCCCCTCTCTGAGTGTCCTGCATCGGAATATCCTCAAAAGGTATTACCTGATCAGCAGTTAATTCCGGCCTGATAGAGGCTGGGGTGGCTGAGACTCCAGGTCAGCAGGGGCAGGCTGAGGTCGTGTCATAACAGCATGTTGTAAACCGGCAGAAATCCCCTGCCTGATTGCCATCTCCATCCAAGATCGCATTTGAGGTGGAATCTCCTCAGGCAAGGAAGATTCCTGGCGAAGGCCTGCAGCAGTGGGGGTAAAGGTGGCCTCAGGAGGACCCCTAGAGGCTGGCCGGTCGGATAACTGAGTCTGGTGTCCCACAGAACCACGACTGTGCCTGGAGGAGAGGGAAACGTCTAGTGGAGGGGAACAAACATGAGAAGAGGGCCTAGGAGTAGGAGGAGAAAGGTGCTGAGAAGGCCTCAGAACCTCACGAGCAGACTTATCTATTTGTCTCTCTGAGGCCCTATGGCGCCTTCTGGCATCACGCTCAGAAGCTTTAGAAATACCCCCCACATTTTTGCATTTGGATTTTGACTTGGCATGCGAAGCAGAAGGCTGAGAACCGCTACCCCCTGCCATGATAATTCAGTATAATACAATCTGCTGATATCTATGTAAATGAGGCGGTTGGCACGCCCAGAGACCATACCCAGTAGGGAGGGAGCCCTGATATTAATATATATATTCCCCTTGATGAAATAATTGGATTTATAAATTTGCAAAACTGGAAGAAAAAGAAGGGATCACCAATCAGCCAGATTAAGAACGCCAGTGGGGCCTACTCAGAAAACAAAAGGCCCAGAACAGCAATAACTGCACAGGCTGACTCAGGCCTAGGGTGCTTGCTGTATGCTGCTAGGGAGACTGTGAGGCTTAGCCAACAAGTTTCAGAACACACAAGAATAATAAGGCCTTCTGTCTTATAGGATATCCTAAGAGAGCACAATTTAATCCCCACAGTCAACAAATAGGGCACAGGGAAAGGCCATGAGGCTCTGAGGCCTTTGGAAAAACAAAATGGCGGCCGCCCGAATTTTGGCGCGCGTGCGATCCCTAGCAGCAAGGGTCCAGCTAATGGAGGACCCTAAGAGAAATCCACAGAAAGCAAGTTAAAAGAGGGAGGGAAACGATCGCACTCCACTCCCTCTGAGACAAATGGCGTTCGGGGAATGCAGAGAAAAAGCAGCTTGGCTTGCTGCAAACAAACAGAACAAGACAAAATCGGCAAGGGGGGGGGCGGCGGGGGGGGCTGGAAAGCAACGTTCCAGGGGATCCCCTTTTACTAAGGGGGGGGGAGCTGAAACTTCTACCCCCCTCAAATAATTATTTGAGCCCTGATCACCCAAAAGGGAGAACAGAGGGACTGTGCTCTCAGTGCCCAATTAAATATAAATAGAACAGAAGTAAATCGAAATGCAAAAAAACAGAATAATAAAAGACCCAAGACAGGGAAAGGATACTAAAGAATAAAGGAGGGATTGGAAAAATACAGAAATCACCTGCTTCGAACAAGCTCTTAAAACAACCTATTCAGATGAGGGCTGAGCTAAAACTGGGGAACGCTGGGAGGAGTCTCGTGGAGGAGGAGGAGCGTTCCAAAGTTTAAGCTCAGCCTATCAGGACGAAGACTGAACCAACCCAATCAAATGGATGCTCCGAGCAGCTCGTAGGAGAATATAGAATTCTCAATCCTATGCAGCACATCTCATCATATCATTTGAATCAGATATAGATTCCTATCCTTGGTATACCACAAATGTTAAAGGTCTTTCTAGAGTACATTTTATTTTGAATTTGTTTCTTTAAATTTATAGGAAGGAGCTCCTCTACTCACAATTCAAATTTTTGTTGTACAGTATTAATATACAGAAATATCGCTTTTGCTTTACCATGTGGAAAAGCAGCTATAAATCTGTAATAACTTCCTATTATAGTCTATTAAAAAACAACTTTTCAATCTTTTTAGTGAAGCAAAAGGTTTAACATGCCAAATCTCCAATTTCTTGGTACCTATGTACAAGCCAAGACAGTAAGAATTTTTCTCCCTCTCACTCCTACCGTACATATTTCACTAATATTTATTATTTATTCAGTTAATTGAATTTGTTAAGGCCCCCCCAACTCCCAACTGTAACTGAGAGGCAAGATTTATTTTCTCTTAAAAGGAAATGAAAATAACTAGATAACAATTTTGGAAATCCGAAGATAATTTTTCTATAATTCATACAACCCCCTCCACAAGAGTATTATAATTGTATAGCTAAATTATTGAGGTTTTATTCAAATAAAGAACATAAACATCAGAATTTAGTATTTTTCAGGCTAATTCAGATCAGTTGTATTCATAATTTTGTAACAGATTAATGTGACAATAAGCTACAAGAACTGATTATATGTTGTAATTAGAATGGTGTCTTTCCCCAGAACAGTAATTAAAAGTAAAGAAAAATTCCTTTTTAACACTCAAAAGAACAACTTTCTATTAACACTTAAGGCTGTCAAATTTGTTTCAATCATTTATTCCACTTTAATACAAAGAAACCTTACCTCTGCTTTATTGTGCAAGTAAAGATTAAATATTAACATTCAGTGATATGACATGACCCCAGGATATTGCAAAGGTCATAAATGTGAGACAGTTGCCAAGCCCCCGAATTTTGATCACATGACCACAGGGATGGCGCAACAGTCAAAAACAGCCACAAGTCACTTTTTTTCAGTGCCACTATAACTTTGAACAGTCTTAAATAAACTGATTGTAAGACAAAGACTACCAGTAACATATATAATACAGTTAATGTATATAAATCACATGATGTTAAGAGTTTGCCATCTTGTGAGGGCCAGTTTACTAGTTGTCTAGAGCTGAATGTGGCCAATGGGCCACAGGTTAGACATACCTAAATAGTTCACATTAAAAATTCATAAAACAAACACAGCAACTTCAGAATCAGCCTTATACTGTAATACAACCTTTTAAAAAACTATGCGAGCAACGGTAGAATCTAACTTAATCCACCATAACACAAAAAGGCATAATAATGTTGTCCAATAGTGACACCTTCCTAAATGGGGGGGGGGGGGGGGGAGTGTCATCTTAACTTTGGTGGTATATGGAAGAAAAAGAGTTCTACTGAGCTAGGGCAGCCACTAAGAACAACTAATCCCTATTTCCCAAATCTTGGAGACAAGAAACTGAAAGCCTCTCCCACTAATAGGAGTATGATGGGCAGACTTAAATCAAAACCAAATATTTGGCGTCCGGCGGCCTGACTCCTGGCGGTCTTAGTGGCTCGAGCTTGGTACCTGATGGCCCGGCGTTCGGCGGCTCGCTGAGTTTTCCCCCCCCGGATCCTCCCCACCTGTGGCAGGGGTGGAGAGGGGACCCGTGGGGGGGTGGGCAGTGTTCGGACCATGACGTGACGGGTCCGGCGCTGCGTCCAGCGGATGGTATTCGCCGCCGGACCGCTCGGCGTTTGGCGGCTGGTGCTGTGCCCAGTGGACTGCGTTTGCCACCTGGCGGCTTGGCGTTTGGCGGCTCAGCGTTTGGTGGCCTATGTTCCACCTCTATGTTGGCCTCCAGCAGTTCGAACAATTTCATCAGCTCGAGCCTGGCGCCTGATGACCTGGCGTTTGGCGGCCCGTTGGGTTTCCCCTCCCCCGGGTCCCTCCCACCTGTGGCAGGGGTGGTGAGAGGACCCGTGGGGGGGGCAGTGTCCGGGCTATGGCTTGGCAGGTCTGGCGCTGCGCCCAGTGGCTGTCGGCTGGCGCCTCAGGAGATGACGTTTGGCGATCTGGAGGGGGCTTGGAGTTCCCCCCCCTTTGGGTCCTCCCCGCCTGTGGCAGGGGTGGTGTGGGGACCCGGGGGGGGACGGGCAGCCCCCGTTGTAAAGGCCCCAGCTGAAATTAGATTTGCCGCTGCGTTTCGGGCGGCTGGAACTGGACTTGAGGGACAGCTGCCGGGGCGGCCGGAGGACTGTCGCTGTGGCGGCTGGAGGACTGCCGCTGGAGCTGGGGCTGGGGCCATTGTAAGGGCCCCAGCTGAAGTTAGAGTCATCCCCGTGGTCCGGGCGGCTGGAGTTGAGGCCGGAAAATGGCCGCCACAGTTGGAGCCGGGACGACTGGTGGACTGTGGCTGTTGCCGGAGCTGGGGCCGGAGAGCTGCCCCTATAGCTGGAGCCGAGGATGGAGGATTGCCCTCACGATTTTCACCCCTTTGGAGGCGGCAGGGGCGGCTTGGACTTGGAATTGGCCAACGAAAAGAGAAGACCCAGCCCGGGACATCTTATTCTATGAGTGATCTATGGGCCTTGAGACATGTCCCCCTGTCTCGGGAATGGCCCTCTACTCTCTCGAGGGCCCATCTCAAGGACGGATTATGGAATCCGGAGAGATGGTGGGCTTTTAAGAAACGTGGGAGGGGGGGTGTTTGATTAAATTTTTAGTCAGGTTTTTAAGGGGGTTAGGTAGGTCCGGGCGGGTGTTGGGGGACAACTCGCCGGAGGCTGGGACCAGGCCGGGGGTTGAGCGTGGCCAGGAGAGTCATAATCCGGACAGGACTGTATTAAGGATGGGGGGGGTCATTGGGGAGGGTGGAATTAAATCGATTGATACGGTGAGCGGGAGGGGCAGATTTGGCGGTTGTAGGGGGCCACATTCTGTGTTGGGAGCGCGCCCCCGCTGTTTACTTGCTGTGGCGCGCTCCGACCCCCTTGTCATCTCCCGTTCCCCAGGGGGTTTGAGCAATCGGGCCCTGGGCCTTCGGCTGATGTTGTGTAACGCCAGGTCCGTCGTTAATAAAGCCCCCCTCATCCATGATTTGATCTGTGAGGGGGGCGCGGACCTGGTGGGAGTTACCGAGACCTGGCTGGGCCAAGAGGGGGGAGTCCCTCTGGTGGAGATGTGCCCAGCCGGGTTTCGGGTCTTTCATCGGCCGAGGGCCCAGGGGAGGGGAGGGGGGGTCGCGGTAGTTATTAAGGAAGATCTGTGTCCGAGGGAGGCCACTGTATCTCAGACGACCGGGTGTGAGCTCCTTTTCGTGAAGTTCGGTTCCACGGTTCAGGTGGGCTTGCTGGTCGCATACCTGGCTCCCTGCTATGCGGCAGCGGCCCTGCTTGAGCTCCTTGAGGTTATAGCTGGCGTGGCGGTTGGGACCCCCAGGCTTATGGTCATGGGGGATTTCAACCTGCCATCTGCCGGCGGTACCTCGGGGATTGCCCAGGAGTTCATGGCCTCCATGACGGCCATGGGCCTGACCCAGTTAATTCGGGACCCTACTCACGTGGGAGGTCACACCTTGGATTTGGTTTTTGTCTCTGATCAGTGGCAGAGTGATCTGGGTATAGGGGATATAGTTGTGGAACCCCTGTCATGGACGGATCACTCGCTCCTGAAGCTCGACTTCCGTTCCGCGCCCCCTGACCGCAGGGAGGCAGGGCCATTAAAATGGTACCGCCCCAGGCGCCTGATGGACCCTGATAGGTTCCTGACGGAGCTTGGGCCATTTCCCGAAGCTCATTCACACGACTCGGTTGAGGGCTTGGTCGCCACCTGGGATAGGGTGGCTGCTGGGGCCCTTGACCGAGTCGTGCCCTTGCGGCCTCTGACCCGGTGCCGATCCCATCTGGCTCCCTGGTTTTCTGAGGAGCTAAGGGAAATGAAGCGCCGGAAAAGACGCCTAGAGAGCAGTTGGAGGTCCAGCCGCTCTGGGTCTGACCGAACACTACTGCGTTCTTATATTAAGACGTATCTAGTGGCAATAAGGATGGCGAGGAGGTCTTACCTCTCCACCCTTATCGCGTCCGCGGAAAACCGCCCAGCCGCCCTGTTTAGGGTGACCCGCTCCCTCCTGGAGGTGGGAGCGCGGGAGGACCCCTTACAGGGACGGGCTGAGGAGTTTTCTAAGTTTCTGCAGGACAAAATCGCTCAGATCCGGAGCGAACTGGACTCCGACTGGCCATCTCCGGGTGGGGGTGTGGGGGTGGATATCGGTGGAGTTGGTTGGGTTGAGTTCGACCCTGTTACTTTAGAGGATGTGGACAGGATACTGGGGGGGCTTAATGCCACCACCTGTTTGTTGGACCCGTGTCCCTCCTGGCTAGTTTTGGCCACTCGGGAGGTGACACGAGGCTGGTTCCAGGGTATTATAAACGCTTCCTTGAGAGAGGGGCTGCTACCTGCTGCCTTGAAAGAGGCGGTGGTGCGGCCCCTCCTCAAGAAACCGTCCCTGGACCCAGCACTGTTATCTAATTATCGTCCCGTCTCCAACCTTCGTTTTGTTGCGAAGGTTGTTGAGAGTGTGGTGGCACGTCAGCTCCCGCAGTGCCTGGATGAAGCGAGTTATCTTGACCCCCTCCAATCGGGTTTCAGGCCCGGGCACAGCACGGAGACGGCTTTGGTCGCGTTGGTTGATGATCTCTGGAGGGCTCGGGACAGGGGTTGTTCCTCTGTCCTGGTCCTATTAGATCTCTCAGCGGCTTTTGATACTGTCGACCACAGTATCTTATTGCGGCGGTTGGAGGGGTTGGGAGTGGGGGGCACCGTGTTACGGTGGTTCACCTCCTTCCTCTCTGACCGTTCGCAATTTGTGTTGACAGGGGGGCAGAGGTCGGCCCCGAGGCCCCTACTATGTGGGGTTCCTCAGGGGTCGGTGCTCTCGCCCCTGCTGTTCAACATTTATGTGAAGCCGCTGGGTGAGATCATCCGTGGCTTCGGGGTGGAGTTCCATCAGTACGCTGATGATACTCAGCTGTACATCTCCACCCCGGGTCACCCCAACGAAGCTGTCGAAGTGATGTCCCGGTGCCTGGAGGCCGTGCGGAGTTGGATGGGTCGTAACAGGCTCCGGCTCAACCCGACTAAAACCGAGTGGCTGTGGTTTCCTGCGCCCAGATACAGCCAGCTGGTTCCTTCGCTGGCCGTGGGGGGAGAGGTTTTGACCCCCGTGGAAAGGGCGCGCAATCTGGGTGTCCTCCTGGATGTACGGCTGTCTTTGGAAGAGCATATTGCAGCCGTCGCCAGGGGGGCTTTTTATCAGATACGTCTGATTTACCAGTTGCGGCCCTTTCTGGATCTGGGCGCACTTCGCACAGTCACGTCCGCCCTCGTCACTTCCCGCCTGGATTATTGCAATGCTCTCTACATGGGGCTCCCCTTGAAGAGTCTCCGGAGGTTACAGCTGGTCCAGAATGCAGCCGCGCGAGTGATTGTGGGTGCCCCTCGGAGCTCCCACGTTACACCGCTGCTTCGCAGGCTGCACTGGCTTCCTGTGGCCTACCGGATTCGATTCAAGGTGGTACTGATGGTATTTAAAGCGCTCCATGGCTCGGGACCTGGGTACTTACGGGACCGCCTACTGCCATCGTCAACCTCCCGCCGCCCAGTACGCTCCCACAGGGTTGCCCTGCTTGGGGTACCGCCGTCTGGCCGTTGTCGGCTGACGGCCCCGAGAGTTCGGGCTTTCTCTGTGGGGGCTCCCTCCCTATGGAATGATCTTCCCCCGGAGATACGGTCTATGACGGATATCCTGACCTTCCGGCGCGCGGTGAAAACGTTATTTTTTAATCAGGCCGGCCTGGCCCAGTAACTGTGTTTCAGGTTTTTAATTAAATTTTAATTGGGGTTTTTAGTTTTTAACTTTTAAATTGAATCTGAATTAGACAGCCGGATTAAATTATTTAATTTATTTTTAATTGTATTTATTGTATATCTTGTATGTTTTAGTAGGCTGTACACCGCCCCGAGTCCCTTTTTTGGGAGAGGGGGCGGTATAGAAGTTTAAACAAATAAATAAATAAAATAAATAAATAAAACCATCTTAGGATTTTACAATTTACAGCTCTGTGAATCTACTTAGAAACCTACTGTTAACTGATGACCCACACACACTATTTGGATTACATTGCTCTAAGATGCAAGCAGATAGTTACTGTACTGTGAACCATTTGCCATTTCCAACTATTTTTCAAAGGCTGTGATAGAATTCTTTCAGAAAGGCGGGCAGTAAAAACACTGGATGCCTTTGAATTGAAAGCAAAAATAACTTGATTTGTTTTATTCCTCTCATTTTACTCCACTGTACAATTTATGTTATACAGAAAAGTCCCTGGATTGGGGCTAAAAGGCGAAAATGGAAGCAGTATGTTCCGTCCCATAATTGGGTAGACCGTCCCACTGGAGAAAACACACCCCATTGTATACTTTTAACATTTTTGCTTTCCAGTCTACTTAGAAGGTTCATGGGGATGTGATTAAATAATTTTCCAAGTATCCTATATGAGCCCTAGACTCCACCCATCACAAATGGATGGCTTCAGATTTTAAAACACTTTTTAAAAAATACAATAACCCGGTCAATAGTTTCATTTTAACAAATTTACCCTTACCAGGAAAATTTAAGCATTTATGAGCTTCAAGTTAATCTTTTTTTAAAAAGTTTTAACTTGTCAATTAAGAACGTTCTGTATTATGATAGATTTAGTCAGCCATATTCTTTTGTTTTGTTTGTATTTAATGTTTTACTTTTTATGTTTTTTTTTAATTTAAACATTTGCTTTTTAAAATGTTTTTAACTTTGTGTATTTTATATATTTTTTTGCTTTTAAAATTGTTTATATCCCACCCTTCTTATACTAGTCTAGGACTGTAATAAAAATTTGATTTACTGATTTGTGAGTTGCATGTTCATGAAGGTTATATATGAATTATTCCCGGAAAACAGTCTTTTAAGTATAGAGCTTTAAAAAGCTAAAATAGTCACTGAATGAAGGACAGTGAAGGACAGTGTTTTCAAATAGGCCTGGAAGGGAAGGAAGGGGGGGGAGAACAGAAAGTATTTCCTACAATCTGCATCATAAGACTTCCAAAAGCCTAAATCATCAGCTTTGCAGATCAAAAACTTCACTTATGTTTAAATACTGAATATAGTCTGCTCTTTATAAGAAGTTTCTTGGATAAGGTAAAATGTCTTCCAAAACAAAAAACAAAAACCAGAAAATCCAGTTGCTTCTTAAAAAAGCAGTTTTGGGACACCCATCACCTGGATGATCTCCACAGGTACTCTGTTTTTTTATACATATATTTTATTTTATCCTGAGATGATCATAATTTTTTTGGCTATCTTCACCTAATTACCTTACATTACTTTTTCTTGTTGGCATATGATGAAACACTATTACCACATTATTTTTAGACCCTACAGAATAGTAGTGTGGAGCAGTTATTTGGCCCGATTCCTCCATCTCGAGCCTCCCAAAATTGTAAAACCTTCGCTAAGAGCATCTTGCAGGTAGCACGGCTGAATACAAAACGCCAGCAAAACCCACCACTACTTTGCTCCTAAAGTGGCCTTGGGGAACAATTCACCTCGCTTTAAAAAAAAAAAAAAAAAGGCCGACTTCACATCTGTTTTAGGGGAGGGGGTTGAATCCATCGCCCAATTAGATAGCAGATAATCAGAGTTGGAAGGGACCTTGTAGGTCATCTAGTCCAACCCCACCCCACCCAAGCGGGAGGCCCTACACCATTTCTGACCAATGGCAGTCCAATCTCTTCTTGAAAGTCTCAAGTGATGGTGCTCCCACAACTTTCGAGGGCAAGCTGTTCCAGTGGTTGTTTGTTCTCACTGTCAGAAAGCTTCTCCTCATTTCCAGGTTAAATCTCTCCTTGTTCAGTTTCCATCCATTGTTCCTTGTCTGGCCTTCAGGTGCTTTAGAAAATAGCTTGATCCCTTCCTCTCTATGGCAGCCCCTCAAATATTGGAAGACCGCTATCATGTCTCCTCTGGTCCTTCTCTTCACTAGACTAACCAGGCCCAGTTCTTATTAATTATATAAATTAATCAATTAAATAAAGACTGAAATGAAATGTTCCAGGTTGCAAGCATTGCTTCGGCATCAGATCGGGCTTTTTCTTTTTTTGCACGGAGGAGGAACACGGAGCGAACGGGGAAAAAGAGAGCCTCCAGCCTCCTACAGATGCTGAAGCGGCCATCCTCGGCGCCTCTTATTTTTCGTCGGACAACGTGGCGAGGAACAACGGCCACCGTCGCCTGGGCTGCTGCTCCGCAAGGCTCGGGGGTGAGGGGGAATGTATATATATAAAAACAGGCGGGCTCTGCCCTTGTCCCGCAGAGGTCCAGCAAGGCCTCGCCGAACCGCCACGTCCACTCAGGGATGTTTCTCTCTCTCTCCCCCCCCCGCCACCGCTTCCCCAGGACTGTTTTAAGCGGCGGCTTATTCCCGCCCAGCTGCGCCAGCGTCACGGCCCGCCTCTCCCCCCACCCCCAGACACCCATATTTCGCTTCCTTTTTACCTTTTTTCAGACCTCGGCAAGCGGCCGTTCCCGTCCTCGCGGACTGTGAAGGAAGAAGCCTCCGCGCCGCAAAGCGCCTTGAGGAGGCGGCGGCAGGAGGGAGGGGGAGTTAGTTCGGCCTCTGAAGCCTCACGAGGGATGGAGGCGGCGCTGTGAGGAGGGCCTGGCGATGGAAGTGGGCTACGAAGCGATCGGCCCCTTTCCTTCCGCTGCCAAGCGTCGCCGCCGCCGCCGCCTCCTCCTCCTCCTCTTTCTCTGCTAACAGAAGTCGGAGAGGAAAAGGCAGTTGCTTCGTCGGGCGTTTCTCAGTGTTTCCATCCCAAAGTCAGCCGTCTGCGATTGGGAAAGGCGACGCATGTGGCGTCCCTAGATTAGCCGCTTCAAAGCTTTGGCTTCAGGGAAACAGAGCACGTTTAACCCTTTCTTGCTGTGAATACTTTTTGTCACCAAACAAACAAATAAATACAATATATGCTTCCTCCAACAATGAAAGGGGTGGGTGAGGGTGAGTTAAGAAATGAGACAGTTGAAGCCAACGCCTTGCATTGCATCATTTGCGACAAATTTTATATCCCTCTCAAATAAATAAGTAAATAATTTTTTTTAAAAAAACAAAGGATTAGGTAGGTTGAGAAATAACGAGAGGGGCTGCTATTTTTGCTACTTGTGTTTTTACTATTGATGTTAGCCACCCAGACTTCAAACATCATCAAAACTCACAAAAGTAGATACAGAGAAACAGGATATATATTTATATTTAGATTTATATTTCACAAGAAATATAAAATGATTATGCTACAGAGAAGCCTATGGAAATATCACTTCTGCTAATGGGAAGTAGCAGAAAAGACACTTGGTAGAATGATGAAGTGACAGATGCTGTGGATGACAAAAATGAAACTAAAATGGAAGAAAAAAAGAAATAATGAAAGAGTTGAAGACAGTGCCTTGAATTGTATAATTGGAGATGAATTTTATATCCCTCTCTTCAATCAATAAATAAACAAATTAAAACATTTTCTCCAACAATGAAAGGGGTCGGTGGGTTGAGAAATAATGAGAGAATTAAAACCAGCATCTTGAATTGCATCATTTGCAATGAATTTTATATCCCTCTCTTCAGTAATAAATAAATAAACAAATAAATAAAAAACATTTCCTCCAATAATGAAAGGGGTAGGTAGGTTGGTAATAAAAGATTTCACTATCTTCATTTGCAAAAAACTGGTTGTTATAGCTGTTGCAGAAGTGGCATTCAGCATGTTCTGACCAGTTCTGGAGAACCAATAGCGGAAATTTTGAGTAGTTCGGAGAACCGGCAAATACCATCTCTGGCTAGAGATTTTACAGTATCCTTCCCCTGCCATGCCCACCAAGCCATGCCCACAGAACTGGTAGTAAAAAAAATTGAATCCCACCACTGAGCTGTTGCCATTAGTTTGGTCTTCTTTATATTTAATCTTAGTACCATTTTTCCCTTGCTTCTTAAATGTAATTATTAGAAGTTGCAAATGATTTACATTTTCAGCTATCCGAGTAGAATGGAGTTATCCACATAGCACAGGTTACTGATGATCTGTCCTCCAATTTTAAAACTGTTCTCTTTACAATTTAGCTTCCTTCAATATATATTCAGCATGTAGGTTAAATACATATGGAGAGACTATACAGTTTTATTTTATGTATTTGCCAATCTGGATCAAGTCTGTTCACTATGTTCCTCCAGACTGTGGTTTCCTATCCTATATACAAGTTGCCTTTGGCTTACACCAGTTCATTTAGTGACCAATCGAAATTCCAACGGCAGTGAAAACTGACTTGTGACCATTTTTCACAGTTATGTTTGGTGCAGCATTCCTATGGTCATGTGATGAAAATTCAGACGCTTGGCAACTGTCTCATTTATGATGGTTGCAGTGTCCCAAGCTCATGTGATCACCTTTTGAGGTTTCTGACAAGCAAAGTCAATAGAGAAAACCAGATTCACTTAACAAATGTGTTACTAATTTAACAACTGCATTGATTCACTTAATAACTGTGACAAGAAAGTTGTAACATGAGGCAAAATCCATGTAACAGATATCTTACTTAGCAACATAAATGTTGGGCTCAGTTGTGATTGTAAGTAGAGGACTACCTGAGTAGGTTTTGCATGAGGGGAATGAAATGAATGAAGCAAATTCCACAGCATTATGTAACTATTAGCTATTATACGTCAATCCTTGTATGTTTCAGTTTGGTAATGATTGAACTGATGATCTAATTTTATCTTCTAGTAGTAGAACAAAGAGTATTTTCTCAGGAATCTTGGATGGTGACATTCCTACTGTTACAAAATTTCAGCATACTCCTATCTTCATTTTTTTAAATTTCTTCCTCAAAACCATTGACATCTTTTAGGACTCTAATTCAAGATTGGAATCTCCTTTTCTTTTGCAGGACTTTCCACCCCCCTCACCATTTCCCCATTTTTGATATTATTATAGAACTGTTTCTTATGATTTTAACATCTCTCTGAAGTTCTTAGTAAGTTATTTCCTGAGATCATTGTCAGCTTTCCTTCTCTTCTTGCCAATGTTCACCATTTGTTGTAATATCTAGGTAGCTTTCTTTTGTTTCTTAAACTTTGGCAGTCTATCTCTGCCAAATTACAAAAAAAGTCAACTAATCAAGCAGTCTTTAAACTTAAAAAAAAAAGATTTAAAAAAAAACATGAAAAGAAGAAGAAAAATCTACTTTATATAGATAATCCTTGATTTACAAATCGCTTTTTCCAAAACAGATCATACATTTATGAACGTTATTTTTTAACATCTGGAATAATATTTTTCTAATTTCTCATTCTCTTTTAACATTAATCCTAAATAACCTGCCTATTTTTTTTTGATGTAATAACCGACCATTTATATCTTGTTGTGCCAGTATTATAGTCAAATTTATTTCCCTGTACTCCATCTAGCGATATCTATGCATATAGACATTATTTTGTCCTTCTCAAACCTTGCTGTGCTCCCTTATGGTGGCAGGTTTCCCCTAGGAGGAAAGAATGCCAAGGCTGTACACCAAGCATATATATTTCTAGAGATTCACCCAAGGCATTAAGAGAAATCAGGAACTGGTTTGGGGCAGCAGCAATATAAGAAGATACGGTAAGCATCTGATCATTTTAGTAGCACTGGCAAAGGAATTATTTCATACTGCACTTTGGAAGACAATGATAAATTCTCCTTTATTTTACCAAAAGGAAGCCAGTTTGGTGTAGTGGTTAAGGCACCAGGCTAGAAATCCTGCACTGTGATTGTAATCCTGTCTTAAGCCAAAGCCAGTTGGATGACACCTAAGGCAAGGTGTCATTCACCTTACTTAAGTCCCACTCTTTCAGGAGGAAGTGGCACACCACTTCTGAAAAATCTTGTCAAGAAAACCACGGGGAATAATCCAAGGCAGTTGCCAGGACTAAGAAGTGACTTAAAGGCACGGGAGGGGGCACACACACACACAGACACACACAACCTTTTACTAAGAAACAACATGGCAAGATAAAGAAAGGTGTATTTAAAGAGAAAGGAAAGTTTTACTGATGAATTAGCAGTACAGTCTTATTGGCATTCCAGATTCTTGAAAGAGAAAATTCCTAGTAAATATTAACTCAAGGTATGTATGCCCAGACAATTTGATTAGTGATGCAATGTACACTTAGTCAAAAGGTCAGCCAGTGAATTAAAGTACATGTGCCCAAAGAGCACTCTAGATGCTACAGCGGATTGTAAAGTTACATTGACTTATTAGATTCCATTTCATGCTATATTTAGAGCAATTGAATAATTGCTTACAGTGCAAGCGTACTGATGCATATATAATTTTCACTTGCCAATTTCTCTATATAGGCCAGTTTGGTATAATGGTTGAAAGTACCAGGCTAGAAACTGGGAGACTCTGAGTTCTAGTTCTGTCTTTAGCATAAAACCAACTGGGCGACCTTGGGCCAGTCCTTCTCTCTCTCTAAGAAGGAGGCAAGAGCAAACCAATTCCAAAAATCTTTCCAAGGAAATTGCAGGTTCTAGTTTTGCCAGTTGCCGGGACTCCAAAATTGACTTGAAGGCACAACAATAACAAACAACATCAAAAAGAACCCCGATAATCTTTTTGTCATCATTTTTTGAAGGCAGGTAAAATAATTAACTAAAATACAAGTGATTTCTATTGTCTTGGTACTTAGAGATACCATATTCTTGTATAGGTTATGAATAGGGATGTTAGGAGTTTTTCTACAATATTTGGAGGGCTACAGATTTCTTTACATAATCTAGAAGTTAATTAGAGAGCCTGGGAAAATACTAAAATAATAATAAACTCTGGAATTTATTCTTTTAAAAAAAGTTGACTTCATTATCATAATCTCTGTTAGGCCTCCAATCCCTCTGCTTTACTTACTCATAATTACTGGAGATAAGCAATAGTAGTATATATTACAGTAAATGTCAGCCATCTGAACTTGGTCAGTTAGTAAAGAAAGACTCCTGGCACATGGTTAGCCAAAAATATACCTTACTAGCGCCAAAGCAATTACAGCAGAAGCAAAGCTGGATCTGAAATTGAGAATTCTCACATTCTCAAAATTTCAAATAAGCATCTGAATTCAAAGTCCTTTTGAATTTGGAGACTTATTTCCAAGTAAGCAAATATAAAATTGTCTTAAGAATAAAATCAGGGGTGGGATTCAAATTTCTTAACAACCGGTTCTGTGGGCATGGCCTAATTTATGGGTGTGGCTTGGTGAACATATGACTGGGTAGGTGTGGCTTACTGACTGGGGAGGGTGACGGTGGTCATGTGACTGGGTGGCTGTGGCTTATATGTAGATATGTAAATATTGTGTGTCTGTGTATGTATATATATATATATATATATATATATATATATATATATATATATATATATATATATACAGAGAGAGAGAGAGAGCGCGCAAGCAACTTTTACCCAAAATAAGGCAAAGCAGATTGAGTTGCTTGCAGAATCATAAATTCACTCCCAGATCTACCTTTCTGCAATCTGCTGCCTGAGTCTGCACTGAAAAATAGAAGCTTCAGTCCTAAGCAAGGTTCGGCTCTGCTCTCAGGCCACTTCTCCCCCACCCCCCAATTCCCTGAATACCACCCCTGACTGGGCCTCGGGGAAGCCACCTGGGTGAAGGCAAAGCAGTACAACAGAGATTTAGATTAGCTAGAAAGCAGAAATCCGACAGAAGAGGGGGAGGGGCCAGTCAGTGTCGCGATTTGCCGGTTCTCCGAACTGCACAGAATCGTAACAACCGGTTCTATAGAACTGGTCCGAACTGGTAGAATCCCACCCCTGAATAAAATCCCACCTGAAACTGACACATTGAATATCTATATACTAGTAAAAATCTTGTGTCTCTAACCCTTAACTAGGTGACAGAATAGCATCATAGGGCAACCATTTTGAACCAAAGTACCTAAAATAGGCTAGCCAATAGAATGTGTCCAAAATCTAGGATCCATGATAGCCATGGGATTGAAATTTGGCAAACCTGTGGTTGCTTCAGTGCTGCCAAACTGCTACATTGCAACCAGAGTTTCAATACGCTAATCTCACCCTGGTCTTCTGGAGGCCAGATAAACCAGCCTCACCTTTGGCCACTGGAGATTTCTAGCTCTCTGAAAGCCAGGTAGACTAAGCGTGGGCAATTGTTTTTCTTAAGGGGCCATATGAGAAACATGAAACAGGGACTCTTGTAGAAGGTCTCTGCCACATCACTGACATTGCTATTGCCCCGCCTCTCTATCAATGCCTCACCCCCGCCACTGACACCCCACCCACCACTGCCAATTCCCCCCCCCCCGGCAATTGCTGAGTCTACCAATACTGCGGGATGGATTAAAATTGCCCATGGGCTGGATGTGACCTACAGGCCATAAAATGCCCAGGATTGAGGTAGACTGCCCCATCATTGGCTACCAGAGGGCAATCAGCTAGCAGGAAGTTAGAAGGCACTCCCACTTCCAATGTATTTTTTCCATTGGCCATTCTTTTTTTCTGTTTAGATAAGGAAATATTTCTGAAACAGGTTGTCTAGGAATCTTTAAAATCAGGCTAAGAATAACATATTTTGCATAAAAACTAACTTCCAATATATCAAGAGATTTACATGTGATGTTCTGAAGGTTTTGTACTTTCTATTCTATTAAGTGCATGCATAGAAAGGAGATCATTGTTAGATGGAGGAAGAACTGTATGCATGTTCGGAGCAGGAGATTTAATCTTCTCCCTTTTGTTTTCATGTTTCTACATTTCACAGAGAGGAAAATATGTAAAATGAGATTCATCATACAGAAAGAGGAAAGGCACCTGGCATCTTGAAACTTTTACTAATAACACAATTTCTTAAAATAAATGTAACACATGTATAAATTTGAATAACAGCTCAAATTCAGAAAGCATATCATGGTTTTTCTATGATACTAAAACCAATTTATGTTTCTCTAGGTACATAGGTGGGCCTTGTACATTGAATAAACCATAATGTCAACTCAGTTATAATATTGCTCAATATTTTTAATCTGGTAAAAAAAGGGAGCCACAAAGAGAAAGTGAATGTAACTTTAATGTCATATAGCATGAAATGTATATTAAATATGAATATGTGCACAAAATATATGTACCCAGTTAACACACCGTTGAATTGAAAGATGGTCATTTTGTAAAAGAAAAACAAAACAAATTAATAATAAAAAAAAATAGGGAGCAAATGGGTGATTTCCCCCCCTCTTTTCCCCACACATTTTTTAAATCAGTCATGATGTAATGCCTCATGAGTTATAACACACTTCTATTCCTAACGTTTTCTGCAGCTCTGGAATTGGTGCCTTATTTAATTCCCATTTTGTGTATTTATACATTTATGAATTATATCAGTGCAATCTTTTTTGCAAAAGGCAAAAGAAGTCCCTTTGTATGTTCTTCAATAGTACAAAGCTATTCTACAATAGTCTCTCGGTATTGTAGTTTTGATGATGCTTCCCCTTATTCATCATATGCTTTTACATCAAGAGCAAAACAAGTCTGGGGTCAGATTTCTAGATTTTGCTATACAAGCCTCATAGTGGTCAATCTTCAAACAGTGAATACCGATTTTGTCTCCACACACATTGCCAGCCCATCTCCCACTTCTGTTCAAAAAGTCACCTGCCAAAAAGCAGGGCAGGGTTGATGATGAAGGCAGCAAATATTATGGCATTAGTGGATAGCACTTCAGTGAGGAAAGGCTCTCCATCTTGCCTTATTAGCCTGCCGAGATGGCATGTGAGAAAGGCCTTGGAAGACTGGGCAGAGAGATGCTGCCAAGGTAACATGGCATCGTTAAGAGACGGCATAGCATAGTTACCCAGGCTGCAAAGCAGATGGGGATTGAGAATTATATTTCGATATTTGCAAGATCGATGTTGGCCTTGTGGTAGCAACAGAAAGGAACCACAACCAGATGAGCTATTTCTATGTTATTGTAAAACTACGCTGGATATTTTCAGCCTTTGCAGCTAGGGAGAGTCTCTTCTGAGTCTCTTGCCTCAAACACTATCTAGCTGAAGACTGCTGTTCTCTTGTTCAGCCATTATCTTCACCACATCTCTTTGCTCGGGCTCCTAAGGTTTTTTTTTTCCACATATAATTACACCTGCCATGTCTGAATATAAAAAAATATACACAACAGTCTTTCACAAGGTTGTTCCTAATAACCTACTTCAGCAAATATTCTACAACCTAGATTCTTCTATAATTTGGAGGGAATTATACAGCCCTGTCTACATATAACTATCTTCAACAGACCCTCTGTTAGGGTTTAATCAATGCTGTTTATTACTCTCCTCCAAGGACAGGAGAGAGAAAAATTGGCTTTATGTCTCAGGAGGATCAGCTAATAATTAATGGGAATCCTGGTGTCTACACACACTTCTTTCATGGGAAGAAAGTTGTACATGTATCAAAAAATACACAGATACTTCCACTGGAATGTTGCTGATAAATAGCCAATATAACACTCCTAAGAGTAGATCTGATTTTTAACCAATTAAGAGCACAGAAGCCACCAGTATGCCTGTACCATCCCACTACAGTGTTGCAAATAGTGTTACAAATAATTCAAACAACAATTTGTAGGACACAACATTTTGTTCATATTGCCACGTGATATAGTTGTCCTACAACAAGAATTGCCAATTTTCCTTATAACTTTGCCTTTAGTTTGTATCTGTGTCAAAACATCAGAGGAAGAATTTGATACCTACAGCTGAAACAAAGACAGCTGTTGTTAGAGCTTAATTTGGTCTCATTAGGAGCTCAATGAACCACATTAATTAAAGAAAAAAATTCTCAGTGTGTGCAGAATGCTTTTCATTCACAAGTGAGGAACTAAAGAAAACTTCTATGTATTGGGATTTTGGAAGTTATTTATATTGCAGAGAAAATAAGTTAAGATAAACTGGTTTTCCTTTATCCTCTTTCTCAAAAGTCATTCAAATTGTCATATTCTTCAAAATCTTAATCCTTAAAAATCTATGTTTGCAAATCTTTATTTATTGAGCCCAGTTCATACCACAGGCTAAGCCATCATTTATTAAATGAATCACAAATGACAGTGGCTGGTTTCAGATTAAACTCAAAGCAAAGTTAACACATTTTAGCTTTGCAGGATATCTGTGCCTCAAAGATGTACATACGATTGCAACACTGACATTTCTACCATTCTACCTCTCACTTTCCTAGCTGGCAAGCATTAACCAAACACTCACACTTTTTATCCGAAGTATTTGCAGTAGATATCAATCACAACTCCCTAAACAATCTAAAGACTAATGGTAAAAGCAGAAACAATATAGATAGTCCTCGATTTACAACAGTTCATTTAGTGACCATTCAAAGTTACAACGGCACTGAAAAAAGTGACTTATGACCATTTTTCACACTTATGACTGTTGCAGCATCTTCATGATCATATGATCAAATTTCAGATGCTTGACAACTGACTCATATTGCTGATGGTTGCAGAGTTCCAGGTCATGGGATCACTTTTTGTAACCTCAAGCTAAGCAAAGTCAATGGGGAAGCCAGATTCCCTTAACAACCTTGTTACTAATTGAACAACTGCAGTGACTCACTTAGCAAATGTGGCAAGAAAAGTCGTAAAATGGGGCAAAACTCACTTAACAATATTTCTCACAGCAACAGAAATTCTGGGCACAATTGTGGCCGTAAGTCAAGGACTACCTGTACAATACTCTGTTGCTTGTAAAAATGAACCTGCTTATCAGAAAAAAACATTGGATCATAGTGTAGTCATTAATGGATTTTTAACTAGTATATAGAGTACATTTAATGTTACTGATTTGCAGGCCATCTTTAGGTGTATATCTAAATATCTAATGTGCTTAATGGCCTGTAAGCAATCCAGCATGACAGCTTCAAGTAGTTAATGGACCTAAAGGATGGAAATAAAAAATTGCCAGTCAAAACAAAAGAAACTGGGGGATCGAAGAGATTTTGTTTACATCAAAAAAAACCTAGCTTATTGAAAATATGTATAAATAATCATACATTTCTGATATGGTCCTCTGAGTCCAATTAAAGGATACTTCAGAGTAAAGTGATCTGGAATTTAATAAATGGTTTCCAGATTGCAATTCAGATATGGAACTGTAAGTAGCACTAATTAATCTCAGGAACACCGAATAGGATAGAACTCTTTATTGACCAATGATTGGACACACAAGGAATTTTTTCTTGGTGCAAATGTTTTCAGTATACATAAAAGAAAAGGTACATTCGTCAAGAATCAAGGTATCATAGCCTATCCTCTATGTCAATGGACTGGGGATATCTCTTAATTGCTGAACACAGACAAGATTATACTAGCTTGCAAGGTAGATTCCAAGTTAGAGATCCTGGCTTACATAGATGAGCATTAAGCATGCATGGATAAAAGGGGGCATTGATTCCATTTGAAGTACAATGATTGAAATGTACAAAAAACCCCACATAGGTACATACAGTTCTTTTGCTGCAGAAAATCTGCAAACAGAAACAGATACATATAAGGGTGATAACTTGGTCTACTTTTTTCCATTATCTTGCTAAATATTTGGGTGTGAAAATCCAAATTCACCAAAGCCATGATGAATGGTGGAAATAATTTGTAAAGGCTCATCTGTTAACAGCATAACATATGGAAGGGTTACGATTTGGAATGTATGTAGGAATAAATGGCAAAGAGTGTGAATTAATGACCGAAAAGAAAAAAAAATCAATTAAAATGGAAAACTAAGAGAAAGGAGATGAAAGTAATAACTGAAGAAGAAATCTGATCTTGATTTATTTATTAAATATATATGCCATCCATCTCACTATCCAAAATATATTCTAGATGGCTAGTGGAAATGATAAATAGATGACACAGGAAGGTGTACTTTAATTATGAATGAAATAGCTAATTATATATTGAAATAATGACTTGATGTCATCTTGCGTATTGTGAATGCATATAAAAGTAGGGATTTATAAGTTGGTCATGTGTGTCTGCACATTGCAATACAAGGTTAACGAGGAAAAAGAGGAATGAGTTGATTAAAATTGCACAGAATGGAGCATAATAATTGGATTCAAGTGAAAAAATAATTCTGGGGGTGACATGAATGGATGGTTGGAATGAGAACTGCACAGAAAAAGTGACTGATTACTCAGAGATCTAAGAACGAATTAGAAAAATACTTATTTGTATCTCTTTAAAAGTATTTTGAATATAAACATCTGTACATTCATGTATGCATATGAAAAAAGGAATGAATCAAGTATAATTGATGAGGTTATTTTTGATAAAATATTGAGAGAATCAACAAACTACAACAACAATATGCTTTTGTGATATGTGTGTGTGTGTGTGTGTGTGTGTAAAAGAAAGAGAATAAGAGAATTTTACTGTAAAAATAACAGCAAGGAAAAGTTAAGTTTATAAAAGGCTAATAAAATTCAGAACAATTTTAATGAGAATGAAAAATGGTTTTGCAAGAGGGTGGAGAAGGCTAAACAAGGAGTCTGATAAAATGATAAGATTATTTGGAACGAAATTCAAGTAAAGGGGTGCTGGAAGAAGTATTTGATAGATTTCTATTTGAGAATGATAGCAATATGTGAAAGACTGACACTGAAATTAATGCTAGGTTGGTGTTCAAAAAAAATGATGGCAAGGAAGTAATAAATTATGTGACAATGTTGAAAAATAGTAAGGCTGCAGGTGTAGATGGCAAACCTAAATAAACCATTAAAATATGAATGTAGTTTATTTATGAAGAATGTCTAATTCAGATACTGTTTACGCAAAAGCTGCACCTGTGTTTGATTATTAACATACTGATGCTTGCCTTATCTTATAAAAGCAAAGATAGCAAGAGATAATGCACAACTATGAAAAATGGAAGACTTGATCATGTCCATCATTTTGGCGCTTTGAGCCCTTCTTGAAGATGCCCCAAACACTGGTTTTTCTTCAGATCACATAAACCCCCGCCCCCCTTTTAAAGTATTCGTGGAAATTTTAGCAGCATTTTGACTGAAAACATACAAAAGGTAGTAATGAGCAAAATTTGAAAAATATGGTGTGGCTTTATGCTGGATGCAAAGTATGCAGACCAGATTTTTGTTCCCCTGAATGTCATTGAGGAATGTATTAATCTGATAAAGAAACTGTATTGCCAGTGGTTGATTTTTAGAGAAAGCATATGATAAACTGAATAGGCTTGAGTTAGACAATGTTTTATGTGACTGTAATTGAAGACCTACAGTATATCATGGGAATAAAGCATGTAAAAGAACAAATTGAATGATAAGCAAAAGACTACACAGCGGGGAGTAAGAATGGGATTCTCCTTGGTTCTTTAATGGATTTCTATAAGGGTATGCTCATTGGGGATGTGAATGTACCTATACATTTGTATGAGATGATGCTATACTATATGGTTCAAGACCTGAATGATTGAGAGATTCACATAGATGGCACAACAGAATGAAGATTATGGATTTGGAAATTAATGCATCAAAGGCTAAGGCAGTTTTATTTGAGAAGACAAATGGAATGAACAACTATATGGTATATTCATAAGTGAAAAAATTTAGAACTAGGAGATAAATTAGTTCTACAAGCTTGAAGAACAAACCTTTACCCTCAGTTGAATTAGTGTTTTTGGAAACATCATGTTCACATGTGTAAATGATGGTAGATCATGATGTCCTTGAAATTCCAATGGACTTGGCCCATTAAGTGAGCCTAATTCATGCATATGGATGCAGTGGGAAGTACTTTGAATTCCCTATGGTGCTTGCAAGATGCAAACCCTCTCTACTTTTTTTTTGTCACAGCAGTGGGAATTTTGCTTATTTACAGGACCGCCTGCTGCCACCATTGGCCTCCCACTGGCCAGTGCGCTCCCACAGGGTGGGTCTCCTTGGGGTGCTGTCAGCTGGACAATGCCGGCTGGCGGCCCCGAGGGTGCGGGCCTTCTCTGTGGGGGCACCCTCCCTCTGGAATGAATTACCTCCGGAGATGCAAGCCATTACTGACCTGCAAACCTTCCGGCGCGCACTAAAGACCCACCTCTTCCAACAGACTGGTCTGGCCTAATATCAATTATTAGGGTTTTAAATTTTTAAATTTTGGTAATTTTAACTTTTTTTACCTTGTTTTATTGGGTTCTTTCAGCCACTAATTTAATTCTTTTAAATCTATTTTAAATTCTATTTATTATGTGGTTTTATCTTGGCTGTACACCGCCCCGAGTCCCATTGCGCGAGAGGGGGCAGTATAAAAATTTAATAAAATAAATAAATAAATGATGTTTATTAAAAATTATGCATCTTTTATTTTTCTAGATGCTCCCATGTGTTAGCTCCTCTAGATGACCAGGCTGCTGTATATCTTAGTTGCTTCTTTCAGCTGAATATATGGGGATGGGAAGCAGGAGGGGAACAAATGGGGAATTATGTTCCTTCAGACCTACTGCAGCTCTCTGGATTCTGTTGAAGCGCAATTCCCAAAGGCCCCAAAACAGCATGACCAGTAGTGTTTGCCGCTGTAGTTCAGCAATGTCTGGTAGGCTGGATTTGCCCTCCATTATACTAAAACCTCTAGAACTGTGCAGATTTTGGGAGGAGAGGTTCTTCCAAGTCAATGCAGTAGGACAAAATAAGTACAGCACACATTATTCTTGAGCAGAGGTAAAATTCTCCAGCAGAAGTAAAAAGCATGTCGTAAAATGCCCAGAGTCACTTGATAGCAAGATCAGTGGTATATAAATTCAATAAAGAAATGAAGTGCCCAGCTCCAAAACATCCTCCTTCCCAAGTTTGAACATACAAATATAATCTGACTCCAGTAATGTTTTAGGGGAGGCTATTAAATGATTTCTACAGAAAATTCCTTCCTTCCTTCCTTCTCCTTTCTTTCCTTCCTTCCCTTTCCTCCCTCTCTTCCCTTTCTTCCCTTCCTCCTTCCTTCCTTCCTTCCTTCCTCCCTCTCTCCCTCCCTCCCTCCCTCCCCTTCCCTTCCCTTCTCTTCCCTCCCTCCTTTCCTTCCTTCCCTTCCCTCCCCCCTCTTCTTTCCCTTCCTTCCTTCCCTTCCCTCCTTCCCTCCCTCCTTCCTTCCTCAAATTAGGGAGCACCGTCAATCCTTCCAGTTCAGTCCTAGTTTTGACACAAGAGAGATGGACCGGAGGAGTGGCTGGGATCGCCAAGCAAAGATAGCGGAGCTGTAGCGACAGCGGAGTAAAAGCATGTGGGGACAAGCGCCTGGCTGGAAGTCGCGGGGATCCGGCGATAAGCAGCACCCTTGAACTTTTATCAGGCAATTGCCAGAGCTTGTCTTCCCTCAGCGTTCAACCCTGCCCGCCTCCCTGCCCTTCACCCCTGCCCCCGCCCAGTCCAAGATGAAAAGGCTGCTGATCAGATCCAGAAAAGCAATTCTCTCTCTCTCTCTCTCTCTCTTTTCGTGGGTGGGTGGGAATTCCTCCAGAGGAGCCGCCTCGCCTAAGGATGGGGCAGAGTTTCCTCCTTCCAGCTTTTCATTTCTCCAAACCAAGACGCCGGCTGAGGAGCGACGCCGCTCCTTCGCTCTCGGGCATCACATTGCTTCCCTGGTTGTGCGGAAGGGAAACTGACCTCTGTGGGTTTTGGTTTTTGCACTCCAGGCAATTCGAAGCTAAAAAGGAGAGCTCCTGCCCCCCTCCTCCCGTCTTCCTTAAGTGGATCGGGGTGGGTAGATGGAGTGAAGGACCGGTGATTCCCCCCCCACCCCCCACCCCCCGATAGCGGAGGGACTAGAGACGAGCAAGCCACCCCGCGCAACGAGAGCCCATCCCTGGCGACGCCTGCCTGCCTTCTCCCGGTTGCCTTCGCAAGGCTCTCGTTCTGCCCACCCAGCCAGCTTCTCCCCCGCCCGCACTTTCCGAGACAAAAGGCTCTCCCTCCGGGGATCTGCCTTACGTGGGGACCGCGAGGGCTTTGAGGCGTCCGCCGGTGCTGCTCGTGGTTTTCCATGGCGCGGAGCTGGGCTTTTCCTTCTCCTGCTGGCTGAAGGGACCGGGCAACTCTTGGCTCTCTCTCTTGGCGAGGCTCCGCTGGGCACCTGAATTCCATGCCCCACCTTTTAAGCCCGGCCCCCTTGGAAAGTCACCGAGGTGGGGAAAAAAATCTGACTCATTTGCCGGTCCTTTTGGGCAGCAACAGGATGTCAGCCGACGCCGTGTATATTTCAGATGGAGACGCGAAGAGCTGGGGAAAGCGCTTTTAAGCATGGACACTGACCGCTGACGTGACGTTTTCCTCCAAGCCAGGTTCTTGGCACTTGACGTAGGAAAAGACCATTTGCAGCCCCCTGGTGCTTTCGAGAATATAAGGCCCAAATCAGGGGTTCTGACCAGTTCTGGAGAACCGGTAGCAGAAATTTTGAGTAGTTTGGAGAACCGGCAAATACCACCTCTGGTTGGCCCTGCCCCCATCTATTCTCAGCCTCCTGAGTCCCAGATGATTGACTGGGTCTTCTTTGGTTGCCCTGCACAGGGGAAGGGAGCTGGAAAACAGGTTAGTGGGGTGGGAGGGAATGGAGATTTTGCAGTAACCATCCCCTGCCACGCCCACCAAGCCACGCCCACCAAACTACTGCCCACCGGACCGGTAGTAAAATTTTTTGAAACCCACCACTGGCCCAAATGCTTCCAGCCTGGGCCCAGGTCGATAAAAATATCTGACGCTTACATCAAAAAGACTAGAAGCGGATTTTTGTATGCACAGATAGTCTTCGGGCTTAACAACCACCATTGGAGCCCAACATTTCTGCACAACTCATATTTCTTGAGTGAGTTTTTGATCCCATTTTCTGGCCCCTTTCTGGCCACGGTTGTTAAGTGAATCATTGCAGTCCAGTGGTGGGATTCAAATTTTTTTTACTACCAGTTCTGTGAGTGTGGCTTGGTGGGCGTGGCAGGGGAAGGATACTGTAAAATCTCCAGTTAAAAGGTGGTTTTGCCAGTTCTCCGAACTAAATCAAAATTTCCACTACTGGTTCTCCAGAACTGGTCAGAACCTGCTGAATACCACCTCTGTTGCAGTCAGTGCGTTAGTTAACGTAGTTGTTAGGTGAATCTGGCTTCCCTGGTGACTTTGCTTGTCAGAAGGTCACAAAAGGGGACCCCGTGATCTTGGGAAACAGTAAATGGTCATAAGTCAGAACCAGTGGCCAAGCGTCTGAATTTGGATCACAGTGTCAGAGGGATGCTACAAAGGTTGTAAGTTTGAAAAATGATCCGTACGTCATTTTTTTTTCAGTGCTGTCGTAACTTTGAACCGTCGGTAAATGAACTGTTGTAAGTCGAGGACTACCTAAACCTGTTCTTAGGAAAGAAGAGGCAGCCTCAAAGCCTGAATGTTAGTATAGCTGGTCCTGAATTTACAATCACAATTGAGGCCAAAATTTCTGCTGCTAAGCGAGTCAGTTGTTAAGTGAATTTTTGCCCCATCTCACATCTTTTCTTGCTACGGTTGCTAAGTGAACTACTGCAGTTGATAAGTTAGTAACCCGGTTGTTAAGTGAATCTGGCTTCCCCATTGACTTTGCTTGTCAGAAGATTGCAAGAGGGGATCACATGACTCCATCAGGACACTGCAACCATCATAAATATGAACTAGTTACGGTGCAACTCAGTTCTGACCACATGGCCATGGGGATGCTGCAACGGTTGTGTGAAAAACTGTCATAAGCCAGTGCCTTTGTAACTTCAAACGGTCACTAAAGGGAGAGTTGTAAGTTGAGGACTACCTGTGCTTAGTATTTGAAGCCTGTGATGACCTGGGGTGTGGCACAAAAGCAACAAAGTCACAAAAATAGATAAAGTCCCTTTAATTCCTCCAATTTGGCCTCCAATGTCCAATTATCATCTGCTGGAGAAAAAACTCTCCCAAGAACAGTTTTTAAAAGAAAGAAATTCCATCCAAACTCCAAGTACATATAAATTATGAAGAAAAACCAACACAAACCAAACTGCAGCAATTAACGCAACAGGGCAGGATAAGGGATTGAAGTCGTCAAAAGATAACGAAATACACACACTTGGGAGGACATCAGTACTCAGACTTGACAAACCAGAATAATTTCACGCTTTGCTTCCAGCAATTTTGCCATGCGCAGTTTGTCCTTTTAAACAGTCTTCCCAACTGCAGCCCATGAAGGGGATCAGGGCCCTTTCCTCCCCCGTAAACCACGTTGCTCCCTTATCTATTCCTCCCTGTGTGCCCTAGGATGAAGAGGGGATGGATCTGGATCTTCCTCTGAATGCCAAGCCAGCCTGTGCCCTTCCCCAGTTTCCTCCACAGCCACCAGAGCCACACTCCCATTCCCTGTCAACTGTTCCACCTCTCCCTCGGAATCAGATTCCAACTGGGGCATGACAAATGGAAAGTACTTCTGAGAATGGAGAGATAAAATGATCTTAAGTGTTGGGATAGTCCCAGTAGTGTGTTTTAGGGGAACGCCCTCATTTAAATTCTCAATGCATGTTATTTGGCAGGGAAAGTGTTTAGAATGGCAACACTTATCAATTCAAGTCAGCTTGATTAGCTTAAAACACTTCTTTATCAACAGTTCTTCACGATTTTATAATATATTTTGAGAATATATTCCATCATCTGCAACATATACCTTTCTTACAAGAATACGAGGAGACTGATGAAATGCATCATCTCTGAATAGAGAAAAAAAACACTATTTGTGTTTGTTTTAATTTTATGACCAAGTTTGTCAGGTGGCCTGCAATACAGTAATCAGATAAAGTAAAGAGCAAACACAGTGCCTCAGATGCATTACCTTAAATTGGTAAAATAATAGATGGAAGAAGAATAATGAAATTCTCACAGTGGAATAATGGATTGTGAAAATGTCACAAATTTCAGTAATGTCAAAACCGACTTGCATTATTTGGTCAGAGAACAAACAAGAAATAATATCTTTAAAAGCCTTATACACTATACAGGCTTTTTGCTGAAGGAAGAAAAAAATGAATTGATTTATGGATTTGAAGACTAAGAAAGATGAGGACTAAATGAAGGGGTACTTAAGAGGGAGGAGGCAATAAGAATGCAATTATCTGTTAAAAAGAAGCTTGGAAAACATCTATATGCCTCTTTGGTTTTATTTTTCTTTTCTTGCACTTTTTGTCCCCCCCTTCCCTTTCTCCTTTTTGTTTGTTTACATGAGATTTTTCAATAAATTCACTTTTTTAAAAAAAAAAAGTTAAAATAATGGAACGATAATCACAGCAGCATCTCAAGGAGCTAAAATGGTAAAATAATAGAAGAACGGCAGCTGCAAGCAGCTAAGAAATTTCAAAGTAGCAAATAACATTTGGAAGAATAGCAAGAACATTTAAAACCTTCCCGATGAAAATATGTGGAAGTATAAAAATGCATTCTTCTGCTGGAGATATAACAAAGTTGGTACGGACAGTGCTTACTAATGCAAAGTTAGGGTGTGTGTGCCGCCGTGATATGCACATTTTAAAGCAGGAAGCTATCTGGTTCAGAGCTTCTGAAATCAACCAGAATGATTAGGGGACTGGAGGCTAAAACATACAATGAACAGTTGCAGGAACTGGGCTTGGCTAGTCTAGTAAAGAGAAGGACCAGGGGAGACATGATAGTGGTCTTCCAATATTTGAGGGGCTGCCACAGAGAGGAAGGGGTCAAGGTATTTTCTAAAGTGCTTGTAGGCCAGACAAGGAACAATGGATGGAAACTGAACAAGATTCAACCTAGAAATAAGGAGAAACTTTCTGACAGTGAGAACAATCAATCAATGGAACAGCTTGCCCTCGGAAGTTGTGGGAGCGTCATCACTTGAGACCTTCAAGAAGAGATTGGACTGCCATTTGTCAGAAATGGTGTAGGGTCTCCCGCTTGGATGGGGGGGGGGGGGTTGGATTAGATCACTTACAAGGTCCCTTCCAACTCTGATTATCTGTTATCTGTTAAAATGACCTTCAGGTAACAAGCGGTTATTCCTATTACCTGAAAGTCATTTTCAGATGTGTGCATATTTAATCCATTAAAGCCACAGTCATTAAGCGTAGTGATATCTTTAAGTTGCCTTTGCAAGTTCTCTTTTCATGTTCTCTGGGTGTCTTCTGATGGCTCCACCATTCTTTACTAGAATAGAATAGAATTCTTTATTGGCCAAGTGTGACTGGACACACAAGGCATTTGTCTTGGTGAAAATGCTCTCAGTGTACATAAAAGAAAAGATACATTCATCAAGAATCATAAGGTACAACACTTAATGATAGTCATAGGGTACAATAAGCAATCAAATCATACTAGGAAACAGTCAGTATAAATTGTAAGGATACAAGCGACAAAGGTACAGTCATACAGTCACAAGTGGGAGGGGATGGGCGATAAAGAGTGATAAGATTAATAGTAATAGTAGTGCAGACTTTGTAAATAGGTGGACAGTGTTGAGGGAATTATTAAGTATAGCAACTGTTCTAATCATACCGTTTTAGAATGAATCACATCTGCATTTCAACCTAGTAAAGTTTTTATAATAGAAATTAATGAGAACTGATTTGGAGTGGAGGGTAAAGGTATTAAGCTACCTGGGTGACCTTGAGTCGGTCACTCTTCTCAACCCTTGGAAGAAGTGAAGGGCAAACCACTTCCAAAAATCTTGCCAAGGAAACTGCAAGAGCTTGTCTTAAGTAGTTGCCCAGAGTCCAAACAGAAATAAAAATAAACAAAATGGAAAGGAACTTTTCCATAAGAATTTAAGAGCCCTAATAACCTCTGCCTATTCATTTCAGGATGGCCTTACATCAGAGCAATCTTGTAAGATGAGGACCTAAGAGAAATATTGACACCTGTGAAGACTAACTTCTGTGAATCAGGGATCACCCGGTCTGATCAGGGATTAAAGAGTCTTATTAATACAGTGGTCTGAGTCTTCCTTCCAGACTAGAGCAGGGGTATCAAACTCGCAACGGCACATTGTTGTCACATGACGTATCAGAACTTTTTTCTCTTTCCCTAAAATGGATGGGTGTGGCCAGCATGTGACTCATCTGGTCCTCGGGCCGTGATTTTGACACTCCTGGACTAGAGGACATTATGGTGGGTCAGAGGTGATATTCAGCAGGTTCTGACCAGTTCCGGAGAACCGGTAGTGGAAATTTTGAGAAGTTTGGAGAACTGGCAAATACCATCTCTGACTGGCCCCGCCCCCATCTATTCTCTACCTCCCAGGTCCCAGCTGATCAGCTGGGTCTTCTTTTGCTGCTCTGCACAGGAGAACGGAGCTGGAAAGCAGGTTAGTGGGGTGAGGAGAGAATGGGGATTTTATAGTATCCTTCCCCTGGAGTGGGGTGGGAATGGAGATTTTATGGCATCCTTCCCCTGCCATGCCCACCAAGCCACGCCCACCAAGCCACACTCACAGAATCGGTAGTAAAAAAAATTGAACCCCAAAACTGTGGTGGGAGCATAGAAAATCTACACAGGTGCCAAAGGAATGTTTTCCTCAAAATAACAGCAAGAAAATACTATTCTGATGCTCAAGGTTTTTTAAAAAATCTGCCTTTATTATTTTTAAATAACTCAAGGTGACGAACATATATAATATCCCTCTTCTTATTTTCTCCTCAATGACATCAACCTTGTAAATGGGTCTGACTGAGAAAAGTCACAGGCCCAAGGTCACCCAGCCACCTGTCATACCTAAGGTATGAGACTAGAACTCACAGTCTCCTGGTTTCTAGGCCAGCACCCTAACCACCACACCAAACCAGCTCTTAATTAGGATTAAGGGAGTCCCGAAGAAATCCTGAAACTGAGACAGCCAGTTCTTAGAGGAGAAAGGGTCTTGAAATGCAAAATTCATGCCTTAAGCAGCTTCTGAAGGTCACGGAATGTACAGTCTTTAATACTTCCTTGTAATTATGCTTAGGAGCAGCACAGTCATCAAAAGCAGGTGGTAGAATTGGATCAGTTCCAAGACCAAATTGCTGATTTAAGAGATTGTCCCTCCCTGATATATTGTATGCATCAGCTGCACAATTAATATGTCATTAGTTGCCCGCAATCTGCTCTAGGTAGATTCAGGTTGATGATCTTCAGATAAATATTTCATGTACAAATTTATTCTAGCCCCTCCTTAACCATAGTGTAATTGTTATAAATAAGGGTTCCTGAAACTGTGGTCTCCAGAGCAAATGCTACAAGGGAAAAAAAATGTATACAGTACAAACTGCCTTCCAACTTTGACTTGGAGTAATCAGGCCATTTGTCATTAAGAGATCATAAAGTTCATTTAACTGTTCTAACGAGATGTCTGTCTCAGGCAAATAATTCTTGATAACTCAGAAAGCCAACTCAGAAAGCTCAAACTGCCCTAGGAGCCGTTGACACAGTTCTATAGAGGAATTATTGAGTCTGTCATTTGCACCTCTATAACTGTCTGGTTTGGTTCTGCAACCCAACAGGACAGCCACAGACTTCAGAGGATAATTAGGACTGCAGAAAAAAATAATTACTACCCACCTGCCTTCAATCGAGGACCTGTATACTGCACCAGTCAAAAAGAGGAAATATTTGTGGAAATATTTACAGACCCCTCACATCCCGGACATAAACTGTTTCAACTCCTTCCCTCAAAAAGACGCTACAGAGCAGTGCACACCAGAACAACTAGACACAAGGATAGTTTTTTCCCGAAAGCCATCACTCTGCTAAACAAATAATTCCCTCAACACTGTTCAACTATTACAAAGTCTGCACTATTACTGCTAATCTTCTCATCACTCCTTATCACCCATCCCCTCCCACTTGGGATTGTAGGACTGTAACTTTGTCCCTTGTATCCTTCTGATTTATATTGACTGTTTCTTAGTATGATTTGATTGTTGATTGTACCCTTTGACTATCATTAAGTGTTGTACGTTATGATTCTTGATGAATGTATCTTTTCTTTTATGTACACTGAGAGCATTTGCACCAAGACAAATTCCTTATGTGTCCAATCACACTTGGCCAATAAAGAATTCTATTCTATTCTATTCTATTCTATTCTATTCTATTCTATTCTATTCTATTCTATTCTATTCTATTCTATTCTATTCTATTCTATTCTAGTTTTCTTTATAAATTGCAGTCAAAACAACTAACCCATGTGATGTACAAACATTTCTGGAAAATCCTATTAAATTTTCAGAGACTATGAAAGTTGCTGGATGAGTGGAGAGCATTTCAGTGGCTTGCATACATTCTTCACTTCCAGTTAATACAATCACAGGACCAAAAAGCAGACTAACAGATCTACTTATAAAACAGACATTATGCAGATCATATTTAGCATAAACACCGTAATTTGCCTTCAGCTTTTCTTATTGGAGATATGAGGTTTCCTTAGTAATTTTTTGGGGATTTTTTTAAATAACTCATTAAACTTAATAATGTTGGTAATGAAGCAAATAACAGAAATCACTTATTAGCAGGTATCTTAACCTATAGCATTTATTCATATAGAACCAATTCACATGGAGACCCCGAATGGCTTAAAAGTAACCAAGGGAACGGTTTATATGCATTTGGTAGCATATTCAGTTCAGAGCCCATATTGCTAAACAAGCCGTTCTACCATACCATAAATATTAGTTCACTTTTGGCAAGCATATCAGAATGCAGATTAAAAAGAATCGAGGCATCAATTGTGCTGCAATGGCCACCATCTTGACTTTTTTTGACCTCCCTTGCAGACACACCCAGTTTTCAATTTCAAAAAAAAAATCCTCGAATTGCACTGCTAATTCAGAGAGAATCCTGATAACCTTCCCTCACTTACCTAAGAAAAATGCTCTCACTACTTACTGATGCTTGCAAATACTGATTACAAGCAAGTGCACGTTCTCTCAATTCATAAACCCTAACAGCAACAGACTGAGCCAAAACCCAGAAGCAAAATCCCATACAAGCAACTTCTTTATTCTAGAGGGAATCTCTCTCCCATTCTCTCTCAAATTGCTTGCGGGGTTAAGGGAGTTAGAAGTCAACATAATCAGAGAGCGCTACTATCTGGAAACCATTGCGTTGCTCTTTGGGGATCGCAAAATGCTTTAGCTGGTACTTGCTCAGAAGCTAGGCTTTTGCACCAAGTGTAGTAGCATACTCCAAGCTAGGATAGGATAGGATAGGATAACAGAATTGGAAGGGACCTTGGGGGTCTTCCTAGTCCAACCCCTTGCTTAGGCAGAAAAGCTATACCATATTATATCCTATTATACCTATAACCTGACAAATGGTTGTCCAATCTCTTCTTAAAAACTTCCAGTGTTGGCGCATTTACAATTTCTGGAGGCAAGTTGTTCCACTGATGAATTGTTCTAACTATCAGGACATTTTTTTTTTCTGTCTGTTGCACAGAGGTGGATTTGTGGTTGTGCAGATGCAGACAGACAATTCCACAAACATCCATAACAAAGCACATTTATTGGTACGTCAGGTATCTTCATAACTCACATTTGTGATGAAGCTCCTCTATAATGACCAATCCTTTGTATATCAGCATGCAGAGTAAAAAATGGTTCTTTTCCTAACTCATCACGTAGCGATAGGAAGAAAAGATGTTATCAGTCCATGAGTGCAGGCAAGAATGGAGGGCAACCTCCTTCAACCCCTCGAGGGTCAATTTAGTGGCCAATCAGGATTACAGATGTGGCCACATGATATGAACTACATTTCCCAGGATACCTTTAACTACATTTCCCATGATGCATTCCTTTAAGGGGACAGCTCACAATTTCTAAGCAACTAACCAATTCCCATCGACTGGCTGGGACAGCACATTTATCCTTAAGCTCACAACCGCTGGAGCAGGGAGGAAAGAGTAATTTTAAAAAAGAGAAAGTTTCTCCTTGGTACTTCCTGTTTACTCACCCTTCCCCTCCCACTCCCACCCTAGAAGGTAGTCTTGTGATTCCCCCGGCTGGAGAGAAGGGGGAAGCAAGCAAGCAAACTCGGAAGTTTTGAAAACTTTTTCCTCGTTAATCACTGGGAACTCTTGGCTGGGGAGAAGAGAGGGAAAGCTGGCCACTTGGGTAACTTGGCATTAGAAGCATGTTCGGAATGGGTCGCTCAGTCTAAACTGGGTGTGCCAGTTTTTCTAGGGACATATATTTATATTATTTGCATCGCCTGTCGGTTTTTGGAGAGGGTCCTCCCGTTTTAACGCATTGAAGCCTCAGCGCTGCTACCATATCAAGCCATGGCTCGAGGTCAGGAGAGGCGAAGGCAGGGGAAGGCCCGGTCATCGTTACATTATCTGCGACTTTCTTTTCATTGTTCCTCAGATCATCAACTCTTTTCTTTTCTTTGGGTCACTCACCTGATGGCAAACTGTTTCTGAAGGGAAACACACACACACACATACACCTGAGTTCTGCACCATGTTTCCATCCTACTTTGTATACAGTGTGTGCCTTCAAGTCAGTGTTTGATTCCTGCGGAGTGATTGGACTAGTCCCTGCAGTTTTCTTGGCAAGTTTTTTTTCCCCTCCAAAAGTGATTTGCCATTGCCTCCTTCCTAGAGCTGAGAAGAAGTGACTTTGCTTTAAGACAGGGGTCCCCAAACTTGGCAACTTTAAGACTTGTGGACTTCAACTCCCAGCTCTCTGAAGTCCCAGTAATAATAAGATTTAATTTCACAAGCTATGCTGGCTGGAGAATTCTGGGAGTTGAAGTCCACAAGTCTTAAAAGTTGCCAAGTTTGGAGACCTCTGGCCCTAAGAGGTCAAGCAGCTGTCCTTTGTGGCTAAAGCAAGACTCGTGGTCTGTGGGTTTTTTGCGTGTTCCTTAACCACTACACTAAACCATCTCTCACCCAGTGTGATTGCAGTCTTATTTGGGGAAGCCTGTTCCGGGTAAATAGAACCCTTGAGTATCATTTTTTGTTCTTGTAGTAAGGAACTAATTCTTTCTAGCATTGCCAAGGGTATATCTACCTGCTCTCATAGGATGGCATTGGTCCGTGCCCTTGTCTATATGCTGCCTTCCATGTAGAGCGGGACAATTTTAAAAAGAGCACACATCCCTCCTTAGAAAGATGCTATTAAAAAAACAATTGGGAAAACATTTGAATCGTCTTAGTTTGCTCTTCTCCCTCACCCAAGATGATCATTGGTATTCATTATTATTGATTTAAAAAAAAAAAAAACCAATATCAATACAGCTCTTCTCCTGAGGATAAGGCGCGGGGAGAAGAGATTAACAAGAAGGATTGCAATGTAAAAGAAAGTTTTACGCAATTTAGACGTTCAGTGATATTGGGTAATGCTGAAGGAAGGTAAGAGATGAATATGAGTGGGTCAGTGGTGGGATTCAAATATTTTTACCACCAGTTTCAGTGGGTGTGGCTTGGTGGGTGCACTTGGTGCGCATGCACACACTTTGCATGTGTGCGACAAATGCGCCCCTTTGCACAGGTGCAGGGGTGTTTGTGCAGGCACAGAGGCGTTCTAACACACCTCCTACAAGCCTGCACGATCTCCTGGTCGCTTCAGCAACTGCCGCGCAGCACTCTTCTGTGTCGCGCAAAGCAGCTGTGGTTCAAATTCAGAGGATAAAGGTGAGTATGGGAGCCTGAGCGGGTGGGTGGGCCCAACAGCAGAACGGCAGAGAGAACCGGTTCAGTCTCCGCTGCTTATCGCTGCTACCGGCTCGGCAGAACCAGGCCAAACCGGTAGAATACCAACGCTGACTGGAGTGAGTGCTTCTTCATTGGAAGTTTTCAAGAAAAGATTGGACAATCATTTGTCCGGAATGTACTTAGGGCAAGGGTGTCTAACTCGTGTTGACACAGCCTTGTTATGTGATGTATTGGGAGTTTTTGCCCTTTCGCTAAACTGGGCATGGGTGTGGCCAGCATGTGATGCATCTAGCTGCGGGCCGTGTGTTTGACACCCCTGGTATAGGGTCTCCTGCTCAAGCAGGGGATTGACTAGAACAGGGGTCCCCAACTCCCAGACCGCAGCCCACTACCAGTCCATGGCTTATTTGGAATTGGGCCGCGTGAGTGAATCAAGAGCAATGGATCAGTGGGCACTCACAACAGGCGCGTTGGCCTGCTGCTTGTGAAAGTTGATCTGCATGTATGTGCACATTTGTGCCATCCCGCCATTCACGTGGCCCAGTTCCCTTCTTGCCCAGCCAGCAAGGCCACTAAGTCACAAAGGTTGGGGACTGCTGGACTAAAAGACTTGTTATTCTTGTTCTGTGTTCTGTGTTACTTGCTCTCCAATGGAATACCTTCTGAGATATACTCGCCTAAAGTTTTGTGAATGGCCATTGGCAAAGATAAATGTCTATTGCATTGGCTGTTGTTTCACTTATCTTTGATTTAACTATCGTAACCTCAGATCTGCCCTAACTTAGGTCCCCCTTCCTTGTATTATTATTTCAGAAACTCATATGCATCTGATATCCTCAAAAACATTCATATTATATTAATTATTTACCAGTGCTATAAGACCTCTGAATATATGAAACAACCATATGCTAAACATATTTTTCCCTAAAGCATGAAATAAAAGCTACCTCTTCCATTCCTATGGTCCAAAATATTGCAGTCCAAGAACTTGTTTTTCTAACCTCCTCATTTTCTGTAATAGGCCGTGTTATTTATAGATTGTCAATACCATTTAATCAGCCATGCCTGTACTTTATATTTATGACATGGATAATTCACATCAAAAGATCTATCCTTGTTCTTAGTCATGCTTCCCCACCCAATTTATATTTATGCTGCCTTCTTTTTCTGGCCCAAGACCAATTCAAGTTATATTTCAATACCAAAGGCTATATTTGAAAAGGAAAGTAAAACAAGCAAATACTCAAACATCATAAAACCATTTCTCTGTGCTACCTCTAGATAAGTAATACTCAGGGGTAGGATTCTACCAGTTTGCACCTATTTGCTAGAACCAGTTGTTAACATTCTAAGCAGTTCAGAGAACCGGTTATTAGAAGAAATTACTGGCCTAATCCTGTAAGGAAGGCAGGAAGGAAACATTCTGGTGTTGCTTACAGAAACTGCCTCTCCGTTAACCGTTATTACATTCTTGGCAGGTCTAGACTTCCTGTCTCGGGAACCTCTCTGGAGTTTTTTTCCCCTCCTTTGCTGGTACTTTGATTGTGTGGAGTGACCATTCAAAGTTACAATGGCACTGAAAAAGGTGACTTATGACCATTTTTCACACTTACGACTATTACTGCATCCCCACAGTCATGAGAGGCCAGGCGAGGAGATGCGTGCCTCGATGTGAATGATATTGAGTTGGCCACATCCAGCCAGTAACATGACCACCAAGCCATGTCCACCCAGTCACATGACTACCTAAGCCACGCCCACCACCTAAGCCACACCCACCACCCATAGAACCAGTTGTTAAAAAATTTGAATCCCACCCCTGGTAATACTATATCTATCTAGGGCGTGCTATCATAACTTTTTCCTCCTATCTACTGTGGCTTTTTTTCCTCAAAGCAAATTATGCCTCCTTTTATGCATTCTTCTTGTGGGATTGAAAAAAATCTTCTGTTATTATACGCTGTTGATTGTAATCATTATTAATGAATGGAACTCCAATTTTATTTGTACACTAAAAGCTAGATTAGGAAATGCTTTTGAAAGCTGAAACATGTTATTTAAGGCTTGTTTTTAGTAGCTTGCACGTAAGCATTTGAGAGACAGTTTGGTGTTGTGGTTACAGGATCAGATTAGAAATTGAGAGATCATGAGTTCTAGTCCTGCGTTAGGTGCAAAGCCAGCTGAGTGATCTTGAGCCAGTCACTTTCCTTCATCCCTAGGAAGGAACCAATAACAAACTACTACTTTAAACAACAACAGCAAAAAAGGTAGAGCCTTGTCTATTCAATTGTTGAGAATTAAACACAATTGAATGGAAGAAACATCAACAAAAAGAACAAATATGTGTATGCCTCCCATGTTGTGCAAATGGTCATTAGAATCCTTTGATCAAATTCAGGATGCAAAGTATACATTACCAACAAAAGGGCTGATAATACCTGATTAGTTAATTTGAAACAAAACCCCTTAGGCAATTGTTTCATACTTGAAGGTCCCTAGCAGAATGGGATTTATAGTGATTTAACTCATGGTTAGAATTCAAGGTGAACTGAGTTAGTACACTTCCCAAGATGGCTGGGACTAGAAATAATTGATCTATAAAGAACCAAATTCCTCAAGCTAATTATTGTTAGACTGTTCTTGGGCTGATAGATCAGATAATAAGTTTGAAGTCTTGATGTGGCATCTGCTGCCTAGAAACATCCTAGCAAGCCATCCAGGAAAAGAGCATCTTTATCTAAATTGTTAAGGCCTATTTAGTTTATCTAATGAGTTCTTGATGAGCTGCTTGGCCACCTAGATATAAGTGATCTTTGGAACCTCATTGATTTCTGCATCAGCAGAACATTTCAAGAAAACACCTTTGGAATATGCTTCCCTTTTGCTGGGTGCAGCACTTGAAGACACATTTTAGTCACTGAAACTGAAAGTTTATGGCACCCTGCTTTTCTAAGCCTGTTTTGATTCTGAATTTGTTTTGTTGCATGGATATGTAACTGAGAACAAACAAGTCAACCCTGAATGTAGTTCTACGCACAATAGGTTTAATTTTAAGGGGAACTTCTGTCATTGTATAAATACCATTTTCTATTTTCTCCTACTATGCAACATTTTGTTCCTTCAAATCTTGTCTGCCTCTAACCTTTTAGGATGGATCTTGGAGCGGCGGGGGGGGGGGGGGAGATGCAGGCTTAGGGGAAGGGGGAGGAGGAGGAATTGTCATTTCTTGAAGTAGCTCAATAAAAGCAGCCACTTGAACTAGGAGATGGTCTGTGCTTGAAACAGGAAGAGGATCCGCAAGTCCAGTGATTCCCTCCCACTCTGAACTTGTACAAAGCATAGGGAATGAATGGCCTTGAAGTTCTTTTACCAGCAAGAAAATCTATTACCAAGAAAACAATCAGACAAGTGTAGCTTAAGTCCATTCCAAGACACAAACTTGAGAAAATGCTTCCAACACTCCCTCCACACCCTATTTCAAATAAAGTGAGGGAGGAGGAAAACACATTCAGATTTGCAAAAGTTTATGTTACTATAATCAATCTAATAAAATAAAGTTTAGATGTTTATTGACAGAACTATTCACTTTTTTGGCCAGCTTCCTTAGTATCATAGTTCTGAGGTAATCCTTAGAGCAATTACCTACAGGTAGTCCTCGACTTATGACCACAGTTGATCCCAAAATTTCTGTTGCTGAACAAGGCTGCCTTCCCTGTTAAGTGAGTTTTGCCCCATTTTACAACCTTCCTAACCACAATTGTTAAGTGAATCACTGCAGTTGTTAAATTAGCAACTCGGTTGTTAAGTGAATGTGGCTTCCCCATTGTCACATTGAACAAGTGGTTGTAAGTCAAGGAGTACCTGTATAGTGAAGTGGTTATGGCAGCTGATTGGGCGTTCACTCCCAACATTCCCCATGGAGCAATGTTTGCACCAGGACTAATAGCAGAGGTTTCCAAACTTGGCAACTTTAAGACTTGTGGACTTCAACTCCCAGAATTCTCCAGCCAGCTATGCTTGTTGAAATCCACAAATCTTAAACTTGCCAAGTTTGGGGATTCCTGCTAATAGAACCCGAAAAAAAAAAAATTCTGGGAGAGGCACACTTTAAGTACAATGAAGGGATAGTTTTGAGTGGCAGAACAGAAAGGTAGTGGATGATGTATGTTGGGAAGGTGTGTTCAATTTCAATTCATTGCCAATCCAGTCCAGTACCCAAACCAGCTGCTTAATTTTACCAAATGAAAGAGAGGGGCCTGCATTTACTCTTCCTGTCCTAATGTTCTAACTACTGAAAGATAGGATTTGATTTCACCCTTTAAAAAATAAAGCTTTGACTTTGGTCTAATAAAAGTAGATCGATTAAGTCCCATTTGTTGTTGTTTTTATTTTTTATTTATTTTATCAAGCATGTATTAGATAACATGTATAAATATAAACAAGATTATGATTACATGAAATGGATATGAATAAAAGGGGATATTTGGACAGGGATGGTAGGCATGTTGGTGCACTTATGCACGCCCCCTTACAGACCTCTTAGGAATGGGGTAAGGTCAACAGTTGACAGTCTGAGGTTAAAGTGTTAGTGGAAGAAACACATTTCCTGATTCTGACTTTATAGCATTGCCTTTTACTCACTCCCATCTGGCTGCAGAAGCAGCAGATTTTCTTGAGCTGCTTCAGTTTTAATGTAGTGTTTCCCCACTTTCTCTGGACCCAGTTTTTGGTCATGGACATTCCCTATAGAATGTGTACATCAACAATGTGGTTTCTGATGTAGTCAAGGGCTGGAATCTGGCCAGTTATCATTGGGCACCTTAAGACTGCCTTGCCTGTTTATTTGCCGGGCACGGTCTTCACATTTTGGCTTAGATAGCAGGATAGATAGCTAACACTTGGCTTCCACAGAAGCAACTGTCCATGTTATGCTTGGCCATTGCTTGTCAGGTCTTTCACAGTCTCCTCATATACATGGGTTTAGTGCGTTTTTTGAAAGAGCACCAGACTGGCATTAAAAAACAAATACAATAACTGGCATTTTGTACAGTGATGCTGATGCTTTGAATGCTCTCTTGATGCTATGAATAGCAATAGCACTTAGACTTATATAGCACTTCACAGTGCTTTACAGCCCTCTCTAAGCATTTACAGAGTCACTCTATTGCCCCCAACAATTTGGGTCCTCATTTTACCATCTCGGAAGGATGGAAGGCTGAGTCAACCTTGAGCCTGGTGGGATTTGAACTGCCAAATTGCAGGCAGCTGGAGTCAGCAGAAGTAGCCTGCAGTACTACATTCTAACCACTGGACCACCATGGCTCATACTAGAACCGTAGTCAAGAATAAGCCAGTTGACAAAGTCCAAGTATGGAATACTTCCGGCTTGTAAACCTGTTACCCAGGCAACTTGACAGATGGCTAAATCTGTCACTAAAAGCTCCTTTTACACATAACAGAATAAAAGAGTTGAAAGGGACATTGGAGGTCTTCTAGTCCAACCCCCTGCTGAAGCGGGAGACCGATACCATTTCAAGACAATACTTGTCCAATCTCTTTTTAAAAAACTCCAGTATTTGAGCCACAACCCACAACAAATCCAGCTCTACCTCACTACCTAGTGGAGAAAGTGTATGTTGTTTTTCCTGCTTCAGGTGATACTCAGCAGGAAATAAAATGAAGGCAAGGAGATACACCATTCATATTCCTATAAGGACTGCACCATTCACAGGCCTTGTTAGTGCAGCAAACTAATGCTTGACAATCACGACAGTAAATCATAAGGTAGTGCACTTTCCCCCCCTGACTTTAGGATGGGCGGATTGCACTGGAATGTGGCATCTGGTTGTGCCCTTGAACTATGGAATTCCTGGCACCCCGGACATACCAACAGTTGCAACACTGTACAAATTTTCAAATCAAATCAAGTATTATAATAATACAAGTATTATTATATTTCTTTTAAAAATTAAAAGAAAATCTAAAAAGAGGTAAGAGTAGTAAATAGGTATAGGGGAGTATGGCAAATTAGACTGATGACAATACAGAGCACTGTAGAATGACAAACTAAGTACTTGTTAAAAACTGGTTTCTGGCACGGATCATCTGTGATGCATTTTAATTGCTGCTCTGCAGAACTTGGCAACACTGTATGGTGTAGCAGGGCTGGTATCTGAAAGCAGCAGAAGGATATAAAGTTGTCCTGTGCGCCCTGGATATTTATGGAATAATAGTGACGTGAAGCTAATAAGGATGTCTCTGTAATACAGGTAATGGAGAAGTAAGTATATGTTCTATTATTTCAGTGTGTCCAGAATAACAGGGACAATGTCTCATTGGGTAGAGGAAATCTTCCTGTATTATCCTTCAAGGACAGCTCGGTCTGTTCTTCTCTATTTTCTCTTATAGCCAAAGACTGCCCAAAGGAACCCACTTCATTAAACTACTACTTTTTCTTCTGCCAGCCTCTTGTGGAAAGCCAGTTTGTAATACCAGAGTTAAACCAACTATAGCTTAAATAGTAAACAAGCCTTGTCTCTTAATTGGTAGATCCATTCATGGTTCTGAATTCTGGCAATTGATCATTTTCTTCAATAGCCGGAGCTGGCCATTTAATTGCTTTTTAATTTTATTTTTTTGAGAATAACTGGTAATTGAGCTAAGGCTGAAAATACGTCTTGGTTTAGTTATGTTTAGACATAACTATCCAAGGAACAAAGAGTATCACATTGTTCTTCCTTCATTTTCCTTTCTTTGTTTAATGTTAGTCTTGCCCAATCCCACATTTACTATTTAATTAAATATTCACTTTTAGTTTCCATAACAACCTTAAACACAGCACAAGGTCTTTCACGGTGTTTTAATATTGTGTGACTCAGAAGAACAAACTTGTGAAATCTCAATGGTGTTTAGAAAACTGGCTGTTTACAGGGCATGACAGGCAGAATAAAGGGGACAAAAAGGTCCCAGGTGAACTTGTGATTTAGGAGGGGCCTAGAGGTGGTATTCAGCAGGTTCTGATCAGTTCTGGAGAACCGGTAGCAGAAATTTTGAGTAATTCAGAGAACTGGCAAATACCACCTCTGACTGGCCCCGCCCCCATCTATTCTCTGCCTCCCTAGTCCCAGCTGATTGGCTGGGTCTTCTTTTGTTGCCCTGCACAGGAGAACGGAGCTGGAAAGCAGGTTAGTGGGGTTGGGAGGGAATGGGGATTTTGCAGTAACCTTCTCCTTCCACGCCTACCATGCCACACCCACAGAACCGGTAGTAAAAAAATTTTGAATCCCACCACTGGAGGGGCCCTAAGGTTTTCTTTTGTTATACCTGATAGGCTGCAGTTGTTGTGGAAAGGAAGTTAGATAGTTGGAAGGAAGCAGCAGAAATGGTACTGAAACCCGAATGGCTACAAAAGTTGAAAATAGCAGCAAAAAGGAAAAGGAAAGTGAAAAGATGAATTAGGGAAATGATTTTTTCAACCCCCTTTTTGCCTTATTTCTGCACATCAAACACATGACAATCAACACTATAAAAGGAACCTTTTATTTATTTATTTATTTTGTTAATTGCTTACAAGATAATAGGTATAAGTAAAAACATAGTTATGAATACATGGATACATATAAGAAAAGTAAAATATAAAAGAAACAATAGAACAGGGACGGTAGGCACGTTGGTGCACTTATGCACGCCCCCTACAGACTTCTTAGGAAAGGGGTGAGGTCAATAGTAGACAGTTTAAGGTTACAGTTTTTGGGGTTTGGGGAAGAAACCACAGAGTCAGGCAGAGTATTCCAGACATTGACCACTCTGTTGCTGAAGTCGTATTTCCTGCCATCAAACCTTCTAGATTTTGGAATATAATATGATACTATGCTATTGTTGATCCTGATTTGTGGCAGATGGAATTTGAGCCCAGCAACATTCTTGGCAGAGATTTCATTTTTGCCAGTTCCCTAGATCTCTAACTGGCAAAGAATTCAAAGTCATAATTCAAGCCGACACATTTTCTTCTCAAAAATATTGCTCCTTTGGATGGAGTTAGGTCCAAACTTGGTAGGTCAAGGGTTCCTAAGAAAATCTATCAGGTGAAAGGCATTACTTTGTAACCATAGAAAGCAGTGGGTTAACTGTTCAGGCCAGTTTGGGAAACTCATGTTTGGACTCCACAAACTGATATATACTTAGCTTTTAACTGTTGTTAGGTTTCTCTAATACAGGGTTGTAGGCCATGTGCTGGCCATGCCCATGCCTGGTTTAGCAAAGGGGGAAAAATCCCAATACTTCATGTGATGCAGCCGTGACTATGTGAGTTTGACACCCTTGCTCTAACAGGATTACTCTTGTTAGATTACTTTGAAAGTTTAAACTGGGTCTTAGAATTAAACTGGATCTTAGAATTAGCCAGCTTTCCTGGGAATTCTGAGAATTGTAGTCCTAGAGCAGGGGTCCCCAAACTTGGCAACTTTAAGACTTGTGGACTTCAACTCTCAGAATTCTGGGAGTTGAAGTCCACAAGTCTTAAAGTTGTCAAGTTTGGAGACCTTTGTCCTAGAGATTCGAGACCAACAGATTGGAAAAAGCTGTTGCAAAGCTGTTACGAAGCAAAACACAGTGTAATTAATTGGCCGCTAAATTTATGTAACCCCGGTGTGATTCATGGTTCAGTGTGCAGTGTGCAGTGCAAACAACTGCTGTCGTAAAATAAAAATAACTGCTTGCCTCGGAAGATTGTTACCTTTCCATCCGTCCTGATTTCCATTCATGTCTTTCTTGTACAGCTCCCAAATGCTCTTCTGAAGTCAACAGTTCGGGTGAAACTACAGCTTTAATATTGTTCATCCTTAAACAGCAACTGTGGGAACAGTTCGGAAATCCCATGTTACCCATCAAAAAATTAAACGAGTTTGTATATCTTGGATCAGCAATTAGTTTTGCAGGAAAGTGATCCTGAAAACAGTGGGGATTGGTGGGCGAAAGGGCCACTTTTATTTCCCCAAAGGCTCTGTTGCCAAACCCTATTGCAAAAGACAAAGTCAAGCAGTTAGTTTTCAATTTGAGGTGCAGTGGCTTCACAGCTTCTTTCCTCTTTTGACAGCAATATGTGTTCATGTGTTCAAAATGAGGCAAGTTGGTTTTGTTATGTTGGAAAGTTTTGCTGAGTAAGTAAATCTAAGCTCCTACCCTAACAAATAATTCTACTGTAGTCTTGGTAGTAATTTGTTGATAGTTGTGAAATCGTGTCCAAGTCATTGTGACCCCATGGACAATGTTCCTGCAGGCCTTTACCTCTACCATCCTCCGGAGTCATTTGACCTCACGCCGACTGCTTCAATGACTCCATCCAGACACCTCATTCTCTGTCATCCCCTTCTTCTTTTGCCCTCAATCGTTCCCAGCATTAGGCTCTTCTCCAGTGAGTCCTTCCTTTTCATTAGGTGGCCAAAGTATTTGAGTTTCATCTTCAGGATCTGGCCTTCTAAAGAGCAGTCAGAGTTGATCTCCTCTAGGACTGATCACTTTTGATTGCTTTGCAGTCCAAGGGACTTGCAGGAGCCTTCTCCAGCACCATGGTTCAAAGGCCTCAATTCTTTGGCGCTCAGCCTTCCTTATGGTCCAACTTTCACAGCCATACATTGCAATTGGGAAAACCATAGCCTTGACTATACACACTTTTGTTGGCAGTGTGGTGTCTCTGCTTTTTAGTATGCTGTCTCGATTTGCCATAGCTTTCCTCTCCAGAAGCAAGCGTCTTTTAATTTCTTGGCTGTAGTCCCCATCTGCAGTGATCTTGGAGCCCAGGAAAATAAAATCTGTCACTACCTACATTTCTTCCCCATCTATTTTGCCAGGAATTGAGAGGGCCGGATGCCATGATCATAGTTTTCTTAATGTTGAGTTTCAAGCCAAGTTTTGCACTCTCCTTCTTCACCCACATCAAGAGGCTCTTTAGTTCCTCTTCATTTTCTGCCATTAGAGTGGTATCATCTGCATTTCTGAGGTTGTTGACATTTCTCCTGGCAATCTTATTTCCAACTTTTGATTCATCTAGCTCTGCCGTTCTCATGATATGCTCTGCATATAAGTTAAATAGGCAGGGCGACAGTATACAGCCTTGCCGAACTCTTTTCCCAATTTTGAACCAATCAGTGGTTCCGTGTCCAGTTCTCACTGTTGCTTCTTGAACCACATATAGGTTTCTCAAGAGACAAATAAGATGGTCTGGTACGCCCATCTCTTTCAGGACTTGCCACAATTTATTGTGATCCACACAATCAAAGGCTTTAGCATAGTCAATGAAACAAAAGTAGATGTTTTTCTGGAAGTCCCTAGATTTCTCCATGATCCAGCGTATGTTGGCAATTTGATCTCTAGTTCCTCTGCCTCTTTGAAATCCTGCCTGTACTTCTGGTAGTTCTCGATCCACATACTGCTGGAGCCTAACTTGTAAGATTTCATGCATAACTTTACTAGAATGTGAAATGAGTGCAATGGTGTGGTAGTTTGAACATTCTTTGGCATTGCCTTTCCTTGGAATTGGAATGTAAAGCGACCTTTTCCAATCCTGTGGCCATTGTTGAGTTTTCCAAATTTTCTGGCAAATTGAGTGTAGCAGTGGTGGGATTCAAAAACTTTTACTACTGTTTCTGTGGATGTGGCTTGGTGAGTGTGGCCATGTGACTGGGTGGGCATGGCTTTTTTTGCAGCCCCCCCCATCCGTTTTTGGGAGCTTCTTAGCCACAGAGGAGCCTCTGGGAGGCATTTTTGCTCCCCCAAGGCTCCTCTGGGGCTCTGGAAGAAAAAGAACAAAGCATGGGAGAGGTACACAGCACCCCTCCAAGCTCCGTTTTGGGAGCTTCCTAGCCTCAGAAGAGCCTCTGGGGGCATTTTTAATCCCCTAAGGCTCCTCTGGGGCTCTGGAAGGCAAAAAATGGAGGGGGGGGGGCTGAGCTCCTCCCTCCATTTTTTAACTTCCTGGGCCTCAGCAAGGGGAACCCCGGCACAGCTGATCTTATCTACAGCTGATTATTGGGAGGGGAAAAAAAAGAAATACCTTAGGCGAATGTCAGGCAGGCAGGCGGGCGAGCAAGCATTGGGCGGGAGGGCGACTGGGTGGGGGGCATGGCCAGCCAGAACTTACTACTGGTTCGGTGACCCACGCCAAATTCTTGCTACCAGTTCACCCGATCCGGTGCAAACCGGGTGAATACCACCACTGGAGTGTAGTACTTTTACTGCATCATCTTTAAGATTTTGAATAGCTCAGCTGGAATATTGCCACCTCCATTTGCTTTGTTGTTGCTCAGTTTTCCTAAGGCCCATTTGACTTCAGATTCTAGGATGTCTGGCTCGAGGTCAGTGACCACCCCATTATGGTTATAGGGAGTTCAAATAGCTCATTCCAGGGGCTGATTTTAGACCCAGGGTTTAAAACCAGCTTCTGATTCTTCATTCACAACTTGGGCTTTCTCTGAATGTTGTGTAGGCATGTAGTTTATTTATTTATTTTATTTTATTTGTCAAACAATTATTAGATAACAGGTATAAGTATAAACATGGTTATAAATACATGAAATGGATACGGACAAGAAAAAAAGAAACAATAGGACAGGGACGGTAGGCACAATTTGGTGGGCTTATGAACGCCCCCTACAGACCTCTTAGGAAAGGGGTGAAGTCAATAGAAGATAGTCTAATGTTGAAGATTTTGAGGTTTGGGGAAGAAACCACAGAGTCAGGTAGAGTATTCCAGACATTGACTACTCTGTTGCTGAAGTCATATTTCCTGCAATCAAGTTTGGTGCGGTTTATCTTTAGTTTATATCTATTTTGTGCTCTTGTATTGTTTTGGTTAAAGCTGAAGTATTCATTAATAGGTAGGAGATTGCAATACATAATTTTATGTACTATACTTAGATCAAACTGAAGGTGGCGTAGTTCTAGGTTGTCTAGGTCTAAAATTTCAAGTCTGGTGGCATAAGGTATTCTGCTATGAGTAGAGGAGTGGAGGACTCTTCTCGTAAAATATTTCTGGACTTTCTCAATTGTATTAATATCAGATATGTAATGCGGATTCCAGACTGATGAGCTGTATTCAAGTATTGGTCTAGCAAATGTTTTATATGCTCTAGTTAGTAGAGTGATATTACCAGAGAAAAAGCTACGCAGAATTAGGTTAACAACTCTTAATGCCTTTTTGGCTATGTAGTTACAGTGGGCTCTAGCACTTAGATCATTTGAGATGAGTACTCCAATGAGATGAGTATAGTTATTGGCATGCATGGGTATTTATATCACCATAGCAGCAGAAAGAACTCTGGGTTACTGTATTCTGTAGGACTATCCTTATAATAAGTTAAATTAGGGCAGCTGCCTCAGATGGAGGGTGTCTCTAGGATCTAAATTGTACAAACTAGCCTTTTGTGGTAGTGCATATATATATGTACCTATTCTTTCTAGATATTCATATATGTGCATATATGTGTACATATTCTACTCTAGATGTGCAAAGATAGTGGAGTGCTGTATTGGATGAAGGAGAACAAAAGGAAGTCAGATTCATTTAACAACCATGTTACTACCTTAACAAGTTCAGCAATTCACTTAACAACTGTGGCAAGAAAGGTTGTAAAATGGGGCAAAACTCACTTAAGAACTGTCTTTCTTAACAGCATAACTTTTGAGCTCAATTATGGTTGTAAGTTGAGGACTCCTTGTATGTGTAATTTCCTGATGGTGCAGTGAGTAGTTACAGTTGGCTGAGGCATATGGGCAAATTATTTTCATTTAGTAAATGTTTATATTATATCATTGCTGTCACTCTGAGCTGCCTTTTTTGCCCTCTTGACAGATGTAGATATGACATAGCTTTGCTCATCAAAATATGAAGTCCTGGGAATTCTTTGTTAGATATTCTTTACTTTCCTAGAATTATTTCTGCTGTATAAATCTTGAACTGGCTCATACCTTTAATGCATCCCTGAGCTGTTTTTTTCAACACACATATAAAATCAAGCATGAGTTTTTACATATGTTTCTTTTAAACAAAAGTAGGGGAAAAATCACATGAATCAGTTTTATACTTCCCCAAACCATTGCATAACCTTTGTGATGACCTGGAGTGTACCACAAATGTAACAAAAACCAAAATGTAAATAAATGTTCTTTAATGCCTTCAACTTGGCTTCATTGTTTCAATTGTTCACAGTTGGAGATTAAACTCTTTCCAAAATAATATTCCGAATGAAAGAAATACAGTCCAAATTCAAAGAGCAGATAACAAAGCAATAAAAAATCCAAAAACAAACCACACTGAAGAAAGTTCCATGACAGACCAGGATAATTAATTACAAACTTCAAGAAGATAACAGGTATAGTCTGTTGGAAGAACACCAACCAAGATAAACCTCATCCAGTAATAAAACATTCTTTGTTTCCAGCATTTGCTAGCACGCAGGTCCAAACTCTTATGCAGTTCTCACACCTGCATCCCATGAAGAGAATCAAGGCCTGCTCCTCCTGAGTAGACCACGTCTTTCCCTTATCCTCTCCTCCCTGCATGCCTTAGGATGGAGAGGGGATGGGCCTGGGTCCTCCTCTGACTGCTCAGCCAGCCTCTGTCCTTCCTCAGCCTCCTCCACAACCTCTGGAGCCACCCTTCCACTCCCTGTTGGCTATTCCTCCTCTGCCTCAGAGTCAGTCTCCACCAGGGGCATGACAGCCTTAAATAATTCCATTAGGATCCAGAGTGGTCATGGTGTAGCAAACCCACCATTTTTTAAGTTTAAATTTCTGTGTAGTGCTCATCTTAGTCCTGTCTGGGTGAAGTTTGGATTTCCCATCTTCTCTTCTGTCCTAGTCTGGATGAGTCAAAAATAACCTTGTCTTGATGCTGATTTTTGGCAAGATGATCTGATGGTTCTCTATTCCTCAATGGGAGGGTTAGGTTTGATATGTTTCCTGTGGTCTGCAGGTTATTTTCCTGCCTTAGAACAATTCCCAAAATTCATTTTTGAAAAGCTATAGAGAGCTTTCTGAGGCAAATAAAAACTAAGTAGTCAAGGCTGTCTTAACAGCATTATGGGCCCTGGGCAAAGCAGTGTACTGTAGCCCCTACGACAACTACTCACAGGAATAAAAATGTAAATGGTCGACAAAATTAAACATATATTTATTTTATTGGCACTTCCAACAAAATCGGTGTTGAAATATTAAAAAACATGTTGTGCAGCAACAGCTAATCAACATGATACACATTTGAACAATACACCCGGCTTGAAAAATACAATAATTGTCATTTCCCTGGTGGAGACTGACTCTGAGGAACGGGAGGAACAGCCAACAGGGAATGGAAGTGTGGCTCCAGAGGTGGTGGAAGAGGCTGAAGAAGAGCAGAGGCCGGCTGAGCAGTCAGAGGAGGACCCAGGCCCATCCCCTCTCCATCCTAGGGCATGCAGGGAGGAGAGGATAAGGGAGAGACATGGTCTACTCAGGAGGAGAGGGCCTTGATCTTCTTCATGGGTTGCAGGTGTGAGATCTGCATAAAAGATTGGACCTGCGTGCTAACAGACGCTGGAGACAATTAGTGTTTTCTTCCTAAAGAAGGGTTATCTTGATTGGCGATCTTCCAACGGACTGTCCCTGGTTATTTTCCTGAAGTTGGCAATTACCTATCCTGGTCTGTCGTGGAACTTTATTCAATGCGGTTTGTTTTTGTTTTTTGCTTCGTTATTGGCTCTTTGAATTTGAACTGTGTTTCTTTCCTTTAAAATTTTATTTTGAAAATAGTTTACTCCTCCACTATGAACAATTAAACAGTGAAGCCAAGTTGAAGGCATTAAAGAACTTTTAGTTACGTTTTGGGTTTTGTTATATTTCTGAGATACTCTGGGTCACCACAATAATACTCAATAAGCCATACAATTGCTTTATTTATATGATACAAGGTGCCTTGAAGGGTTAACATACATAGATTAGTATGGGGCCTTTATGTTCGTGGGGCCCACGGGTGCCCATCACACCCATGCATTAAGACAGCCCTGTAAGTAGTTAGATTGCCACTTTTTAATGTTGGTCATATTTCTACCCTGAATAGTTAACCTGAAGTCTTCAGTACACATTTCACCTGGTTTTGTTTTGTACAACTATTGAGAAAAGCATTCCTTGTAGCTTCTTTATTAGGCTGCAACTGAAGGATGGTGAGTTAGTACTATCAAGTTGGTATGGACTCCAAATGATAGCCAGTTGGTCTAGTCGTTAAGGCACCAAACTGAAAACCAGGAAACTGTGAGTTTCTAGCGCCACTTTAAGTATGAAAGCCAGCAAGGCAACTTTGGGCCTAGTCACGGTCTCTCAGACCAACTCATCTCACTGGGTGGTTGTGGGGAACATAGGAGGAGAAAAGAGTATCAGGTATGCTCACCATCTTGAGTTATTTATAAAAATAAAGGGGGGATATAAATAAATACATTTTTTTATCCAAGATGATTTGTCACTAACTTGGCCTTTCAAGTTTTCACCCATCCCCACTGCATAGGGAGCCCTCGACTTACAACAGGGTCATTTAGTGACTGTTGATAGTTACAACAGCAGTGCAAAAAGTGACTTATGACAATTTTTCACAGTTATGACCTTTGCAGTGTCCCCATGATCATGTGATCAAAATTCAGATGCTTCGTGATCAGGTCATATTTATGACCGCTGCTTTGTCCCAAGGTCACATGATTCCCCTTTTGCGACCTTCTGACAGGCAAAGTCAACGGAGAAGCCAGATTCACTTAACAACTGGGTTACTAACTTATTAGCTGCAGTGATTCACTGAACAATTGTAGCAAGAAAGGCCATCAAATGGGACAAAACCAGTGGTGGGATTCAATTTTTTTTCCTACTGGTTCTGTGGGCGTGGCTTGGTGGCCATGGTTTGGTGTGGTGGGTGTAACTTGGTGGGCATGGCAGGGGAAGGTAACTGCAAAATCTCCATTCCCTCCCACCCCACTAACCTGCTTTCCAGCTCCGTTCTCCTGTGCAGGGCAACAAAAGAAGACCCAGCCAATCAGCTGGGACTTGGGAAGCAGAGAATAGATGGGGGCGAGGCCAGTCATAGGTGGTATTTGCCGGTTCTCCGAACTACTCAAAATTTTCGCTACCAGTTCTCCAGAATTGGTCCGAACTTGCTGAATACCACCTCTGGGCAAAACTCACCAAACAAATCTCTCATTTAACAACAGAAATTGTGGTCTCAATTGTAGTTGTAAATTGAGGACTACCTGTAATTTACTCATCGACTTTGCTGCTGGACATCTACTTCTTCTCTTTCTTAGCATTTTCCCAGGAAAAGTCCAGGATAATGGACTTTTCAAGAGAGCTGATCTTTGCATCCTGTATCCAAAATAATTTGAGTTTGACCATTTGTGTCTCAAATGAGAACTGTGGATTGGTTCTTTTTTAAACCCATTTATCTATTTTCTCAGCATCTATGGTAATCTCAGGCATCTTCGGAAATACCAACATTCGCAAGCAGCAATATTCTTTCTGTCCTCTTTTTAAAAAGTCCAATTTTCACTTTCACAGCGTGTCACAGGGAAAATAATTGATTGAGTGATTCTGAATTTTGCAGGAGGACCTAATTTTAGGAATGAACTCAGTAAAGAAAACGCAGATTCCAATCTGGCGTGCAAAATATGTCAAAGAATTTCTTGTTCGAAGAACCTTAACATCCGTTGTTAGATTCTCATGGACAAAATCTGTGCAGACAAATTTTAAATGATCCGATGGCACATAATCGTCAGTAAAATTCAAAGACCAAGGGATTGACGATACATCTGCCAAGCCATTGAATGTCATATGATAGGGAATAGTTTCGAGGAACACAATATAACTCTTTCTCTGTAGTTACCCAGAATCTTTGACTTCACTAATTTCAGGTCGCAAACAATGGGCTAATATAAGGATTCAGGATTTATTCTGAGCCTTGGTATCTTCTTTCAGTGCACGGTCTGTGTCTTGGAGTGTACTCTTTGTAAGACCGGGGATTAGACAAGATGGAATGAATAGTCTCAGGTGACGGCTTAAAACTAGTCAAACCTGCTGGCCTGCAGATCTCCCCAGGCACTTTTGTTTTTGAAGGTCAGCTATATGTGACAAATGACACTAGGGAAAAAAAGGGAGTTGGGTTTCTAAGTTCTACACCAGTTCAAGCTTTGCCTGGAACGATGCTAAGAAGAGAGTGTGCACACCAGTTTTGTCTATGTTTTTTTTTCCCAGGTGACCCCTTGCATTTAGTCCAAAAGGAACAGGAGAGGCGGGAAGGAACCAGGGGTGCTCAATCACTTATATAGAAAGGCTTTTTAGAGAACCTCTTAAAACATGAAATTAAATATCTACAGCAAGCCTTTGTGCGATCAGGAACTGGTCTTATCAGGGTTCTAAATCAGGAGAGACTGTAATCAACTCATCAAGTTGAAGACATTTACACAAAGAGCCCTGTAGGAGATTGTGCTCTTTGGGGTAGAAAGATCTATAAGGTCACGTAGAGGTACATGATGTCAGTCCTGCCAGATTTTTCAATCCATTATAGGTAGCATTCTTGACCGTGTCAGGTTTGTGATATAGGAGGTTCCAAATATTAAAAAAAACCTAATGTTGGGCAGTTTTGATTCAGACCGAGAGAAAGACCTTCGAAATGCTGATTAAATGTTGCAAGGTTTGAGCTTAAAGTGCTGATGATGGAACAGTGAACTTTGGCTGCCTCCTGCAGTGCGTAAATTTGAGTTTTCATGCTTCTCTGTAAATAAAATAAACGCAAATATTACACAAGGTGAGTAAGGTTCCAATGACCTTTTGTTAAAACCTAGGTCTGGAAAGATCTCCTAAAAGGTCTTGTCAATCGGAGCAATTATAATGACTGTAGTAATAATGATGGATACATTTTCCGTTATCTCTTTGACATGTAGAAATGGAAGAATCGAGCTAGGCATAAAATCAAACACATAAATCAGGGGGTGTCAAACTCAATTTCATTGAGGGCCACATCAGGGTTGTGTTTGACTTCATGGGGGTGGGTGGGTATGGCCAGGACAGGCATGGACAGCTGAACATCACTCATGTTGGGGGCACCTGTGGTGGTCTGGGGGGGTTGGGGGGATCCATTGTCTCCAGTGGAGGAAGGCGAGACTAGATAAACCGGCAAACCTTTGTCCTCCAGAGGAGCCTCCCCATCTGTTGTGGTTAGCTGGCAGCAGGTGCAGATGGCTGAGGAGAGCGATGACTCTGATGAAGGGCCAGGGCCATCAGGAAGTGGACTGCTGCCTTCAGGGATTGTGGGGGCGGGCAGCAGTGATGAGGAGGTTCCTGAGGAGCCTGTGCCAAGTGTGCATGAGCGCAGGATGATTCCTAGAAGAGAACAGCTGGAGCAGCACAGGCGACTCGGGAGTAAGGATGCAACATAATGGCCCCTCCCTCTAGGGAATATAAGCCTGGTTTTGAAAGGTTTTTGCTTCTGCAGAAAACAAAAACGTTCTAAGGACTCAGCATTGTGTGTGGAGACTCCGGCTTATCTGAAGAATTCTGTCAAGGCTTGTCTGCAAGCCATCTTTTATCTACAAAGAAGTTATTAAAGCTGAGAAGGTTTGAGATTTTCTTGCTGGTAACAGGGTTGGGTCAGAACACCGTCCCTTTAAGTGGTGCAAATAGATCTAAGGATTGCTTCTCCTGGGTCTGCTCTTTCTGGAGAGCTTAAATGACCTCTCTGCTAAAGGGTTTCACTTTATGAGCAAGAGTTGGTTGCTGATAGTTAACATTGCATTTTAACTTATTTTAATTCCTCAAGGTGCTCTGGCACCCTGCCTGATTTGTAACTCCGGCTTGCAGGTCTTTTTAATCTAATGACTGGTTTTTAGAACAGCTTTTTGCAAGCAAAGAAGCTTTTTGTACTTTTGTACAGGTAATCCTTGACTTACAACAGTTCATTTAATGACCATTCAAAGTTACAATGGCACTGAAAAAAGTGACTTATGACCGTTTTTCACACTTACAACCGTTGCAGCATTCCCACAGTCACGAGAAGTCAGGCGAGGAGAAGCTCCCCTTGACGTGGAGTGATATCGAGTTGCCCACGCCCATCAAGCCACACCCACAGAACCGGTTGTTAAAAAATTGAAATCTCACCCCTGCTTCTAGTCCAAACCCCTGCCTAGGCAGCAAACCCTATACCATTTCAGACAAATGGTTGTCCAATCTCTTCTTAAAAACCTCCAGTGTTGGAGCATCCACAGCTTCTGGAGGCAAGTCCTCCACTGATTGTTTTAACTGTCAGGAATTTGCTCCTTAGTTCTAGGTTGCTTGTCTCCTTGACTACTTTCCACCCATTGCTTCTTGTCCTGCCTTCAGGTGTTTTGGAGAATAGCTTGACTCCCTCTTCTTTGTGGTAGCCCCTGAGATATTGGAACTCTGCTATCAATCATCCCCCAGTCCTTCTTTTCATTAAACTAGACATGCCCATTTCCTACAACTGCTCTTCATATGTTTTAGCCTCCAGTCCCCTAACCATCTTTGCACCCCTTCTAGAATCTCAATATCTTTTTAATACAGTGGCAACCAAAACTGGATGCAAAATTGCAAGTGTGGTCTTAACAAGCCTTTATAAAATGGTACTAACGCTTCATATGATCTTGATTATATTCATCTGTTAATGCCTCCTAGGATAGCATTGTCTTTTTTTGGTGGAAGCAGCACACTGCTGGCTTTTATTTATTTATTTATTTATTTATTTATTTACAAGATTTATATACCACCCCCTCTCCCTGCGGAACTCGGGGCGGTGTACAGCCATTAAAAAACACAATAACAACACAATAATTAAAAACAATTAAAAATTATTTAAGTGATTGTCCACTAGGATTCCAAGATCCCCCTTGCAGTTACTACTATTGAGCCAGGTACTACCTGTAATATACCTGTGCATTTGATTTTTCTTGCCTAAATGTAGAACCTTCTCTTTTTTCACCACTGAATTTCATTTTTGTTAAATAGGCCCCAATGTTCATGTCTGCCAAGATCCTTCTGTATCTTGAGCCTATCTTCAGGACTGTTGGTTCTTCCTACCAGCTTGCTGTTGTCTGCAAATTTGGTGAATTCGCCTTCTACCCCCTCATCTAAATCATTAATGAAAATATTGAAGAGTACTGGGCCTAAATCAATGCCTTGGAGTACCCATTGCATACTTCCCTCTATATAGACACAGTTCAGAGGTGGTATTCAGCAGGTTCTGACCAGTTCTGGTAGTGGAAATTTTGAGTAGTTCAGAGAACCAGCAAATACCGCCTCTGACTGGAGATTTTACAGTATCCTTCCTCTGCCATGCCCACCAAGCCACGCCCACAGAACCAGTTGTAAAAAAAATTGAATCCACCACTGATGCAATTCCATTAAGACTACATGTGGAGCTTAGTTGATCAGCCAGTTATGAATCCATCTGATGATGATACTCTCTCTAACCCACATTTTTCAATCTTATCAAATAGTAAGTCATGATCTACTTTATCAACAGCCTCCTGAAGTTAGTACTACACTACCTACTCAGCATGGAAACAGAGCAAACAAACAAAGAAACGAAACAACTCTCCCTAAACAACACAGAGCAACCAGACCAAAGTGATGCCTCCTACAGGACAGATCCAGAGAAGCAACCACGGGCTATCCTTTTGCCATCTAAGTCTTTCTGAGCCCAAACCATTCAGATGTGTCACCCATGATGTAGACCTGAACAATCTGCAGTGCTAATTATCACAAGAAACGGTGCAATAAAACGGTGGAGGCATAGATGGCAGTGCAAACCTGATCAGAGAACCTGTTGAGATGACTGTGTACCTCAGAGGTGGGATTCAAATTTTTTTACTACTGGTTCTGTGGGTGTGGCTTGGTGGGCATGGCAGGGGAAAGATACTGCAAAATCCCCATTCCCTCCCCACCCCACTAACCTGCTTTCCAGCTCCGTTCTCCTTTGCACGGCAACAAAAGAAAACCCAGCCAATCAGCAGGGACTCAGGAGGCAGAGAATAGATGGGGGCGGGGCCAGTTGGAGGTGGTATTTACCGGTTCTCCAAACTACTCGAAATTTCTGCTACCGGTTCTTCAGAACTGGTCAGAACCTGCTGAATACCACCTCTGCTGTTCCTAAAGGCTTGTAAAAAATACTTTGCTATGTTTGTAGTTATTCCAGGAATAGCTACAACACAATGGCTATTGTTGTTGCAATATGCCTGACTTCTTGTAATAGGCTTCTAATAAGTGCCACTTAAAGATTTGGACAATGGGAGGCTTAGCAGCTTACTTAAAAGGAAACAAATAAAACTGAAAAAATGCAATCTTCTAAAATATTGAAGGGAAACACTCAAAACCTCGTTGACTGTCACTTGCTAATCTTATCCACAAAGGACAAGATGTTCTTGTGTTTGAGCAGAGGCAAAGGGTATTAATTGGCAGGTGTAGACAAAATGTGTGCTCCTTCAACTCTATTCTGTGAATGGCTGTTATCAAGAAAGGAATGATTGCTGTCTCTACAGTTAGTCCTTGACTAACAACAGTTCATTTAGTGGCTGAAGTTACAACAACAATGAAAAATGTGGGTTATGACCATTTTTAACATGACATGATCAAAATTCAGATGCTTGGCAATTGTCTCATATTTATGATGGTTGCAGTGTCCCAGGGTCATGTGATCACCTTTTCTGGCCTTCTGACAAGCAAAGTCAATGGGGAAGCCTGATGTTACTAATTTAACAACTTCAATGATTTACTTAATAACAGTGGCAAGAAAGGTTAGAATGGGGCAAAATTCACTTAACGCGTCTCATTTAGCAACATTTTGCTGGGGGGGCTGAATGCCACCACGTGTTTGTTGGACCCGTGTCCCTCCTGGTTGGTTTCGACCTCCAGGGAGATGACACGAGGCTGGCTCCAGGGGATTATCAATGCTTCATTGAGAGAGGGGTCGCTCCCTACCGCCCTGAAAATGGCGGTGGTGCGGCCCCTCCTCAAGAAGCCTACCCTGGACCCGGCTGTTTTAAATAATTATCGTCCAGTCTCCAACCTTCCTTTCTTAGCGAAGGTTGTCGAGAGTGTGGTGGCACGTCAGCTCCCTCAGTACCTGGCGGAAGCGACTTACCTCGATCCATTTCAATCGGGCTTCAGGCCCGGGCATAGTACTGAAACAGCATTGGTCGCGTTGGTTGATGATCTCTGGAGAGCCCATGACAGGGGGTTCTCCTCTGTCCTGGTCCTATTAGACCTCTTGGCGGCTTTTGATACTATCGACCATAGTATCTTATTGCGGCGGTTGGAGGGGTTGGGGATTGGGGGAACTGTCTTGCGATGGTTCTCCTCCTTCCTCTCCAACCGCTCGCAATTTGTGTTGGCGGCGGGGGAGAAGTCTACCTCTAGGCCCCTTATTTGTGGGGTGCCTCAGGGATCGGTCCTCTCCCCTCTCTTGTTCAACATTTATGTGAAGCCGCTGGGCGAGATCATCCGTGGTCTTGGGGTGCGGTGCCATCTGTATGCAGATGACACCCAGCTTTACATCTCCACCCCGGACCACCCCAACGATGCTGTGGAGGCTATGTCCCGGTGTCTGGAGGCCGTGTGGAATTGGATGGGTGGGAACAGGCTCCGACTCAACCCATCCAAGACTGAGTGGCTGTGGTTTCCGGCGGCCCAATGTAGCCAGTTGATGCCTTCGCTGGCTATTGGGGGAGAGATTCTACCCCCTACAGGGAGGGCTCGCAATTTGGGTATCCTCCTGGATGCACGGCTGTCTCTAGAAGACCATATTGCGGCCGTCTCCAGAGGGGCTTTTTATCAGGTTCGCCTGATTTACCAGTTGCGGCCCTTCCTAGATCGGGACGCCTTACGCACGGTCACTCACGCCCTTGTCACCTCTCACCTGGATTATTGTAACACTCTCTACATGGGGCTCCCTGCGGGGAGCACCTGGAGACTCGAACTGGTGCAGAATGCGGCCGTGCGGGTGATTATGGGGGCGTCGCGAAGCTCCCATGTGACGCCTCTCCTGCGCGAGCTGCATTGGTTGCTGGTGGCTTTCCGGGTTCGCTTTAAGGTTCTAGTTTTGACCTTTAAAGCGATCCATGGCATTGGGCCAGGCTACCTGCAGGACCGCGTTCTGCTGGTGATCTCCAACAGACCTGTGCGTTCCCACAGGGAGGGCCTTCTCCGGGTGCCGTCGGCTTCTATGTGTCGTCTGGTGGCCCCCAGGAGTAGGGCCTTCTCTGTGGGGGCCCCTGCCCTCTGGAATAGTCTGCCCCCAGAGATACGCACCAGCACGGACCTGAGAGCCTTCAGACGTGTGTTAAAAACCTGGCTCTTCGAGCAGGCTGGCCTGGGCTGATACAAGATTTTAACTGTCTCCCGTTTTAAATTGGGTTTTAATTATTTGGGGTTTTTTAATTAGTTATGGGGGAGGGTGGACTTTTAATTTATAACAGCCCAAAATTATTTAATTCATTTTAATTTTTGTATTGTGCATTGGGGTGGGATCGGCTGTGCACCGCCCTGAGTCCTTCGGGAGAAGGGCGATATATAAGTGTTTGTAATAAATAATAAATAAATAAGAAGTTTTCAACTCAATTGTGGTCGTAATTCGAAGACTATATGTATTTCCATTTTCTTCAAGCGTTGAGGGTCTGCAATCCCACTGACCTCATTGCCTTCAAAACCAAAGACAAATGCCTTCCCTTGTGATGGGATGACATTCTTTGGATCCCAACCAAGTAGCTGCATCCATGAAACTATACACTACAGCCAAGGGTGGGTTGCTGAGTGGTTCGCAGGGGTTCTGAAGAGCCCCTAGCTAAGATTCTGTGCAGTTTGGAGAACTCCCAAATCCCACTCCTGGCTAACCCCGCCCACCCCACCCTGCCCCTCCCAGGAGTCCCCACACGGCCCGTTTTGGATGCAGGTAAGTGCAGGATGTGTGTGGAGGCTCAGGGAGGGTGAAAAACAGACCTCCCAGAAGCTTGGGAAGGCCGGAAATGGGCCTTTTTCAGCTTCCAGAGAGCTCCAGAGCTTGGGGAGGCCATTTTCACCCTCCTGGAGGCTCAAAGTAAGCGTCCAGAGCCCAGGGAGGGCAAAAATGTCACCTCCACCCCTGCTGTGGTGCAGGAGGCCGACTAGGCCATGCCCATCATGGCCATGCCCACCCAGCAACTGGGCAGAGAACCCTTTGCTAAAATTTTTGAAGCCCACCCCTGGCTATAGCATGGATGTGTTAATTTACACAGAGGCCCATGAAAAGAACCTGCCTTTACTTCAGAGGAAAGGCGGCAATGTGTGCTGTCCAGCCAGTGTATGGGAATGGGATAGTTAAGTAGCAATTGTGAGCTGTCCCCTTAAGGGAATGCATCATGGTAAATGTAGTTAAAGGTATCCTGGGAAATGTTGTTCATGTCACATGGCCACATCTGTAATCCCGATTGGTCACTAAATTGACCCCCGATGGGTTGGAGGAGGTTTTCCTCACTCTTGGCTGAACTCACGGACTCGTGATAACGTTCTACTTCTATCGTTACAAGATGGGAGGAAAAAGATAGAAGATAACCATCTTTTTACTTACAAGACAGATATACAGAGGATTGGTCATTAAAGAAGAACTTCATCACAAATGTGAGTTATGAGGATACCTGATGAACCAATAAATGTACTTGGGTTATGGATGTCTTGTTGAGTTTATCTATGCATCTGCACAGTTTACAAATCCATTACTGTACAGAGACAGAACATGATGGCTGGTTATTTCTGTATCACTCTGTATCTTGGATTAGTGTGCTGGACATTAAGGTGACCAACCGTCCTCCTTTAGGGAGGACAGTCCTCCCTTTGTAAGTTCTGTCTTCCCTCGAAAAGTGTCCTCCTACATGTCCTCCTTTTTGATATTTGAAGACTAATCTGTAAATCTCCTATTTGATCGATTCTGATCCGATCCGTTGTGTGTGATGTGACATATTTGTATTTAATATGAGGATTTGTCAAGGCTCGGAACAGTGCGGTGAGACGTGATTATGAGACGCATGCGCTCCACACAGGAGAATTGTTTTGAGAGAATGCACTGTGTGCAAGTGTGCATCATGCGCAAGAGTGCACCGTGTGCAAGTGGCTTTGTTTTTTCTTCTTCAATTTATTTGTGTCCTCCCTCTCATTGTAAAAAAGTTGGTCACCTTATGGACATGCCTTCTTTGAGGAGCGATGATTTCTGTGGTGTCTCCGTGCTAGGAGTGGTTGGGTGATGTAATCCCATTGATGGGGATGAGGTGGCAGAAGCAGATTTGAGAGAGAGACGCTTGGAGCACCGACTGATCCCAGACATATAGTAGGCACCTCTCAGCCAGTTCCACCACCTGTCAGGATGCTTAAATTATTTCATTTATTTCTCTCCTAATGCATCCCACTTCAGGAAAGCTGCACTGGACTGTCTCAATACCCAGTGCATGCTGTCTCTACTCTTCCCCAACCCCCCATTCCTTCTCCTCCTCATTTCTGACTGACAGTTATTTTGATTGCATGCTTTTTTAAAAAAATCTGTTCTTCCACGAGGCTCTCAGGACATCAAATTCATCCAGCCTTCATTGAAAGGCATTGCTAACTTCAGCCCTTCCCACCACAGTTCCAAAAGTTCGCTTGCGATAGCAGGTGGTAAGCTTGCAGATGGTGAGATGTAACTGTTTTTCTCCAGAATTGCTGGGAACCAGGAAGAGGATCTGAAAGCGCTCCTGGCTGACGCCAAGAAATGGAAATTGAATCCAGCACATTCTTATCTTTCACTAATAGGGCTTGGTCCAAGAATCTGGCTCTTGTCAGCCCCTCCTTTGGGGAGAAACGGTGTGCGCGTCTGCACAAACTGAATAGATTGAATATGTACACTGTGTCTTTGCAACCCAATATTGACAGAGAGCTGCAAAAGGATCTGGGTTAAACCACATCCTGTCCCAACTGACAAGTGTCTACAAACAGAGAAAGAGCTGGAAAACAATCATGCCAGGAATAAGGGGAGGGCTCTTTAAATTGTTTCCACATTTTAAAAATGAAGAAAAGCAGGAAGTGCCTGATACTCTTGCCGTGTTTGACCTGGGAGGGTCAAGATTGCCTTGAGCAAAGCCTGAACAGGACCTTTATTATCCTATGGTTCCAGCCCCAGGATGAATGCATCAATGAGTACGTGGCAATTAAGGTGTGATGGGAAGCAGAGCTCAGGTTCTCAAATCTGGCCTTTTAAAGCCAGATGGCCAATTGATGGCGCCACAGTTAGAGGGAGGTTTTTTTGTGTGTATTTCTGCTGTCACCTAGTGGATGAGTGGATTATGCAGCCCAGAGAGAATAGCCCTAAACTGGGGAATTCCACTAGCCCAGTGGTAGGGAACCTTGGTTCTTTTATCACTTATGGACTTCAACTCCCAGAATTCCTGAATGAGCTATAAAAAGTTCCCCATCCCTGGCCTACTGGTTTTTCAGTTGTGAGGGAAATCAATTTTTGATTTGAATGGGATTGTTCAATATACAAATGTCCTAATTTTTGACTTGAATGATCAATATTCTTTATATGTCCTACATTTGTATATTAAACAGTCCCATTCAAGTCAAAAATTGATTTCCCTCACAACTGAAAAACCACTAAGCCAGGGATGGGGAAACTTTTATGGCTCACTCAGGAATTCTGGGAGTTGAAGTCCATCAGTGATAAAAGAGCCAAGGTTCCCTACCGCTGCACTAGCCTATTTTTATTTTAAATCTTCCATCACTGCTTGAATTATATATTTCATTTTAAACACACATACTTTGTTTTTCTCCATCCCCATCTCTTTCCTCCTCTTCTGTTTTCTCTTAAGTTGGGAGGCAGAAATGGTCATCCCCCCCACCCCCAATTCACACGGGATAGGCTGTTCTGAGAGGTTTTGGACTACATAGAAGGATAAAAATACTTCAGATAAATAAAAAAGAACTCATCAGGGGATCATTTTCTAATCCAAAATGGTTTACCCACCATACTATTTTTCTATTAAAAATGTTAAATATTACAAAGTGAGTGGGAGTGGATCAGCATTCCCGGCCATGCTTATGGGAATATTTGTAGGCGTGCTTTAGATCAGGGGTGCGTGAAAAACTCAATTTCATTGAGGGCCGCATCAGGGTTGTGTTTGACCTTGGAGGCAGGGGTGGGATTCTTCCAGTTTGTACCTATTCGCTAGAACCAGTTGTTAACATTCTAAGCAGTTCAGAGAACCGGTTGTTAGAAGAAATTACTGGCCTAATCCTGTAGGGAAGGCAGGAAGGAAACATTCTGGTGTTGCTTACAGAAACTGCCTCTCCGTTAACCCTTATTACATTCTTGGCAGGACTAGACTTCCTGTCTCAGGAACTTCTCTGGAGTTTTTTCCCCCTCCTTTGCTGGTACTTTGCTTGTGTAGAGTGACCATTCAAAGTTATAATGGCACTGAAAAATGTGACTTATGACCATTTTCCACACTTACGACTGTTGCAGCATCCCCACAGTCATGAGAGGCCAGGGAGATGCATGCCTCGATGTGAGTGATATTGAGTTGGCCACACCCAACCAATAACATGACCACCAAGCCATGTCCACCCAGTCACATGACCACCAACCCATGTGCATCACCTAAGCCACACCCACAGAACCGGTTGTTAAAAATTTGAATCCCACCCCTGCTTGGAAGGCTGGAGGTTGGGCATGGCTAGGGTTGGGCATGGCTGGGGTTGGGCATGGCCAGCTTGACATCACTTGTGTTGGGGGCACCTGTGATGGCCAAGTGCTAAGGCAGGACTTCCCTGAGAGCCTCCCTCCCCCTCATTATAATCCCCTTCCTTCCTTCCTTCCTTCCTTCCTTCCTTCCTTCCTTCCTTCCTTCCTTCCTTCCTTCCTTCCTTCCTTCCTTCCTTCCTTCCTTCATTCCTTCCTCCCTTCCTTCCTTCCTCCTTTCTTTTTCCTTCCCTTTTCCTTCTCCTTTTTTCTTCCTTCCCTCTTTCCTTATTTTTCTTCCTTGCTTTCTTCCCATCTTCCCACCTTCCCTTCTTCCCTTCTTTTTCTTTCCTCTTTCCCTTTCTCTTTTCCTGTCCCTTCTTGGATGCTCAAATGCAAGAGGGGGAAACATTTCTCCTTTTGTTTTGATTTTGTTTGTTTAGATAGCCCTCTACCAGTGAAAACGGAGCCTGGGGTGGCCATGTACAACCCCCCCCCCCGCATCCCGTTTTTGGCAACAATGGCCTCCTGCAGTCCTCTGCCACCAAAAATGGAGCCCAGGGGGGCCACGCATGCCCCCCCCCGAGCTCCATTTTCATGGGCAGAAGCATCACGGGCTGGTCCTTTGCTGTTTTCAGGTTGGCCCTGTGGGCCAGATCTTAGCACTCCATGGACCGGATCTGGCCCACAGGCACCCCTGCTGTAGTTCCATCATGGAAGATGATCAACAGCAAGGTTGATGGACTTAGTTATGGTGGTGGTGGAAGCAGTATTGAAAGTACTGAAGAACCTAGTTAAGGGACAATTCACCAAGGCGAAAATCTATATGGTCACTGAAAATCAACAATGACTTGATGACATTGCTTATGACAAAAATAAATCACCTATCACGACATGTTTTAGCTGTGGAACTACAGCTCGTCTAACACTTTAAGCAACTCAATTCAAACCTCTCCTCTTGTTAAATAATCATATCTCATCTGCCTGCACCACTTTCTGACTAATTGTTGGTCAAAGCTGAAGTTGATAACTCTGCTGATAAAACATCTTACAGGTCCCCAAGTCGACAACAAAATCTGTTTGTTTTAGATTTTGTTTAAAACCTGCAAGAGTAATGAAAAAGAAATGAAACACTGAACAATCAATTTCAGCCTAGATCTTAATTCCACATAAAGGCAACTCTTGGATAAATTGCCCATCGTTTTTCTTTTTCTCCGTGCCACTTTGGCGGATAGATGAGTGCATACAATTTTGTGCACCACTTTCAGAGCAATAGAAAATAATTCTTTTAATTGCATGTTCTTTTAGCAAAGTGCTATCTTTCCCTAGGCTTCGTCAAAGCCAACCCTGTTTCACAAATGCCATGAAAAAATGAAAAAGAGAACCACTTGACTGCTACAGTACAAGTTTCAGGCAGCCTTACCTGCCAAAAACAACAGCTTTTGCAATGATTGAGACTTTTCCACTGTTATCTCCATTTGTATTTCCTGAATCAGTCATCTGGGCTTTGCATAGGAAATTTGGGGGCCTTCATCTTTGCCTTTCTTTGGCTGGTGAATAGTCCTGCAACACGCAGTATTCTAAACGCTGTGAACTCAACATCTCAACATCTTAAAAACAAACAACACCAGCAACACAACAACACCATACCATTCCTTAGAGCAGTATATCCCAATCTTGCCAACTTCCAGAATTCTCCAAGCTATATAGCCAATGTTAAAAATTGCTGTTGGGAGTTAAGCCTTCTCTTCTGGAAGTTGCCCTGGTTAGGTAAATTGTCCAAGACTTCTCCAGATAGGTCATTGTGTAAACATGGACCTATATCAAACCAAGTAAATCCTTGTGTGTAAGATCTGGAATATGTACCCTTTGTTATGTTTGAGGCTGCTTGGTGCATTATTTGTTCATTACCAACATGCAACCTTTACTGCATAATAAGACCTGGATCAATGTCTTATTGCTAAGAGCAGCGTTTCTCAAGCTTAGCAACTTTAAGATGAATGGACATCAACTCTCAGAATTTATGCTAACTGAGGGAGTTGAAATCCATCCGTCTTAAAAGTTGCTAAGGTTGTGATCCCCTGCTCTTAGCAATAAGACATTGATCCAGTTCTTGTTAGGCAGTGAAGGCTGCATGTTGGTAAATGGCTCCTGGACAAATAATGCACCAAGGAGATTCAAGCAATTCAAAGGGTTCAGATTGCAGATTTGCACCCATGATCCTAGTTTACTCCAGTTCGGTTTACTTGTCAAATTTCTAAAGCTGCCTGACTTTATAATGGCTTTGAGTGGCATACAATATTAAATGCATGCTGGCCAGTTTAAAAAAAAGATAGACATCTGGAGAAAGCAATAGAAACAAACCAACATAACTTCCAACTTCCATATTTTTCCAAAAAGACCTACCACTCTCCTAGTTTAAGGCTTAGGGAATAACCCAGGCCTTCAAGGCTTCCTTAAACAGGGTCAATGTTAGAGCCACTCAAATCTCTGGGGGATGCTACTTAAGAGGGTAGGCACTGTGGCAGGGAAGACTATTGCAATAAATAGATTATTGTAGTAAGGGCAATCTTTAGCCTGTAACTATTTTTTATAATTTTTTTTTATAATTTTATTTTATTTGTCAATCGCTTACAAGATAATAGGTATAAGTATATACATAGTTATGAATACATGAAATGGGTACATATAAGAAAAATAAAATATAAAAGAAACAATAGGAGGACAGGGACGGTAGGCATGTTGGTGTGCTTTTGCACGCTCCTTACAGGCCTCTTAGGAAAGGGGTGAGGTCAATAGTAGACAGTCTAAGATTAAAGTTTTTGGGGTTTGGGGAAGAAACCACAGAGTCAGGTAGAGTATTCCAGACATTGGCCACTCTGTTGCTGAAGTCGTATTTCCTGCAATCAGGTTTGATGCGATTAACCTTGAGTTTGTATCTATTGTTTGCTCTTGTGTTGTTATGGTTGAAGCTGAAGTATTCATTGACAGGTAAGTCATTGCAATGTATGATTTTATATACCATACTTAGATCAGACCGAAGACGGCGTAATTCAAGATTGTCTAGATCTAGAATTTCAAGTCTGGTGGCATAAGGTATTCTACAACGAGTAGAGGGGTGGAGAACTCTTCTTGTGAAATATTTCTGAACTTTCTCAACTGTGCTAATATCAGATACGTAATGTGGGTTCCAAACTGATGAGCTGTATTCGAGTATTGGTCTAGCAAATGTTTTGTATACTCTAATTAGTAGAGTGATATCACCAGAGAAAAAGCTACGTAGGATTATGTTAACAACTCTTAATGCCTTTTTGGCTATGTAGTTACACTGGGCTCTAGCACCTAGATCATTAGAGATGAGTATTCCAAGGTTCTTTACAGACCTTGGATCATCAACAAGATCTTGACTATTCAGCTTGTATTTTATTTTCTGGTTTTTTTGGCCAATACATTAAGACAGAGCATTTATTTGTTGAGATTTGAAGTTGTCATTTGTTTGACCATTCTGATACATAGTCAAGGTCTTTTTGAAGGGTAGCACTATTGTCTGTGGTATTGAACAGCTTTACATCATCAGCGAAGAGAACGCAATTGCTCTTAATATGATCACAGGGATCATTTATGTAGAGTATGAAGAGAGTTGGTCCTAGATCACTGCCTTGGGGGACACCACTATTGACAGGTACAGAATTTGATAGGACGCTCCCAATTTTGACCATTTGTTGTCTGTTTGACAGGAATGCTTCTATCCAGTTATGCAAGTATCCAGGGATACCATAAGATTTTAGTTTTAGGAGTAGTTTGTCATGTACCATACTATTCCAGGCAGAAAGAAACAGGGTGCTAGTCTCAATGTTCCCCCTCCTTATTCTTCCCCTGCCTTTTAGTAAACGTTTTCTTTATTTGCAGTATTAGATCCATTACAGCAGTGGTTAGTTATAAAGAGTGGTGCTGACACCAAGTGGTGTATAGGATCTTTTGCAGGGAGCCATTGTTCTAGGAATCCTGCAGAAGAAAACTCCAGCTGGATCTTTCTTGGATGTTAATTTGATTTGGATCCTGGGAATTCCAGAGAAACATTTCAGAGAGTTTTCTAGGAAGCAGAGATGTCGTGGTTCTTTCTCAGCTAAATCTGGCAACCTCGAAACAAATTAAACACGACAATGTTCAATATGCCATTTGGAATGCCATTTTCTTTATTCTTTAAGTGATAAAAATCATAAATAACTGGAAATCCAGAAGTCACTGTGAACAAGGAGGAGAGATATGACAAACTCTATAATACGTACATTTGTATAGAGACAAGAACACAGGATATTGCAATGTAACCATCCAACATATTAGATTAATACTCATTGACAGCAGCATCCCATAGTGTTATAACCAGAGTTTCACTGATCCCGTTGTTGAGATTGAGAATGACACTTCTTGTCATTCAGTGTTAGGGAATACACAAAAACCATGCAAATAAAAATGGTTAGGAGTTGTCCTTAAATTTTAACAACTACATTGTTAAGAAATGGACTGTATATGTGTTGATCTTATTTATTTATTTAAATGCATTGTGCTGGTGCATGTATGTGTTTAAATGCATTGTGCTGGTGCCGGTATGTCTTTAATAAAGCACACACATACATACACCCACCACACATTGCACATTGTTCCCCACATTTTCTGTATTTTTAGATGAACATATTGAAAAGATACCCTACAATTAAAGGTCTAGGTAAGTGCTTTAAATCCTTTGGATCACTCAAAGTTGCTCCAATCTTTCCATAAACATCTCGGCATTTTGAGATCCTTCAAAATTATTTCAGAGAATCAGATACCACTAAGCTATAACATAACAGCTGGATGTACCTATTCTGTGACTTCATTTGGGTTGTACACACTGCCCTTCACACACAATTTCACTCCATCAACTGGGTACGACACGCAAAATACTTTAAGTTGATATGGGCACTGACTCACCTCTGTCAGCCTTTTGAAGTAGGCTGCATTCAGATATCAATTGCACAAATTTGTTTGTTTATTATATGTATACGATGGTCTTATTTATGTATGCTTGTAGTTAAAAGCCTTAAAAGCTTGTCTGTGTTTTCTCTTCTCTCCCACTTATGAGTCAAGGTAAAGCCAAACTAAACTTCTTTCTAATGTTTTCTATGCCTCCCAAACTTAAACCATGTTTTTATTTTTACAACCATTGTCTCATAGTTTTTCCAATATCATCTCCATGGCTTTCTACTTTCATGCAATAATTTTTGTCCTACATACAGACTTTTCTTTATCATCAAGTACTAACCTACATATCCAAATTATCAGCGAGTAACTTTAATAACTGTTATCAACTGTCAAGGCTAATTAATTAATTGTTCTGGCTTTAGGGTAAGGAACATTTTGAAAAAAATTGCTTGCATTCTCTTCTCGTTGCAATTTCTCAATTGATGTAATCACTATAAAGTACAAAAGACCCAACAGTAATACAATTAATTAAATATAATGTAAAGACAGATTATGCTGTTAGATCATGCTCTAGCATTTTCTTGTACAGCATAGATCTACTGAAATGTCTCACTATTACTAGGTATCAATTTGTTTCTTTTCCACTTATTTTTGGATGTAGTCCTGGTATGGTCTGGATGGATATTGAAGATGGCTTTTTTTGTCACTTATTGTTTTAAGATTAATATTATATCAAATATACCATGCATGGATTGGAATCTCCTGCTGAGGATAGCTAATATTTTAAGAAAAGCTTTCCCCCACTGCAGAAGTCTCACGTTATTCCAAAGGCAGTTTTTATAAGAAGAATGGATGGGAGAAATGTATGTTAAACATGCAAGGAATGTTGAAATGTTAACAATAGATTTTCAAAGCAGAAAGTGGTTGAAGAAATAGCAGATGGAGAAAGTTGTTAATTGATTTTTTTAAAAAAATCGTATCATAGCACCAATTCATCCAAATTCTATTCTAGGCAAGGACATGGAGCACAATTTTCAGCACATAAGTTGTAATTAACTGATGACAAAGATGGATTCAGCTTTCCACACTTTCAATTTTATCACTGGGTATTTATCAAATCCATCGTTATTTATCTGAAAAAGGAACGCTTGTGTGGGCTTAACTCAAGAGAGAGAGATTATCTATCCCCAATGAAATCCTGAATTTAAACTTCCTGGGATAGTTTCCTTTTTTTTGTATCCTTCAAAGAGGTTTGCTCAGAAGTAGAAGTCTGTACTGAATAGATTAAGCAGAGTTTTTAAAAGGTACAGTACATCCCTAAATGCCTCCCCTCCCCACAGGTCCTGTTATGCTGCCTCATTGTGGTAGTGGGGTGTTCCTTGGAGAACTATAGGAGATGACCAGGCTGAGCCCAAAGTATGGGCCTTCAGGTGCTTTGGAGAAAAGGTTGACTCCCTCTTCCTTGTGGCAGCTCTTTAGATATTGGAACACTGCCATCATGTCAGGCCTTCTTTTCACTAGACTAGACATACCCAATTCGTGCAACTTTTCTTCATATGTTTTTTTAACCTTCAGCCCTCTAATCACCTCTGTTTCTCTTTTCTGCATTCTTTCCAGAGTCTCGACATCTTTTTTTTTTTTTTTATAATACTGTGACCAAAACTGGATGCATATTCCAAGTGTGGTCTTACTAAGGCTTTATAAAGCAGTACTAACAGTTCAGTGGTGGGACTCAACATTTTTTTATTACCGGTTCTGTGGGCATGGCTTGGTTTGTGTGGTGTTGCTTGGTGTGGCTTTGTGGCCATGACAGGGGAAAGATATTGTAAAATCTCCATTCACACCCCACCCCACTAACCTGCTTTCCAGCTCTGTTTTCCTGTGCAGGGCAACAAAAGAAGACCCAGCCAATCAGCTGGGACTCGGGAGGCAGAGAATAGATGGGGAGGGGTCAGTCAGAGGTGGTATTTGCCGGTTCCCTGAACTACTCAAAATTTCCACTACAGGTGCTCCAGAACTAGTTATAACCTGCTGAATACCACCTCTGTAAAGTTCATGTGAGCTTGATTCCAAATGCTCAAAATTAGTTGCATGGTTTCCTGACATTTTGAGATGTGGGATATTAGAATTCTATTGTACGCCTGACTCCAGCAGACTTAGAACAGCAAATGATTAAATTAATTGGCTTTGGAAAATCAGATTTCTCTTTCTTGGAAAGGCCAATTCAAAACCCAATAGGGGAGTAACTTGAAATGCTTGATGTCAGAGTTTTAAAGTCTGTTTGGAAAGTGGGGGCAGTCCTTGCCTTTAGTTTAATGATTAGGCTAATGCAAGCTTTGGTTTATAAGCATCTGGAGGGCCACTAACTGGCAAGTTTATCGTCCTGATGGTCCAACAGAGAGCTCATCCAAGTCTTTATGGATTTTATAACCTGAATGTCAGACATAGCTATTGCAAGTCATTTAATACACTTATGATAATCCCAAAAATATATTGTGCATCTGCATGTTAGCTTAGTTCTACTTATTTGAGCCTATTTTGCCTGTCATTCTAATTAAAAATAGTACCCTGCATTCTTTGCTGATTCCTAATTCGGGTTTCTTGTGCAACAGTTATGGCAAATGAGTTAATAATGCATGGATTTTGTACCATGCTATTTGCAACCAAAGGGCACTCTGTTATTTATAAAACTATGGAGAAACTTGAATAGCGTAGGCTGTGGTGGCAATCATCCCCCAAAATAATTTACTGCCTTTAATTACAGCTACAATATCCCATAAGTGAAGGGAACTCCAACCTACTTGAGACTTCAGTTTTTAGAAAGGTCAGCTAGTTTCTGCTTGCATGGAAAGAGTAGATCTCTCCCTTTTGCCGTTTAATCCTAAATTCTGCCGTACTTTGTTGCTTTGGACCATTTCCATCTCTCAGTATTGGCCTAGAGTGACCTTGAAAACACCATGCCTGGATGTTGCTCTTCAAGAATTGGATGGAAATGGAGCCATATGGCCCACAAGTCAGAGAAATCCTCATGCATTTTTCCTATCCATCTGTTTTCAATTTAATGAAAGATAATTTTATTTTGAAACTTTTAGAAAGGTGACAAGAACTGTGGAGAAATTCCATAGGTGAAGACCGATGTTCCCGTTTTTACAAATGGCAGGAGCTCTATACAGATATTCTTTGGCCTGTGGGGACTTCCTGTCATTCATTGTACCATCAGTTCAATTCCGACAGAAGACCCTTTTGATGGATAAGGAGCTTGAAATAAAATTTGCAACTTTGTTGTTATATATGTTGAGGTGAGACTCTTACATGCACAAAGATGGAAAGACACATTAATTCTCACAATGGAAGAATGGATGGTAAAAATGATGGAGCTGCCAGAGATGGCAAAATCGACTGTTCTAATTAAAAGGAGGAAATTATCCAGTTTTCTATCCATTTGGAAATCGCTTTTTGATTTTGTACACAAGAAACTGATCCTCTCTTCTTCGTGGCAACTGCTTAGATATTGAAACACGGTTTTAGGGATGCTTCTCACTTGTACTCAGGATCCACACTGGATTACAAATTAACTAAATTTCCACTATTCTACAACCAACCAATATGTATCCCACTATATCAAATCATGCCATTCCTTCATCACCCACTCAGCTAGCTGGTGGTGAGCCATCTAACGGGTAAGGATAACCTATAGAGTAAGTACCCTCTTCCATTTCTTGGCTCTCACCCAGACAAAAATAACTAGTGTAATCCCAGTTAGCACCCACCTACCAAAAGCTTTCCAGACCAAAGATCAAAAGTCCAATGTCTCATAATTACCAATTATTCAGATAGAAAGCCATGATCTCTTCTTTTTGACAACCCTACCATCTCCAAATTTATAAGATGCTCCAATTAGACTGACTCACAACCATAAATAACCTGCCTCCCCAAATCTGTAGCTTGGGTTAAAAGCAAAGATAGAGGCAACTTCATCAACGACATAATGCCCATATACAGAAAGATTTATGGGCCTTAGTGCTTTTCTGGGAACATATCTGGAGTGGACTATGGAATCCATTTTCTGAAATATGAAGAAAAGCAGTATGAAGTCATTCTACTCTCTGCCAAAACTCTTTTATGGAATTAACGACTTTCATGGTTGAAGCGATCTCATATAACTAGCCAAACTATAATATTAGATGAGTGAAAATATTCTTGGAGGTTCAGCATGAAACTTGGACATCATCATATCATCAACTAATGGTTGCTATCTTCATCTTTCTTTCTCTTTTTGCCTGTCCAAGCTTGTGACAAAAATGGCCCCTAGAGCTAGAGTTCATATGTAGTCGTAAAGCTGGCCACACAGCTTGAGGCTTATCTTTCATAATGACATACTGCCTATCCTGTTAAGACTTCCATGATCAAACTGTGGTCTGCCCCTTGCTATCATTAATCAAGATGACATGAAATACCAACACAAGGATTTAAAACATAGAGCTGCTGGTTTATATGGTCGAGCCTGTCATTTTTAATTAACCTGATAACTTTGGTCTCTATTCCTAAAGGGGAAGGGAAAAACTAGATACATTTTTTTTTGAAAGAAGCAAGTGCCCATCAAAGAAAAAAGCCAGCTGGAGGAATTGAATAGATGGCTGTTGGCTTGCTAGTCTTCAGCCTGCAAAAACATCTGGGTACGCAAAAATAAACTGATATAAAATTGCTATAAGAATAAAATCAAACAGAATGTTTATTACATGTGTGAAAGATTACTAAACTTAGTAGAGTGTTTACCAAAAATGGTAATATGAAAGAGACAAGAAGAAAGATAGTGGAAAATATGCAATCTTCTCTGGGGAAGCTCAAGTTATGTGAAAGCCTCAAAACATTGACATAAAACATGTGCAATACGAGCAGCATTGTGCTTACAGAGGAATGAATGCCTATGGAGTTTCATATTTTTTTCCTGTGCAAGGGAAAGTATAATTCTTTTTTTTTGATAATCAGAGAGTTCAAGAGTTGAAACGTGCCAGGTAGATCCTAGGGAGGGAATTTATTTGTATAGAGACAGTGGTATTAGTGGTATTTGAAACGGTTGTGATGAATTTGATATGAGGAGATAGGAGATATGATATCATATGATAACCTGCCCAGAGTCATTGAGAGTTGGGTGGTTGGATGACCGTACCTCCTTCTTCCTCCAATTTTCTCCACCACAATAACTGTGTGAGAGGTGACCTTGACCGAAAGAGAGTGACTGGCCCAAAGTCACCCAGCTGGTTTTTCATGCCAAAGGCAGGACTAGAACTCACAGTCTCCCTCACCACTAAACCAAACTGGCTCTCTTGTATTGCTTTTATAATAGCCACAAGGAATAAAATAGGTTACCGTGATGCCGAGCAGCAAGAAAATGTTCAATTAAAAGAATTGGATTTCTTAATCGACCCTTGCTCTTTAACAAATGCCTTAAAGGGAACATCGGAATGGGAAAAGATTCATTTTCAATACACAGTGATGGAAATGAGTGTTGTTCATATAACTCTTAGTGCTTAGCCTGGGGATTCAAAATATACTCAGGAAGCTCACTGGAGCATAAGATGAAAGATCAGAATGCTTGTCTATCTGCATCTCATTTGTGGATATAAGATCTTCAGAACGATGGAGAAATAGCTCTGAGCTGAAGCCTAGGCTGGCAATTTTGATAATGATATGGAGTTTTCCCTGATCTCAAAGTCAGCTGTCTAGAACAGCTACTGGTGCATGGCCAACATTTTTGTTACTAAAGCACTACAAATATGTCATATTTTATATTCAAGGTGGTCTAAAAGTCTTAGTGCAATACTTATATATTCTTCTGTGCTGTGAGAAAAAAATCTCTCTCTCTCTCTCTCTCAATTGATTTGAATGATTCACCCAATCAAAGGTGTAAAAATGGTAAGAATGAGTTCCAGGAGAATTTTAAAATAATAATTGGAAGGAGACATGCCTACCTTGATATCTATGCTCTGGAATGTATACTCAGATTTCCTGAAAGCTTTATTTTCCAGGAAAAAAGAAAATAAACCTACATCTGTTTTCTGGCTCAATAACTAAATGCTTCATTTAGTTCTTTTGGTAGGAGTTTTAGTGTTAGATATTCTTTTGGTAGGAGTTTTAGTGTTAGATATTCAATGGGGAAAAGTCAGTGATGTCAGACTTTCCCCGTTGGTTCATTTTCCAGGGGGAAAATGAACAGCTGTCAGTGGCTGAAATTGTGGACAGCAGCCTGTAAAAAGAACAGCAGGCACACCAGGCGGCAGTCTTTTGTTCAGAGCTAAATAAAGAAATCCTTTCCTTCTACCGTTGTCCTGCCTCTTCAATCCAGCCCATATCTAGCACTGGCGATGAAGGTGGGATTCTAGAAGAGAAAAAGGAAACGAAGATGGAAAATTCTAACAACAGAACACTGCTATCACCGTGCTGATCATCAGAATATGCACCCATGCTCAACCAGAACCTTTTGATCCCAAAAAGCATGACTGGGTCATGTACATGGGACAATTTTGAATGTTTTTAGAAGCGAATTCACTGCAGGATGCAACAGAACAGAGGAAGAGAGCTCTATTCCTGGGATATTGTGGAAATCACCTCTACAAAATGGCTAGAACCCTAGCTGCTCCCAAAGATGTGGAAACAATGGAATGGAAAGAATTACAGAAGATGTTAGAAGAACATTATGCTCCCGCTGCATCATCACTGGCTCACCCAGTTGACTTTTACCACAGAGAACAGAAACCAGGTGAAACCATAAATGATTACCTTACAAACCTATGAGATATTGCTGCAGGCTGTGAGTTTGAAAATGTGGAAATAACTTTAAGAGATAGAATTGTAGTTGGAATGAGGGACCTGAGATTACAAAGGAAGTTGATAACTAAAAAGAGCATCTCTTTAAAAGAAGTAATAGAGGAAGCCCGAGCAGCAGAAATCTCGGAAAAACCAGCAGCTAAAATTGAGAAATCTGAGAGCGTTCACTCAGCATGGGGGACGACCAACAAATATTAGGGAGTGGGGGAGATTGGAGAATCTCCCGAAGAAAAGGAGGAAGAAATACATAGAGTAAAACCTGATAGAAGATCAGGGCCCCAAGGGATGAGCCAGAGACCCCTATGGTGTGCAGGCTGTAAAGGGAACCACCCCCGGGCAGTTTGCAAATTCAGGGATACAATCTGCCACTGATGCAAGAGAAGGGGGCATATTGCTGAAGCATGCAGAGCAAATCTGCCAGCATACCCCAGTCAGAGACAAGCAGGGTTCCCTAATCATCCACATGGCCCACAACAAAGGGGATTCCAGAGACCTCCTCATTCAAATTAAGGAGGGAAGAGAATAGAATGGAGAAGGACAGAGACTATGAACACACAATAGTGGGGCATTCTGATCACCATAAATCAAAGAAATTCAACATCACAGTGATAATAGGAGAAAAACCTTGTGATATAGAAATTGACTCCGGATCCTACATATCTATGGTGTCCTGGCATAACTTGACAACAACTAAAACTATAATGTTTAATACTAAAAGATTTCCAAGGGAACATAATTCCCATGTTAGGAAGAGGAATTTTTCCAGTAAAATTCAGAAACTTCACCAGTGAATTGACTTTGACCATCGTGGATAAAGAAGTACCAAGCCTCCTCGGAATAGAATGGTTTAGAGCCATAAGAGTGGAGGTGACCATCCACATCACACAAGCGGAGGAGCACAATCAAATGAGAGAGGACCTGCAGACTGAATTCAAGGATGTGTTTGACGGAACCCTAGGCAAGTATAAGGGGACCCCTATTTCCCTCAACCTTGATCCAAAAGTTCTCCCTGTCAGAATAAAACCAAGTCCCTTTCTCCTCGAGACCCAAAGTGGATGAACAGTTAGATAAACTCATAGCCTGGGGAGTACTAGAGTCAGTTGATCACGTTAAGTGGGAGACCCCTATAGTCACTCCAGTTAAGCCAGATGGGTCAGTCAGAATCTGTGCTAATTATAAAACTTCCCTTAATACTGCTTTGCAAAAGAGCACATACCCAGTGTCAGTTGTACAACATCTATTGCATTCAATAGGAAAGGGGAAAATTTTTTGCCAAATTAGACTTGGCTCAAGCCTATCAGCAGTTACCTGTGGTTGAAGAAACAGCATAAGCTCAGACCATTGTAACACACAGGGGTGCTTTCAAATGCAAAAGACTGCAATTTGGGGTCAGCGTAGCCCCTGGACTATTTCAAAGCTTAATGGAACGCCTACTACAGGGCATTGTGGGGGTGGTACCTTATTTTGATGATGTCCTCGTGGCAGCAGAAGACAAAGAACAACTTAAACAAAGACTAAAGCTAGTCTTGAGCAGATTTCAAGAAGCTGGCCTTAAACTCAAAAAAACGAAATGTCACATAGCAGTACCAAGTGTTGAATTTCTGGAATATCTAATTGATGAGACAGGTATACACTCCACTGATAGTAAAATAGGAGCAATTAAGGAAGCTCCCACTCCAACAAACAAAACAGAATTACAAGCTTTCCTGGGACTTTTAAACTCGTACAGTATTTTTCTACCACAGAAAGTGACAGTTGCTGAATCACTTCACAGACTTCTTGATAAAAATGCAGAATGGACTTGGGGGCACAGAGAAGCAACTGCATTTGAATCCATAAAAGGACTCCTAACTTCTAACAGTGTTCTAGTACAATATAATGAAACATTACCTCTTTCACTAACATGTGATGCATCTTCTTTTGGGATAGGGGCCATTCTCAGCCATAAATTCCCGAATGGCAGAGAAGCACCCATTGCTTTCCACTCAAAAACTTTATCCAAAGCTGAACGGAATTAAAGCCAGCTAGATAAGGAAGCACTGGCTGTAGTAGCAGGCATTAAGCATTTTCACAAATATCTTTTTGGGAGACAATTTGAACTAGTCACAGACCACAAACCACTCCTAGGCATCATAGCAGGAAACAAACCAACACCAAACATATTGTCCCCTACCAACACCAAACATATTGTCCCCTAGAATGACAAGATGGACTGTTTTCTTAGCTGCATATAACTATTGCCTTATACGTCGACAGGGCAAGATCATAACTCATGCAGATGCACTCAGCCGTTGCTCCCTTCCGGAACCTATTGAAGACCCAGCTCCAGCCACATCCATACTCCTCACTGAGACATTGCCACCAGCCCTATCACAGCATCAGAGATAGGCAAACACTCAGCCAAAGACAAAACTCTGGCACATATTTTAAACTGGATGTTGAGAGGATGGCCAGAAGAAGTGCTGGAAGGTGACTTTAAACCATTTAAAATTTGGCAAATGAACTGTCTGTAATTAAAGGGTGTTTGTTGTGGGGGGGTAGAGTTGTGATACCTGAGGTACTGAGAGAACAAGTCTAAAGAATGTTGCATGGGGGCCACCCAGGGATAGTAAGAATGAAAGCATTAGTCAGAAGTTATACTTGGTGGCCAGAAATGGATAAGGAAATTGAAAAATGGTTTGCGGTTGTACACCTTGTCAGGAATCTAGATCCGCACCCCCTTCAGCACCAACCCTAGAATGGGAATCACCAAAAGCACCTTGGTCTAGAATACATATAGACCTGGCAGGGCCAATGCAGGAGCAAACATTTCTAATAACTGTTGATGCATATTCAAAGTGGGTGGAAGTAACGATCATGAAAACTACCATAGCAGACGCTGTGATTAAGGTATTGAGGAAATTGTTTGCCACACATGGGTTACCAGATGTTGTGGTATTGGATAATGGGCCCCAATTCACAGCAAACAATTTTGAATGTTTCCTAGCTGAACAGGGAATCCGCCACGCATTATCAGCACCTGGACATGCCCAGAATAACGGGCAGGCAGAGAGAGCCGTAAGGTCCACAAAGGAAACTTTAGCAAAAATGGGACCAGGGGATTGGCAAATGAAAATAGACAAATTCTTAATGATACAACATATCACACCTTCAGCCGCCACACACAGAAGTTCAGCAGAACTTTTAATGGGGCGGAAGTTAAGATCAGAGCTAAATAGATTACACCCACACTACAATCCAAGCACACCCGCAGATTCAACGAGTAAATGCAGATATTTGAACTTAGGTCAATCAGTCTATGCTCACAACTATGCAGGGCCTCCCCATGGGACCCTGCATGAGTAGTGCAAGTCACAGGTCCCCGATCTTATAGAGTAGAACTAGAAGATGAGAAAATATGGAGCAGACACATAGACCAACTCCGGGGACGATTGGAATGGAATCTGAATGACCAGAAAACCTCAGAAACAGAAACACAACATAGAGAGGTAAGACCAACCCTAACAACTACAAATACTGAAAACACAAGCCTCCCCACTCTAGGGTGGAACTCAAACTCAAGTACACTGCAGGATAATTTAGCTGAAGGGCAGGAAATCCAGCAAAGAAACTCAGAGCCCTCTGTTCCGTCGGAGCCAGCCCTGCCCCTGAAAAACCCTGAGGCTGGCTCTGGAGTGACAACAGACCCAACTAGTCAGGTAGCCACTGCTGGGGGATGAACTGCGAAAGTCTAGTCGGACTCACAGGAGTCCCTCCTACTTACATGATTATGTCTGTGAGTGAGAGCTGATCAGATGATCAGGAGGGGAGGGGTGTTAGATATTCAATGGGGAAAAGTCAGTGATGTCAGACTTCCCCCATTGGTTCATTTTCCAGGTGGGAAAATGAACAGCCACCAGTGGCTGAAATTGTGGACAGCAGCCTGTAAAAAGAATAGCAGGTACACCAGGCGGTAGTATTTTGTTCAAAACTAAATAAAGAAATCCTTTCCTTCTACCGTTGTCCTGCCTCTTCAATCTAGCTCATATCTAACATTTAGCTTGTATGATTGTTGCAAGTTGTGGAGGTTTCCTCTAATGTGTGTGTTTGTGTGTGTATTGCATCAGACTGCTTCTGCTTCCCAGTCTGAAAATCCTCCCTGGAAGAAGTTCCTTTCTTATGTCTTTACTTGTGGGAATTAATTGAGGTTGTAAGACGATAGGAAGGTTGCACCCTGCTAGAGAGAAAATTGTACAATGAAAGACAAAACATTTGCATACACACATGCAGGTACAGAGTGCAATTCCATACGCCATGCATGCAGATTGCATCAAAATATTATATTCCTTTGACAAAAAAATGTAGCAGTATTTCTTCTCAAAACCAGGAAAAAAAAAGAGATTGTGCTAATCCTCACTGCTTACTGTTCAGCAAGACAGAAGTTATGAGTCTTTTCCTATTTCACATAATCACAGCAGAAACATGTCCATCATCCTCTCTCTCTCTCTTTCTGCTGTATCATCATTTATGTTGCCTCCCAACCCATATCTGAAGCAGCTTAAACTAGTGCTTATCTATACCTATTAAGCAGCTATCAATCTGCAGCATTTTTATTATGGATGTAGTCTGACATGCTTCACTGAGCATTCTGTTCAAATGACCTCAGAAGTCCCTTTGGAGATGTGCTCAGCCTGATACTTCTTGGCTACTTGAGTCTAATGTGGCAATTTTCCTCCACTCCAGTCTCTTACCCATTGACCTCAAGGTATGGTTTGCACTGAGCGGGAAGTGGGAATGAGTCTGGTTCATTGAAACCAGGTTCTCCTTCCACACCTGTCAAGTCTTCAAGTTGGTTCCTGGCTTGGAAAACCTGAGAAGCCAGAACTTGTCAATAATGGCATTATAATATAGAACTAGATAGCTGGCAAAAACTCTGGGAAAGAAAGATAAATGGATGATGGTAACCACTTATAAAGAAAACTTGTATAAAACTTGTATAACCGGTGAGGTTAGCAAAAAGGTTTAAAAATATGTCTACCAAATGTTGGAAATGTAATAAAAAATGGGGCACATATTATCACATGTGGTGGACGTGCCCAAAAACAAAACAGTTTTGGACCAAAACTCATACTTGGTTAGAATAAATGTTAAGATAGCCTGTAGATTTTAAGCCAGAATTATTTTTTTTAGGCATTATATCAGAAAAATATGATAAAGGGAATGTATATTTGATATTGCATGTTTTAACAGCAGGAAGAATTGTATTTGCATAATATTGGAAAAGCGAGGAAACACCTACAGAAGAAGATATGATTAAAAAGATATTGGACTGTGCAGAAATGAACAGATTAACATTGAAGATAAAAGAAAAAGAAGACACAGAATATTTTCGAACTTGGGACTTGTTTTATCAATGGTTGGATAAAAGGGGTAGAAATTAGGAACTTAAGAATATTACTATGTAAACCAGGGGTGTCAAATTCAATTTCATTAAGGGCCACATTAGGATTGTATTTGACCTTGGGGGGTTGGAGTAGGTGTGGCTATGGTGGGTGTGGCCACTTGATGTCACTCGTGTTGGGGGCACATGTGGTGGCCTGAGTGCTCTGCCAGAGAGGGCTACCGAGGTTCATTTTCAGCTGCAACGGTCTCCTGCAACCCTCTGCCAATGAAATTGGAGCTTGGGAGGGTCTTGGACTGCCCTCCTGAGCTCTGTTTTCACTGGCAGCGGCACTGTGGGCCAGTCCTTTGCCATTTCCAGGCCAGCCCTGTAGCCAGCCCTTGACTCAATTCGTTTGATTAAGCACATATTATATTCGAATCCCAGTAAGGGTATGGCTAGCTGACGAGAGTTAAGTAGCTCGAAATAGATCTATCCTAGTCTCCCTTGTTTAATTATTTATCAGCTCAAAAACCTAACACACATATAAACAAAAGACAACGAAACAAATAGCTTTCTGTCTGGATGGTCTCTGGTGATGAGCCGAAAGACAGAAAAGGACAGCAGTATGCTTCCTCCCTTAATTGGGGCTTACCAGGGTGTTGTAACACAAGTATATACTCATTCCCCTGTCTCAGCTGATTTGGAGGAGAACTAGTGGCCTAATGGCAATTACAACTGCCTCACATGTAATACTTCCCTGGTTCGAATCCCAGTAAGGGTATGGCTAGCTGATGAGAGTTAAATAGCTCGAAATAGATCTATCCTAGTCTCCCTTGTTTAATTATTTATCAGCTCAAAAACCTAACACACACACACACACACACACACACACACACATGTTTTCACACACACACACACACACACACATATATATATGTTTTCGTAGATTTTCACAGGTACAGGGTAATCACACAATCCATTACCCAGGTCGTTACAACACAGGAGGCTGATAGACACACAGCCAATACCTTAGCCACACATATTCTTACGAAAAAGCCAACCAATCTGCAAACATCAACTCCATCAACCAATCAAGAAATAACAACACAGCCAACCTCCCCACCATATTTTATAGAGAGATGGCAGCTGCAATCATGCTTTGCTCGCACAAGCATGAAGTCGAAACCACCAGCCTGAAGATGGCGGGTGGGACCTCATTAAAACGTCGCTGAGATACTCTCAATCTTACACGAGAAAAGACCCGAACACACCAAGTCCTGCATGTATATATAAGCCCATAGGCTTACTTTTCTGCTGGTTCATAGACAGATAAATAGCACCGTGGCTGGAAAGTTCTGGGAGCTGAAGTCCCTCCTCATCTTAATGTTGCCAAGTTTTAATAAAAATACTGGTTTAAATAAAATTAAAAGGACAAAGGAGTTATTATGACAATGTATAACACACCATTAGAAGGAAAGTGCAAGTGTATCGATTGCTCAAACAATGCTGTAAAATCTACATATATGTTTTTAATTTTACAAATGTTGAATAAATATATTTAATAAAAAAAATTATGGGGAATTGTTCAGTCTAGATTCTGGCAGTGAATACTAAAGCAGAGTATTAACATACTTTCCAAATTCTCCAGTGACTCTGTAGGGCAGGGCTGTCAAACATGATTTCATTGAGGGCCACAACAGGGTTGTGTTTAACCTGGGGAGGGCTTCATTCATGTTGGGAGCACCTGTAGCAGCCCCAGTGTTCTGCCAGCAAAAACGGGCTTCCGAGCTCTGCTTTCAGCCGTGACAACCTCCTGCAACCCTCTGCCAGTGAAAACGGAGCTCAGGAGGGCCACACACGGCCCTCCCAAGCTGCTTTTCACTGGCAGAGGAACCATGGGCCAGCCTGCTGTTTCCAGGGTGGCTCGTGGACCAGATGTAAGCATCCTGTGGGCCAGATCTGGCCCGCGGGCCTTGAGTTGGACACGCCTGCTGTAAGGAATCCTAGGGAAAAGTCCCCAGTGATTTCCAAAAGACAGGGCTTCCCCTTCTTGGCGACATCGCTAACTCCTTAACATGCCCAGTCGCTGTCACTTCTAGCGACTATTTGGAAAGCAAAGTGATGACAGGACAGCTGAGACTCACAAAGGCTTGGCATCCACCCCTCCCAAAAGCAGGAGGGGGAGATTGTCATGAGCTCAAGATGGCTATGTGACACAGGATGTCAAATCTTCAGTCTAATTAAGCTTTCAATCTTAATTAAGCTTTCTGGCTGCTCTTAAGAATTCAGCCCTGTCTTCGACTGGTTAGCAATGATGTTTTATTAGCAGACCATTCTCTTGAATCCTTTTCTTCTGGATGAAAGGATTCCTCAAATTGCCATCTCAGCTGTCCCGCTGCTGGGTAAAGACAGACCAAGGGGTAGGTAGCACAACTATTTGTAGGGCCCCTGAATATTTCTGCAAAATGTAACCACTAGATGGGGAAAGAATCATTGTACTGATTGATACTGCAGGTGAACACAAGTACACGACACATCTGCAACGTATGGATAGCTAGCAAACAGCATCTCTGACAAATGGCAATTGTTCACTTTTCTGTTAGGTGGTGTGTAAGGTGAAATGCTGAAATTTCTTTAGGTTTTAACATTTCAGGACACAAAGTCTCTATTCCAGAAATGTGTACATATTCATTTACTCATCCATGAGGTCTTCACAATTATTTCCCTGACTTGATACTAGAGATAGATCTCATTTAGCAACTGCCTTGTATGGTGACCGCTTGAAATTATGATAATGTAGAAGAAAACCGCTTGAAATTATGATAATGTAGAAGAAAACCGCTTGAAATTATGATAATGTAGAAGAAAACCGCTTGAAATTATGATAATGTAGAAGAAAACCGCTTGAAATTATGATAATGTAGAAGAAAACCCCAGCTTTTTGATCAATTTTCATACTTACAAATGTTGCAGTGTCTTGCAATCATGCGATTGGCATTTGTGGGCTTTGCACCTAGCTTGTGACAAGCACAGTTAACGGACAACGCAGATGCAAAATTGTAAGTCATGGTCAGGTGATGTTTGTCTTAACGATCACAATAATTCACTTAATGACCCAAGTGGAAATGAGGCCCATATGTATGTTGTGATCCTAAGATTTTCTGCTTAGGGGGCCGTGTTTCTTAGGGATGGAGTTGCTAGTCCTGGTTGTATTTAAACAAGGACTATTTTTATTCTTTGTATTTTGCCATTGTAATTGTTTTTTTTTCCTCTTTCTGGTTCATTGCACAGGCCGTCCCAACCAATCACAGATTTCATAGTGAATGGGAAGCTTGGTGATGTTCCTAACCTTTTTTTTTTTAAAGGACCATCTGTGCTTTCAGACAGGAAAAAGCTGTTGGCCCATCTGGAGACTTCAACAACACTGTTTTCCCAAACTTATTTCCTCTGAGGAAATAATTGGATCAATTTTAAGGCAGATCTCCCACAGGGAAAAAAAGAGCCATGCAAACATACCAAACATACTTTCTAGAAGCAAAGAGGACAACTAGCTCTTCTTCAGTAGTAGATTTTTTTTTTCTCCTGGCACTTTTAAAATGTTCTTTTGGTATGCAAATGAAGAATTCCTGAGGCAGACTGCAACCCCTACTTCTTCTAAGCGGTTATTCAAAATATGACACAGATGTGAAAAAAATTCACTTTGCACCTTGTGTGCATTTCAAAGAACTCCCTCATCCATCAAGTAGGGAAAAAAAGTCTGCAGAGACTGCCTTGCAAAATGATGCTACCTGTGATCTTCAAAAGTGAAGAAGAAAACAAGATGACAGCACTTTGCAATGCCTTCAATCCAAGGGTCTGAATGTTCAATGGGATGACACCCTAAAAGTGATAATTCAATTTGTGTGGCCCCTTCCATGAATGGTAGTAGTACTGTAAAGATTTCACTGGGTTGATTTGGGCAAGATATATTGTAACCATACCATTTACATGTATTCATTACATATGTACATGTGTGATAAAACTTTATGAATTAAAACAGTTTCTTTGGAACAACTAGTTATATTTGAATCCATACTTTTAGTGAGAAGAATGTATTTGTTTATTTTTGCCCTGCAGCCAGCGGAGAAAATAATGTTTCTATAGATACTGTATAGAGTTATGATATTTTTAAACTGGAAAACAAATGAAGATACTATTGTGCTGCTACTGCTGATTGTTATTAGTATTTGGGAAAGGGGAAAAAACACAGGCAGGCAATGATTGCTATATGTGGATTATTGGGTGGGTTGGAGATGGGAAAATATGACTTTTTAATTGTCTTTCTCCATTCTTTATTGTGTACAATTATTTCAATCCATCAGAATAGAGTTGGAAGGGACTTTTTACCCATCAAAGCCAGGAAAAAAATAAATAAAAAAATGCTTCTATGTCTTGAATATTACAGGTTCTGGATAGATTACAACATTGTTCCTTGCCTCAAATGATCTTTTCTTAAACTGCTCTTAAAATCCTGCAGCTTGCAAAGCACAAGCATACTCACTCTCCTAGCACAGCCACTTGGAATCTCCATCTCTTCCAGGCTGATGTTTGGAACTGGTAAACCCTTCCTTCATTCTAAGAATTCTCTTCTCACTGCAACTTCTCCCTTTCTCTCCATCAAGATGACTCCACAGAGGGAGTATCACATCAAAGGGTCAAAGACTTGTACCGTAATGGTAGGTTTATTCACATTCTGATCACAAACACCATGATTTAAAAGCAAAAAGAATATTAAGGTTTATTAGAAGGCTCTGGAACCATCAGATTGCTTTGGGTTCAGCATGCTTTTCGGGAGACGGTTAGCTTTGATTGAGAGGACTTGTAAGAAAAATATTTTCTCCTATTCCATCCATCCATCTATCCATCCATCCATCCATCCATCCATCCATCCATCCATCCATCCATCCAGTTTTAGTCGTCAAGATGTAAAAAAGATATTGAGATTCTAGAAAGAGTGCAGAGAAGAGCAACAAAGATGATTAGGGGACTGGAGGCTAAAACATAAAAAACGGTTGCAGGAATTGGATATGTCTAGTTTAATGAAAAGAAGGACTAGGGGAGACATGATAGCAGTGTTCCAATATCTCAGGGGTTGACACAAAGAATAGAGTGTCAATTTATTCTCCAAAGCACCTGAAGGCAGGACAAGAAGCAATGGAGGGAAACTAATCAAGGAGAGAAGCAACCTAGAACTAAGAAGTAATGTATTGACAGTTAGAACAATTAACCATCGAATAACTTGCTTCCAGAAGTTGTGAGTGCTCCAACACTGGACGTTTTCAGAAGAAATAGACAACCATTTGTTTGAAATGGCAAAAGGTTTTCCTGCCTGAGCAGTGGGTTGGACTAGAAGATCTCCAACATCCCTTCCAACGCTGTTATTCTATATCCCACATTTGGGAGGGGGAGTGTTTCAACCTACATTTTGAGAAACGTTTTCAAGCCTTGAAGGAATAATGTTCAGAATCTTATTGAGACATGGATAAAAGATTAGTAGTTCACACCACATAAACAATTTGGACTCCCAACACTTTCAAGGGCTCGGCACAATTTGCATCCAGCTGGTGAGTCATCATGCTGAGCTGTACACTGATCTCTTGCACAACTTTATGGCCACCTAGTTGACGAGATATGGAGTTGCCTTGAAATGCTGAGTTCCTATACCAGTTCTTGAGCTAAAGTCTGGAGCAATCAATGATGCTCAATAGCAATTTCCCCTAACCTAAAGCCACTTGGAGATGGGAAGCTACAACTCTCATTGTCAGTGCTGGCTGGAAATGAGGAGAACTGTGGGGAAGATCAATGGACACACATATGGAAGCTTGTCTTAAGTAGGAATCTGATCGCTCATGCTTCGCTGCTAATAGGGGTGGCCTGAATATTATTTTTCTTACTGCATGAAGCAAAGTTTCAGTTTGTTGTATAAAGCCTCCAAACTTTAGATAGATCCCTTATGAGTTGTGATAACCTGTTGAATTGATGAGTCATCTCCTCTACTTGCATGTTGGCATGATTGCTTGTCTACTCAACATTGCCCTGGCTTCATTTCCCCCCCATGATGACCTTCCTTCTTATATCTGAGCTGTCAGTCTTGACACACAAATGTGCCCATCCTCTCTCACAAGCCGTAGCATCTTGGAACTTATGTGCTGTAATAGTGAACTGTCATATGGGAAAAAAACAAGACAAAACCCCGAAACATTTTCTATAGGAAAAAAAGTGAACTGAACTGAATTCTTTAGTGGCCAAGTGTGATTGGACACACAAGGAATTTGTCTTGGTACAAATGCTCTCAGTGTACATAAAAGAAAAGATACATTCATCAAGAATCACAAGGTACAACTCTTAATGATAGTCATAGGGTACAATAAGCAATTGTACAAAAAAAAAAAAACACCTTTTCTATTCTATTTTGGCTCCTGATAGTTCATGCCAACAAATCCATAGTAAGGGTATGTTGTGCGACCACCAGGATTGTGTACTTTCTGAGATATTTTTTCATAGTAGCTGCATCTACTCTAACAGGAAAAGGTTCAAATCCATTTTGGGATGGAATGTACATGTGTGACAAATCAATACCTATTTCCAGCCACAAAATAATAGTTTAAAAAACAGAGTAGCAAGATAATGACTTAATCTTTCTTGTTGCCCTAATGCACATTAAATTGCAGGCTAAAACGGCAGAGGCTTTTATATCAACATGTATTTTCCTTTGACTCCTCTCTACAGAAGTGAAATGATTGTAGGGGAACAAGAGTGAATCACAGGATGTTTAAAATTCACCTCTGTTTAAAAGTGAGTGGCAAAAAGCTGTGCTGTTCATATGGGGCTACACATGAAAAATGTTACTAGGGTGCAGATAGGCAAGGAAAAGGACATGGACACTCAGAGAGATGAATCTAATAGATGTTTAGTATGAATTCTGCTGGAAGTGAATTTGGTTTCCTGATTCTACCAGATTTCACTATAAGGCAACTACTACTGTAATACAAACTCTGACAGCATGGGCCTCCAGAAGAGATGTCCAAAAAGGGAAGATGGTGCCGATGCCTATTTGACTGAAGGACAGCTACTTTTTTTGAGTTTTTGACATCTCTCTGCAGATCCCACTGACTTCCCTACTGTTTGTACTTCCCCAATCAAATATTGATCCAAAATACGTTTGGAAAAAGAATATGCTTCAAGTTGCAAGTTATATTTGGAAGGAAATTGTGTCTGCATCCCATTGTGTTCGGAGAAAAAAAGAAGATGACAATTGCTCATGTTGTAAACTCACATGACTTGTGAAATTTTACCTCCACAGTTAGATATATAAATGGAACAACAATTATAGGTAGCCACTGTATGTACCTGTAAAAAAATAAAAGTTATTATTTTTGTACTCAGCTTGGTGAAGAAGTCTTAATCTGGAGAAAAACCTGGAATTTGGACCTACAAAGATGGAAAATAAATTGGAGATGGCTTTTGATGTTCGGTTCCAGGAATGGAGGTGGTGGGGGTCCTGATGGAGTGGCATTGGGCTCGGAGCAGGAATGAAATGTTGTCAGAGGCCCTGCTTGCCTGCTGTAAAGATAGATGAGGAAGGAGTTCTAAGAAAAGGTAGTGTAAATTGAAAAGCAGGAACTGGAAAATTTCTGGCAATGTTTATTGAGAGTATGTCTGTTTTTTTTAGGCTTGATCAAAAATATCCAAGCTCCAGTCAAGCTAATATATGAGGGGGACCCTTGGTGCTCTCTGAGTTTGCTTGTTTTCTTGCAGACATTTCATTACTCTAACTAGATAACATCATCAGTGCTAGTATGGAATGCTGTTTGCTGTCAGTTTATATTCTAGTGACTTGCCCTGTCAATGTGGGTGGGAGTGATTTTAGAGAGTCTTTGGTTGGGCTGTTTGCTGTTGGCTTTACTGATGGTTTACTGACCTACTACAAGGTCCCTTCCAACTTTGTTAATCTGTTTTCTTCAAGGTCCCTCTTAATGACACACTCATTCCTTCCCCATCCTCAAGGCCAGATTCCTTCATATCCAGACACCTCAGGAAGCATTCTAAGCCTCCTGGTGTTCTTCCAAATTCTTGAAGGTGGAAATATGAAATGTTCAGAAGTAAAAGAGACTCGATGTATCCATCTACCAGAGGAAAGAGCAATGGAAGAGAAGCAGATCAGAGATGTTTTTGTGTGAAGATACAGCATCTCCTTGGAAGAAGAGGCAGACCTCCTCCCTTTGCCCTGTCAGCAATGTTGCAGATTTGAGCTGGTTTATTTCTGGCTCAGCTGCAACATAATAGGAAGGACTACAAAGCTTCCTTTTTAAAAAATGGGGGAATGCTGGGACTTCATTATTCTATTTGAGGGGTCAACTTGTTTCACTTCTGCTATTTTCAGAATTTCAGATCTTGTTAGGTCCTGATTGGAAGACAACCTTTTAATGTCAGGCAGTTTGCTCTTCTCTTCTCTTCTCTTCTCTTCTCTTCTCTTCTCTTCTCTTCTCTTCTCTTCTCTTCTCTTCTCTTCTCTTCTCTTCTCTTCTCTTCTCTTCTCTTCCCCTTCCCCTTCCCCTTCCCCTTCCCCTTCCTTCCTCTCCCCTCTCCCCTCCCTTCCCCTCTCTTCTCCTCTCTTCTTGTCTGTCTCATTAATGTGATGTAGAATTGATAGGTTGTGTTGCTGTTGGGTTTTGGGGCAGGACAATGCCTTTTCTTTCATATTCTCAGCATTTCAAGTTGACGGAAGAGAAGACATTTGGAGGATTGCATGGACTGCAAGGACCCAGAGGATCACTAGATGGCAGGAAAGAGATACCACAAGCAATTGTTTTCTGTTGTCCTATGTTGGTCATCAAAGCTTGTGCAGTCCAGAAATGCTCATCCTAGCCAATCACTACTAGACATCTTCACCTGGTTCTGTGGATTTGGGGAGGAGGTGTCAAGAGGGCATTATATTATAGCCAGATTATGGACAATACATGATATATCCCAGAACCATGTTTGGCACCTTTTGCATATGCCTAAAAGTCCAGCCAGGTGGTAGGCAAGAAGAAAAGAAAAGTCTTAATGCAATTTACATCTTGAGTGAGCTAGAATTGGATCTGTCTAGTTTAATGAAAAGAAGAGCTAGGGGTGACATGATTGCAGTGTTCTGATATCTCAGGGGCTGCCATAAAGAAGAGGGAGTCAAGCTATTCTCCAAAGCACCTGAAGACAAAACAAGAAGCAATGGATGGAAACTAATCAAGGAGAGAAGCAACTTAGAATGAAGGAGAAATTTCCTGACAGTTAGAACAATTAATCAGTGGAACAACTTGCCTTCAGAAGTTGTGAATGCTCCAACACTCTAAAAAGATGTTGGATAACCATTTGTTTGAAGTGGTATAGGGTTTCCTGCCTAAGCAGGCGGTTGGACTAGAAGACCTCCAAGGTTCCTTCCAACTCTGTTATTCTAAATTCATTCTTTAAAGGTGCTTCTCCTTTAGTGCAGATGTGGAGATTGTCTGGCCTGTGGGAATTGCCATCTGGCTTGGCCAAGCTCTCCCAAGACCCACTTATCTCCCAGACCTTACCAATTTCCCCTGCTCTGTGTAGGGAGAGATGAGAAAGATTCATTTCTGATCTGCAGCAGATGAGAGATAAGCTTTCTCATCCTTCAGTGCGGAGAACAGGAGTGTTGCTAGAGCTGCAGCAAGGAAGGAATGATCTCTAGTATGACTGGCAGGGGAAGGCAATTTCTTTTTTCCTTTGCAGAAGGTGATACCAATTGCTCCCTGGCAATTCTCAATGCCTGGTCTCAGCCCAGCGTTTTGCTTTGCAACATCATTGAGTTGGAAGGAAGTTCAAAGGTCATCTAATTCAACCTTATGGCCAACCTTCAGGGGCCATTTATGTTTCTGCACTAGATTTTGTTTCTAACATTAGAATATAAACTTCTCACTATGGAGAAAATAAAATGGCAATTTTCTGGCACTTGATGGAAGACACTGCTGCTTTTTATGCCAAATAAGTCCTTCATGGGTTTACAGCATAAAAGCTCAGTTTTGAAGGTTTTTCATAAACAGACTGATCTGTTCTGGGTACCACAGCCTTTCTCTGCCATCATATATATGATACAAGGCTAGCTTAGGCTACCAGCTGAATTGCTTTTCAGGCTTTGTCAGAAGACCTCCAAGCAGAAATAGAAATTTGGGGAAGCAGCATTGCACGAGGTCTTCCTTAAGAGTGCCTTCAAATTGTCCTTGAAAGCTGCCCACAAATAGAGCTTTTGCATAACAGAAGAAAGTCTGTAGAGATTCTCAGTCATCCAGGTCGTGGTTGTCCCAAAAGTGCTTTTTCAGGAGGCAACTAGACTTTCTTTATTTTATTTATTTATTTATTTATTTATTTATTTATTTATTTATTTATTTATTTATTTATTTATTATTTTGATTTGTCAATCATTTACTAGATAATAGGTATAAATATATACATAGTTATGAATACATGAAATGGGTACATATAAGAAAAATAAAAGAAACAATAGGACAGGGACAGTAGGCACGTTGGTGCGCTTATGCACGCCCCCTACAGACCTCTTAGGAAAGGGCTGAGGTCAATAGTAGACAGTCTAAGGTTAAAGTTTTTGGGGTTTGGGGAAGAAACCACAGAGTCAGATAGAGTATTCCAGACATTGACCACCCTGTTGCTGAAGTCCTATTTCCTGCAATCAAGTTTGGTGCGATTAACCTTGAGTTTGTATCTATTGTTTGCTCTTGTATTGTTATGGTTGAAGCTAAAGTATTCATTGACAGGTAGGACATTGCAATGTATGATTTTATATACCATTACTTAGATCAGACTGAAGATGGCGTTTTCTAGGTTTTCTAAGTCTAGAATTTCAAGTCTGGTGGCATAAGGTATTCTGCAAAGAGTAAAGGAGCGGAGAACTCTTCTTGTGAAATATTTCTGAACTTTCTCAACTGTGCTAATATCAGATACATAATGTGGGTTCCAGACTGATGAGCTGTGTTCGAGTATTTTTTCTTTTGAAGATGTTTCGCTTCTTATCCAAGAAGCTTCTTCAGCTCTGGATGAGAACTGAAACGTCTTCAAAAAAAAAAAAAACAAGAAAGTCCAATTGCCTCCTGAAAAAGCACCTTTGGGATAACAGAAGAAAGCAATCCAGCATTCTGTTTTTACAGCCGACTAAATTCAGCTCTATTCATAAAAGCTCCTCATCCTCCGCCCCTAAAAATAAAAAAAAATAACTGGAAATATGAAGCCACCATCTGTCTTCAAATTTAGTTTCTGGGAGCTAAGTGGTAGATGTAGATCTAAATGCATTTTAGATTCTTTCCTTCTCTTGCCTGCTTGCCTGGAAGTTCCCACATCTGCCTCCAGGGATTGCCTTCCTTTGGGCTGCTTTCATTTGCTCATTTCCCCAGCTTTGTTTTAGTGTATTTTCACCTTGATTTGTGCACATTTTTCAGCCCATGCACAGGTTGTTTTCATTTCTCTTGATGTGGTTTCCTGGCTCCCTTTTCATGATAACAGTTTATTATTAGCCAAGTTCCTCTAACAGGTCTTGTGCATACTTTTCTCTTATTTATATATTTATTTTGCAAAGTACCCCTGATTTCAGAAAAAGTGCACATTTCGGCATAAAATTGTATTGCAGTTCAACTATGCCTTCAGAGTGTGCAAACTGTTAAGAGTTAATAAATTAACCTGCATTTAATATGAATGTCTGTTAGAATGGACATCAAAGGAATTTCTCTGTCATTTCTACCTTCAGAACATCAGGGCAAAGGATAACAGTGTCCTATTCTTGGGATATTCAGAATTGGAGTCACAAATATTACAGAATGAAATTGGGAACAAGCACTATGTTTACATGCCCTTAGCAAGGGGCAAAGGAAATTAGAAAGATCCACATGCTGTTTTTTTCTTTCATCTGACCAATTGATAGCAATAGCACTTAGATTTATATGCTGCTTCCTAGTGCTTTACGGCCCTCTCTAAGCAGTTTAGAGAGTTAGCATATCTGTGTCCATTTTACCGACCACGGAAGGATGGAAGGTTGAGTCAATCTGGAGCCAGTCAAGATGGAACTCCTGGCAGTCAGCAGAATTAGCTGATCTCTCACAGGATCTGAGTGTCAGACTGATAACCTTATAAGATTTGGATAGTTCTTTCCCCTTTGGGTGGGTACATGTGGACCCTCATTATTCCTCAAAGAGAGACTGGGTCTCCAATCACTGGATAAGGCTACTAGTTTGGTTACTTCATTTTTGACCTCTCATACCAGTGGGTTCTCCAAATTCAAGGATATCCAGTTAGCACACACCCTTTGCAGATTTGGTACCTGGTCTGTTTTCAAAATGGATGGTTACTGCTATTGATGGAAGCGCTAGCAAGTTTTCTGGCTGCCTTCCTGGATCCCAGTCATTCCCCTGTCCCAGTCAACAGTGGCAGCTCACAGTTTCGGATGACTTCATCATTATTACTTTTATTGTCAGAGTACAACATGTGTACAACAGTGCTGGAATTCAAATTTTTTTACTACTGGTTCTGTGGGCGTGGCTTATTTGGTGGGTGTGGCTTGGTGGTCATGTGACCGAGTAGACATTGCTTGGTGGTCATGTGAATGGGTGGGCATGGCTTGGTGGTCATGTGACTGAGTGGGTGTGGCCAACTTAATGTCACTCATGTCAAGGGCTGCCTTGCCTGACCCCACCCTTCCTAGTCATTCCTTGTCACACCCAGCTTCAACTTATCTATAGTTCTGTAAAAATGTTGTTCACCTTTTTTTGACTTTATTATCTACATACTATAGATGTATTTTCACGGACCACTGAAAGGAGGAAATGGCTCACATGCTTTGCCCAAGAGTGTGATAGGCAACAGGCTTTTAAGGGGCTATCAGAAAGAAAGGGGGGGTGTATTTTCCAAAGCATCAGAAGGCAAACAAGAAGCAATGAATGGAAACTGAACAATGAGAGAAGCAACTTAGAACTAAGGAGAAACTTCCTGACAGTAAGAACAATTAACCAGTGGATCTGCTTGTTCCCAGAAGTTCTGGGTGCTCAGTCACTGGAAATCTTTAAAAGTCTGGACAGCCATTTCTCTGAAATGTTATAGGGTTCCCCCTGAAGTCCCTTCTAAGTATTATTATTATTCTGACACCTTTCCCTGGGCCTCTACACAGAGTTTGTCATCCTCAGTTTTCCTGCTTGAGCAGAGGCTTGGACTAGAAGACCTCCAAAGTCCCTTTAAACACACATGTATTTAGGCTCTGGACTATAAACATTGAATGCATGTAAACCCTGAAAAATATGTGGTAGCCCTGGGCAAAAGAAAGGCAGTAGAATCACTCTAGGTGTAGGGACAGTGTAAAATATTAACACATGATAAATAATGGAACAATTAAAAATAATAGCACAGAGTTTTCTCTGTCAATCTCTCTCTCTTCTTTCTTCTTTCTTTTTCTTTCTTTCTCTTTTTTGGTCTCTTTCTGTATTTCCCTCCCTCCCTCCCTCCCTCCCTTCCTTCCTTCCTTTCATTCTTTCTCTCTCTCTCACACACACACATACCACACTCTCTTCCTCTTTCTTTCTTTCTTTCTTTCTTTCTTTCTTTCTTTCTTTCTTTCTTTCTTTCTTTCTTCTTCCTTCCTTCCTTCCTTCCTTCCTTCCTTCCTTCCTTCCTTCCTTCCTTTCTTTCTTTCTTTCTTTCTTTCTTTCTTTCTTTCTTTCTTTCTTTCTTTCTTTCTTTCTTTCTTTCTTTCTTTCTTTCTTTCTTTCTCTCCCTTCCTCTTTCTTTCTTGTTCTTTCTTTCTTCTCCCTCTCTCTCTCTCTCACACACACACCCATGTCAGCCTTCATTCCCTCTCACTCCAGCCACTTTACTCACAAGGGGAAACGAATCCAGCATTGGGAAAGTTTTGCAAGTTAACCAACACGCATTTTCACAGCTCATTCAAACTTCTCTGTGGCTGGATTTCCTCTCTCCTCCTCCATTCTCTCTCACTCCAGACACTTTACTCACAAGGGGAAGTGATATTTCTAGTGTCCATGAAGAATCCAGCCTTAGAGCAGTTTTGCAGGTTAATGGACCACTGCTCCACCCACAGTCATGTGTTTTCAAGTGGCTGATTGAAAATGCATGGCTAGGTTGGAGGAGAAGTCCTCCTTTAAACTGGGGCAGCAAGCATCAGGCGGGCGGGGCAAGCGAGTGAGTGGAAACCAGGTGACCAGGTTGGGGGCGTGGCCAGCTAGATGTTGCTACCAGTTCGGCAACCCACGCCAAATTCTTGCTACTGGTTTGCACGAATAGGTGAGAACCGGCTGAATACCACCTCTGGTGTACAATGAGATTGGCTGAGTCTTCCTTCATGCAACCCCCCCAACACAACTCACAGTGAGGACAGAAGTCCCTAACCCAGTCCCAATCTTATTATACTTTGTAACCTTGTTGCACAACGCGCTAACCCTACAAGTCTATTACACTATGTTGACATGAAATTATTTTCCATTCAGAAGTCTGACAGCCCACAGGTAGAAATTGTCCTTCAGCCTGTTGGTGTGGCTGGCTATGCTTCTATATCTCCTACCCAATGGTAGGAGAGTGAAGAAGTGCTCACCGGGATGTGAGTCGTCCCTGAGAATTTTCCTCACTCTTCTAAGGCAGCGAACCCTAGCAACGTCATCTAGTGGTATCAGGGAACAGCCCACGATGTTTTATGCTGTGCTCTCTACCCTCTGTAATGTTTTTCTATCCGCATCTGTCAATACCACACCATAATGCAATATGTGAGGACACTTTCTATTGTGAACTGGTAAAAGGAGGTCATCAGTCATTGTTCCACTTTATTCTTTCACAAGACTCTAAGGAAATGGAATCTCTGTTGAGCCTTTCTGGCCACCTGGGTTGTGTTGATTTTGCAGATGAGATCTTCGCTGAGGTAGACTCCCAGGAATTTAAAGGAGGAAACTCTCTCCAAACAGTCCCCCTCGATGTAAAACAGAACAGAGCGGGTTCCTCTCTCTTCTTCCAGAAGTCTAACACCATCTCCTTTGTCTTGCTGATGTTCAGGTGCAGGTTGTTTTCTAAGCACCATGAGGATAATTTTTGAACCTCCCCCCATACGCTGTTTCATCTCCACCTGTAATGAGACTGAATATGGTAGTAGCACCTGAAAACTTAATGATCACAGTGGATAGGTCAGACAATACACAATCATGTGTGTACAGTGAGTACAGGTAGGGACTGAGCACACAGCCCTGTGGGGAGCCAGTGCTAAGCTTCAGGGAGGTGGATGTGACAGACCCAGCCCTCACTGTTTGTAGTAAGTCCCTCAGAAAGTCTTTGATCCAGTTGCAGATGGAAGAGGGAAAATCCAAGTCAGTCAGCTTTTCGATGAGGATGCTCGGCAGGATAGTATTGAAGGCTGAGCTGCAGTCAATGAAAAGCATCCTGACATAGTTTCCGGATCCTTTTTAGATGCCCACGTTTTCAGTGTATCCTTCCAATACACTGTAAAGGAGGCTAGAAAGCTGTGACAACTTTCCCAACATCTTGCTTTTGACTTCCCCCAGAGGGATTTTTTCTCTCTCTTAATCCATTACTATGGATAGGTTCAAGAGGGCAAGACTTTCCCATCTGCTTCTGTCAATTTTTCAACTCCCTGCTGTAGAGCCAAAGGGAAGCAGAAATCAAAATAATTACAGAGACTAACTGCCTAGAGAGGCCCTATTTTGACCGTGGATTTCTGAAGAGTGAATTAAGGGGGACTTGTGCAGAGCTTGGATTCCAGAGAGATGTTTTGGGATATAGAAGCTCAAGCACAGCATTTGCTTATAAGTTATTAAAACAGCCAGTTCTCCTCCCGATATCATACTGCTGGTTTAATGAGCTGCAGAAAGGCCCTGCTTCCATGCTTCTGTGAGTTTTGAGGATCTGAGTGGAATCTGCACAGTTGTGTCAGTTAAATTACTGATAAGCCATTGGCTTGATTCCAAGGGAGCTGGTTGAATCCTATGTTGGGTTAGGACTATTTGGGGAATTGGCCTTCTCATAGAATGGCTTCTCTCCCTATGGGCTCTATGAAGCATATCATGGCAACAGCATAATTCTTTTACAAGGGTCTTGAGAGTTTTATTAGCTTTACAAACAGAGCACCTTTCAGGCATTAGCTTCCCTTCAGTCCAACATAAAAGAGGAAGTCAGCAGTATTGGCCTTCTAGTTATGCTCAAGATATCACTGATGAAAAAGTCTCCATGCTTTTGGGATGACTGTCATTCCCCATGACAGTGGAGAGTTCCATCTTGAATGGAAGCCACCACTCCAAATATTTGTGTTGGAACTGTGCAAGCAGTTTTTGAGACATGACAGATGTGACTGGGAATGGGGAATTGGACATCTGAAGGTAATCCCTGCATAAGGCTGCTAATGAATGGGTTTCTCTATTTCCACACAAGCATAAAAAAAAAAGACTTTGCTCATGTATTTGTTAATAGATGAATGCAGTAGCAATGAGGAGATGATGCTTTCCCTAGAGAAAAATATTTACTTGCTGAATTTCTGAATGGTTACTTCATTTCTGGGTGATTAATATTGGTGCAAACATTTTTGTAGCACTAAAAAGGTACAGAATGTACAAAAATATTCCCTTCTATTCAGCATATCTGCTATGTAAGTAAGTGAATGTTTTAAGCAAGCACAGTTCCAGTTTAATTTGTGTGAGCTTCCCACTGCTAACCAAAGCCTGAAATTAACTGCAAATAAACTTTCCTAGTGATTTATGTGCTCTCCTCAATTCTTCGGTGCTGAGAACTTCAGGGGAGCCCACATTTTGCTCAGGGTTTAATTTCTTTTGCATGGGCGTCTTATGGTATTGTTAAATCATCAAGGACTCCATGCACGAATACCCCAACAGCTATGGCTCCCTCATTTTGGCTTCTAGAATGACTGCCAACACCATAGGACTTCTGCAGAAAGCCACTTAGCTCTTGGAGGTTTTTGAAAACATTATTATTTGGTCTCCCTTTTCAATAAAGCTTTGAAAATTAAACACATTTCTTCGGAAAGGGAAGAAGGGGAATTGCATGGGGATTTCTGGATAACACATGTTTTCCTTATATATTTTCTAGCCCTGATGCATCAATTAGGACCCTTTGCCCTATCATAATGGTGAGCAACTCGATTACACTTGCTCCATCAGTTTTGACCTTTCAGAAAATGCAGAACTGAAGTGAGATCGTAAGAGTTCCATGAAGGATTGTGAAGTTTGGAACAATAAAAAAAAAGGTAAAGATATTCTCAAATCTCATTTAACACCTGGTAGCTGCATCCACCAAGGCACACATTTCTTGGCAATGTTGCAGAAATAGGTTTACCATGTTTTTCTGATTTCCTGCTAACCAAGAGCAAACCGGCTTAGAGATCAGCCAATATTGTCACCAGAGCATTGTCCCAAAAGTGCTTTTTCAAGAGGCAACTGAACTTTCTGGTTTTTCTTTGAAGATGTTTCGCTTCTCATTCAAGGAGCTTCTTCAGCTCTGACTAGATGGTGGGGCTGAGAGTTTCTTGGATGAGAAGTGAAATGTCTTCAAAGAAAAACCAGAAAGTCCAGTTGCCTCTTGAAAAAGCACTTTTGCGACAACCATGACCTGGATGGACATTTAGCGATGCACTTCCAGAGCATTATTAAAGTTTATATAACAAGCAGGATTGGTTTTTAGAAGGGGAAGGGACCACTGATAACACCATTATTTTTAGTTGGAAACTGGTACTTCCCCTTCAAAGAACAATACGAAGAGTTGTAAGTGGTCAAAAATATTATTTAGAAGAAAGCTTCAATAGTCGACATTTATATGGGACTCAATCCACCAATTCCCAAGTAAGCACAGCATTATCCTCCAAATAAATAGCAATTTTGCTCAGATGTTACTGCGGGTAATTCAAGAACATTTCAAAGATGCAACACACCATAATCCCTTTCAAATACCACCATCAGAGGTGGTATTCAGCAAGTTCTGACCAGTTTTGGAGAACCAGTAATGGAAATTTTGAGTAGATCGGAGAACCTGCAAATATCACCTCTTGACTGGCCCTGCCCCATCTGCCTCCTGACTCCCAGCTGATTGTCTTCTTTTGTTGCCCTGCACAAGAGAACGGAGCTGGAAAGCAGATTAGTGGGGTGGGGAGGGAATGGGGATTTTGCAATAACCTTCCCCCAGGAGTGGGGAGGAAATGGGGATTTTGAAGTATCCTTCCCCTGCCATGCCCACCAAGCCACACCCACCAAGTCATGCCACACCCACCAAGCCATGCCCACAGAACCGGTAGTAAAAAATTTTTTGAATCCTTCCACTGATTGCCATGTGGGAGAACCCATTAGTGTTAAGGTTATGGTTACTAAGGGACCGCAACAACCTCTCAAGCAGATGCCCGTGGGCTGCTGAGAAATTTATACAATGCCATTTTCTCTTGGAAAATAAAAGAGGATAAAGGATTGAAGTCTACAGAAGAGGCAGCAGAGTGGAATTGCCTTGTGCTTCTTTGCCACCTGTAGAGTTTGTCAAGCATGGTTGGCAAGTCTAGATTATACAGCTAGATGATTTATCCTTAGACTAAGGAAAGGGTTGGGTTACCAGCAATCATTAGTCTGCCAATGAAATATTTGTCACACCCATCAGCTGTCTTGGTACCGTTGTGAGGTATTGATTGCCCTAACTATTTCATTGTCAATAGCACTATTATTGGCAGAAATGTTGAGGCTAATTTTGATTTCATAAATAACTTTAGAGGGAATTGCTTGTCACCTAGGGTTTATATTGAGGAAAAAATGTAAATAAAATGGAAGTAAAAAAAATTCAGCAGGAGAAATCTTGGACTACATTGCAATCAAACTCATAATAATTGGCAACAGACTTGAACTGTTGATTTCAATAGCCTGTAGATTATTGTACACAGAAGGGATGATCTACATGGTTCACAGGTTGCAGAAAGTCATAATGTAAGTTAATGAGGGTGTGATATGTGAATTCATCTGGTTCTGCTTTATTCAGTAAGCTAAGACTAAGAAAATTACATTATAGCATGATGCATCAATCCAGCCGATTAAACACATAGCAGGTAGTTGCCCCACTAAACACTACTTACTCTAGAGCAGAGTTTCTCAACCTCAACAACTTTAGGATATGTGGGACTTCAAGTTCCAGAATTCCCCAGTCATGCTGACTAGGGAATTCTGGGAATTAATGTCCACGTATCTTAAAGTTGCTGAGATTGGAAAAAAAAAAAAACTACTCTAGGAAGACAACATCAATACCAAATTCAGTCATAAAGCAAGAGAGGAGAAAAAGATGCTTAATTTTTGTCTCATGTTTTGGAATAAACATTTATTTTGAAATAAACATTGGAACCATTTTGATAGATTAGGGAGATAGACTGAATTGAGCAGAATGAAAATGAATAGAGAAAAGTGCAAAGTTCTTCCCTGAACATATCGAAATCAAATGTGCAGGTATAAAATGGGAGAAACCTGATTTTTTGATGATAAAAATGTTAGAATAGTCATTGACTGCAAACAGAATACAAGTCAGTAGTGTGGCGTGGCTGGAAAAAAGAAAGCAAATATAATGTTAAATTGCATCAACAAAAAAGCAATTTCTTATTTGGTTGGCTCCCACCTATTGTGTTTAAATTTGTGTGGATATGTGCCTCTGAGTCAGTTTTTCATTCCTGGTGACGGCCTGGATTGGTAATCCCTGGAGTTTTATTGGCAAGGTTTTTCTGAAGTGGTTTGCTACTGCCTCCTTCCTAAGGCTGAGAGAGGGGGTTGACCCAAGGTCAGCCACTCAGTTGGCATCATGCCTAAAGCAGGACTAGAACTCACAGTCTACCAGTTTCTAGCCTGATGACTTAACCATTACATTAAGCTAGCTTTTCTTATTGATTAGATTTTTATCTTTGGTGAACTCAAGGTTGCTCCTTATGTTATTTTCCCACAACAACAATTCTTAAGGTGGGTTGTGGTGAGAAATGCTAACCCTTGGCTCAAGGTTGTCCAGTTGGCTTTCAAACCTAAGCAATGACTTATAGTCTCCCACTTTCAAGCTCTAAACTTCAGTCACTAGATTAGGGTTTCTCAACCTTGGCAATTTTAAGATGCGTGGACTTTAATTCTCACAATTCCCCAGCCAGCATTCTGAAATGAAATCTGAAGTCCACACATCTTAAAGTTGCCAAGGTTGAGTATCTCTCTGCAGTAGACCAAATTATTTTTTTCTCTCTATCTAGCTGACAGCATCACTCTCTAAAAGGATTCAGAGGAAAGTGGAGCATGTTCAGCAAAGGGCGGCAAGGATGATCAGGGGATTGAAAAATGACATCGTGTGAAAAGAAACTGAAACAGCTGGGCATGTTTCACTTTGAAACCATAAGACTGAGGATGAGGGAGGATAAGATAGTATTCTTCAGATACTCCAAAGGATGTCAGATAGAAGGTCAATTTCTATTCTCCCTCACTTGTATGACATGGAACAATGGATTGAAATTACAGGGAGGCTGGTTCTACCTAAATGCTAGCAAAAATGTCTTAAGAGTCAGGCCAGTTTGGCAGCAAAACCAATTATCCAGAAAATAGATGATCCCTTTTCCCTTGTTCAAACAGAGGCTAGATAGCCATCTATCTGGGATTCCTTCAACGAGTCTCTGTGGCCTTAGTGAGTCTATGAAATATATCTTAACTCATCTCCAATGAAGCTACTAGGAACCAGTAGTCCATAAGGTTTCTGGTTTCACACAGCACAAAAATGACTTAACTAATGACTATCTCATGTATTCGATTATTAGAGTGACCGTTTTCCCGACCTTTAATTGACTGGAGTGCTGATTCATGGGATATCCTGGATCTAAAAATGACCCAGATTGATCTGTTACAGAAACCCAGACAATGATTACTGTTAATGCCTAATTAGTTTGTGCCGTAGGTACCTAGGAGCTGATACTGGTAGGAATGCTTTTTTTAAGCTCACATTTTCATCCCCTATGGTTATTTTGTGAGGTTATTCTCATTGCTTGTCATACTCAAGTCACAGTGTTTCCTGTTTGTAGAAAAAGTAATCTCACATTAGCTCATTTTTAGGGAATTTAGTACTATGTCTCAAGCATAGCTCACTTTTAGGAAATTCAATCTTGCTTCTCTCTCTGTATGTAAACAGACGGAGGATTTTTTAAAAGAACAAAAGAACTCAATTAATTAATCAATTAATTTCATCTTTTCTAATGGAAAACTAGGAACCGCACATTTTGGTCTATGTTAGACAGGATATCAGGAACTGAATAATTCAGCTGCCTAATTTTATAATTCCCATTTGTTCTCATAGAATAAAAATAGCTATTTTTTTTAGCTTTTCACAGCTTCCCTTTCACTACTGGATTTAAGGGTAGTGTATAGACAGAAATATATATTTCACAGTAGTTCTTAGATTAAGATAATAAAGAAAGATGTTTAACATCTTTTTCTTTTTAACAGATTTAAAAATCTTATTAAGAATCAGCTTATTTAAATTGCAAAGGACGTGAGCGTTTCACCTGGAAAATTTACATGTTAACAAGGTTTAGAGGGGGATTGTCTCAGTGTTTTTTTTTCTAAAAGGAAAGAATTACTTCAGTAAATAGAAAAAAAGAGGGTGAGGAGGAAAGAGAAAGAAACAAACAATCCTTCTACCTCTCTATTTTCAACCATTATTATCTTCCCAGTATGCCTCTTTCACGAGGGAATAAAATATGAAATGTTCTTAATTTCCAGCAGTGACAGAGAACACTGCATTTATTTCAGAATACTTGCTGTAGTCTTTTTTTTTCTTCTTTGTTTGGTCAACAATGTCTTTTCATATCCACATTGATCAGCTAGAGAAAGGACGGCCGCTGGAGAACTCAGGCACACCAATAAAGACAGTGGAGATCATTTCTGAATCTGCAGCGGTGAGCATATTTCTTGATGAGATTGCTTGATTAAAAACAAAACAACAACAACGACAAAGATATCCGTCCTATAAATTTCTCCAAGAATGAAGTAGCAATATTTCAGGGAGTCTGGTGGGTTGCCTTGATTTACATTCCCAGAGTTTTTGTTTGAGAACTCAAAGTGAGAATGTGTGACCAGGCCAAAGTTACCCTGTGAATGTCTCTAGATTTGATGGAGGGACTTGAATCTGTACCTTCACATTAAAAGTCCAACAGCTTAACCAACCACTGTAGCACACAGGCTGTCTTTGTCTGTTGTGTACTTCTGCATGGTCTTGTCTCCTTGGTGGGCATGTAATTAAGCTGTACCCCTCTCCTTGAATCAGGGGTGGGATTCAAATTTTTTAACAACCAGTTCTGTGGGCCTGGCTTAGTTGGCGAGCGTGGCTTGGTGGTCACGTGACTGGCTGGGTGTGGTCAACTCAACATCACTCACATCGAGGCACGCATCTCTTCGCCTGGCCTCTCATGACTGTGGGGATGCTACAACAATCATAAGTGTGAAAAACGGTCATAAATCACTTTTTTCAGTGCCATTGTAACTTTGAATGGTCACTCCACATAAGCAAAGTACCAGCAAAGGAGAGGGAAAAAACTCCAGACAAGTTCCTGAGATAGGAAGTCTAGTCCTGCCAAGAATGTACTAAGGTTAACGGAGAGGCAGTTTCTGTAAGCAACACCAGAATCTTTCCTTCCTGTCTTTCTTACAGGATTAGGCCAGTAATTTCTTCTAACAATTGGTTCACTGAACTGCTTAGAATGTTAACAATTAGTTCTAGCGAATAGGTGCGAACCTGTAGAATCCCACCCCTGACTTGAATGCCTATCTAATGGAGGATCAGAGAGAAGCAAAACCGCACAATAAATCATGCAGAACAACAACCAGCAGCGATTTGCTTTAGCCCCCTGGTAATTGTCACAGGTCATAACATGCGCATTGGACATAGTTTGGAATTAAAGCTGCCTCACAATTTTATTTGAAGTCTCATTTGTCATACAGCATGAATACCTGGACTTCATTTAAATGCGTACATACAGTTTGGGGTTGTCAACTTGTTAATAATGATTGATTAATCCATTCAAGATGAATAATTAACTAATCACATGTAAATAAGTTTGCCTGTGATGAGATCTCTCAGAGGTGAGCTTTGGAGATACAAAGAGACTTTAAACTTATCCCTAGCTTTACTAAGCGAAGCAGCCTTCTTGTCCAAAGATAGGGGTGCCCTTTTAGAGTTTGTTCTGTTAGACCAGGGGTAGGGAACCTTGACTCTTTTATCACTGATGGACTTCAACTCCCAGAATCCCTGAGTGAGCCATAAAAGGTTCCCCATCCCTGGCCTACTGGTTTTTCAGTTGTGGGGGAAATCAATTTTTGACTGGAATGGGACTGTTTAATATACAAATGTAGGACATATTCTTTATATATTCTTTATATGTCCTACATTTGTATATCAAACAATCCCATTCCAGTCAAAAATTGATTTCCCCCACAACTGAAAAACCAGTAGGCCAGGGATGGGGAACCTTTTATGACTCACTCAGGAATTCTGGGAGGTGAAGTCCATAAGTGATAAAAGAGCCAAGGTTCCCTACCCCTGTGTTAGACCAATAGATATCAATAACAATAGCACTTAGACTTATATACTGCTCCATAGTACTTTATAGCATGCTGTAAATCAGGGGTGTCAAACTCAAGGACTGTGGCCAGATCCGGCCTGCAGAGTGCTGAGATCTGGCCAGCGGGAGCATCCTGGAAACAGCAAAGGACCAGCCCATGGTGCCTCTGCCAGCAAAAATGGAGCGTGGCCCTCCCAAGCTCTGTTTTTGCTGGCAGAGGGTTGCAGGAAGTCGTCGCAACTAAAAACAGAGCTTGAGATCCCATTTTCGCTGGCAGAGTGCTCGAGCCACCACAGGTGCCCACAACACGAATGACATCGAGCTGGCGATGTCCATCCTGGCTGTGCCTCCCCCCACCACCCCTCCGAGGTCAAACACAACCCTGATGTGGCCCTCAATGAAATAAAGTTTGACATCCCTGCTCTAAATGGTTTATGAATGTCAGCATATTGTCCCCAACAATCTGGATCCCCATTTTACCAACCCCAGAAGGGTGGAAGGCTGAGTCCCATCAGGATGTGGGCTGAGTTTGCTGCCAATACTGCATTCTAACCATTGCACCACCTGGGCTACTAAAATTTTTAAAAAGCCTCCCTTTCATTTGCAGCCCTTAAAGTGGCCTTGCAGACTTTTCCACTTACCTCAAGTCACCTTTTTGCCCTGGGCAACGCACTGATCATCTAAATGTTTTGCAGAGTGGAGTGAAACCCAGACGTTATATCATCTGCTGGAAGACAAAAGGCTGCTGTTAATCTCCTGACATCTATGTACAACCTTATTTATGCATGTGGAAAAAAAGACTTAAGATGATGGTGTTTCAAGGTCTGGATGAATCAAGGAGTGGCAGGGGAAAAAAAAATTATAGCGATTTTGAACTGTGTCATGCTTGCCCAACCCAGAACCCTAAGGAAGGGCTAACACAGAGACAGAAACACAGACATATTGTATTGAAATATATGCAATGAGACAGACAGAACTCCAAGGTCATGATTCTTTCTTTTCCCATAATTATTTCCACTATTGCACGAAAGAAATCAGCTGAACTCTAAACAAACAATTATCTCTTACCAGCCTGAGGTTTAGCAGTGCATGTCCATGTAATACCCATTTTTTTTTTTGAGCTTTAGAATCAAAACAACTTCAGGGCCCGTCTACTAGAAGGTCATGAAATGAGGATAATTAGATTGACTTATAATTTAGGTCACAGCAGATGTTGGCAGCTTGTTAACCTTGGCTGTTCTTGAAAAAAGATAAAACAGGCCAGACTTGGTTAATACGTGGATGAGGGACTATTAATAAATCCCAGGATTATAGGTTGGGCTGGGCAGTGAAAAAATGTCAAGAAGGCAATGACAATGGCAAACTACTACTTCTTATTGCTGTGGAGCAGAATCTCAAAACTTGGCAACTTTAAGACTTGTGGACTTCAACTCCCAAAATTCTCCAGCCAGCATATTGAAGTCCACAAGTCTTGAGGTTGCCGAGTTTGGGGATCCCTGGTGTGGAGGATGTTCAACTTCAAAGAAACTTTATTTACTTATTCATTGATTGCAACTTACAGCCTGCATAAATTGAAAGAGTAGTTCTTAGTGTTGGCAGCTTTAAGATGTGTAGACCTTCAACTCTCAGAATTCTCAAGCCTGGGGAATTCTGGGAGTTGGCTCACACATCTTAAAGCTGCCAAGATTGAGAAACACTAATTAAAGCATGCATGAAATCAATAAAACATTAGCACCTTTAAAAAAAAAACTCCTTGAAGTTGTCTATAAAACGTTATTCTTTGGTGGTTTAACCTTCTTCCTCAGGATAAAATGGTGAGTCAGCTTCAATTGAGAATGGCTTTATCTGGCTGTTGACCCTGGATCTTCTAGGGCAGGGGTCTTCAAACTTGACAGCTTTAAGACTTGTGGACTTCAACTTCCAGAATTCCTCCTCTAATCATGTTAGCTAAGGAATTCTGGGAGTTGAAGTCCACAAGTCTTAAACTTGCCAGGTTTGAAGACTCTTGTTCTAGGATTAGATTGTGCATGACAAGGCAATTTTACCAGTCCCCAAGTAACAAGGAACCAAATCATGTAGGACCTTATAGACAAAGAATCAATACTTTGAATTGGACTGCAAGATTATTAGTACCCAATGAAGCTCTTGGAGGCAGATGCTATTCTGCTGAACTGCCTAACACTGGTCAACAGATCAGTAGCTACAAGTTGACTTAGTTGCAGCTCCCAGGTTATCTTTAAGAAAAGTACCATATAGAATAAGCTAACTAAGACATGACAAAGGCATGGATTGCTGTACGCAACACCTCCTGGTCCAGAAAAGACATAACTGGCAGTCCTGCTAAAGCTGAACATACAGAGTCCTTGCCATGACAAAATCTTCAGATTGTACACCAATTCTTTCAAAGCGGAATGCAAACCCGTTAAGAAAAGTAGAAGGAACTTCCATGAAACCAGAAAGCCTGGACTAATGTATGTTGCTTGGACTCAGACATGGTTTGTTTTGCCTTGTGAAATCCCTGTCAAGCCTTCAGAAACTATGTCACTGACTGTATAGTGTTTTGGTGGCTGTGGGCAAAAATTTACTATTTCTGTTTATTTGATGTGCTTTGCTAGGTTGATTAAAAAAAGATCAAATGGCTCTAGCCACACAGCATCTGAATCCTGGTTAGCTTTAGCCTTGCTTGTTTTGTGGCTTAGTTGAGTTCTGGGAATTCATTCATCTCTGAGTTAGTGTATGGTCCAAGAGATTGTGCAAACTGAGAAAATCAGTTAATTCTGATTTGAATGCAGTTACTAATTTGTGGGGGATTTGTATGTAATTTGAATGCAGTTACTGTTTTTTGGGGGAAGGGCTGACACCAAGTACATGACTGCATCTTATATAGATTACAGATTATGTTTACTTCAATATTTTTTGCAGGGATATAGTGCATTTTTTTTAAAAAAATGTGCTAAGTCTACTTTAAGCAAAATATTTCCCCATGTTTTATATTTAAAAATATTGGGAAATTGCACCTGCAAGTTGCAAGGTACCCACATCTAATGTAATGTCTGATTCTAATCATATTGGGCTATTCTTATTTATTTATTTATTTATTTATTTATTTATTTATTTATTTATTTATTTACTTATTTATTGAATTTAAATTGCTGCCTATTCGCCTATGGTGACTCGAGGTGGCTTACAGAATGTAAAACCATATTTTTTTAAGAAAACAATAAAACTAACAAAAAGAATCAAATAAATAAATAAAGTACAATAGAACAAAATCTGGGGAAAAAATAAATTAAAAAAATCACCTCCCAACTCCCCCCCCCCCCCCCCACCCCAATGGCAGCAGATCACACAAGCCATTTGATGCGTTCCATCCTGCTCTGGGTTTCCCAGGCCCACTGGCAGAACCAGGTCTTCAGTGCCTTCTGGAAGAGTATTAGTAAGGGGGCCATTCTAATCTCTGGGGGAATGATGTTCCAGAGAGAGGGAGCCACTATAGAGAAGGTCCTTCTTCTGGATCCCACCAAGTATATCTCCCTCAGGGATGAGATCCGCAGCATTCCCTGCCTCCCTGCTCTAATGGGTTGGGTAGATGTGACCGGAAAGAGACATTGCTTCAGATAGCCTGGTCCCAAGCCATGAAGGACTTTAAAGGTGACAACCAGCACCTTGAATTGCACCCGGAAGCTAATCAGCAGCCAATGCAGCTCCTGCAGGAGAGGTGAAACATGTGCACACCATCGTTTGCACAAAAACATGCAGGCTGCTGCATTTTGCACCAACTGGAGCTTCCGGATGCTCTTCAAGGGCAGCCCCATGTAGAGCGTGCTGCAATAATCAAGATGGGAAATGACTAGGGCATGAGTGACTGTGAGTAGGGACCATTGGTCCAGGAAAGATAATTCTTATTATGGAAGAGAGAAAGAGTTTGCATCCACTTAGCCTCAATTCACTCATTTTTCAAAGTTTTTCAAAATCGCATCCTAAAGTTCCATTGTGTTAAGCTTCCTTCCTTTTTCCTTTTCCTCCCAACAAATCAAAGTTAATACTAACTAAATTTAGGAAATATTTCTGTTATGACCTTTCCTTAATCTGGTAAAGTACTTTGTGTAAACACAGTTTTAACTAGCTATGATGTTAACTGTATCTTTTAACCTAAGTGATTGAGGATCTTCTTTGAATATAATCTAGCAAAGTTTTGGTCTTCCCAAATCTGAATAAGAACTGCATCCTAGGGATGGGGTTCAATTTTTTCCCCTATATCTTTTTTCTTCATTGAAAACCTTTGCCATGAAGCAACCATTTAGCCTTCAATCAAGGCTTTCTTTGATTTTTATTCCTGCTATGTAAGCCAGTTTGTGGAAACCTCTGGGGCCAAAATGCAAGATCACATTAAAACGCAAACACATCTTCCTTCCTTCCTTCCTTCCTTCCTTCCTTCCTTCCTTCCTTCCTTCCTTCCTTCCTTCCTTCCTTCCTTCCTTCCTTCCTTCCTTCCTTCCTTCCCTCCCTCCCTCCCTCCCTCCCTCCCTTCCTTCCTTGGAACAATAATCAATTTTCCCCATCCCATAGGGGAAATAAACAAATGAAAAGCCCACCCAATCATGCTAACACATGAGAGAAGAACTGGTGCTTTTTAAAAAGCCAAACAAATATTTAGGTGTCATGACAGAGAAAGTCCTCCTGCTGTTAGAAGACCACAGGACCAAGAGTGAGCCAATTCTGCCAGATCTTACAGAACTGGCAGAAGCCAGAGAAGGAGGGAGGTGGTCACTCAAATAAAGGTAACAACCAGCAATTTGAACAGCATCCAGAAGCACTAGTAGAGACCTTACAGAATTCTGCCTTCAGACTTGTTCCATTCAAATCAAATGGAAACAAATGGAAATACGACTTAAGTAACAGAGTAGTCAATGTCTGGAATACTCTACCTGACTCTGTGGTTTCTTCCCCAAACCCCAAAATCTTCCACATTGGACTATCTACTATTGACCTTACCCCTTTCCTAAGAGGTCTGTAGGGAGCATGCATAAGCGCACCAAAACGTGCCTACCGTCCCTGTCCTATTGTTTCTTTTGTTTTTCTTATTCGTATCCATTTCTTGTATTTATAACCATATTTATACTTACTCCTGTTATCTAATAATTGTTTGACAAAATAAATAAATAAAATAAATAAATAAATTTGTGACCATTTTCGCTTTACGTCTCAATCCTCCCTTGTTTCAAGACTACGACTCTATAAGGATGCTGTGCACATGAGCCACATTGTAACTATAGGACAATGCTTTTGCCATGAGATGGGTTGATTGAACAAGCAATCTATTTCCCACCAACTAGAATTTACCATGGCTCCACATACGCTATTTGTGTATGTGTGTGTTTTGAGGCTGAAATGGCATCTTGCTACTGTTATCAGAATAACTACAGTAGTCCAACTGGCTACGGCTTCCAAATATTTGGATTAAGAAGGCTCAACTGATTGGGAATGTTTAATATTTACATACCATTACATTAATACGGGAGGCTCAGAGCAAATTCTGAATCCAGAAAAAAAAAAAATTGGATGGGCAGGTTGTGGTTAAGAAGCTTTCAGCTGTATTTGTATTGAAATTTGGAACACTTTTGCAGTCTTGCTTCTGTAATTGGGATTCCTAAGTTGTTGTAATAGTCCCCAAGGCAGTAGTATGATTTGCTATTCGATTCTTATCGTTTTCCATGCCTTTGCTGATCTAATGAATTTTTGGAGACAAACACCCTGGCTTGCAAAGTTGTTTAATTCGTTTCTCTTAGTGGGTCATGGCTCTTTTATAAAGATTGCTGTTTTCCCAATAGGCACTGAAGATATTTGTTCCAAAAAAGGAAAAAAAAAAAAGGATAGAGTTATCTGAGCTCAAAAATTTTATCTTACAAACAATGATTTAATTGAAAATAAGATATAACAATAGTTAGCAATGTGGTGCCAACCATACTCTAAAGGGTACCTGCTCCCTTTCCAAATGAAATGAAGTAAAATAACAAATGTTGTGTAAAATAATAAATGATGAAGTTCATTGTGAAAGGGGATGATGATTTATGGAAACACCTGCTTAGTGTTCCTAGAAATAATACATTATTTGCCACTTGTTTTTTGTTTACTTTCAAACTGGCTGGGATTTTCTAGTGGTTTCCATTGAAAAATAAACCTTGTACTTGTTTAGTTTTTCTCAGTTCATCCAAAGTTAGCTAGGTATTGCTACTTACTGCGATTTCATAAGATTTAGGTGAACTCACACTAAATGTTCTATGATAATGAAAAGTACTGCACAAGAATGTTGAGATCTTAGACTTTCTCATTTGAGACCTGTTGGGTTTTCATTACAAACTACAATTAGATTGCAGGTTTTTATAACCTTGCAAGATTTGGGGAAATTCTTGGATTACTTGACTCCCAGCATGAGACCACATGATTCACGGTCAAGAGGCTTCATGTCCCAAGATAATATTTCCTAATCTGATTGCCTTTTAGATGTGTTGGACTGCAACTCCTTGGCCAACATGCCTGTATCGGAATCCTGGAATTTGTAGTCGAACACATCTGAAGACATCTGTTGATGAAGGCTGATTCAGAGCAACATCACTCAAGAGGTGATTCTGAAAATGGACCAAAAGTTCAACAGGGAGGCATTAAGGAAAATAATTTATATAACAAATATTTTTGTTATAGAATGCTTCCCCTCCAGTCAGTTAGAATTGAGGAAGCTTCTTGGATGAGAAGTTCTTGGATGAATGTTCTCAAAGAAAAAAAACCAAGTCAGTCCAGGTGCCTTTTGAAAAAAACAACTTTGGGATAACCATGACCTAGATAATTGAGAATCTCCATAGACCTTTGGGGGAAAATGTACATTTTTATTCTGTATGATATTTGTTTGTGAATAAAGAGACAGTTTATTTTTCAACTACACAAAACCCCTTGCCATTTTCTAAGTAGGACAGCTACTGGAAAGGTTAGAAAAAGATAGGAAATTAATATGAAAAACATGAATATAAAAACATGAAACCCCTTCCCCCCCCCAAAAAATGAGCAATTCATTTTTTTAGTGGTTGGTAAGAGTTTGTTGCAGGTTATAATTTTAAAAAGACCAGAAAAGGTCCTTATTAAAAATATACCTCTATGGCTGAAATCTTGTCTTTGTAAAAGGCTGAGAAAACAGAAAGATGCATAGAAAGACACCAGAACAATTGTGCAAAGGGATGGATAGATAGTAGTAGTAGAATTGTTTATTGGACACACAAGGAATTTGTCTCTGGTGCATAAGCTCTCAGTGTACTGTACATACAAGCAACAGGTGATAAATCATGATCATAATCATAATGCAATCATCATAAATCATAAGATACAACACTCAGTGATAGTCATAAGATACTAAATAAGAGCTATCAACATAAATCATGAGATACAAACAACAAAGTGATAGTCATAAGATGCTAAAGGAATAGGTAATAGGAAAGATGAGAAGGATAATAGTAATACAGCCCTACTACATGGTTTGATATCCTAGGTCATAAGACAATGTGGGAAATAGTTGTTTAGCAAAGTGATGGCATGGGGGAAAAATGTCTTTGTGTCTAGTTGTTTTGGCGTGCAATGCTTTATAGCGTCATTTTGAGGGAAGAAATTGAAATCGTTTATGTCCAGGATGTAAGGGATCTGTAGATATTTTCTAAGCCCTCTTTCTGGTTCATGCAGTATATGGGTCCTCTATGCTATGGAAGGCAAGCTGGTTGCAATTGTTTTATCTGAAGTCCTAACTATCTGTTGGAAGTCTGTGTCTGTCTTGTTTGGTTACTGTGCCATACCAGACAGCCAGTGGTGGGGTTCAAATTTTTTTACTACCAGTTCTGTGGACGTGGCTTGGTGGGCGTGGCAGGGGAAGGATACTGCAAAATCTCCAGTCAGAGGTGGTATTTCCCATTCTCCGAACTACTCAAAATTTCTGCTATCAGTTCTCCAGAACTGTTCAGAACCTGCTGAATACCACTTCTGCAGATAGCTATAGAGGTATAATAATATTACAATGTAAGCGACATGGTACAATGCAAAATCTGGGAAAGCATGCATAGTCAAAAAATATTGGCCAATGATTAAATTAATGAAGATTGATGGGCCTGAGTATCATTATTTCCTTGCATTTATTTATGGCTGATTCAATTTTGTTCTTTATTTTACCTGTGGGCTTGTTAGCATCATTCACATAGTAGGCAATTCCTGTTCAAGTGCACCATTCATTTGATTTATAGCAAATTATGCATCCCAGCCTAGTTTATCATCTATGCAAAAAGCTTTCCTAACTGAAAACAAACACAGAATCTTGCAGCCACATTATTTCTCAAATCACTGCTTACTTCATCGTTTCTCTTGCTTGAAATATTATTTGATATTCCTCAGAAATACGTCAGGTTTGATATTATGTCCTCTGCATTTCCTTGGCCCTATTCCATTTCTCATTTCCTGTAGTTTCCCCCCTTTTTTCATTTCTTGAAGTATCCTCAATTTTTACATTCTTATTTCTCTTACTACCCAGAGCACTTTTGTCATTTTTTTCCTCCTTCTCCATTTTTTTGTCATTTCTCTCCTTGCTTGATTATCTTTTCTCTACTATCATCTTTCTCCAGCACCCTTCAGCACAGCTTCTTGTAAAAAAAAAAATCATGGCATTAAAAAAAAAAAACCACCCACCTTTCTTCGCTTGAAAAGCAAAAGAATGACCAGGGTGAGCTGAAAAACTCAGAAATGCTAAAGGAGAACAGCTGTGTACTTAAATGGGACCTGGATGATCGTAGAAATAGTCCTCAACTTACAACCATTCATTTAGCGACAATTCAAAATTGTAACAGCCCTGAAAAAAAAGAAGACTTTTAATGGGTCCTCGCAATTAGGACCATCACAGTATCGTCATGGTTATATGATCAAAATTTGGGTGACAGGATTCCAAGTAACTGACCCAGCACAATTAAAACTCTGAGGCCTGGCGTTTCCTCAAAGTATGAATTTATTAGGCATGTCATATTGGGACAGCTGGTGACAACCCAACTCTGAAGGACCTGAGGTTTTCCCCACCCAATTCAAAACCCAAAGTTCTTGCTCCCAGACCACACGTCCGTCACATGGTCCAATCAGGTCACAGTCCCATCTCCAGTTGGCTCCCCAGCACCTGGTGAAAATGTTCTTGGTTCCCAGGAGAAAGAATTTTATTTTTCTAACCGGCCTTGCTGTGGCAGCTCTGAAGATACTCCAGTATGGCTTCAAGGTTGACACTGGATGCTTCACAATGGTTGCAATATCCTAGAGTCATATGATTGCCATTTGTGTCTTTCCCAGCCAGCTTCTGACAAGCAGAGTCAATGGGGAAGCCAAAATTGCTTAACAACCACACAATTCACTTAACAATTACAGTGATTCACTTAATAGTTGTGGCAAAAAAAGATATAAATCTGGTTGTAATTCACTTAACAACTGCCTTGCTTGACAGTGAAAATTCTGCTCCCAGTTGGGGTCATAAATCAAGGACTACCTGTAGGTGTTGATTAAGCTAGAGGTTGTTGGATTCACACAGTTTGCTAGGCCACAAATCATCATTAACTAATTACAGTGGTTGGTTAATCAAAAACGAAGAAACTCTTTTGTGAAGTAATGTGCAAATCTAGCTACTAATTCTGAAAAGTCCCTTTTGAAAATACGTTTTTCTTAAAACTTTTAAGCAAGAAGATAAAAACTAATAAAAGGCAATATAGAGTAAGGAAGAAAAGAAAAAGAAAAAGAAAAAGCAGAGAAAGCAAAAAAAAGTGCAAGAAAAGAAAAAAAGTTGAAGAAAAATTAAAAAAAGAAAGAAAAGGTTATAAAGAAGTGGCTCCCGATATTCTTTACAGAAGTTACAAGTACAAATCAATTTTAATCTTTCTCTGTCTAGAATTATATCATATTACTCTTCTTTCTATAATCTAAACTATCTAATCATCAAAACCATAAATCACAAGTTATTTTTTTTTCATTTTTATGCAAAAATCTATAAAAGGCTTTCAGTCCCCAATAAAAGTAGATTATGTCTTTTCTCTAATCAAAGAAGTTGCTTTATCCATTTTCAGCAAAATCTGTCAGCTTTCACCAACCATTCCTCCATAGTGGATACCATCAAATCTTTCCATCTCTGTGTGTATAGAAATCCTACTACAGTAATCATACACCGAAATAATCTTCCATGGGCTTTTTTTCTTAACCATTTATCCATTAATCCTAAAAGGAAAAAGTTTTGGCTCCAATCCAGTATTGATCTTTAAAATCTTCTGTATCAACCCTAACCTAAATCCAAAACTTTTAAAGCTTTTTTACTAAGCTTTTTAAAAACTTATATACATATAGTTTTATTAATTTATAATGTAACATACAAATATTAGGGAAATTAGGGAAGGAAAGGGGGAAATGTATAGTGGGGGAAAAAAGGCATTAAGATGTACGCTCAACTTTTTACTTTTTCATAATAATAGAAACTAGCCACGTCTGTAACAACAAACCTGTTTAATTGGTAAAACCCAAGATCACAGTTTAATCTTTTTCCATCTCAAGCACAAAGTCCAGAAGTGGTTTCCAAGTCAAAGTAAAGGTATTTGCATTTTTTTTCTTTAATAAGAGCAGTCAATTCAACTTAACTTTAAGTAACAAGCATAGCAAAATGTTGTCTCACCTTTCCAATGTACGTTTGAAGTGCCTTTATACATTCTAGATAATTTCTCTGGCATCATGTATCAAGTTCTGTCTTGATTGTCCTAAATGTTACAACACTAAGAATTCTTAAATTTTCTGTTTCATTCCTACTTTTCTAATAGAGGAAGCCTGTCTAATCTATATGGAGTTTTTTTTTTTAAATGCACGGCTAAAATCAAAATGGGTAAGCAAGACAGAAGCACATGTACATTAGCCATAGATAAACCCTTACTCAGAACAAGTGCTAGCTGCTGAGGAATTGTACTAGAATTATTGCTTGCTGTATGGGGCTACTTTTAAAGGACAAAACACAGCTTAACCCAGGGGTTAATAGGAGCCAGATTACACCAATCCTGCTTCCCTTGCATTACTTGCCAGCTTATTTCTGGCTTCCCTAGAGTGTGATAGATTTGACCTTTTAAAGCACGAAACATTTTGGCATCAGGTTATTTGAACAGCATCCAAAAAATGGTATCAAAAGTCCATTGCTTGAAGGTCATCTTCAGGGGTTTGGAGCTGCAGTTTGCTAAGCCAGATCAAGCTGGGCAGCGTTTGATATAATACCGAGCTATGGGATTTCCAACTCAGAAATCTCAGTTCTTTGGCTGTCTTTAAATACTTGCTTGGGTTCAGCATCCCAGATTTTTTCTTCTTTATGGATAACTTGTTTTTGTTTGTTTATGGATAACTAGTTTTACTCCCCCTCACCCCTAAATGTTTAGCTTTAGTTCATTGCTGTGCTTAGAAGTCACCTTCTGAGGCGACATTGTTCTAAAAAAAGCTTTCTGGATGTTAATGTTCAGAGCAATCCATAAAACGTAAGTTTTGTTTACAAAAAGGTAGGAAGTCAGATGTGTTTGACTTGGCAATGAAAATGGCCATTTCTTTTGCTTTGGGGAGAAAACTGCATTCTGCATCCAGCTAAAAACATGGTTTGTTACTGGCTGGAGACTTCTGCAAGCAAAGCCATAAAATCTGGTTTTCACATCACGCTGGCCTAATGATTTGAAACCAGTGGTGGGATTCAAATTTTTTACTACCAGTTCTGTGGGTGTGGCTTGTTGGGCGTGGCAGGGGAAGGATACTGCAAAATCTCGAGTCAGAGGTAGGATTTGCCAGCTCTGAACTACTCAAAATTTCTACTACTGGTTCTCCAGAATTGGTCAAAACCTGCTGAATACCACCTCTGTTTGAAATGCAAAATAAATAAATAAAACTTGGTTTTCACATTGCGCTGGCCTTAAAAAAGAAGCAAAATAAATAAGCAAACAACAAACAAACAAACAAATAAATATTAAAACTGATGTTCAGTGCAATCTCCCACCAGGTGGCTTTCAGAGGCAGTCACTCTGGCATCAAGGTTAATAGGCACTGAACTCTTTGACTTCCAAGAATTGGTCCGATTTTTTTTGTCTTAAGACAGCCATGGTGATAGCCAGCACCAAGCACAGAGCTGGCCAAGTTTTAAGTACCAGAATGCAGCTTTTGTTCTTCATATGTTCTGTGAAGTGAATTGATGATTAATGGATCTGTTGAAAAGGGATTAAATAAGGTCTGGAGGGATATTTGTAATAGCAAAGAGAGGAGAGATAGCAAGCTTTTCTTTATAACTGTTGAAAAGAAGGTCAGACATTTATTTTTCTTGATTCTTGTTCTTTTAACTAGTCTTTCTCTGCTTTTCTGCTTTGCTTTTTCACTTTCTTTTTCCTTCCTTCCTTCCTTCCTTCCTTCCTTCCTTCCTTCCTTCCTTCCTTCCTTCCTTCCTTCCTTCCTTCCTTCCTTCCTTCCTTCCTTCCTTCCTTCTTTCCTTCCTTTCTGCCTGCCTGCCTGCCTTCTTTCCTTCCTTCCTTTGTCCCTCCCTCCCTCCCTCTTCTCTCTCTCCCCCTTCTTTTCTTTTCTTTCCTTTTTTACTCTTTTCTTTCTTTTTAATTTTTACTTATGTACAAATTTTCAATATAAACAATAATAGTAACCAAAAGGATTAGTAATAGTAATAAAAATTCAATTTTTATTACTATTACTAATCCTTTTGGTTACTATTATTCTTTATATCGAAAATTTGTACATGGTACCATACCCAAAAATCTGGGATGGCACTTAGAAAATCTGTGCATTGACCAAATTTCTGTCTATCAATTACAAAAGACCCACTGCTTGGATCTCACATATACTATGCTGATATATCATAACATCTTAGGTTCTTGATAATGTCAATATGTATGAAAGCCAACTCCAATTAAAGAACTGGCAGCTGTGATGTTACACATGTGAACTGTATAATAAAAAGGAATAGCATCAGCAAGATGTACACCTTATCTGCTTTCAGACCTTTAGAGAAGCAAACCATTATCCATTAAATATTTGAAAGCATGCCTGAGTGAATAATTCAGTAATGATTCTCAAATACATCAGCTCGGATTTTTCCAAATTGGAGGCTAATGGTTAAGTAAGTCTATATCAGGTTTACTATGAAGCACTTTCAAAGCAGTTAAGAATATAATGAACTCAAACACACTAGGAAAGTTACTCCAAACTGGCTTAGTAGCATCACTTTTAGGACAAGGGGCCAACTTTAACATTTGGTGGTGGTGGGTCAGACATCAAGTTTTATGTGAGAGAGCATGCTAATTGTGGGGATATGGCACATATATGGGTGAAGTCAATAATTTCTCTATTATCCCTGAGTTGTACCCACAGCTGTTTCTTCTTCTTCTTCTTCTTCTTCTTCTTCTTCTTCTTCTTCTTCTTCTTCTTCTTCTTCTTCTTCTTCTTCCTCTTCCTCTTCCTCTTCTTTCTTCTTCCTTCTCTCCTCCTCCTCTTCTTCCTTCTTCCTTCTCTCCTCCTCCTCTTCTTCCTCCTCCTCCTCCTCCTCCTTCTTCCTTCTTCCTTCTCTCTTCCTCCTCCTCCTCCTCCTCTTCTTCCTTCTTCCTTCTTCTTCCTCCGCCCCCTCCCCCCTCCTCTAACTTCTTGCAAGATGCATTCTATCTTCCAATCTAGGGGTGAACAGAATGATGACCCCAAATCACTCCCTGGCTTCAGTGCGTAATGGAGGACCCTAATAAATGTTCTCCCCATTCATAGTCCAGGAGTAAAAACGTTTGTCATGAAGCACCAATATCTGGAGTCAAATAATTGTGTAAAATATCAGGTAAGCCATGCAAGTTAAATAGAACATATATAGGCTGGAATTTTATGGGTTTTTTTTCATGTGGCTCCTGAAGGATGCTCTTCAATTATCTTTTCTAATGGTATGTTATGGTTTTTATTCTTTGGCTTTAATAATTATATTATTATTAAGTTTGCTACTTGTTGGTTTCTTATATTAATAATAAGGATATTGTAGAAGATCAAGAGAGGTGCAGACTTTACTTAAAAGTTCGGAACAGTCATCACTTTCTCTACAACCTGTCTTTTCCTTATGCGTTTTAACTTAATTGGTTTCCTGTATTTAAATAATACTTTCTGCATCTATATTTAGCAAAGGAGAAACACAGAAATGGAATTGGTCATTACAGACTGCTTAAGATCTCTCCACCTTACCTTAAATAAACTTCCTTTGGGGATCCCCCCCTCCCTTTCTTTATCTGGTGCTCTTAATAGCCACATAGCAGTGCATTTAACTAATTAGGAATTTAAACCACTGATTTTTTCCTGCGCAGAATTCATTGGGTTTCCACATCACTGTTAGGTTTTGTCACATTAATTGGAGGTTCTGGATAGGTTGACAGATTTAGATCTGTGCCATCTTCACCCAGATGAGAACTGCATAATTCTAATACATCTCATCCAGCTTTTGGGATAAGTGGAACTTGATACATTTCCGTGGCAATCTCTTTTTAGATCCCAATCCCCACCTATTACCATAATTGCTGGAAATAATTAGAAGGGGAAAACTTACATAAAGACAGCAACGCTGGCAAACCAGACATTTCAGTTCAAATGGTGCATAGACTCTGGAAGAGGTTGCAAATGGAACAGAATAATTAAGTGTTCTGGCAACATAAAATAGATAGGCAGTGGGTTTTTTTTTCCCCAAAGATAAAAAGTTTGCTAAGCATTTCAAGCAAAAACATTGAGGTTAAATGACAAATCTATATAAATGTTTACCTTTAATTTAAAAAAAAAGATACCTCCAAAACAGTGGTGGGATTCAATTTTTTTTACTACCGATTCTGTGGGCGTGGCTTGGTGGGTGTGGCGTGGCTTGGCTTGGTGGGCATGGCTTGCTGGGCATGGCAAGGGAAGGATACTATAAAATCTCTGTTCCAACCACACTCCAGGGGGAAGGTTACTGTAAAATCCCCATTCCCTCCTCACCCCACTAACCTGTTTTCCAACTCCATTCTCCTGTGCAGGGCAACAAAAGAAGACCCAGCCGATCAGCTGGGAATCAGGAGGTAGAGAATAGATTGGGGCAGGGCCAATCACAGGTGATATTTGCCAGTTCTCCAAACTACTCAAAATTCCTGCTATCGGTTCTCCAGAACTGGTCAGAACCTGCTGAATACCACCTCTGCTCCAAAAGATACCATTTGGGTTGTTGCATTGAGTGTTAAATTTTAAAATGTATCTTACTCGCATTTCCTGATTCTCTGTACTGGACCACTTATCATTATCTCAACTGATATACCAACTATGTTAGGTTAAGATAAAGATCCTCTTATAACTCACGATCCATGGCAACTGGATTATAAATCAACATCTATCAAATTATGTGAAATTTCTTTGTCTCTCAAATTTATGTAGCCGTCCATCTCTCAACAGGTGACTCTGGGAAGCAAACAACAAAGTTAAAAACAGGTGGTTAATAAATACTAAATAATTAATTTTGTAGCAGATGCCACTCAGAGTAACTTTTTGTGAGATGGGCGGCCATATAAATTTTAAAATATATTTATTATGTTTTATTAATGGGAATAAAGTGCAAAACAGAAAAAAAAACAGAAAAAAAAAACATACACCCAGCAGTAACAACAACAAAATTGTGTACAAAAAAAGGAAAAGAAAAGAAAAAAAAACCTGACGTAAACATCCAATATTAAATACATATTAAAAAAAAAATCCATCCTGCTGGATGCTGAAAAAAAACTCTGATAAATTCTTCTCCTCTTTCATAGTAAGTCTGCAAATACCGTGTTTCTCACAAAATAAGGCCGGGCCTTATTTTTTTTTTTTTGACCCCTGAAAAAATGGCTAGGCCGTCTTGTTGGGGGTGACTTAATTTCCTCCCCCACCTAAAGTGCCCCATGCGCATTCACCTCTCCACGAGGCCGCTTCTATCGGCCGATTGAAGCTTTCCAAAGGCAGAGTCACCAGCCGCTTTGGGGCAAGGCGTGGCTGCCCACGTCCCCTCACCATGAGGCAGTTTCTTTCGGGTGATGGAAGCTTCCCAAGGGCAGTCACCAGCTGCTTCGATCGGCCGGTAGAAGCAGCCTCATGGCGAGGGGAATGTTCTATCGGTAGTAGATTGGGGTATTCTAGCCTAGGCTACCTCCAGGGCGCTCCTAAAGGCAAGTTTTCTCCCCCCCTGCCCTTCCCCCAATTTCTCTTCACCTCGTGTAGTTCTAACGAATGATGTGAGAAATGGCGGGGAAACGCATGGTTTAAATAGGCCTAAATTTTGGGGGTGCGGTTTAATTTCATCTCATGCCTAGAAATCATGCTGGGCCTTCCTATTGGTGGGGGCCATATTGTTGGATAAAACAGGGTAGTTATAAACTTTCCCATCCTTATTTAATAAGAAAAAATATTAGTTAGATAAATATTTCAGACAAGGAGGTCTCTATCTAATAATCGAAATGACCTAACATCTAATATATATCAAAAGTGAAAGAAAAAATAAAAATATTTTTATAGACGGCCATATAAATACCATAAATAAGTAAGTAAGTAAGTAAACAAATATATATTACAATCATTAAGAGCCATGGTGGCGCAGTGGTTAGAATGCAGTACTGCAGGCTACTTATTCTGACTGCTGGCAATTTGGCAGTTCAAATCTCACCAGGCTCAAGGTTGATTCAGCTTTCCATTCTTCAGAGGTCAGTAAATGAGGACCCAGATTGTTGGAGTCCAGGTATGCTGACCCTATAAACCGCTTACAGAGGGTTGTAAAGCACTAAAGCGGTATATAAGTCTAAGTGCTATTGCTATAGCTATTAAAAACCTACAAAGAACCCTAAAAGACAAGGGGTATTAAGTGAAGGAATGCTAATAATGTATGTAGCCACCTTACTAATTTACCAGTTCCCTGGGTTCCTCCTTGTGAGACTTTCAGAAAGTCTACAGTGATGAAACCATTCTCACTATGAGAGGAAGGCTATTCCATAAAATGGCTGCCACAGCAGAAATGGACCTCTTCACTTAAGGAACCAAAAATCAGGAACCAGCTCTTTTCTCTGTCTGGGCAGCAATCAAAGTCAAGATCAGGCAGCCTTGAAGGTGAGGGAGTGATCAAGGTAATTCAGCTGGTGCTGATCTCTCCCTCAAGCTTCTTTTCCAGCCCTCGTAATGTACCTGCCTATATGTTTAAAAAGCGTACAGAGTCTGGAAATGTTCAGATGCTGTGGTTTGCTGAAAAAAAGAAGTTGGGAGTTTTCCTTTTTCCACCCAACAACTCTCGGGAGAGGTAATCTGCTTTTGGCAAGGTAAAAAGCATCGGTTCATTTGCAAACTTCATTAGAGTGGGTTTCTCAGCTAAAGAGTCCAAATTCTGACATGCTGATCTGCTCTGCTACCTGTCCCCCATGCTTTGCTTTACAGGCTGAAGTGGGAGGCCCAGGCACAATGCCAGACAATTTTTCTTTTTTGTGGTTTTCTCTTCACTCCAAACAATACTTACTCCTTACTGGCAAAACATAAATGGCACAGTTTCAGCAATCTGAAAGCTAGAAAAGCCTCAAGCTGAAGATAGATGTGGATAACAGCCAGGCAGGCTTTAAGAAGAAACAAATATAGAGCAGGCTAAGAAGAAGAAAAAAATCTGCACCAGCTAGAATTAACTTTATCAGCTAGATTTTTGACAGGAAATGTCCAGTTTTTCCATTACTGGAAGAATAAAGAAGAGCAGAATATAGATCTGCTGTATCTGGGCTGCAGAAATCCAAAGGACCTCTAGATGGCAACTAAGAAATAAGGGGGGGAAATTCAACCTTTTGCTGCCAACTAGACACCGCCCCAAATCTGCTGTGCATGACAAAATGGACCTGCATGAAGAGTGTGACATATTTTATTATGTTCATTTAGTTTCCTGCTGATTGTACTTCCAACACTCATATGATTATTGAAGCTGTTTTTTAAAAAACAAAACAAAACAAAGAGCCAGTATTGAAAGACCTCTGAACCTAAATGTAACTGATATCCAGTTGTTTAACCCAACGTGCAAATAAAGAAGAACAGTGCATTTTCTAAAAAACCTCAGGACAAATACAGCAAGAAGAAGGGATTTGTATTTCTTCCAGAAATCTCATTGGTGGGGTGGGGAAATGGAAGGATTGCTTTTCATAAGAATAAAGACTGCAAAATGCATAGCTTTTTGCTATGTACACAAATACCAAACCAGAAAATGCAATTCAAATCTATACATAGTTTGTTATAAGCAAGGTTGTAGTCAAGTCTGCATATTAGTGATCCCTGTGTACAGATCAACTGCAGTTATTGATCATCTTCCTCAATTATTTTTTATCCTCTGGATCCTTCTAGATCCTCCCTTTGTCCAAAGTGTTGGAATCCTGAATGGAGGCCTACAAATATCACATCTTTGAATGCTGTCGTCTTTGGCTGCTGCCGAGAGTGGTTTCTGGCTGCAGGCATTCACTTTTGGACTATGGCACATTGCAAGCTAGACATGTCTTAAGTGGCACAAGGAAAGCCTATTCCAAAGTGGTGAGAATTGACAGCTTGTCCAGACACAGGTTCTTGTGCTTCCAGTTAAGCAGTGTCACAAAATTCATTTTCACCTTCTTGCTCACTTCCAGAATAATCAAAGCTTGGCAATCAGTATTCAACAAAAACTGTGAATATTGAAGTAGCAAAAATTAGTCCTTCTTCTGCTTTCCCACAAGTTTTTAATTGTCATTTTGGTTTGCCACAGTTTGCTACTTTGGGCTTTCAACATTGGATCTACTTGTCTCCACTCTTCACCAACTAGAAGTATTCTTCTCTTTGTTAGAACACTTAAAGTGTTATTTTCCCCCGTCTTTCTTCTTTGGATCCAATAATGAAAGACAATAAAAATACATTTTAAGAAATCTAACATATAGGAGGGTGTATAAACTTTGGCAAAATTGTCCCAGAAATGCTTTTTCAAAGAGAAACTAGACTTCTTTTTTTCTTAAAAATGTTTTGCTTCTCATCCAAGAAGTTCCTTCAACTCTGACCGAATGGCAGAGGATGGAAGGATTTATATTTCTTGCACTCATCTGCTTGGTAGCATTCTTTCTGAGAGTCGTTGAGACCACATAAAGGTTTATCTATGTCCTTCAAATTGCCTCAATGAGTCTCAGAAAGAATGCTAACAAACAGATGAATGCGAGGTATATGAATCTTTCCTTCCTCCACAGTTCAGTCAGAATTGAAAAACCTTCTAGGATGAGAAACAAAATGTCTTCAAAGTCCAGTTGCCTTTTGGGAAAAAAAAACAAAAACACTTTTGGGACAACCATGACCTGGATGATCGAGGATCTCTATCGACATTTGACAAAATTCTTCTACTTGGTGAAGAAGAGTTGGAGAAGAAAGCCAAAGCAGCATGCAAGAAAAAGAAATACTAAAATAATCAAAACAGGGACAATGAATATATATTGCAACAGGGCCAATTTGGATAGACAGTGGATAGATAGTCATAAAAAGTCTAACATTTCTCCAATGCACTTTTTCAGTGCCAACTCTTCATCTCTTTTGAAAACCTAGTAGAGAAAAGGCAACTATATGAGATGGCAAGCTTTTCCACAGGAAGGGTGATGCTACAGATTAAGCTGTGCTCTGTAGGCCCTGTAGGTGGAATCCCATTGAAGGTGGACCTCAACAGCACCTCTCCCAGATCTCAACAGGACCTCTCCCAGGCATCATAGCATGGGCTGATTCACTTTGGAGCAGGAGGTCATGGAGCTGGATAGGCTCCAAGCTATTTTGAGTTTGTGATGCTATTTTAAAGGTCGGCCGCCAAGCAATGGATGTAGAACCAGCAATGCATTTTACACTTTGGAAACAGGGATCTTGTAGGACCAATTCTGTATAATCACCTGAGGTCAAAGGGCAGGTCTGCTAAATGATAATAAGCATTACTTCCTATGCTTCAGTTATTCTTAGGAAAGAGCTATGAGATTGTAATGTATATTGTACTTCAAAATGCATTAAGCCTGATCTGTTCTATTTGAGGCCTCGCTTATTTATTTTGCTATGAGACTCTGAACCTCTGCACTAAGTTCCTTCTCTAATGGCGCTGTTTTTTTCCTACTTGAGATCTACATTTTCTTGGTAGTAACATGCTGAGATATGGCTTCAAGCCACTATTGGATTTAGATGAGTGCTAGCGGTAGCTAGAGACAGAATTAGAAGTGGGCTTGATGGAACTGTGTTTCTCTGCATAATAAAATTTTCTGTAAAGATTTTAAAATGAAAGTACTCTGATTTTGGCGCTCTTAATGTGTGAATCAAAAAGAAAGGAGAGGGAGAAATGAATAGTTCCTTCTCAACAGCAATCAGTATCGCAGTTTGGAGCGATATTTTGGTGTAGTGGTCAAGGTATGAGCTAGAAACCTCCCGTCTGGGTGTCTCTGAGCCAGTTACTAACTACTACTACTTGAGAAAAAGGCACTGGCAAACCACTTCCGAAAAATTCCTGCCAAGAAAATAACAGAGGCTTGCCTAGGCCTCCTGACCAGGAGTCAACAGTAACTTGAGGGTATTGTGAAAACCTCCCTTTTTACAACCTTGTAATCCCGTAATTCGGGGTAGAATCAGGGTGACTGGATGGAGCTGAGCATTTACTGGCCAGATGCCCTTCCTGACACCTATGTGGAGTTCGTAGCAGATATTTTTTCTAAGTTGAAGGATGGGAGAGAGAGAAGGAGGACAAGACAGGACAAGACAATGCCAGGCCAGATCAGATTAGACTAAACCAGACCAGATAAGATGCCAACCCTCCTGGGTAAACCAGTCAGGAAACTTAACTATAGGAGCTAAATCTACTTTATGGTAAAGCTGTATAACACATTCCTACAAGCCTGAAGGTACAAACTTCTTACCCTCTTCTTTTAACTTTTTGCTCCATTAGAGTGGGTCCTTTCTTAGTTTTTTTTCTTCTTCTCTCTGATCATTCAGTGACTGCGAACTCCGAACACACTTATCTGATCCCTTCTCTAGGCAGCATCCGTTCTCACCTTTCTTCAAGGTCATCCATGTATTCCATTACAGAAGGCATCATATGCCCCGATTGCAAAGTTACTGATGATACTGGCCCACAAATGCACACTGGCAACTCCAGTTTCAGGAGGGTCCCTTACAAAATAGTGATGTCCCCCCTTCAACATTAGCAGCCGGTAGCAGCAACTCTGAGGATGCAGGTTAGTAACCTGCAAGAGAAAGCAATGAGCCGCCACGGTTCCAAATTTCCCTGGGCATCCCAACACATTACCTTTCCTCAGCATGAGAGCAGCTATAACAATGACACCCACTCACAACCAGCTACTACTAGCAAAACTAAATTGAGAAGAAGGTGAGCCCTATTCAGAGTGAACAGCTGCATCTGAGAGTTTTCTTTGGGAATTTGGGTCCCAGCAGCCAGTCTGTCTTATTAACATGCTACCCTGCAGTCTTTGAACTGTCAAGGAAGTCTATCAGCATAAAATGTGCTGGCCTAACTGCCAAGTGCTATCATACTGGAATAAAAGATTGACAACAGCCTGGAGGGTTAGGCAGCTTGCAAAAGTTAATATGCCTTGTTTTGAATTTACTGGTTGGGGAATGCAAGGAGGGGTGGGGGGTTAGTAGAAGGGCTGGAAAATCAGGTTGTGAATCATATTTATTAGCAAAAGAACAGAGTGAGACCCCTGGGAGATGAAGCAATGACTGCAATGGGAAAGTGGTATCGCCAGACCTTTCTGCAAAATCTATCCTTTCCTGACCACCCACCAGGCTACAGATGGGACTTTGTTTTTCTATTCAAAGAAGAAGGAAGATACATGACAGGAAAAAAAACAGTCTTGGGTGTTGCCGAACACCAAAAACATGTTATGTTGAATATCTGCACTTTTGGGTAAAGTTGTACAGGATATTCATTCATTTGAATTGCTACGTTTGAATTAGCATCCTGTGGTAGCTGATGGTTCCCTCCTTTAGTTATATAAAAAAGTCACTCTCCATGGAATATTTATGATAAAGATAGGCCTCAACTTACAACAGTTTGTTTAGCAATAGCACTGAGATTTATATACCTCTTCATAGTGCTTTACAGCCCTCTCTAAGCAGTTTGCAGAGTCAGCCTATTGCCCCCAACAATCTGGGTCCCCACTTTACCCACCTTGGAAGGATGGAAGGCTGAGTCAAACTTGAGCCTGGTGGGATCTGAACTGCCAAATTGCAGAAGCTGTACAGTACAGTACCACTGCGCCATCGTAGCTCACTTAGTTTAGTTTAGTGACCGTTCCAAGTTAAAATGCTACTGAAAAAAAGTGATTTATGACTGATTTTCACAGTTATAACCTTTGCAGCATCTTATGATCATGTGATCAAAATTCAGATGCTTGGCAACTGACTCATATTTATGACCTTTGTTGTGTCCCGAGGTTATGGGAATCACCTTTTGTGACCTTCTGACAAGCAAGGTCAATGGGGAAGCCAAATTCATTTAACCAACCAGGTTACTAATTTATCAGGTGCAGCGATTCACTTCACTGTGGCAAGAAAGGTCATAAAATGGGCAAAATTTAACAACAGAAATTTTGGGCTCAATCGTGGTTGAGGTCTACCTGTATTGTTTATTGCCCTGGGAGGAATAACCCTGTGCTTTTTCCTTCTCCCATTGCCCTCTCCGTCTTTCAATGTATTGGGCCTCCTTATTGCTTGATCTGATTGGCCACAGCAAGTCATCCAACCCTTACTTAAGCGGCCATTGCCAATGCATTTTATTAAGTCTGAGTAGCAGATTGTGAACTTGGTTAGACTCAAGATGGTTCCATTCAATGTTTTAAACCCAAAAGGGATGCTTATTAATTTTGGATTTATTTCGCCCACACACACCATATAGACCTTTCCCCCAAAGTAATGCAGTTTTAATCAGGATCATCTGTTCCTCATGACTCACAGCTGCCTAGGATTTTTGTTTTGGTTGTGAAATTCTGCAGCAGGATTATTTTTGATGATTGGTTTAGCATTAAAGGGTTGGACAAAGTTTTCAGGGACGAACTTGGGATAGCTGCTGGGCAGAACTGATCTGTTTGTGGTTTCATTGGAAAATCTAGTCATTAACTTTGAGATTAACTGGTTCTTTTTCCTGGCTTTGTAGATGACTGGTGATAAGTTCAGAATCTTTGCTATAGCCTGCTGGAGATAGAAACAGAAGGGAGCAAGGCTTCTACATTCATAGCGGAAGGCAGTAAAAGGCTGTTTGTGGCATTCAGCTTGGCTTCAGTTAAAAGCTTTGGGAAAAAAAGGGGACAGCTACCTTGGAAGCTTATTGGCTAATTTTTTCAGTCTGATAGTCTATCACAGAACCTCAGAATTTATATCAGCCTTTTCCCGATGTGGCATGCTCCAAGTATAATCGGGATGCAGGTCTTAAAAGCCCCAATCAGCTTGTTGGTTGGGGATTTTAAGTGCTCTAGTAACAACAAAAGTAGGAAGGTTTTTAATTAGTTAAATAGACATCCTCTGTTAGGATCTCATGGTGGCTTACACAAGAGTCTATTGTGATTTCATTGGTTCGATAACAACTCTTAGGTTAAATAGAGAGGGAGAGAGCGAGGGAGGGAGTGGGGAAGGGAGAAAGGGAGAGAGGGAGGGAGAGGAAGAGAGGGAGTGGGGGAGGGAGAGAGGGAGGGAGGGACAGAGCGAGGGAATGGGGGAGGGAGAGAGGGAGGGAGAGGGAGAGGGAGAGAGGGAGGGACTGGGGGAGGGAGGGAGAGGGAGAAAGGAAGAGAGGGAGGGAGAGGGAGAGAGGGAGAGAGGGAGGGGGGGAGGGAGAGAGGGAGGGAGGGACAGAGTGAGGGAATGGGGGAGGGAGAGAGGGAGAGAGGGAGGGAGAGGGACAGGGAGAGAGGGAGGGAGAGAGGGAGGGAGAGGGAGAGAGTGATAGAGCGAGGGTGGGAGTGGGGGAGGGAGAGAGGGAGAGAGGGAGGGAGAGGGAGAGAGGGAGTGGGGGAGGGAGAGAGGGAGGGAGATGGAGAGAGGGAGGGAGTGGGGGAGGGAGGGAGGGAGAGGGAGAAAGGAAAAGAGGGAGGGAAGGAGTGGGGGAGGGAGGGAGAGAGAGAGGGAGAAAGGGAGAGAAGAAGGAGAGAGAAAGAGAGAGAGAGAGCAAATAGCCCCATCAGCCAATTTCCATGGCTGAAGACAGACTAGAATTTGGGTCTCCTCAATCCAAACTAATTTCTTAGAATCATAGGGCTGGAACTGGAAGGGACCTTGGAGATCTTCTAATCCATACCCCTGTGCAAGAATGTGCACAAGGAAGCCAGCACATGTAGGAGAATTGGATATGTAGGTGTGGTCACATGTTTGCTGAAACACCTGAATAGGGATGTTATGCTACATAGATCCAGACATGCACTGTGATGAAAAGTGCCTCCATTAGTTCTTCTCTAACTTGTTGTTGTTTTACTGCATTTGAGTCACAGTTCCTAGGCAACCTGGGAAAAGACAAGTAGGGAGCAACATGTTGCCAACATGTTTTGCCTTTTGCTCGCCTAACCAGGATTATCTATCAAGATAAGATTATGAGCTCTAATGAGTATGATTTACGTGTACCAGATCACACTTAATCCACCTTGGTGCCCACTGGGCTAGATTCACTGAACTTGCTGGCGCTGGCATCCAGACACAACCAGATAAGAGGTGTGATCTCTTGTCAGGTAAACTCCAACTGTATAGCTGAGGAGTTCACAAGACTCTTTAGGGCAGGGGTCTCAAACTCATGGCCTCACATTGTCATGTGATGTATTGTGACTTTTTTCCTCTTTGCTAAACAGGGGTGGGTGTAGCCAGTGTATGATGCTTTACAAAGTCTGCACTACTATTACTATTAACTTTCTCATCACTCCTTATCACCCATCCCCTCCCACTTGTGAGTGTATGACTGTAACTTTGTCGCTTGTATCCTTACGATTTATATGGAGTGTTTCCTTGTATGATTTGATTGCTTATTGTACCCTATAACTATCTTTAAGTGTTGTACCTGATGATTCTTGACTCTTGACAAATGTATCTTTTGCTTTATGTACACTGACTGAGAGCATTTACACCAAGACAAATTCCTTATGTGTCTAATCACACTTGGCCAATAAAAGAATTCTAATTCTAATCTGGCCTGCGGGCCACAAATTTGACACCCCTGCTCTAGGGAATGGCTATCATGTAGAGTTTTCCAGAAGAAAGGACAAGAATCAACATCTTTAAATGGTATGGAAACTGATAGACTTAGGAATCATGGACAGACTATCTCACAAAGATAAAAAGTAAAGGAGTCCCTGAGGTTTTTACTCTCTTAGTTGTAGCCAACATTAAAGAGCAGTGCTCATCTGCATTTCTTAAAGTCACTGAGACACCATTGTCCGAAGATGTTTCTAGGGTCATGTGGCCAGCATGACACCATGCCGCAGTACAATGTGTACTGTTACATTCCCACCAAAGTGGGGATATCTACATGCTTTCCAACGGCTAGATTGACAGGAGCTGAGGCAAGTGATGGGAGCTCACCCTGCCACATGAAGGTAGGACTTGAACCACCGGAGTATAAACCTTCTCTGGTGTCTTTTAAACTACTGACACACCACACCTCATCATCATTTCATAGGAGGTGTTTAAATAGGTGATTGGCCATCTCTTGTAATATGGTAGTGGTGGATTGCTGGATGTGCAGTGGAGCATCGGGTTTGGTTTAAATCAGTGGTGGTATTCACACTTTTTTACTACCGGTTCTGTGGGTGTGGCTTGGTGGGTGTGTTGTGGCTTGGTGGGGGTCGCTTGGTGGGGGTGGCAGGGGAAGGATACTGTAAAATCCCCATTTCCACCCCACTCCAGGGGAAGGATATTGTAAAATCCCTATTCCCTCCCCACCTCACTAACTTGCTTTCCAGCTCTGTTCTCCTGTGTAGGGCAACAAAAGAAGACCCAGCCAATCAGTTGTGACTCCAATCAGCTGTGACTCAAGAGGCAGCGAATAGATGGAGGCAGGGCCAACCAAAGATGGTATTTACTGGTTCTCTGAACTACTCAAAATTTCTGCTACAGGTTCTCCAGAACCTGTCAGAACTGGCTGAATACCATCCCTGGCTTAATTCCAATCCTTTCATTCTATGATGCCCTTCAGTTACCCTACTTTCTCTGTTTTGGGAATTGAGAGGAAGGGTATATATGGAGGGCAAACATGTTGAAGTAAACTTCCGGTGATAGATGACACAGGCCCAGATTGAAAAAACCTCATTTTTGTGACTTTCAGGAAATGGAGCTTTTGAGCCAAGTGCTGCACACACCCACTGCTGCACCTATGAGGTGGATGGGGTCTCCCACATCTGACAATCTGATGCAGTTTTCTATATGTGTTATAGTTCTGCACTGCAGCTATGCAGAATGTAAAATGTGGGTCGCTTTGTCCTGGAGGAGATTTCATCATATTCCTTTGGATGAATAAAATGTAGAGATGACATGTGACTTGTGACAGATTTGAAAGCTTTTGCCCAGACACCAGACAGAGGTTACAGGGAGAGTCAGCATTTCTGTCTGCTTCCTCTGTTGTCAGTGCCTTCTCGGAAGGATAGATCTTGCCCTTTGCCTTCCCCAGTGAGTTGACGGGGCTCAGAATGATGGCAACAAAAGATTGAAAACATGCACCCACACACGGACACCCACACTACACCCACACAGAGTGAAGCTTCTTAGGCTGGAATTCTTCCACTTACATAGATGCAATGAAAACTATCACGCTTTTGCTTTCCCTCTGTTATTGTGGAATATTTGATTTGTAATTTCAATAGCCGTGCTGTCTAAGAATGATGGGACCTGTGGCTGAACACCTATTTTAAAGGACAACACATTAAAGAAAGCTGATTAATCTGTTGATGGCATCATAATGGAGTCCCGTGTCTCAACAGTCTATTTTTAGACTCTTAGATAATTTGTCCTGTCTTCGACCTGTCTAGAAAGAGAAGGTTGTTAGAAGATAGTCAGATACAGTGGAACCTCGGGTCATGACCATAATCCGTTCCAGGAATTTGGTCGTGAACAGAAGTGAGACTGACTGCACATGCATCTACAATTCTGCACATCCGCAGCTATACTAATCGGCACCCAAGGAACTGATTGGGACCAGAAACAACAATTTCCCCAAAGTTTTGGTCATCACCTCTGAAAGGGAAACTTTCAGAGAGTAACTCATGCTCTTGTCACCTCACAGCTCAATTACTGCAACATGGCCCTGCTCTTGAAGACCACTCAGAAATTTCAACTGGTCTATCATACCTCAGTATGTCCATGTGACACCCTTGGCTCTGCAAACTGCACTAGCTGCCAGTTTGCTTCTGGGCTGGTTATGATCTGTAAAGCCCTTAATAGAGTGATGCCTGGTTATCTGAGGGACTACCTATCTCCTCTGGTGTTTGCCTGGTGATATGAACTAACAGGGTTGGCATGCTCCTATGTCATATCATCTGTTAGGACATGGGAAGCATGCCTTCTCAATCACAATGCTGCTCTTTGCAATTAATCCCCCCTGAGATCTGGATGGCTTCCACCCTGATGGCATTCTGGAAGTTCATTAAGAGCCTCACAAAGTAGACCAGACAGGAACTATGACCAGATGAACGAATTCTACCTTATTGTAAAGCTACATTAACAGGATCTCGCAAGTCTGAAAGTACTGTAGATCTCTCCCACTATTTCCTTTACAGCCTAAGAAAATAGGGAGGGTCTTTTCTTAGCCTCTTGTCCTACTGACATTCCTGCTGCAAATTCAGCCGCCTTTTGTCTGATCATCTCTTGATTGCCACTCTTTGTTCTGTCTCCCAAGATCATTCCCACATACCATCACAGTCTTAAAGACCTGGCTGTACTTGCAAACTCTGGACTAAGATGCCTAGAGCTCAGGGGTGGGATTCAAATTTCTTAACAACCGGTTCTGTGGGCATGGCCTAATTTGTGGGTGTGGATTGGTGGTCATGTGACTGGGTGGGTGTGGCTTGCTGACTGGGCATGGCTTGGTGGTCACCTGACTGGCTGGGCGTGGCTTGTATGTAAATATTGTAGATGTTTATGTAAATATTGATTTTTTTATAAAAAAAGAGCAACTTTTATCCAAAATCAGGCAAAGCAGCAGGCAGATTGAGTTGCTTGCAGAATCACAGATTCACTCACAGATCTACCTTTCTGCAATCTGCTGCCTGAATCTGCACTGAAAAATAGAAGCTTTGGTCCTAAGGAAGGTTCAGCTCTGCTCTCAAGCCACTTCTCTCCCCCCCACCCAACCCTCTGAATACCACCCCTGACTGGGCCTCAGAGAAGCCACCTGGGCAAAGGCAAAGCAGTACAACAGCGATTTAGATTAGCTAGAAAGCAAGAAACCCAACAATTTCCTGCTTTCTAGTGAATCTAAATCTCCCAGCACAGCTGATAGTCAGAACAGCTGATCTTTGGGGGGCGGGGGGGGGGGGGAGAGAAAAAAAAAAGTAAAAATAGCAACTTACCAAAAATTAGGCGAAGGCACAATGCAGGCAAGTTGGATGGTGCACATGCCAGGTAAGGAGTGACTGGGCAGGATGGGATGGGGCCAGCCAGTGGTGCAATTTGCTGGTTCTCCGAACTGCACAGAATTATAACAACTGGTTCTATAGAACTGGTCCAATCAGGTAGAATCCCACCCCTGTTAGAGCTCCTTATAACATTGGTTCGTATCTGTGTTCTGTCTTGGCGAGTTTCTGCACCTTGTTTTCTATTTTTATTTGTCCTTTATTAATCTTGTTTTTCCCGTTTATTCATTTATTTTATTCTGTCTGTTAAGTGGTGATGCCTTGTCGTTTATGGCTATGGATTGTGATCTACCATACTTGTCCAGTGACTTTTAAAAAAATTCCCTGTCTATGCTATAACTGATTGGCCCAAAGTTACCTAGCCAGTTTTCCCAACTAAAGGAGGACTAGAACCTGGACATTTGATTTTTACTTCAGTATTTTAACCATTACACCATGGTGGTTTTCATTTATTATAAATACAAATAACATGTATAGATAGAAATCTTGTTGATACTTGATAGTATTTGGTCTTTTTGCTAAAAAACAAAAGAAATGTTGCATGCATTTTGGGTTTTGATAATTAGAAATGTTTATGATTATGAACTATTGAATATTATTGAAAATTAGATCAAAAGGTTTATCTGTAACTGCATCAAAAAAAGTTGGAAGCCAATTTTTTTAAATTTCTTTTTTTATTCCTTTGTGTCTTTTCTTCACTATCTTTTTTCTTATTTTTTTTGGTTCTTTTTATATTTTTTCTTTTGAATTTAAGAAAGTATATATTAAAAAGGAAGATGAATGCAGCACATTTGGGTAATTAAGAAGTGTGTGTGTGTATTAAAACTAGAAAAGAGAAGATCAAGAATAGATGGAGACTGAATGAATATGGACTGAATACAAAAGGAAGTGACCAGTATAAAAGAAATACATTGGGCTGATTTGGTCATAGACAGGGTGAATTATGATAAAAGTGCAAAAGAAATATATAAATGAAGAATGAATGGATGGAGAAGAATGGGATGACCAAGGAAGTCATGGCTGGATGGAGTTGATGAGATTCTGAAAACAGGAATAGGTGAGGAGTTGAAAGAACAAAAGGTAAGGTATGAAGTGATGGATGGATGTGGCACATATGAAGATGGTTTTAAGGGTAGGAAAAAATGGAGAAGTATAGGAAATGGTGTTGTGTAAACTAGTTTTAGCTATATTTTCTGTTTCTTATTAATGTCTTTAATTTATTTGGCTGATTGCTTCTTAGCATTTTTCTGCATTTTGTGTGATTCATGCAGACATACATAAATACCCATTTTCTTATAACATGTTTATAAAAATGCATTTTGCAGAATCTCTATTAAAAACTGGACTTTCTTAAAAAAAATGTACCACTTAGATAAAGCCATTACCTATGATTTGTCTAATAACATCCCTGTTCAAAATCCAGTCAGATTTATAGTTTCTGTAGTCAATATTTAATGTTTCACCCTTTGATTATTGATGTAAAATGTAATATCTAAGAAGTTCTGGAATAGGTAATTGTCAGTATATAAGCAATTATGAGCTGGAATAGACATGGTAACAGGTAGCCAATGAGGACTGAAACATAATATTTGTTGTATGGTGCCATAAGTGATAGTTTGGAGCCTAGGTGTGACTTAGGCTTACTGGACTGTATATAAGAGTTAGTTTATCCTTGCATCTGTGTGTCCTCTGTACCCTCCTCTGAAATGACTCTCTCCTATGTAATGGCTTTCTTCTGTAATGACTTGCTTCTGAGAATATTGCTTCTATGTTCCTGATTTTGTATGCTGGCCTCTGCTCTTTGATATCGTATATAAGGAAGTTCCTTATGTAAATGAATCCTGCAGAATTATTTACTTGTGTGCTGGTCGGATGTGCTGCAAAAACTCTGACAATAATTAAACAGGGAGTTAGTGTTTTTAAAACAAAGCATACTGCTCCATGGAGATGCCTACACATTGATGGAACATACATTTACACTTAAAAATATAATGTTGCACACCAAAATGTGAATGGTGAAACTGAAGCCCAGAATGCATTTCAAATATTAAATGCTTAAGTTTAATCCCTAAGAGGAAAGTGACGTCTACTTGTTATAAAGTTTAATATTGGGTCTTTGATCTCTACAGCATTTGATTTGGGTTTCTTTTCCTTAAAACCAAATATGAAAAAAAAAAAATCACACTGAGGGCTGCAAGGAAGTGCAAACAGAACAGCTAAAATAAATATGTGCCTTTTTTTAAAAAAAGGTGGTTATATCATTTTATGTCTCTGTGTCATCAATAGAAAGTGACAAGACACAGAGAAAAAAAAAAGCCCAAATCAGGGATCACTAGATCCATCACCAGCAATACTTGAAGCCATGGAAGTTGTAGTCCAACACAACTTTTTCATGGAAACAAACCAGAGAAAAAAAGACAATACAATGGACTTCTTGCAATACGTCTGTCTGTCTGTCTGTCTGTCTCAGCAACTGTGCAGAATTTTTGGGAATCAGGCAGCATATAAATGTAATAATTCTTCTTCCTCTTCTTCTTCCTCTTCCTCTTCTTCTTCCTTCTTCCTCCTTCCTTCTTCTTCTCCCTCTTCCTCCCCCCCCCCCCCCTCCTCCTCCACTACCACCACCTCCACCATCATGCCATCCCAGTTACAGCTGCCACTTTTGTTCTGGATTTGTTCTATTTAGAAGTCCTTTGATCTGATATAAAAGGTGCCCAATGCCACACTCTTCCCAGAACAAATTCTAGCCTTTTTCTACCCAACCCCCAGAGCAATTTAATAGGTGATGCAGACGGAGTTCCCCAGCCATTCATTGTCAGCGGCTCTGCCATGTGGCCTCTTCAGTGAGTTTGTTTCACATCCACACTGGCTGATAAAAGCATTTCTGTCCTTTTGAAACCTCTGTTCCATTAAATTCTCCTCCAGTGGCAATGTCACATTCTTTTAAAGTAAAGTTAAAAACACACACCACACAATAGAGATGCAGCAACAACCATGACAAAAATAAAAAGATAGCAAGAATTAAGGCTGGGAAAGTTCAGCTTCATCTTGAACTGAAACGGGGTCATTTGTGCAGTTTAGAAGATGACTTTGTTCCAACAGGATTCCTCTGAAGTATCTCATTGCAAGATTTGAACCCCTCTCCTCCTCCTCCTCCTCCTCCTCTACCACCTCCTCCTCCTCCTCTTCCTCCTTTAGAAAAATGCAAGCCATACAGCATTAGTACAGGAAGAAATGATCAGACGTCCTCTCCTCAAGTGACTTTTACCTTTCAATATAATTAGAATGTGGTAAGAATGTTGGAATGACAAGATGTCAGAATTGGCCCTTCCTAAGTGGCTTTCCTAAGGCATTTCCTTTCCTATATGTGACTCTAAATGCAGAACCTGTTTTTAATTCAATGTTTATAGCTGCTTATCTTGCTACCAGGTGACTCCAAGGGTCTTACACCATCCATAAAAAAATATTTCCAAAATGGAAACATTAAAACATGAAGCATGTGGATGAGGTAATGAGATAATGAGATGGTCAGCTTCCAGTAATCCTAAACTCTGATAAGTTTTTCTGGGAATTGTTCAAATGTCCAAGGAATGAAACTAAATGGCGTTATTTATAAAGCATCCCTTTGCCACAGAAACCTCAGTTGTCCATAAGCCACAGGAACAGGGTCATGGAATTAGTGCCATCTGATGCCCTCTAGGGATCAAAACCCCCTGTCAAGATTATTGGCCGTGCTAGATGGCAGTAGTGCAACAAAATATGACTTATTGCATTGTTCCTTTAGAAGCCCCCTGTGATGACCCAGGGCGTGGCACAAAAGCAACAAAGTCACAAAAATAGGTAAAGTCCCTTTAATACTTCCAACTTGGCCCCCAATGTCCAGTTATCATTGGCTGGAGAAAAAACTCTCCCAAGAACAGTCTTTAAAGGGAAGAAATTCAGTCCGAACCCAAAGTAAATATAGATTATAAATAAAAAACCAACACAAACTACAAGCTGCAGCAATTAATGAGACAGGGCAAAATAAGGAATTGCAGACTTCCAAAAGATAACGAAACACACACAGTTGGGAGGACCCAGATAAGACGTGACAAATAGACACAATGCACGCCTTGCTTCCAGCAACTTTGCTGTGTGTAGTTTGCCTTTTTAAACAGTTTTCCCAGCTGCAGCTAATGAAGGGGATCAGGACCCTTTCCTCTCACATAAACCATTTAACTCACGTTGTTCCCTTCTCCATTCCTCCCTGCATGCCCTAGGAGGAAGAGGAGGTGGCCCTGGGTCTTCCTCTGAATTCCCTCTCCCTTGTTCTATCACTTCCCTGCTCTGCCCAGCCGGACTGTGCCCTTCCTCAGTTTCTTCCACAGCCACTAGAGCCACACTCCCACTCCCTGTCAGCTGCTCGAGCTCCCCCTCGGAATCAGATTCCAACAGGGGCATGACATCCCCACTGAATTTTGGATGAAGACTTTTAGGAATTTTAAAATGGAAAACTTATAGCTATCTGATATTAGGATACAGTGGAGGAAAGAGCCAATTTGAAGGCTGAATCTGTGGTTCTTCTAGGGCAGGGGTAGGGAACCTTGGCTCTTTTATCACTTACGGACTTCAACTCCCAGAATTCCTGAGTGAGCCATAAAAGGTTCCCCATCCCTGGCCTACTGGTTTTTCAGTTGTGGGGGAAATCAATTTTTGACTGGAATGGGATTGTTTGATATACAAATGTTATATATAAAGAATATATAAAGAATATGTCCTACATTTGTATATTAAACAGTCCCATTCCAGTCAAAAATTGATTTCCCCCACAACTGAAAAACCAGTAGGCCAGGGATGGGGAACCTTTTATGGCTCACTCAGGAATTCTGGGAGTTGAAGTCCATAAGTGATAAAAGAGCCAAGGTTCCCTACCCGTGTTCTAGGGTATTTGGGCCCTTGGCAATTGCTTAAAGATTTCAGTTGCTACCATTGATGTCTATTGGTATCTTTTGCCCATATTTAAATCACAGAGTGTATTCCCAAGAAAGTTGATATTTCTGTTTGTCTAGCTCTGTCTATGTGGTTGGCATCAAAACCTAGGGACAGATGACTGTAAATGCAAAGCCTACTTTTAATTCAGCATATATTTATTTTCTCATCAAGGTTTCATGAAGACAGCTCTTAGTTTTGCCAGCTATGGCTGCTTTGAAGTTGCACTCATTGCCAATGTAGTGGGACCTGTTGACAGTCAAGGGAGTGACAAAATTGCTAATGTGAACAAACTGACATTCACAGGTTGTCACATGCACAGTTGCACAAATGCACAAGGGTATAATGCTGAAGCTGTATGCAATATTTTAATCTCTCCCTTCATTGTATTGTGTATGATAAATAATTGATGACAATTATTAGAAGTAGTGTTTTTTTAATCATTATTTGTTCAGCAACCATTCAAACTTGCAATGTCATGGAATAAGGAACATTATGATTGGTCCTCAAAGTTGCATCCCTTGCAGTCATGTGATCATGATCTAGGGGTTTGGCCACTGGCCTGGATTTCTGATTATCACAATGTCCTGTAGTCACATGATCATGATTTGTAACTTTCAGTGACAACCTCCCACCAAGAAAGTCGTTGGGGAAGCTGGCAGGAAGTCAGAAGCACAATCACATAAAGTCTTTGCTTAATTATCTGCATGGGATATTACTTAATGATAATAACTGGGGGACAACTGGAACTATTGTTGCTAAGCCCTGCAGTCATATGACATTGCATTTTATGACCACATCACTTAACGATGGAAAGTGCAGTCTCATTTACTCTTGTTAAGCAAGAACTACTTGTAATTGAAGGCATAGCTCATTAAAAAAAAGCTCTTTTCTCATTTTTCTTTTTTTTCTTAGTATTTATAAATAATAACATAGTGGAGATTTTGGCATTAAGCTCAAAGATTTATACTTTTTTCATAGCATAAAAACAGTTCAGTATAATTTGCTTGCTATGTTTTATCTTTTATTAATGTTATATTGAGCATTAATTGTATCACTTCAGTAATTTTAATTGTCCATTTACTGATTTATGTCTTTTGGAATATCTTCTCTTTTAATTAAAAAAATGGATACTAGAAAACAGAATTATTCTAATATTTAAATAATTTAAGCCATGCTCTTCCAGTGATTTATACAGTAATCCCAATAAGGAAATGTGTCACCACTGAATAAATGAAGGAGGATATAAATTTACATAATGTATCCTACTTTTTTGCATAGTCACAAAGAATGAAAAAAATTGTTATAATCCAAATAACGATACAATAAATATCAACTAGCCAAAGCTAGAATTAGGTAATTTTGAGTTCACACAATTTATTCTCAAGGCAATAATTGTGGAAAGGAACCTTCCAGGCTGCCTCTTCACTTTATTTTTTCATAAGAAGTCTTTTTTTTAAAAAAAAGGTTGAACCAGACAGTCTCTCAAGCAGAAGATGATACCATCAAATGGAGGCATCATGTCTCTTAATCTACAGAAGACACAGTTATCCTCATGGATCCTCCTAAGGCAGGTTTAAAATATCATCTCCTTGCATTGTATGAATTAGTCTGCCTTAATACTATGACTCCAGTTAAAACAATGTTGCATCCTGTTGCATCCTCCTCCTTCTCTCTTGGAGATGATGAATAGAAAGGAAGAAAAACAGGGAGGATTTGAGATTAATATCCTCTGCCTTGTCTTCTTTCTGGCCAAGCCATTTTTGTATATTAATACTAATACTGTAGTGTACTGTACTATACTATACACTATACTATACTATACTATACTATACTATACTATACTATACTATACTATACTATACTATACTATACTATACTATACTATACTGCTCCTATTCCTGCTCTAGTTCCTGCCCACTTAGCAGTTTGAAAGCATGCATTTTTGGGGGTCTTTTAATGTTCCCATAATTTATTTATTTATTTTATTTATCAATTGATCTTCTATACTGCCCACTCTCCCGGCGGGACTCAGGGCAGTGTACAGCCGAATAAAAATACAGACATAAATACAATATTTAAAATAGAATTAAAAGAATTAAATAATTGGCTGAAAAATTAAAACTATCAAAGGTTAAAAACTAAAAAAACATTTAAAATCAATTAAAACCCTGCAAATAACTCTAGGCCAGACCGGCTTGATGGAATAAGTGGGTCTTCAGCGCGTGCCGGAAGGTTAATAGGTCAGGGATGGTCCTCATCTCCGGGGGTAATTCGTTCCAGAGGGAGGGCGCTCCCAGAGAGAAGGCCCGCACCCTCGAAGTCACCAGCCGTCCAGCCGGTGGCACTCCGAGGAGGCCCACCCTGTGGGAGCGCACTGGCCGACGGGAGGTTGATGGTGGCAGTAGGCGATCCTGTAAGTACCCAGGTCCCAAGCCATGAAGCTCTTTAAAGATGACCACTAACACCTTGAATCGCACCCAGAAGGCCACCGGGAGCCAGTGCAGCTCGCGCAAAAGTGGCATAACATGGGAGCTCCGAGAAGCCCCCAAAACTACCCACGCGGCCGCACTCTGCACCAACTGGAGCCTCCGGATGCTCTTCAAGGGGAGCCCCATGTAGAGAGCATTGCAATAGTCTAGGCGGGAAATGACAAGGGCGGATATGTCCATGCGCAGCGCATCCCGATCCAGAAAGGGTCACAACTGGTAGATCCTAAAAAGCCTCCCTGGCGACGGCCGCTTTATGATCTTCTAACGACAGCTATACATCCAGGAGGACACCCAGATTGCGAGCCCTCTCCGTGGGGGCTAGAATTTCCTCCCCCACAGCCAGCGATGGAGTTAGCTGGCTGTATCGGGGCACCGGAAAGCACAGCCACTCGATCTTGGCCGGGTTGAGCCGAAGCCTGTTTCGCCCCATCCAACCCCGCATAGCCTCCAGGCACCGGGTCATCACTTCCATGGCTTCGTCAGGGTGGCCTGGGGTAGAAATGTACAGCTGAGTATCATCAGCGTATTGATGAAACTCTACCCCAAAGCCACGGATGATCTCACCCAGCAGCTTCACATAAATGTTGAACAGTAAGGGCGAGAGCACCGACCACTGAGGTATCAGGGTGGAGTCAGGGCAACTGAATGGACTGAGTGTTTATTGGCCGGATGCCCTTCCTGTCACCAATGCAGAGTTGATTTTACTCATTGGGCCCATAGAGAGAAATATCTACTGCTCCCTAGGATTGAATGCACAGTGAAGTGAGAGCTCCACCTCTAGGCCACTGTACCACTCTTCAACAGCATGCAAATGTGAGTAGATAAATAGGTACTGCATCAGTGGGAAAGTAACAGCATTCTGTGCACTTTTGGCATATAGCTATTCTGGCCACATGACCATGGAAATATCTTCTGACAATGTTGGCTTCCTTGACCAAGAAATGGAGATGAGCATCACGCTCTAGAGTTGGATATGACTGGACAGGGAAATCTTTACCTTTATCCTGATATGCTAAGGGAAACCCTGGAAAGAACAGCAGGAATTATATAGCAAAGCTGGGCATTTTTGTCACGGATAGTTTGAAGCTAGGTGGTCTAGAAAGAACCATTAGGGCAAACTTTTAAGATAAGAGAGGCAGAGCTTGCTTTAACGGATTACAAGTTAGGCTGGTTGGAATGAGTAAAAACCTGTCAGCTTTTCTGTTGTGTATTGGCAGCCTCGCTTTTTTCCTAGACATATTTCACTTTTGTCAAACTGAAAACATACTTGTTTTTTGATGGGTACAGTGAGAACTATCCAGTTTGTACATTGTACTCTGAAGACATATTGTTCCAAACTCCCAGAATCTTACAGTCTTCGGGTAAAGGCTAATATTTTCTACACAGTGTTGAAAGTTCTCTTGAGCACAAACAATTTGTTAGCCAGGAATGAAGGAGGACTTCCTCCCCCTCTGAGTTTAATGCTGGTGGTTACTACTGATGAGATTCAGAGCTAAAATAAAATAAAACTACACTAGGGTTGTAGTCAGCTTGGCTTGGGATAATGTTGGCTTGATAATCAGATTTCTGGAGGCCATGCCTCAAGCAATTAACTGATGTGTAAAGGGCATATTTTGAATAAGAACTGCTACCCTAATGTTTTATGAAATCAGAGGTAAAAATAGAGAGTGCTGTTCATGTAAAATAGCACCAATAACATAGACAATAATTAGATAATTATTAGAATAGCTTCTTTAAGGCAAATTTCTCACTGCCACCAAATCGTATAACTTCTTTTGGAAGCTATGTGAAGCTGATTCGCATTATATATTGAATATAATTAATAGTAATAATAATACTGTGTCCAATTCTTGTTATCACAATACAAAAAAGGTGCTGAGGCCCTAGAAAGAGTGCAGAGAAGAGTAACAAAGATGACAAGGGGTCTGAAGACTATATCATATGATGTCCCAAAGGCATTTTTTTCAAAAGGCAACTGGACTTCCTTTTTCTTTGAAGACGTTTCGCTTCTCTCTCTCTCTCTCTTTTAAATTCTTTATTGAAATTCAAAATATTAAAAAGTTTACAAACATTTCTATAATAGACATGTCAATACCTTTCAACATCCTTTTCTTGACAGTACAATAAATACAGTACATACAATTAATACTTGACAGTTGTTTATAGTATTAGTAATACTAATTCACAGTGCCTTAATAATATGAATAAAAAGTGATTCATATACAGTATATAGGTCGATGGTTCAGAATAGAAAAATAATATCATATTAACACTAAGTACATATGTATATCTAAAAAAGATCAGAGATAAACCTATATAATTATAGTCTATGTACTTGAAAAAGTACATAGTTGCCTCTTGAAAAAAGCACCTTTGGGACAACCATGACCTGGATGACTGAGAATCTCCATAGACATATATCATATGGTGAATGGCTAAGAGTACTCCATTGCTAGAGGTTTTCAAGAAAAGATTGGACAACAATTTGTCAGGTATTCCATAGCCATAAGAGGAGATAAGTCATACATTCCATAGCCATAAGAGGAGATAAGTCATACATTTTTAAGTATACAATATAAGTATAATGACATAAATATTATAAATTAAATATGAATATTTATATAAATCTCCATTTTCTGGCAGTTTCTCAATTTCAACGGCTTCTCATTGGTCCTTCCTATATACCAATATGCCAATTTATATTTCCTCTTTTGATCTATTGTCATACCCCTGGTGGAGACTGAGGGAGAGGAAGAATAGCCAACAGGGAGTGGAAGGGTGGCTCCAGAGGTGGTGGAGGAGGCTGAGGAAGGACAGAGGCCAGCTGAGCAGTCAGAGGAGGACCCAGTCCCATCCCCTCTCCATCCTAGAGTATGCAGGGAGGAGAGGATAAGGGAGAGACGTGGTCTACTCGGGAGGAGAGGGCCTTGATCCTCTTCATGGGCTGCAGCTGTGACAACTGAATAAGAGTATGGACCTGCATATAGGCAAACACTGGAAACAAAGCATGGAAATATCTCTAGTTTATAGTTCCTCTCTGAGTTTTGCATCCTTCCAAGTGTGTGTTATCTGTGGACGCCCTTCAGCCCTTATCTTGCCTGATTTGTGTTGCTTTTTTCCTTCTTCGTGTAACTGTTTGTGTGGCGTTTTTTGTCTTCCGTCAAAGATATACGGAGCTAAGTGAAGGAATAAAAGGGGCTTCACCTGTTTTCTGCTACTGTGTTTGTTTTGTATCCCATTCTGGGTCATCCCACCTATATTTATCATGTTTTCCTGTCTACCCATTGACACCAAATGTTCAAGATTGAGTAATATTCTGAGTCTCCTTTATCATTTAATTTCATCGTGAGTCTATCCCTCTCTGCACATCGAAGAAGCTTCTTCAGCTCTGACTTAGTAAGTTGAAGAAGCTTCTTGGATGAGAAGCGAAACATCTGAAAAGAAAAACAAGGAAGTCCAGTTGCCTCTTGAAAAAAGCACCTTTGGGACAACCATGACCTGGATGACTGAGAATCTCCATAGACATATATCATATGGTGAATGGCTAAGGGTACTCCATTGCTAGAGGTTTTCAAGAAAAGATTGGACAACAATTTGTCAGGTACGGAATAAGAAGTCCTATCCTGGTCTGGGGGTTGGGCTAGAAGACTTCCAAGGTTCTTTTCAACGTGTTGGAAATATTGTGACAGTATTTCAATGAAATACTTAGGTTCTGGATTGTCTCCATCTCCTCCAGCTGATTATTGATTCCTTCTGGATGGAAAGGTATATATAGACCATTGGTTGTAGAGAACCTGGGTCAAGTCTAAATATATATATATATAATGTTGTTAAATTAAATTACATGGAATAGGAATCTGAGGAAGGATATGTACTAGCTTTGGAAGACATAGGAAGTCCTTCCTAGACTTTGTGATGTCTGGATCAGAGGTGGCATTCAGCAGGTTCTGACCAGTTCTGGAGAACTGGTAGCGGAAATTTTGAGTAATTTGGAGAACCGGTAAATACCACCTCTGACTGGAGATTTTACAGTATCCTTCCCCTGCCACGCCCACCAAGCCATGCCCACAGAATAAATAGTAAAAAATTTGAATCCCACCACTGGTCTGGATTACAGTTCAATTAGCATCAAACAGAAGGAACAGAATAGAATGTAGCTGAAGGAAACTAATTCTAGGGAGGAAGCAGAAAGCAAAGTTAAAAACATACACAAGACTTAACTTTGGGTGCATCAAGGCAGAAAAATGAAAGTGAAGACAACAAAAGGAGGCATGTTTGGAACCGATAGACTGGCATGAGCCCTCTTCACTTATATAAAGATTGAATTTTAAGCAAGGGATAAAGGAGAAGACATCAGGCTTTGTAATAGCACTAGCAATAGCACTTAGACTTATATACCGCTTTATAGTGCTTTACAGCTCTCTTACAGAGTCAGCCTATTGCCCCCAACAACAATCTGGGTCCTGATTTTACCCACCTCAGAAGGATGGAAGGCTGAGTCAACCATGAGCCTGGTGGGATTTGATCTGCCAAATTGCAGGCAGCTGGCACTCAGCAGAAGTAGCCTGCAGTACTGCACTCTAACCACTGCGCCACTTGTAAGCATCAGTTGACAGTTTACTTCATCACTTCAAGGTGATAACTTGCAAGTTGCATTTTTTGGAGGAAGTTGCTGGGGGTACGTCATGTTTGGTAGGACCCTGAGGAGGAAAAGCTGAGACAAGCAGATTGGAGGTCCAGCCAGCCAGGAAGAAGGAAGCCTGAAAGAGAACGAGATTAAAATTGCTTATGTAAGACTCTGGGCCCAAACAAGCCACAGCTAGCATATTAGAAAATCTAATTGGTTTGGTTTAGTATGTACTGGATTTTCAAAATATGTTACGTTTGTAAGGGAGTGTTTGTTTCTGATTTGTTTTTTTCTTAAACACGGGGTGACTTTGATAAACCTAATGATTTTTCATTTTCACTACAGCTAGTCCTCAACTTACAACAGTTCATTTAGTGACCGTTCAAAGTTACAATGGGATTGAAAAAAGTGACTGATGACCATTTTTCACATTTATGACCACTGCAGCATCCCTGTAGTCACGTGATCAAAATCCAGACACTTGGAAACTGACTCATATTTAGGACGGTTGCAGTGTCCTGGGGTCACGTGATCACCTTTTGTGACCTTCTGGCAAGCAAAGTCTACGGGGAGGCCAGATTCACTTAACAACCGTGTGACTAAATTAACGATTTCAATGATCCGCTTAACAACTGTGGCAAAGAAAAGTCATAAAATGGGGACAAATTCCCAATGTTTCGCTTGGCAACATAAATTTTGGGCTCACTTGTGGTCATAATAAACTTTCCTACATGCAAAATTGTTCTGGTTTAATGCCCAGTTTTTGATACAAGTCCAGCATGCTCATATTTACCTAATCACAGGGGTGGGATTCTACCAGTTTGCACCTATTCGCTAGAACCGGTTGTTCACATTCTAAGCAGTTCGGAGAACCAGTTGTTAGAAGAAATTACTGGCCTAATCCTGTAAGGAAGGCAGGAAGGAAACATTCTGGTGTTGCTTATAGAAACTGCCTCTCCGTTAACCCTTATTACATTCTTGGCAGGACTAGACTTCCTGTCTCAGGAACGTCTCTGGAGTTATTTTTACCTCCTTTGCTGGTACTTTGCTTGTGTGGAGTGACCATTTAAAGTTACAGTGGCACTGAAAAAAGTGACTTATGGCCATTTTACACACTTACGACTGTTGCAGCATCCCCACAGTCATGAGAGGCCAGGAGAGGAGAAGTGTGCCTCGATGTGAGTGATATTGAGTTGGCCATGCCCAGCCAATAACTTGACCACCAAGCCATGTCCACCAACTAAGCCACGCCCACAGAACCAGTTGTTAAAAAATTTGAATCCCACCCCTGCCTAATCACCATTGCAGGTTGTGTTTTTCCTTATTGTACCATATTTTTCTAGCTAGATCCAACACACAATTGGGCAATAAGCTGGAAGGAATGAAGAAAGATGAAAAGAGTTATTCACTTTTGCATTGGCAGGGCTATTTTTCTTCACACAGATTGTGTTCCTTGCATTTTAGGAAGGAAGAAATCAATTTTTCATCACAGTCAGCAAAGTTCCATGCAGTTGTTTTAAATCTCAGTGGTGGACAGTTGCCTGCATCTTCATTCATTCGACTTAATGAGTCATCCGGTTGCCAGAGCATCATAAGGAACATTTCATTCAATTTGGCTCTTCTCTCTGTGCATCTGCGTTCCCACTCACCTCCACGGAAGAGGAAGGCATATTTTCTGGGCCAGTTATTTGTAAATAATGAGATGTAAAGAAGCCAACAATGTCCAGTGAAGCTCATTTTCACTCTTGGATGCAGTAGATGATGATGATAAGCTGCGGTTTAGCAAATGTGTAAAAATAATAAATCACTCTTTTAAGCTTTATTATCTAAGACAGTGTTTCTCCACCTTGGCAACTTGAAGATATCTGGACTTCAACTCCCAGAATTCCCCAGCATGGCTGACTGGGGATTTCTGGGAATTGAAGTCCAGACATTTTCAAGTTGCCAAGATGGAGAAACACTGGCCTAAATTAATAAAAATATATTAGTTTCTTAAAAGTATTTTAAAAGCATTCCATCTCTCTAGAGAAATGCTTTCTGAAAACATGCTCTGAACCCTCTACAAAAAGCAGGAATAGAAATATGTAAGAAAATAACCATGCCTTATATTGTCGTATGTAACTTTATTACCACGCATTTGAATAATGTGAATTGGTTCCAAGAGTTGGCTTTGTGCTTCATAGTGACATCTATTTCTGACTAGGATGATTTATGTCTATTAATTCATTTTGCATGACTTGTAGTCACTCAGGGATAAACATTTTTTGAATGAAGAACAAAATATCATTGGTGTGTATGTGTCTATCTGTATGAGTATATATAGGTACTCCTTGACTTACAACAGTTCATTTAATGACTGTTCAAAGTTACAATGGCACTGAAAAAAGTGACTTATGACCATTTTCACAGTGACAATCTTTTCAGCATCCCCATGGTCATGTGATCAAAATTCAGATACTTGGCAATTGATTCATACTTGTGACCGTTGCAACATCCTGGGGTCACTTTTTGCAACCTTCTGACAAGCGAGGCCAATGGGGAAGCCAGATTCATGAACAACCTTATCAACTGCAGTGATTCACTTAACAACTGTGGCAAGAAATGTCATAAAATGGGGCAAAACTCACTTAACAAATGTCACACTTAACAATTTTGGCCCTAAGTCAAGGACTACCTGTGTCTCTCTCTATGTGTGGATGGGGGATTTGGAAGGCCTGTGTGAATCAGGGAGAAACTCATTCAGTTTGGAAGATCAGTCCAATCTGATTCAACAACTAGCACTGATTCAGAATGAGGATCTGATTAGGCTTGATGTTTTGTATTGAATCATCAAACTGATCTACTTGATTCAAAGTTCCACACTGATTTAAGGAGCCATGTCTGAAGCATTGGACTCATGGGAATCATTTGGAGGCATTTGATTCAGTTTAATACTTTGACTTCCCACTGAAAAAGCTGTTTTGGAAATTCAGTTGCATTTCCAATCAACCTTCAAGCAATTTCTGCATAGTCCTGGTTAGAATTGCTACCAAGGAATATTTATGATTATTTTCAGCCTAGGTTACTCCCAGGACTCCAGAAACAAATATGTTTATGCCTTGGTAGCAGCATAATTCTTGTCTGTGTTTAAAATAGAATTGAAGGGCAATTATTTAAAGTGATAAATTGTGACTGACAATGTTAGCATAGAAGAGACTATAATAATAGAGTAGGAGAACAGTGGAAGCTGTAATCTAAGAGTATACTAAGAATGCCTGGAATGGCCCAAAAAAGTTAAGATGATGGCCATGCCATGATGATGCATTTGAAGATTTGCTCATTGTTTATGTGCATCGCTCGTGCAATAGATAATAAAAATAAGTGGAGTTTTAATCACATCGTTTTGGTTGTCATCTTGACTTTTGGAACCATTGCAGGGGCCTTCTGCATACAATTTGGGGGGAGAGAGAGAGAGAGAGAGAAGAGAGAGAGGACAGAGAACAAGGGAGAAAGAGAAAGAGGAGAGAGAGGGCCGAGAGAGAGAAAGAGAGAGAAAGAGAGAAAAAGAGAGAGGAGAGAGAGAAAGAGAGAGGAGAGAGAGAGAGAGAGGGAGTTTTCGTCTCTTTATATTAGAGGTCATTTGCCATTTTTTCAACCTAAGTTGTGATGGTTGTAAAGAAAGGATTCCCCCAAAATCTAGAACACCCTAATGTGAGGATCAGTCTAAATTATGAACAAAACCTTTCTGCCGGAGTCTTTTGTGTGTATCTCAAAGCCACCCAGCTTTCTTGTCATTTCAGGTGGCTTCCCATTCCCTGTTTCAAACCAAGCTACTATTTCTTTTACTTTGCTTTGTTAAATGCTTCCCCATCAGACCAGGAAGAGAATGCAGTTAGAGTATGGGAAGTATGTGAGTGTGCTCACAGACCTTCAATCCTTATTCCTCAACCTTTTTTTTTTCTTCCTATGCAAATTTGGATTACGTGAGTATTTAATGCCCAAAGAGGAAATGGTACCCTATTACACTATATATTGTACCCATTTCCTGGTCTGATTAATGCTTGGGACAATGGTTTAATGGTGGCCTGAATCAAAGTGATATAAGAACCATCTTCCTCTCTTACTGGAAACCCATTTCTGCTGAAATGTTGACTCGATGCTTTCCTGTAAAGCTGAAATGGAACACATTGTGCAGATGGCGTATCCACGGCACTTGCACACTACAGCTGTTTCTTCTTGGCACAGTGAGCCTTGTCCGTACGCATTGGCCCTAAGCATATCTGCTCACCCTCCTCCCTTGCAAACCAGTAAAGCCCTCGTCCTGCCAGCCATTTCCAAGCTTGCCTTTCTCCAGCCTCAGTTTGACTTGTTTCGTGGCTGGAAACTGATCAAGAAAACTGGCACATTCTTTGTCACGACAGTTCAATTGAGGTAACTCTGTTTCTGTGGAAGAAAGTGTCATTATGCCACTTCAAAATTGCACGTAAGAGAATCTATTTCCAAATATTCACGCAAATAAGAGAAGTCGGTTAGCCTATTTATTCAGGATAGTTTTAGATTACTAAGCAAAGGTTGTACTTTGGTATCCACCATCAATAAGTGAAAAACTTAAATTGGTATGGTCCACAAATCCAGTCCCTGCTGCCTTTATATTTGATGTTCAGCTATGAGGACCAAATTGCTGAATGCTGATTGTCATTTGTTGAGTGATTTTTTGGGAGGAGAATTAAAAACATGTATTAGAGGAAGAAAAAATATTTCTGTGTAAGGCATCATTTTGATCTCATTTTTATACCTTCTTTTTACAGAAATTGTAGTTTCTGTCAGCCCCAGCATATAGCATGGTCTGTGATGGGAGAGGGAGGAAGGTGAAAATTAGGCTATGTCTAACATGGGAGACAATGACAGCTTGGCATTGATATCCAGGGTTTTTTATTTCTTCAATGCTACCTAATGCTACAATTTCCATCTGAATACCTTTTTCAGTGAGATAAGGCAAGTGGTTACAAGATAAGAAGTAAGGTTTTTTTTTCTTCTTCTTTAAATAGGAATGGTTCATTTCTTGGCCAGCCTTCTCCTATGTAACAGACATAGACCTCATCCCATATTTAGGAAACTAAATATGCAGTGGTTATTGTTTTTCTGTTCTCTTTGCTGGTTTTTGTGTATCTGCATGTGCATGTGTGAATGATAAACTAAGCACATTATTCCCTTTTGAGATAAGCAGTATCATATGCAGAATGTCAGCCCCATGAGGTAGAGCAGATCATGAACTCAACACTGCAGGGTAACAAAAACTACTTTTATGAAAATTCTGTTTATTATAAGAACAGAATCTTGTAAGTTTGGTTGTGCTGTCCCTCTTTCTCCTCCTCCTTGTAGTTCAAAGAAGTTCCAACCTTCTAGGCCAGGGATCTCCAACCGTGGCAACTTTTAAGATGGAGGACTTCAACTCCCAGAATTCCCCAGCCAGCTTTGCTAGCTGGGGAATTGGCTGGCTGGGGAATTCTGGGAGTTGAAGCAGGGGTGGGATTCTACTAATTCGCACCTATTCTCTAGAACCGGTTGTTAACATTCTAAGCAGTTCGGAGAACCAGTTGTTAGAAGAAATTACTGGCCTAATCCTGTAAGGAAGGCAAGAAGGAAATATTCTGGTGTTGCTTACAGAAACTGCCTCTCCGTTAACCCTTATTACATTCTTGGCAGGACTAGACTTCCTGTCTCAGGAACATCTCTGGAGTTTTTTTCCCCTCCTTTGCTGGTACTTTACCTGTGTGGAGTGACCATTCAAAGTTACAATGGCACTGAAAAAAGTGACCATTTTTCACACTTACAACTGTTGCAGCATCCCCACAGTCATGAGAGGCCAGGAGAGGAGATGTGTGCCTTGATGTGAGTGATATTGAGTTGGCCATGCCCAGCCAATAACATGACCACCAAGCCATGTCCACCCAGTCACATGACCACCAAGCCATGCCCACCATCTAAGCAATGCCCACAGAACCGGTTGTTAAAAATTTTGAATCTCACCCCAGAGCTGAAGTCCTCCAGGCTTAAAGTGGCCAAGCTTGGGGACCCCTGTTCTTGGTTGTGTAACATGAATATCTTCAGCAAGGTCATCTTCCTAAACCTCATCATCAGTGTTTCTCAACCTTGACAACTTTAAGATGTGTGAACTTGAACACCCAGAATTTCCCAGCCAGCAAAAAGTCCACAATTCTTAAAGTTGCCAAGAGGAAAAAAAACCCCAAAAGCACACAATGGGGATAAAAAAAATAAGAGGCAAAAGAAGTTAAAACCAAAGTAAATGTCTCTAATTCAGTCTTCTTTCATATATTTGTTTTACTATTCAATTCTAATTAATCTATTTATACAACTAATACATCTCACAATACCTCTTTCATTCTGATCATTTACTTTTATATTCAGTCTACATTCATTGTATTCAATACATACATTGGGTATGTCTATGTCTAGTTAAAAAAAGGACTGAGGGGTTGGGACATGATAGCAGTGTTCCAATAGTTGTGGGGCTGCCACAAAGAAGAGGGAGGGTCAACCTATTTTCCAAAGCACCAGAAGGCAGGACAAGAAACAATGGATGGAAACAGATCAAGGAGAGAAGCAACCTGGAATGAAGGAGAAACTTCTTGACAGTGAGAACAATTAACTAGTGGAACGGCTTGCCTTCAGAAATTGTGGGTGCTCCATCATTGGAGGCTTTTAAGAAGAAACTAGACAGCCATTCAATTGGAATGTTATAGGGTCTCCTGTTTGAGCGGGGATTGGACTAGAAAGAGGGGTCTCCAACCTTGGCAACTTTAAGACTTGTGGACTTCAACTCCCAGAATTCCTCAGCTACCTTTGCTGGACTAGAAGACCCCCAAGATATCTTCCAACTCTATTAGTTCACTAGTCTTCCAAATGTTAACTCTGGGAGGATTTCTTTTTTCACTGCTGATTTGGTGCAGGTGTGAAACCTTTATCTACAGTCTCCTCACTTGCCAGCTTCACACTGCATTCCTACTATTGGCAATACTTGTTTTGATTTTACTTTTATTTATTTATTTGATTTGTCAATCACTTACAGGTATAAGAATACAGGTATAAGAATAAACATCGTTTTGAATACATGAGATGGATACTTATAAGAAAAATAAAAAAAAACCAATAGGACAGGGACGGTAGGCACATTGGTGCGCTTATGCACGCCCCCTACAGGCCTCTTAGGAAGGGTGTGAGATCAATAGTAGATAGTCTAAGGTTAAAGTTTTTGGGGTTTGGGGAAGAAACCAGAGTCAGGTAGAGTATTCCAGACATTGACCACTCTGTTGCTGAAGTCGTATTTCCTGCAATCAAGTGTGGTTAACCTTGAGTTTGTATCTATTGTTTGCTCTTGTATTGTTATGATTGAAGCTGAAGTATTCATTTGCAGGTAGGACATTGCAAAGTATGATTTTATATACTATATTTAGATCGGACTGAAGGCAGCATAGTTCTAGGTTTTCTAGTTCTAGAATTTCAAATCTGGTGGCATAAGGTATTCTGCAATGAGTTAGAGGAGCGGAGGACTCTTCTTGTGAAATATTTCTGGACTTTCTCAGTTGTGTTAATATCAGATACATGATACGGTTTCCAGACTGATGAGCTGTATTCAAGTATAGGCCTAGCAAATATTTTGTATGCTCTAGTTGGTAGAGTGATATTACCAGAGAAGAAGCTACGTAGGATTAGATTAACAACTCTTAATGCCTTTTTGACTATGTAGTTACAGTGGGCTCTAGCACTTAGATCATTAGAGATGAGTATTCCAAGGTACTTTACAGACCTTGGATCATCAACAAGATCTTGCCTATTCAGCTTGTATTTTATTTTCTGATTTTTTTTGCCGATATGTAAGACAGAGCATTTATTTGTTGAGATTTGAAGTTGCCATTTGTTTGACCATTCTGATACATAGTCGAGATCTTTTTGAAGGGTAGCAGTATTGTCTGTGATATTGAACAGCTTTACATCATCAGCAAAGAGAACGCAATTGCTCTTAATATGATCACAGGGGTCATTTATGTAGAGTATGAAGAGAGTTGGTCCTAGAACATTGCCTTGGGGGACACCACTGTTGACAGGTACAGAATTTGATAGGACGCTCCCAATTTTGACCATTTGTTGTCTGTTTGACAGGAATGCTTCTATCCAGTTATGCAGGTATCCAGAGATACCATAAGATTTTAGTTTTAATAGTAGTTTGTCGTGTATCACTTAATTAAAGACTTTACAGATATGTAGATTGCGCCTATTGCTTTGCCCTGATCGAGTTGTGTAGTCCATATGTTTTTGCAGGGTAAGAGTTGCAAATTACAGGATAGTTTTTTTCTGAAACCAAATTATTTATTAGAGGGTAGGTTGTTTGTTTTTAAGTGGAGAATAATGGATTGATTAATAATTGATTCCATGACTTTACAGGTTACACAGCATAAGGAGATTGGTCTGTAATTTTCAACTAGGCTGGGGTCTCCCTTTTTGAAGATGGGGATGATCGTGGCTTGTGGCCATAGTTTTGGCAAGGAGCTGGTCCTGAAAGATTTTTCAAAGATTATGCTTAGAGGTTCGGCTATGGCAGTGGATAACTTTTTTAAGAAGTAGGCATATATTTCGTCTGGTCCAATAGATAAGGATGGTTTTAGATTGCGTAGTGCTTTTTCAACATTGTTTTCTGTAAAATCGATATGTATTAGATCATTGTAGTTGTCTGTGGTTCGACTAGGAAGTACTGGGCTTGATCCGTTGCTGTTTACAAATACTGAGCCAAAGAATGTGTTAAAGAGATTTGCTTTGATGATGTCGTTGTTGCAGTCTTTGCCATTAGGTCTTTTAAGGGGTGGGATGGACCTTGAATCTTTTAGTTTGTTGTTTACAAAATTGTAGAAAGCAATTGTGTGTAGAAGGTTTTCCTCTTGTTTAATGTGATAATTAGTGCATTCAGTTTTTATCTGGTGGCATATATTTTTATATAGGCTTTTGAAGTTGGCAACGTGACCAGATTCATTTTTTCGCCAAAGTGATCTCTTTTTGGATAGAAGCTTCCTTATTGTTATGGGTAATCTGTTTTTCCTGGTTTTGGGAGTTGTTATTGGTACATATAATTTGATGACTCTTTTGATTTTTAGTAAGAATATGTTGTAATGGTCTTCAACAGTAATGAATTCAGTAAATAGAAATTGCCAATCAAGGGAAGATAGATCATTGATTATAAGATCATAGTTGCCTTTTTTGAAGTTATAATTAGAGATTTTGTCATTGTGATGATTTTTGTGTGGATGTATGTTGAGACAAAAGTCAATCATGTTGTGGTCACTGTTGGAAAAGGGTTCTTTAATTTGTATTCCGTAAATTGAATTCAAACTATTGCAGAAGATGAGATCGAGGCAGTTGTTAAACCTCATATTGTTGGTTATTAGTTGTTCCAATCCCAGATATGTTACAGCATTGTAGAAGGTTGCATGTGTAGGTTCAGTTGTACATTCGTTAAGGGTCCAGTTAATATGAGGTAGATTGAAGTCACCAAGAAAGATAAAAGCGTGTGGGGCAGGATGCTGACCATGTTACTAGTGTATTTAGCTTGTTTGCATGTTCGATGTCATAATCAGGGGCTCTGTAACATAGTCAGAACCAAAATGTGATATTTAAGGACAGTTCACAGATGATGGTCTCAGGAATAGCAAGCTCCTGGGTAACTTGGATGTTTTTTAGATGTAAGGACTTTTTATAGAAGATAGCAACACCACCTGCTCTATGGATTTCACGATCAGATCGGTAAACATGATAGTCTCTTACTGAGGTAATGGAGTCAGGGAGAGATGCGTTGAGCCATGTTTCACAGACAAAAATGATGTTGAATTTAGTCGTATTTAGTAAGAGGAGAAATTCAGGTATTTTATTCACAAGGTTCTTACATTGAGTAACTTGCATTTAAGGCCAGTTGTAGTTTGAATATTCAGAATATATTTTTGCATTCAGATTATTACACTCTAGAACATGAATGGCTAAGGCGCTACTTGATACCCAAACCCAAGTGCAATAAATCCTTGGGAGAAAAAAGAACTAGCCATCAGATTGTGGTTTCTGGTGGGCTGCTCATGAGGGGTCCAAATGAGGAAATACACATAAGGCAGCTTTCTCGGGATGAGAGCCCAGAGCTGACTCCGGGACCCCCTTTTATTAACAAAAGGTGGGAGGGTACAGAAGGCAACAAAGGAATTCAAGCAATGCATACAGATATGATAACTTTCTATACGTGCGCGGTTCTCACTGGCTGGGCAACTGTTGCTGGGATAAATCTCCTTTTATCTTTCCTCTTTGTTCTGTGTGTGTTACAGTCGCACGGCGGCCTGCACATACACAAGACAGAACAGAAAATTCCAACATCTCCTCTGTTTTTGTTTTTAAAGGCAGGATTCTTCGTCCGATAGATGGAGATAGCTGCGTCGTTCTGGCTCCTCCTCTCCCTTGACTCACACTGCGGCCATTAGGCTGAGTTTTTCTGGATTCAGAGGATCTTTCTGACGTTCTTCTTGAGTCTTCGTCCATAATGCCATTACCTGCGGTGTAGCCTTGCGTTCAACGAGTAATGATAAGCTATTACTAATAGTGCATACAAAAATAGGCAAAACATATGGTAATATAATACAACCGAGCGCAATCATCCCAATTAAAGCTACAATAGCCCATAACCCTGGTAATTTTGGAAACCAGGATCCAAATAAATCATTAATATTAAACCCGTTCCATGTTTGAACTGGAACGTGCACAATTTTTACCATTTTTTCAGATATTTCCTGTATTACTTTCCCGCTCTGATCAATTTCTATACAACAATTTGTCAAATTAAACTTTCCACATACCCCTCCCTCTTTTGCTAACAAATAGTCAAGGGCCAAACGATTTTGCATAATGTATGTCCTGGATTTAGCACTTTCCTTTGCAAGGTGTTGTTAGCGCCTCTTGCCTCAATGTGATCATAGTCCACTTCTTGGGCTTCCCAGGGCCATTGTTCTCCCATACTGGTTCCCCCATAAACAAAGCAATTGGAAACCTGAAGTTCTTTTGCAATGGTTTCTGCCAAGGTTCAAAAGGTGTTCTTTGCTTGGGCAGGAATTACCAATTCTTGTGTTTTTTGCATCTCTTGGTCCCCAGGTGATCAGGTCAGCTGGGCCTCTCCAGGTCGGATCAGGGAGCTGTCGATAGTAGACCTGTGGCTTGTTGATAACTGTGATTGGAGAGGCAGAAAAGTGACGGATTGTGGCAGAGGCGGGTGGGGTCCCAGTTAGGTTTAAAAAATTCAAGGTAAAAAGACAAAGGTTCAATCTATCTTGCATGCTGGGAGGCCAGGGGTGATTTTCCCGTTTTATATTATAACGGTCCAGGGCCCTTTTTAAGGTTTGATTGGCACGCTCAACCAATGCTTGCCCCTGCGAATTGTATGGGATACCGAATTTATGGACTATGGACCAACTGTTACAAAACTCTGCAAATAGCGAGTTAGTGTAAGCGGGCCCATTGTCTGTTTTTAATTCTTTTGGGCATCCCAACGTTGCAAAAGTCCGAATGCAATGGTTAATTACATGCTTTGTGGCCTCAACCCTTTGTGGAGTTGCCATTATGAATCCTGAATAGGTATCAATTGGAACATGAAGATGTTTCCAAGGGCGAAGGAAGGATATTGAGTAACATCCATTTGCCAAATCTGACAACACTCGGTGCCCCTAGGGTTTACTCCCATTGGTAATGAGTGAGCTTGTTTGCTACAGGAAGCACACTGCTGAACAATGGCTGAGGCTTCTGATGCCGAAATTCCAAATTGTTTAATGAGCGCTTTTTTATTCTGATGGAAGTAGGAATGGCTTTCCCATGGAGAAATGGGGGAAAGAGTGAGCAACAAGGAAGCGGAGGCAGCTGCGTCCGCGACATTGTTGCCTTCCTGTAAGAAACCCGGAAAGGGTTGGTGACTTCTAATATGCGTAACAAAATAGGGATGTGTACGGTCTTATATCAAGGTCTGCAAGGTCAGAAATAACGACAAAAGATCCGGGTCCAATGAAGGGGATAGATAAGACTGAAAAATTGTTTTAACGATTTGGGTGACATACAAACTGTCGAGAATCAAGTTTAAAGGTACCCTAGAAAATTGCTGAAGGGCTAAAATAGAAGCAGCCAATTCAGCACGTTGGGCGGATGATTGTGGTGGGGTGACTTTTGTATGCCATTTGTCCTGGGAAAACCAGGCACAGGCGCCTTGAGTTTTACCGCCATCTGCAAAGGTTGTAATGGCATGTTGAATAGGGGCTGATTTCTGATGATGGTCCCACAAAACCGGAACTTGTTTTAAGAAATGAAAACGAGGGTCAGAGGGAGGGTGGCAGGAGCACCAATTTGGCAATGACGTCCCCTTTTTTGATCAAAATGGGCAAGTTTGGGACAAATTCCAATTTAAGGGAAGTTAGTTCTGTACATGTCAAAAGAGCAGGCTGAAGAGAGGTGCCCCGGAGCGTAAATGACTCGTGGCAGCAAAACAGCAGAAAGGGGCAGGGAAAGGGGCTGGGCCAGGGAGGCGGGAATAAAGTAGGAGGTGTTGGGGAAATCAGCGTCAAGTGACGTGTCAGCAGCAAGAACAACAGAAGCCAGAAAAGAAGCAGGAAATGGCACCCACTGTGCAGCCTTTTGGGTGGGGCTGGCTACAAGCCCCGAATTTTGTTTCCCGAGGGAGAGGACGGAGATTGGTAAACGACACAGAAAAAGCAGAGCACTGTGCGAGTTCCTCGGGATCAAGGAGACCTTGACTCTGAGCCTGTGCTATAACAGTAGCAACTGCCCCCATGGTGGAGTTGGGAGGGGGCGCATCAAGCTCGGGGGATGCAGGAGGGGCAGTAGTCTCGGGGGGGGGAAGACTGGAGTAACAGAAAAGGCAGCTTTATCCCCCGGAGCAGCCCCCTGTTGATATGGCGGTGGTTGTGGGACAATTGAAGGAGACTCATGCAGGTTTTTGTCATGTTGTATCAGAGCCTCCATAACCGCCTGCCAGGCAGAGAGAATTGTTGCGGGAGCTCTCGGACTTTCATGGAAATAAGTGCCCAATTTTCTCCATGTAGTCACCTTAAGTGAGCCTCTCTCCGGATAAGCCGGACAATGCTTCCAAACATATGACATTAAACTGGCAAGGTCAGATTTAGTAAGGGTCGGGGTGGATTTTCTATTAAATTTAGGCTTGGTTAGCTCTCTAAGTTCTTGCAGGTGCGCCGCCTGCGCCTTAGAGAACCCTACTCCCATACTCACGAGGGGATTGCCGTCTTGCTTCGGACGGAATCGTGTGCACAAGCCTCTTCCAGGCGATGAGTAGAGGAGGTCCAAGGACGTACAACCGCTGAGGTTATCACGTCGGAGTCACCAGTTGTAGTTTCTGGTGGGCTGCTCATGAGGGGTCCAAATGAGGAAAGACACACAAGGCAGCTTTCTTGGGATGAGAGCCCAGAGCTGACTCCGGGACCCCCTTTTATTAACAAAAGGTGGGAGGGTACAGAAGGCAACAAAGGAATTCAAGCAATGCATACAGATATGATAACTTTCTATACGTGAGCGGTTCTCACTGGCTGGGCAACTGTTGCTGGGATAAATCTCCTTTTATCTTTCCTCTTTGTTCTGTGTATGTGTTACAGTCGCACGGCGGCCTGCACATACACAAGACAGAACAGAAAGTTCCAACATCAGATCACCACAAGCCAACTTATTATTTCCTATTTCCCCCAAGTTTTGATTCCTGGGAACTAAATTATTAGTCATTTCTGGCTTAATAAATCCCTTCCATGGGCTGTGACTCACCATTCCTACCACAGCCATTCATTCAGGCATTTGTTTTCATTCAAACAGCAGTAAACATCTCTTTACTTATAAATACCTTGGTGCAGTTAAGTTCTTTGCTTATGATTTTTTTCCCTTATACCATTAAGTGTATTTTACCTAATTTTGCAGAGGCTATGCAGTATGCATAAGAGGCCAAGAAACAGAGATGAACAGGTAGAGGAACACAATATACCTAAGATGCAGATATACACTGGATTACTACCAGTGGTGGGATTCCATTATTTTTACTACCGGTTCTGTGGGCATGACTTGGTGGGCATGGCATGGCTTGGTGGGCATGGCTTGGTGGGCATGGCAGGGGAAGGATGCAAAATCTCCATTCCCTTCCCACCTCACTAACCTGCTTTCCAGTTCCGTTCTCCTGTGTAGGGCAACAAAAGAAGGCCCAGCCAATCAGCTGGGACTTGGGCAGATGAGGGAGGGGGCAGTCAAGGGGTGGTGTTTGCCGATTCTCCAAGTTACTCAAAATTTCTGCTACCGGTTCTCCAGAACTGGTCAGAACCTGCTGAATACTACCTCTGATTAGTAGCTACACTCTATCTAAAGATTGGTAGCTTTGCATGAAAGATCCTTAAGTTCAATGCCACCTGCAAAGAGAAAAGAGCTAAAGTCCACTGAGAGAGCAAACAAATGTCACAAAACTAGCTAATGCATTTTCTTTTGCCAAGCTGGTAACTATACAGGTAGTCCTTGACTAACAACTGTTCCTTTAGCGATAGTTCAAAGTTATAATAGCACTGGGAAAAAGGGACTTATGACCATTTTTCACATTATGACCATTGCAGCATCTCCAGGATCCCTTGATCAAAGTTTAGATGTTTGGCAACTAACTCATATTTATGACGGTTGAAGTGTCCTGAAGTCATGTGATCCCCTTTTGCAACCTTTTAACAAGCAAAGTCAATGGGGAAGCCAGATTCACTTAACAAATGTGATACTAAGTTAACAACTGCAAGTGATTCACTTAACAAATGTAGCAAGATAGTTTGTATAATGAGGTAAAATTCACTTAACTGTCTTGTTTAGCAACAGAAATCTTGGGCTCAATTGTGGTTGTAATTCAAGGACTACCTGTATTTCCATTTCCCTCAAGCATTGAGTGTCTGCAATCCCACTGACCTCATTGTCTTTAAAATCAAAGATAAATACCTTCCTTTGTGATGGGATGACATGCTTCGGATCTGAACCAAATGGTTGCTTCCATGAAATCATATGTTATAATATTTCCCCTGGAAATATTGAATTGCTAACTAGAGCATGCAAAATATTTGCTAGACCAATGCTCGAATACAGCTCATCTGTCTGGAATCCGCACTGTATACTGGACATTAATATAATTGAGTAAGTCTGGAAGTATTTCACAAGAAGAGTACTACACTCCTCTGCTCACAACAGAATACCTTACACCACCAGGCTTGAGATTTTGAACTTAGAACTATGGACTTAAGCGTAGTACATAAAATTATCTGCTACAATGTCTTACCAGTCAATGACTACTTCAGCTTCAACTGCAACAATACAAGAGCACACAATAGATACAAACTCAATGTAAACTGCTCCAAACTCAATTGCAGAAAGTACGACTTCAGCAACAGAGTGGTCAATGCCTGGAATACACTACCTGACTCTATTGTTACATCCTCTAACCCCCACTCCTTTAACCTCAAACTATCCACTACTGACCTCACCTCATTCCTAAGAGGTCTGTAAGGGATGTGCATAAGTGCATCTTCGTGCCTCCCGTCTCTGTCCTATTGTCCCCATTTATTCGTACCTATTTCCTGTATTCTTACTCATGTTTATACTTATACCTATTATCTTGTAAGTGATTGGCAAATCAAATCAAATTTTAAAAAAGGTATGTGAGAAGAATCGTTACATTTGGATGCTTGACCACTGATTCATATTTATGACAATTGCAATATCCCGGCATCACAGGATCCCCTTTTGCGACCTTCTGACAAACAAAGTCAAAGGGGAAGCCAAATTCACTTAACAACTATGTTACTAACTTAACAATGGCAATGATTCACTTAACAACTGTGGGAAGAAAAGTTGTAAAATGGGACAAAACTCACTTAACAAATTTCTCACTTAGCGACATAAATTCTGGGTTCAGTTGTGACCGTCAGTCAAGGACTACTTGTATAACATTTATTTCCTCAACGTCCCAGTTGCTTCAGAAACATCAGCCCCTGATTTTCACAGGATCTGTTTCTCCCCTTTAGATCTGTGGCGGAGATGGATTTTTTTAGGACAAGCTTCCAACGTTGTGTTTACCGAGATTGGCAGAGGAAGTGTTATAACTTTTTAACACATAGTTCAAAGGCAAAAAAAAAAAAAAAAGATTGTGAAAGCCTATATACCAATCTCAGCTCTAAAAATCATTGCTCCATATAACATCTTGTTGACACCATTTCTTAGTGCTAGAGTTGTAGCATTCTACCAGGCTTGGTTTACCAGATGTAGCAAAAGCCTGAAGAATATAAATGTAGGTACAGAAATGTGAATAGAGTTTGTCCCTTTGTCTAATAATGAAAGAAAAAGGCAGACACTGAGGGGTGTGTGTGAGACAGAGAGAGAGAGAGAGAGATGGAGATGGAGCAGAAAGGAGGGAGAGAGAGAGAGGAAGAGGGAGAGGGAGGGAGGGAGGGAGGGAGAAAGAAAGAGAGAAAGAAAGAGAAAGAGAGGTTTTACTTGGCTGGACATGTTTTGGAAAATGTATTTTTTAAGGGCATTTCTGAACTACCTATGAACTAACTCAGTAGTTCTCTCAGTTTTCTTCATGACAGACTCCTTTTAAATATCTTTTGTGGCCACGGACCATGGTCATGGACCACCAAGACTTAACTCAAGATTTAAATCATAACGTTTCTTCAAGCGTTCATGGACCTTCTGTGATGACATTTTTCTTCCCCATCTCAGGTTCCGTGGACCTCAGGCTGAGAATCACTGAACTAACTGACTGGCAGGATCTGATATGTTGAAATGGGCATTTGCATGGGAATATTGCAGACTATGAATATAAATACAACAGAAACCAATTGTTAGACCAAGGGCACCCACTTTTGCTACCTTAACTTTTGCATAGGAGAAAGTTACAAAATCACTTTTGGTGAGAGGGCAGATTACACGAATTTGATGAATGAAACAAATGAATCAATAAAAATAAGCAATGCTACTGGCTTCTGTGAATACAGTCATTTGCAGTGATGGCAGATCTGACAATAATTATTCAACAATCCCTATCAATCAATGTTACATATTGGTATTAAGTAAAACAATTAGAAGGCAAAACATGCAGATACAAGTATTTTTTGAGCACATCTAAAAGCAATCTGGAATCTCCACAAAATTTCATTCAACTTACTTTCATGTTTCTACCGACATATTCAAGTCCCATTACTCTGTTTAAAAATGGGTAGAAATATGCTATTATATACTGCCATTTTCATTCCTTACAATGAGTCACACATTATCCATTTCTGCCATTACATTTCTCTGGCCATTTCCCTATCTTTAGCAAATGTTCTATCAAGTACACAAATTTATCTACCTGGTCTAGCTTTTCAACATTTATGAATAATTTTTAGTCATCCATTCCATTTTCCTTGTCAAACACAAATACCTTGGTCTTTGACACCTTAATTTTAAGATTCTTATTGCTTGTTGCACCATATTATTTAACATTAGCAATAAAATAGTTCTGTTCTCAACCAAAAACACAGCATACTTTTTCATCCTAAATCGACACCCGACCGATATCACTACAAGTATTCTTTATACAGGTGTCTGTTCATTAATTAAACAACCAAGGATACATCATATATCCTTGTCTTCCTCTCTGCTCAGTGTTCATCCAGCTACTAATAAGATTCCATCATATATCCCCTCATTGTATTCCGTGACCTACCTTTAATTCTATACTTGTACAAGCCAACTAATTCAAGCTAACTCGCTTTTTTGTATTCCCTCTTTAAATCCACAGACATTTAATACATTTTCTTTCTCACATTCATGCAGCTCTCAGTGACTTGCCAAATAATCAAAACCTGGCTTCTAAAGATGCTTAACTCTTCCCACATTTTACTTGCACACACTCCTTGACTTATAACCACAACTGGGACCAGAACTTCTGCAGTAAGTGAAGCAGTTATTGAGTTGCACCTAATTTTGCATCCTTTTTCTGCCACAGTTGTTAAGCAAACTATTGTTTTGTTAAGCAAATCACATGATTGTTAGGCAAATCCAGCTTCCCCATTGACTTTGCTTATCAGATGAGCAATGAGAATGTCACAACTAGCAATAGCACATAGACTTATATGCCACTTCATAGTGCTTTACAGCCCTCTCTAAGCAATTTTCAGAGTCAGCACATTGCCCCTAACAATCTGGGTCCTCATTTTACCATCCTTGAGCCAATCAGGATCAAACTGCTGGCGGGGGACAGAGTTAGCCTGCAATACTGCATTCTAACCACTGTGCCACCAGGGCTCAATAGTGATCACAGGACCTTGGAATGCTGCAACAATCCTAAATACATTGCCAGTTGCCAAAACATGAATTTTGATGACCATGAGGATGCTGTGACAATTGTAAGTGCAAGGATTGGTCATCAGTCACTTATTCAGCACAATCATAACTTTGGACGGTTGTTAAATGAATGTTCATAAATGGAGGACTACCTTTATTGTTATATGCCCCACCAAATTCATCCTCAAGGACACCTAACAGTGTTTGCCTTGCATTCTGCACAGCAGAAAGATAACAATTTTTAAAACTGTCCATGCAAGTTGCAGTCTTCGCATTCTTGAAACAAGCTGCATAAGACACTTCATAAACAATTCATGTTAACATTTCCTCAATTATACCATCTACACCTGTTGCCTCACCATTTTTTCAACATTCCTGTAGCATTTCTGATTGCCATTCCATCATTTCCTTTCTTGGACACTAAATTCCACATCATCCATTTTATTTCCATTTCATTGACTTATCCCTACCATCAGAGGTGGTCTTTAGCAGGTTCTGACCAGTTCTGGAGAACTGATAGTGGAAATTTTGGTACCGCCCCAGGTGCCTGATGGACCCAGATAGGTTCATGACGGAGCTTGGGCGGCTTCCCGAGACTCGTACACACGACTCGGCTGAGGACCTGGTAGCCGCCTGGGATAGGGTGGCGACCGAGGCCCTTGACTGGGTCGTGCCCTTGTGGCCTCTGACCCGGTGCTGATCCCATGTGGCTCCCTGGTTTTCTGAGGAGCTGAGGGAGATGAAGTGCCAGAAAAGATGCCTAGAGAGTGGTTGGAGAGCCAGCCATTCTGTATCTGACCGAACACAATTGCGGTCAGATACAGAATGGCTGGCTCTCCAACCACTCTCTAGGCATCTTTTCTGGCACTTCATCTCCCTCAGCTCCTCAGAAAACCAGGGAGCCACATGGGATCAGCACCGGGTCAGAGGCCACAAGGGCACGACCCAGTCAAGGGTTAGGACCTATTTAGTGGTGATAAGGGTGGCAAAGCGATCATACTTTTCCACCCTTATTGCATCCGCAGAAAATTGCCCGGCCGCCCTTTTTAGGGTGACCCGCTCCCTTTTAGATGAGGGAGCACGAGAGGACCCCTTGCAAGGACGGGCCGCGGATTTTTCTATTTTTCTGCAGGACAAAATTGCTCAGATCGGGATGGCTTGGACTCTGACTGGGCAACTCTGGGTGGGAGGGTGGGGGCGGATTTCAGTGAGGTCATTTGGGGGGAGTTCGATCCTGTGACCTTGGATGACGTGGACAGGATGCTGGGCAGGCTTAATGCCACTATATGTTTATTGGATCTGTGTCCCTCCTGGTTGGTTGTGGCCACCCGGGAGGTTATGCGAGGTTGGTTCCAGGGTATTATCAATGCACCATGCTACGGTGGTTCTCCTCCTTCCTCTCTGACCGCTCGCAATTTGTGTTGGCAGGGGGGCAGAGATCGAACTCGAGGCCCTTGTGTTGTGGGGTGCCTCAGGGGTCCGTGCTCTCACCTCTGCTGTTCAACATTTATGTAAAGCCGCTGGGGGAGATCATCCATGGCTTCGGGGTGGAGTTTCATCAGTATGCTGATGACACTCAGGTATACATTTCCACCACGGGCCACCCCGATGAAGCCGTTGAAGTGATGACCCAGTGCTTGGAAGCCGTGAGGACTTGGATGGGGGTCAACAGGCTTCGACTCAACCCGACCAAAACCGAGTGGCTGTGATTCCCTATGCTCAGATACAGTCAGCTCATTCCATCGCTGACCGTGGGAGGTGAAATTTTGGCTCCCACGGAGAGGGTGCGTAATCTGGGAATCCTCCTGGATGGGCGGCTGTCATTGGATGATCATATATCAGCTGTCACCAGGGGGGCTTTTTATCAGGTCCATAGGATCTACCAGTTGCGACCCTTTCTGGATCGGGGTGCATTGCGCACAGTCACTTCTGCTCTCGTTACCTCCCGCCTAGATTATTGCAATGCTCTCTACATGGGGCTCCCCTTGAAGAGCATCCAGAGGCTTCAACTGGTGCAGAGTGCAGCTGCGCAGGTGATCTTGGGGGCTTCTCGGAGCTCCCATATTACACCGCTCCTGCGTGAGCTGCACTGGCTTCCGGTGGCCTTCTGGGTGCGATTCAAGGTGCTACTGACCATCTTTAAAGCGCTCCATGGCTTGGGATCTGGGTACTTGTGGCACCGCCTGCTGCCACCATCGGCCTCCCGCCGGCCGGTGCACTCCCACAGGGTTGGCCTCCTTGGGGTGCCGCCGTCTGGTCGATGTTGGTTGGCGACCCCGAGGGTGCGGGCCTTCTCTGTGGGAGCACCCTCCCTTTGGAATGAACTACCGGTGGAGATGCAAGCCATTACTGACCTATGGGCCTTCCGACGAGCACTTAAGACCCACCTTTTCCAACAGGCCGGTCTGGTGTAACGTTATGAGTAGGGTTTTTAATTCGATTTTAATTTTTTACGGGTTTTACTGGTCTTAGCCATGTATTTAATTAATTTTTAAACTCTTTTTAACTTTTCTATTTGTCTGTTTTTACTGTGGCTGTTCACTGCCCCGAGTCCCTTTTTGGGAGAGGGGGCGGTATACAAATCGAAGAAATAAATAAATAAATTTTGAGTAGCTCAGAGAACTGGCAAATCCCACCTCTGACTGGCCCCACCCCCATCTCTTCTCTGCCTCCTGAGTCCCAGCTGATCGGCTGCGTCTTCTTTTGTTGCCCTGCACAGGAGAATGGAGCTGGAAAGCAGGTTAGTGAGGTGGGGAGGGAATGGAGATTTTGCAGTATCCTTTCCCTGCCATGCCCAGCAAGCCACGCCCACCAAGCCACGTCATGGCCACCAAGCCATGCCCACAAAACTGGTAGTAAAATTTTTTTGAATCCCATCATTGACTATCATATCATTTCAATGCAAATCTCTGAAATACTCCTCCTCAAATGCATTCCCTTCAAATTTATCTCAAATCATTTTAACCTTATCTTAGTTCACTCTCTTGGAAGCTCCTTGTTTAGCCCGCTTCACACTTCCCCCCCAAAAAATTTTTTTTTCTTTCCATCACAATTGGTCTGTATTTTCCTTCCCTCTTTTAATTTTAATTGCTATGTGTCCTTTTAACTACATCTTTACTCTCTACTTTTTTCTTTTTCATTAATTTTTTTTACAAAGTTAAAAGATAAATATGAAACAAAAAAGTAAAAATGAAATAAGCTAAAGAAAAAGCGTTGAGAATAAGAGAAAGTGAGAAAAAAAGAGAAAATACTTAAATAAGTGACTTTCAATCTTCTTTATAATAATTATGAATAAGTTAGCACTTTCTCTTCAGATTGTATACCATGGTTCCCTTCTTCTCATATACGTCCTTTTTGAATTGGTAAATCTAGAAATCATCAGATTTATTTATTTTTTTCAGCAAAAATTCCATAAAGCTTTTTTAAAATAAAAATGGCTGATCTTTGTTATTTTACATAAATAACACTTGGGTTTCGGAGCAACTTTTCTCTTATGCACATTTTTCTCATTCATAGCCTCTTGCACTTCATTATTTCACCAAATACCCTTTTCCACATTTTGCATAATTAACAGATTAACAGAGTTGAAAAGGACCTTGTAGGTCATCTAGTCCAACCCCCCCACCCAAGTGGGAGACCCTACATCATTTCTGACAGATGGCAGGCCAGTCTCTTCTTAAAAGCCTCCTATGATGAGGCTCCTACATCTTCTGTTCCATTAGTTGATTGTTCTCACTGTCAGAAAGTTTCTCCTTGTTTCGAGGTTGAATTACTCCTTGACCAGTTTTCATCCATTGTTCCTTGTCTGGCTTACAGGCACTTTAGAAAATAGCTTGATCCCTTCCTCCCTGTGGCAGCCCCTCAAATATTGGAAGATCATGTCTCCCCTGGTCCTTCTAGCCATGCCCAATTCTTGCAACCATTCTTCATATGTTTTAACCTCCAGTCCCGTAATCATCTATGTTGCTCTTCTCTGCACTCTTTTCTAGAGTCTCAACACCTTTTTCATAATATTTATAGTTATATAGTTCTGCATGCTTCTGTGGAATCACAATCTCATAACCACACTATACCTGTTTTTATACAATATAATGTCTGTGATATAAAGTAGATATAGTTTCACTGAGAAATATTGCTTTGGAAATTGAGGTTAGTTACATATACCACTACGTACAGTTATCACCTAGAAAATCATGTTTGTATGAATTAATCCAGAATCTCTGTAATTCTCTGGGACAATATGAGAACATGTTTGTTATGTAGTGAAATAAGAAGTCTGTTTCTCAAATAACTGCCTTTATGGTTGCAGCCAAATTCCACAGTCTCCATGTAACACAAAAAGTTTCCTGTAGCCATGGAGGAATATTATTACATATGATTATTGCTGGGAAACTATTATATGCAAAAAATGGAAAGCCTCTGAAATATTCATAATGGTGGAATGATTGGTAAAAATAACAGAGATGGCAAAATTAATTTGTTTTATTAGACAACTATATTTATTAGAGACAGGAAACCCTTTATAGGCTTTTTACCAAAAAAAGAGAAAAATGAACTTGTGATTTATAGATTAAAAAAGGTAGCTTATGAAAAAAAAGCAACTTTAGAGAGGATATATGTATAAATGTATCTATAACTGCTGTCAAGAAGATAAAAAGCTGTTTCTTTACCATTTTTCTTTTCTGTTTCTGTTTCTTTTTTCTCTATTTACTGTTTTTCTCTAATACCTTTGTTAAACATTTTCTTAGATAAAAATGATATATAAAAAAAGTTTCTTCTAGGGATAGGGTTTCCCATCCCTGAGAACGTCCGTATATATGGACTTCAGCTCCCAGAATTCTTCAGACTGCATAGCCAAACCAAATAACTATAGGATTTGAAGAGGAACAACTGTCCCTTGAGTTACAGCACTAAGACCAGTGGTGGGATTCAAATTTTTTTACTACCAGTTGGTGGCTTGGTGGGCATGGCAGGGGAAGGATACTGTAAAATCTTCAGTCAGAGGTGGTATTTGCTGGTTCTCCGAACCACTCAAAATTTCTGCTACTGGTTCTCCAGAATTGGTTAGAACCTGCTAAATACCACTTCTGACTAAGACAGCCAAGGAATGCAACTATCAGATATGTAAGATGTCTGCAAACAGTCTGAAACATAAAACTACTGAAACATCCTATAAATTACAGCAGGGGTGTCCAACTCGATTTCATTGAGGGGCACATCAGGGTTGTGTTTGACCTTGGGAGGCTGGGGTGGGTGTGGCAGCTCAACATCACTCATGTGGGGAGGACCTATGGTGGTTCGAGCACTCCACTCTGCCAGTGAAAACGGGCTCCCGAGCTCTGTTTCAGCTGCAATGGCCTCCTGCAACCCTCTGCCAGTGAAAACAGAGCTTGGGGAGGTAACACACATGCATGCAGCTCTCCCAAACTCCACTTTTGCTGGAAGAGGCACTGTGGGCCAGTCCTTTGCTGTTTCCAGGGTGGCCCTGTGGGCCAAATCTGCTGTCTGGATCCAGCCCTCGGTCCTTGAGTTTGACACCCCTGAACTACAGAGATCAGCAACCAACTTGAGCTCTCCTGAAAGTGCCCATTCAGACTTTACTCAAGGCACTGGTCATGATAACCTCCTATGGTTTTACTATGGAAGCATGCAGGAAACTTTTAGATTAAAAGAGACATACAAATTCACATTGCTAATAAATATCTGCTCATTATATTCTAAAGTGTGCCATATATTCCTCAAGATGTTCACAGAAGCAGACAAAGGGAGTTACTAGCTAAAATTGTACAATTACCCATCTAGGATTGTATAGCTAATTTAGGAAAGTTAGTGTAGCACTTACTATAAATCTTTCTGGTTTTTTTAAGCAGCTTTCATTTGCTCTCAATGTTGAACATCTTCATAATTGAAGATGGACTGAATGGATAATTAACAACTTCTCATCTGGCTTTGGACCATGAGAAAACGGTGTGATAATATGCTTCAGGATGGATACTAAATTTCTTTTTTTATCATTATGTGTCTCTTCTCCAACTTCTTGTATGCAGAAAGAAAAATTTGATAAAATAGTTTCTCCATCTGATGCCTTTCAGCTGTGATTGGGAAGGTGATTCCTTCCTTCCTTCTTTCCTTCCTTCCTTCCTTCCTTCCTTCCTTCCTTCCTTCCCTCCCTCCCTTTCCCCTCCCTTCCCTTCCTCTCTCCCTCCTTCCCTTCCCCTTCCTTCCTTCCTTCCTTCCTTCCTTCCTTCCCTCCCCTCTTCTCCTTCCTTCCTTCCTTCCCTCCCTTTCCCCTCCCTTCTTCCCTTCCCCTTCCTTCCTTCCTTCCTTCCTTCCTTCCTTCCTTCCTTCCTTCCTTCCTTCCCTCCCCTCTTCTCCTTCCTTCCTTCCTTCCTTCCCTCCCTTTCCCCTCCCTTCTTCCCTTCCCCTTCCTTCCTTCCTTCCTTCCTTCCTTCCTTCCTTCCTTCCTTCCTTCCTTCCTTCCTTCCTTCCTTCCTTCCTTCCTTCCTTCCTTCCTTCCTTCCATATAATCCATTTGGAGAGTTTTCTTAACCCAGATGGAGCCAGAAGAAGGCTCTTGCTATAAGAACATTGTAGAGTTCAGAGAGGACCAAACCACTTGCACCTCTATTTTCTTTGCAAGATGTTAAGTTGTGGGAGCTCTGAATTATCCACAAAGGGTGTGTGGGGGGGGAATAATTATTCTGGGTGAAACCTGAATTTTTAAGATTGCTATAGCAACCCAACAATTTCTTGCCAAGGAGGAAAGATCAAACACAGACTTTGCCAAAAAACCCTTTTCTTTTCATTTCCATCGTTCTAAATCCATAAAGCTGCTTCTAATAGAGCCAAAAATAGATTGCATTTGGTTGGGGTGCCAGCAAAGCTGCCTTTGCTCTTTGCTTAGCTGCTGCAATTGCTCAACAACTCAGAAATTCAACACCGATGAAGGAGTTCAGACAAGTCTTTACTCCTCTGCATTTGTTCCTTTGTAATGATGTTCCAGATGGCCAGTTGATGAAGTGCGGTTGCTTTATAGAACAGAGAGATGCTGCATTCATTAAAGTTTCTGGGGGCAAAACATTGTTGCCACTCAGAAAGAACTATTAGTATAGTTTCATATATCACAGAATTATACACAAATTATACACAAAGAAATAACCAAAAAATAAAAACAAAAACCCCAAAGGTACAAATTAATCACAAGGGTGCTTTTTCAAGAGGCAACTAGACTTTCTGGTTTTTCTTTTTCTTCTTTTTTTAAAATTTATTTTTAATTTTAATTAAAAATAGAATACAACACAATACATCCAACTTATCCTTATTATACATATATATATATTCTACTTCATCATTTATAATCTCCTTATTTAAAATATTAATTACTAAATAATCTAATCATAACTACTAATATTTTGAACTTGTCTTCTACTATGTAACCATTGATAAAATTTATTCCATGTTTTATAATATTTAGATTTTCCTTTGTCTTTTATTTCTAAAGTTAACCTATCTAATTCTGCACATGCCATAATTCTTATTATTATTTCTGGTTCTGAAGGTATGATTTCATTTTTCCAATATTGTGCATATAATATTCTAGCTGCCATCAATACATGTACTATTAGGTACATTATTTCCTTCTTAAATTTTTCTGATATTATACCATGAAGAAAAAAAATCCACTTTAAATGGAATACATTCTACCACCATTTGTTCTATCCATGTTTGAATCAGTTTCCAATAATTCTTTTCAGCGTTGCAAGTCCACCACATGTGGAAAATGTGCCTGGCATATCTTTACACTTCCAAGAAACTTCTTCAGCTTCTTCACCTCTTGAAAAACCATGACCTAGATGACCTAGATGACTGAGAATCTCCATAGACAAGTACAGATGAGATGAAACCTGGTTAAAAAGAAATAACTCTCAGAGGGACATTGGAGTCCTAGTGGATGGTCACTTAAACATGAGGCAGCAGCCAAAAAAAGCAAATACAATCCTTGGTTGTATAAACAGAGGCATAGGAATCAAAACCATGTGAAATATTAGTACTGCTTTATAAATCCTTAGTAAGACTACACCTGGAATACTGCATCCAGTTTTGGTGACCACATTAAAAAAAGGATGTTGAGACTTAGAAAAAAGTGCAAAGAACAGCAACTAAGATAATTAAGGGCCTGGAGACAAAAAAAAATAGAAAGAATGGTTGCAGGAATTGAGTATGGCCAGTCTAGAGAAAAGAAGGATTAGAGGTGACATGATTGCACTATTCCAGTATTTGAGGGGCTACCATTAAGAAGAGGGGGCCAATTTATTTTCCAAAGCACCAGAAGGCAAGACAAGAAATAATGGATGGAAACTAATCAAGGAGAGAAGTCACCTGGAATTAAGGAGAAACTTCCTAACAGTGAAAACAATTAACCAATGGAAACAGCTTGCCTTCAGAAGTTGTAAGGACTTTATCACAGGAGGTTTCTAAGAAGAGACTGGATAGCCACTTGTCTGAAATGATATATGGTTTCCTGTTTGGACTAGAAGGTCCCTTCCAGCTCTATTTTGATTGATTGATTAGTCTGACCACCATGCAAGATGCAAAATTTAGCAAATTCCAAAAGGATTTTTTAAAAGGAACATACCTTCAATTACCAGAAAAATCAAGCAAATAAGTGAGCAAGTGAGTATGGATACATTGTTTTCATTTTAGCAAAACCATCATCCAGTTCAGTGAAACAATGAGTCATATTTGCCAATTATAGCTTGCATAGGATTCAGAGATCAAAGGGGATGCAGTCTTTTTAATGTATCAGTTGTGATGGATTTCCCAGCAGCCTCCTTCTGTATTTTGTTTTTAGAACATTGAATAAGTTGATTTAACCTTAAAAGAATGCATCTCTCTGTAGTTCTCAAATTACAACCACAACTGGGAACAGAATTTCTGTTTACTAAGCAAGGTAAGTGAATCATATCTAATTTTACAACCTTTTTTTGGACCACCTTTTTAAATGACTTGTGAAAGTTTTTAAGTGACTCACTGCAGCTGTTAAGTGAATCATGAAATTGTTAAGTGAATTTGGCTTACCCTATTGACTTTACTTGTTGGAAACTGACTGCAAAGATTGCAAATGGCAGTGCCATGGTGGCGCAGTAGTTAGAGTGCAGTATTGCAGGCTGCTTCTGCTGACTGCTGGCTGCCTGCAATTTGGCACTTCAAATCTCACCAAGCTCAAGGTTGACTCAGCCTTCCATCCTTCTGAGGTGGGTAAAATGAGGACCCAGATTGCTGGGGAAAATACAGCTCTGTAAACTGCTTAGAGAGGGCTGTAATGCACTGTGAAGCGGCATATAAGTCTAAGTGCTATTGCCATTCCTGGGATGCTGCTACCATTGTAACAACGTGTTGGTTCCTGAACACCTGAATTTTGATCATGTGACTGTGGGGATGCTGTGATGGCCATAAGTGTGCAGATCAGTTGTAAGTCACTTTTTTTCAGTGCCACTGTAATTTTGAACAGTTGCTAAATGAATGGTTGTAACTTAAGGACTATCTGTACTTTAATATAGTACTGTCAAACCCTGGGAAGTTTCAAGTTTCAAGTCCTAGAATTCACAGCAATGGCTATGCTTCCTGGGGAATTCTGGGGGTTGAAGTACACACATCTGAAAGTCACTGAGTTTGAAAAATGCTGATGTGTGGTAAAGGCGCAGCCATGTTGCAGACAGTTGTTGCTTTGTGCTCCTGCTAATGTGAATCTGAAGCACATCAGATTGGACTTTCTGTAAACCTATAGCTGGAAGTCCTTTGTGGCCTGACATGAAAATTTAGTCCGACATCAAGAATGAAATAAATAACATACTCTTTGTATCTTCTGGATTTTGTTGTGGTTCTGTACCCATAAAGGGCTCTATCCACGCTTGCATTGCCCTCTTCCCTTTTTCACTGAATAGGTAGCACCACAGCCACATCTGGATCTCTGACTCCCTCCCCCCAAGTGATTGGTGATGGTCTCATTTAGAGGGACAAAATGGTAAAAGTGTCCCTTTTCCAGTCATGTCCGACTCATCTCCGTTTCTTAGCCGAGGGAGCTGCTGTTGTCCGAAGATGCTTCTGTGGTCATCTGGCCAGCGTGACTATACACCAAGGTCAGTGGTGGAATTCAAATATTTTTACTACCGGTTCTGTGGGCATGGCTTGGTGGGTGTGGCTTGGCTTAGTGGGTGTGGCTTAGTGGGCATGGCAGAGGAAGAATACTGAAAAAACCGCATTCCCTCCTTACTCCAGGAGGAAGATTACTGCAAAATCCTCCCTCCCCACCCCAATAACCTGCTTTCCAGCTTCGTTCTCCTGTGCAGGGCAACAAAAGAAGACCCAGCGGATCAGCTGGGACTCGAGAAGCAGAGAAGAGATGGGGGTGGGGCCAGTCAGAGGTGATATTCCAAACTACTCAAAATTTCCGCTACCGGTTCTCCAGAACTGGTCAGAACCTGCTGAATACCACCTCTGACCAAAGTGCTCGGAAAACTGTTACCTTCCCACTGAGGTGGTACCTATTTATCTACTCTTATTCACATGCTTTTGAACTGCTAGGTGAGCAGCAGCTGGAGCCAGTAACAGGAGCTCACCCTGTGGTGCAGCACTCGGGTCTCAAACCCCAACTTTCAGCTTGGCATCATTAATCACTAAGCCATTATGCTCCCCTCAGAGGGACATAGGCAGCTGATTTCTCCTGAAACAGCCATAGCCACCTAACTCGCCGTTGCCAAAATGGAGCAATTCCGTCATTTCTGTCTATTCCCCCCTCAGCTCTTCTTCATACTCTAATGCCAAGGCTTGAACACAAGAGCTTCAGTGTGATAGCATGTGCCATGCAGTCACTTGCAATTGTAATCCTCTCCACATGTAGATGCCTTTGTCTACCTGCTCCTTTGACTCCAGAATCATGCTCTTTTGACTGACACGCGTATGGGGTGGAGAGAGAGGCACAAAGAGAAACAGCCGGCTCCATCATATTTCAACAAGTGTTACACTGATCAAATATTTCTTCATCTTTGCTGTTCGCTGTAGTGATGGACTGGAACAATGGCTGAACAGACCTCAGAAAGGACATTCAGCTGGGTGGATATAACACTTGCCTCAGTGGTGAGCAAGGCTGACAACTCTCTGAAGTTCTTTTGTTTTTGGCTCAAATTAAACATCTGACTGAAGAGGAATTTCAGCCTCCTCCTGCTCCTTCCTTTGTGTCTGTCATCCAGACTTACTATCCCTCCCAGCTTCGTCCCTTCTCTGCTTTACCTTGTCTTTCCCACCAGGGGAAAAAAAAACAAACTCTACATGTGACACATCTACACAAATCTACTTTATACGTTTAATAGCCAGGTTCCTGAAAATTATATGGTTAATCGTGGGGGTTAAGGAACACTTCCACAAGCCTCCCCTCAATTTCTCATCGTTTTTGGAGAAATTCATGATGTTTACACTAAAAGGCAGTAAAGTAGCAGTCAATCAATCAGAATAGCACTGGAAGGGACCTTGGAGAGCCTATAATCGAACCCCCTGTTCAAACAGGAGGCCCTATACTATTTCAGACAGGTGGCTGTCCAGTCTTTTCTTAAATACCTCCAGTGATGAAGCACCTACAACCTTTGAAGGCAAGCGGTTCCACTGGTTAATTGTTCTCACTATTAGGAAGTTTCTCCTTAATTCCAAGTTGCTTCTCTCCTTGATTAGTTTCCATCTATTGTTTCTTGCCTGGTGCTTTGAAAAATTAGTTCACCCCTCCTCTTCGTGGCAGCCCCTCCCCCACCAGTTCTTCTTTTCTCTAGACTAGCCAAGCTCAAAACCTGCAACCGTTCACTTTAAAATGAGAAGTATGCATTCATATACTCAAAGAGGGCTAGATCCTTGCAATCACACTGGCTCCAACTATTACATTGGTGGGATTTAGCATGTCTAACATGGTCTCCCCTTCTTTCAGGTTTAGATCTGAGTGGGGTTTCATGTTTTTGTTTTGCCTAGCAGCATTTCAATAATAGAACTTTTTGGAATAACTTCCCAAAATAATTGTTATTTGTGAATAGATCTTTAAAGGGCGCACTTGCCCTTGCTCATGTTTCCTGATTTGAACCCTGAAATATACTTCCAAGAATAAAGTGTTGTAAAAACTGTGATTATAAGGGGCAGAGGTGTTCTGGAGATGCAGAGGTATTTGCTACGAGATGCTGCAAAGGGACACGGCTAATCGTTGCTTCACGAGAAAAGTAGACGAAAGTACTTTGAAGATGCTGCAAATTATGAAGCAGGTTCTCTACCTCGCCCACGGGGTTACTATGTGGGGGCTATGCAAGGCACGATCATTAAGACCACAAGGAGAAAGTTATGTGTAGCCAAAGAAAATCTAGGACCAATTTCAGCTCTGGGCATGCTCAGATCAGTGGTGGGATTCAAAAAATTTTATGACTTGTTCTGTGGGTGTGGCTTGGTGGGCATAGCATGGCTTGGTGGACGTGGCTTGGTAGGCATGGCAGGGGAAGGATATTGTAAAATCTCCCTTCCCTCCCCACCCCACTAACCTGCTTTCCAGCTCTGTTCTCCTGTGCAGGGCAACAAAAGAAGACCCAGCCGATCAGCTCGGACTCGGGAGGTAGAGCATAGATGGGGGCAGGGCCAGCCAGAGGTGGTATTTGCCGGTTCTCTGAACTATTCAAAATTTCTGCTACTGGTTCTCCAGAACTGGTCAGAACCTGCTGAATACCACCTCTAGATCAGGTGTACCTCAGTATCTTGGGGAAAGTTTGTGCTGAATAGTGTCCCAGGATGCCTTTATCTTTTAATTTTTTTAAACGCCTTCCCTTTCCTTCTTCCATGCATGAGTAGCTTGTACCATCTGGGTTTCCTTAATCTCCAAAAAATCCAAGCAACTGCTGCTAAATGTTTTTGTGGGAAACAAACGATGGCCTTATTTTTACTAGTGGTGGTTTCCCCTGCACCAGAGGTGGTATTCAGCAGGTTCTGACCAGTTCTGGAGAACCGGTAGCAGAAATTTTGAGTACTTCGGAGAACCAGCAAATACCACCTCTGGCTGGAGATTTTACAGGATCCTTCCCCAAGCCACCCCCCCCCAGAACCAGTAGTAAAAAATTTTTGAATCCCACCACTGCCCAGCACCCATATTCCAGCATTACAGGTAGTACTGGACTTAACAACAGTTTTTTTAATGACTGTTCAACATTACAATGGCACCTGAAAATAAGTGAGTTATGTCTGTTCTTCACACTTACGGCCACTGTGGCATCCCCATAGTCACATGATCATAATTCAAACGCTTGGCACTGACTCATATTTATGACGGTTGCAGTGTCCTGGGATCATGTGATCACTTTTTGCGACAAGCTTTTCTGACAAGCAAAGCCAGATTTACTTAACAGCCCTGTGACTAACTTAACCACTATGGCAAGAAAGGCCATAAAATATCTCTGGTTTCAAATCTATATGCTGTTTTGTCATTTTTTTCAAGCCATGTATGAATTTTAGTCCAGTATCTTTTGGCTCCCATACATGTCCATCACATATGTTAATATCATCCAGGTATCTGATGACACTTCCAACATTTCTCCGATTTATTCTTGAACATCCTTGCTATTCGTGTTGGGGGTAAGTGCCACCTGTAAAACATCTTATACAAATTCTCTTTATATGCTATCAATATTGTTAATTTATAATTTTGAGACCATAACTTTTGCCATTTATCTAAATCTATCCCATATCTAAAATTTCTCCCCCAGGCAATCATTGTTTCTTTAACTTGTTCTTCCTCCAATTTAATTCCAAGTAAATAACCATAAATTATTTTCATCATTTTCTCATCAGTACCTGTTAGAATTTCATCCAGTTCTGTGAGTTCATTATAAAATCCCTCTGTTTTATAATCTTTATCATACCTAGAATGTATTTGCATATACAGTATGTATACCAATTCATATTAATCTCTTGCTCCTCTAATTCTTGTTTAGATTTGAGTTCACCCTTTTCATTCATAATTTGGATTTAATTTCTAATAGTAAAAAATGGAGGGTTGGCAAGCAGCACTTTGGGGTAATATTCCAAAAAGAGATCCCTTAAATATGTTGAGAACCATCTGAAAAGGAACATTTCAATCCCTCCATTGAAGAACTAAGTAACTTTATTCGTGTTACTTGAAATTCTTCCTCAGTTATATTCATTTTCTTCTCCATTTATTCATTCTGATATGATTGATGACGCCAAGGAGCAAATAATAGCCCCAATTAACATTTGGGCATCACCCATGGAGTGTTTACCATATTTTTCACATGTATTTACATGTACAATGTGAGTGTTCTTAAGCCAGCTCTGATGAAGAAGATTATTCCGGATTTCATCAAGCCTAGACTTGCTTGTCTGACAAAATAAATTGCATCTAGACTAGTGTTCATAAGCTTTATTTGAACAATTGTGTTTTATGAACAGCTCTCTCAAGGGAAGAATATCTGTTCTCTGTATAATGCTATCAATGAGTCAGTACTTATACAGTATTTATTCACACCTAATATGCTATTCCTTTCTGCAATAAGAAATATTATACAAAATGCGGGAAAGTTTCCAGTAAGCCAAAGTAAATTAAGGAGTTGAGGCAAATAAAAGGAAACATATTTAAATCTAGTTTGTCACACAAACCTGTTATTATACTTCTACCTGCATAGGCAAAATTGTTCTGGCTTTAGAATATCTTACCAGGATTTAACCTACTTGCTTTAGTTCAATGTTTTTTAAATGTGAATTTCAACTCCCAGAATCTCCTTGCTAGCTTGTTGAAGTCCAGATATCTTAAAGTTGTCAAGTCTGAAAAATAGTGCTGTAGTTTTTCAGTACTTATGTATGATTTGTAATATGCACCAAGACAAATTCCTTGTGTGTCTAATCACACTTGGCAATAAAGAATTCATTCATTCATTCATTCATTCATTCATTCATTCATTGTTTACTTCCTTTCCCTAGTCAGACACATCTACCCTGATCTGCAGTACACTACATGTATCTGCCTTGAATGAGGTTCTAATTAATCCATTATACTGAATTCCCAACTGAGAAGTTTAAAACCTCTGACACTATCAAAGCAAAATAATTATATAAAGGCCAAGATTTGGCCAGATTATTTAAGATCCCACAATAAGCTTAAATTTCCATCCTTCTACATTTCTTTGCTAAGTGTATCTTTTTATCCTTTCCTATTGCAACTCTAGGATTTACTATCCCTCTCCTTTCCTTCTCCTCTTACCATTTTTATTCTTACCAGTTTCTTAGCTTAGTCCTTCTTTCCAAAATTCTTTTCCACTTCCATTAGCCTGTAAATATCTTCAACTTTTGCTTTCTCCTCTTTTTCTTTCTCATTTCCTTCCTTCCTTCCTTCCTTCCTTCCTTCCTTCCTTCCTTCCTTCCTTCCTTCCTTCCTTCCTTCCTTCCTTCCTTCCTTCCTCCCTCCCTCCCTCCCTCCTCCCTCCCTCCTTTATTCGTGTTCTCATATACTCTATGAGTTTAGATAAGAATAACCAATTCTGGGTTGCTATCTAATTCCAATACTATCAGAGATTTAGAACCTCTCGTCTCATAATCCCCTAGCACAGAAATGAGAAATATCTCACTAAAGGCCACCTAATCTGCAGAAACCCAGACACGACTAATACTTCTAAGTACTTTGCTGGATGCTCATAGCATCCAGCTTTCCTATTCCTTTCCTTAAGCCTCGTATATCAGTTTCCATTATGATCATACAGCTAACGGTAGGCTCAACTTGAGTTTCAAATATCTATCCTACAACTTTTTCTTTCTTTCTTTTTTACTGCTGGTTTCCTTTCCTAGCTGAAAAGACAGCATAAAATTGGCGGCTCAGAGGCCAATTTTTGACCTATTGCTCTCCCTCAGTTGCCCGCTTCAGAGAATCTTATCGAAGCTTATCTGGGCAACTCAGCAAGCATTTGCTGAGTGACAAAGTTCCCGTGTCAATCAACCTGCTTGAAAATAGAACACTTTGGGTGCCCTACAATGCACGTAATTACAGCAATTATGGAAAGTTCTGCAATTTCAATAATTACAGGTGGCACTTTTTGAGGCGTTATTACAGTCTCACATAGAAAGAACTGATTTACCTGCATAAAAGAGCAGCAGCACACACACAAAAAACCCCCCCCACTACATTGGAATTATCCATCTGTCTGCATGGAACACAATAGGAAAGGGGGGAAAACAGGGTAAAAGGAAAAAACAAATCAAAAGTTTCTAAAAAATATCACAGAAGAGCAAATGCATTTTAGCAGTAAGTGCTGTGCCCAAAGGAATTAATTATGCCATAGATCATAATGCATGCTCTGCAAGAATGCAGTATTTAGATGTTTTATGATTACCAGGGTTTTTTATAACTATGATTTTTCTTTCAGTGAATATTTCACAAAGATCACACAATCTTTATTTACTGATATATTTATATTTATTTAGCACTTCCCCAAATAAATCGCTTGAAGTGCGGTGCCAGAATCTGTTAAAATTACCACCAACCAAATTTGAAAAATCTAACCCAGCACTGAAAAAAACAAGAAGGTCAGAACAGTAAGAGATAGAAGTATAAATTTTAAGAGCTAAAAAAGAGTTTGCAAATGTTGATGCTAAAAAACATTAATAAAATCACAGGGACGAACATTTCAAATATTTAAAGAACTGGTGAGAGCTGGAAAGCCTTAGGCATGCACCGAAAGACTGATGAAATGGATGCCGTGTAAAGTTCTTCTGAGAGAATTTGAAATCCAAGGAAGGGTCACTCAAAAGTCCCCCAGTCTTCTAATAGACACAAACATGTGTTTGTGTTTGTGTTTGACACAGGGGAGAAATCAGCGACATATTTTCAAATTTTGATTTATTTCTTGTTTCTCTATGCACCTTTTCACTAGACACATCAGTTTCTCCTTAAAAAGGTTCCCCTCACACATACGTGCAAGTCATTTCTGACTCTAAGGGGCGGTGCTCATCTCCGTTATAAAGCCGAAGAGTCAGCGCTATCCAAAGATGTCTCCGTGGTCATATGGCTGGCATGACTAAATGCCGAAGATGCACAGAATGCTGTTACCTTCCCACCAAAGTGGTCCCTATTTTTCTACTTGCATTTTTACTTGCTTTCGAACTTCTAGGTTGGCAGAAGCTGGGACAAGTAACAGGACTCACTCTGTTACATAGTGCTAGGGATTTGAACTGCCAAACTGCCGACCTTTCTGATCAACAAACTCAGTGTGTGAGCCACTGAGCCACTGTGTCCCTTTTCAGTTTCTCCTTAAGAGAGGAGAAATTTGAGATAGCGTGTATCATTTTTCCTGGCAACTTAGATGCACTGTCTTCAGTAATCCCGGATGATGGATCAGCCCTTGATTAACCATTAAACAAAATAAGCACCATCTTAAGGCACCAAGGGAAGAGACACTATCATTATTTCGCCTAGCCATCATGCCCTTAACTTTTTCACTGCCACACTTGACTTTAGCCAAATTATCTGCCATTGTCCTAATTTGCCATGCTCTGACTTTAATCCGTGATCTTAAAATAATAATATTTTTTTTGCACGGTGAGTAACAAAAGGTTCGAGCTTGGTTTGAAGGTATTGTCAGATGCAATGTTTGTTTCTGTGTCATGATGTGAGGCTTTCACTTCTATCAAAGGGCACAATTGCTGGTACTGTGCTTAGAGCCTCACTTAGCCTTAATTTGGCCCTGTGACAAATATTAAAATTAAGATCCTGTACCATGAAGCTTTGGCCCATGTGACTGCCACACACACTATAATATTGTAATTTTTTTTATAGAACATAGAATAATAGATTTAGAAGGGACCTCAGAGGTCTTCTAGTCCAAACCCCTGCTAGAGCAAGAGACCCTATATCATTTCAGACAAATGGTTATCCATTCTCTTTTTGAAAGCCTCCAGTGATAGAGCACCTACAACTTCTGAAGGCAAGTTGTTCCACTGGTTGATTGCTCTCACCATTAGACAATTTCCCATTAGTTCTAAGTTGCTTCTTACCTTGGTTAATTTCCATCCATTGTTTCTTCTGTTGCCTTTTGGTGCTTTGAAAAATTAGTTTGACCCCATCATCTTTGTAGGAGCCCCTTAAATTTTGGAACACTGCTAACATGTACCATGTTGTAATAGCACCCATTTATAATACTCCCATGCTGGCTGGGGAATTTTATAAATTGAAATTCACACATTTTGACATTGACCTAGTGCATACAGAATGGTACACACAAACATAAATACATATACATATATCCATATATATAAATACAATTCATTAGTCTGGATCCTGCATTACATATCTGATATTAATACAGTTGAGAAAGTCCAGAAATATTTCACAAGAAGAGTTCTCCACTCCTCTACTCATTGCAGAATACCTTATGCCACCAGACTTGAAATTCTAGACCTAGAAAACCCAGAACTACGCCACCTTCGGTCCGATCTAAGTATAGTATATAAAATCATACATTGCAATGTCCTACCGGTCAATGAATACTTCACCTTCAACCATAACAATACAAGAGCACACAATAGATACAAACTCAAGGTAAACCGCACCAAACTTGATTGCAGGAAATATGACTTCAGCAACAGAGTGGTCAATGTCTGGAATACTCTACCTGACTCTGTGGTTTCTTCCCAAAAAACTTTAACCTTAGACTTTCTACTATTGACCTCACCCCTTTCCTAAGAGGTCTGTAGAGAGTGTACATAAGTGCACCAACGTGCCTACTGTCCCTGTCCTAAAAAAAAATCCAAGGAGAAAATTTGCTAGCTCAGGAGAATAAACATAATTAGTAAAATGTTTCTGTGAAATTTTGAACCAGAAACTTTCAATAAGCTAGGCAAAGATCACAGCCACAATAGGTATAGGAACTGGGCATGGCTAGTCTAGTGAAGAAAAGGGTCAGGGAAGACATGATAATAGTGTTTCAATATTTGAGGGGCTGTCACAGAAAGGAGGTGATCAATCTGTTTTTCAAAGCACCTGAAGGCCGGACAAGGAATAATGGATAGAAACTGATCAAGTAGAGATTCAACCTGGAAATAAGGAGAAATATTCTGACAGTGAGAACAATCAACCAATGGAATAGCTTGCCTTAGAAGTTGTGGGAGCTTCCTCACCGGAAGCTTTCAAGAAGAGACTGGACTGCAATCTGTCAGAAACGTATAGGGCAGTGGTGGGATTCAAAAAATGTTACTACTGGTTCTGTGGGCATGGATTGGTGTGTGTGGTGTGGCTTGGTGGGCATGGCTTGGTGGGTGTGGCAGGGGTAGGATACTATAAAATCTCCATTCCCTCCCCACTCCTGGAGGAAGATTACTGCAAAATCCCCATTCCCTCCCTACCCCACTAACCTCCTTTCCAGCTCCATTCTCTTGTGCAACAGAAGAAGACCCAGCCAATCAGCTGGGACTCAGGAGACAGAGAATAGATGGGGGCAGGGCCAGTCAGAGGTGGTATTTGCCAGTTCTCTGAACTACTCAAAATTTCTGCTACCGGTTCTCCAGAATTGGTCAGAACCTGTTGAACACCATCTCTGGTATAGGAACTCTTGTTTGGGTGGGGGGTTGTACTAGATGACCTACAACGTACCTTCCAACTCCGTTAATCTGTTAGTATTTCAGCAATACTAATAGAGTAGGTTGTAGAGGCTATTAGAGTGCCTAGTAAACATTGGCTTGGGTGAAGAGACATTCTTTGTTTTGCAAAGTAGTTAATTACCTGAAAAGTCCTTTCCCCAAATAAAGAGGAGCACTCAAGACAACTGTAACCTGCTTTGGAGTAAAGCAGGAAAAATGCATCTCAAATTCACTTTAATGGTGAGTAAAACATTATTAGAATGCAATATCAGCCATTTTTACCTCCCAGAAATAATGGGCTCTCATTCTGATGATAGGATGACAAGGTAGCATGGGTAATGTGTTTTCTTAAACCCAGGCTATTTGATTAGATTATGATTGAGCATACTGAGCAAATCCTAAACATATTTTAATCCCTTAAGCACACTTAAACATACTGTATGGATCTAACCAATAAGCAAACAGTACAGAAAGAAGCCTGTTAATAGCCCCTATAAGAGTTCCTGACTTTTATTCATTTCTGCAAGTGAAAAAAAAAAAAACTTCACAGGATTAAGTTACTAAGTGGCCCAAATAACTGCATCTTATTTCTTTGCAATCATGGGAAAAAATTGTAACCACACACTTAAGAGAGCAACTATTTTTTTAATTAGGTGCCCACTGCTCTGCATAATAGAGTAAGCATTTCTGAAAAACTTAATTAAGCTTTGTTTAATATTCAAGCTGAGAACCATTTTCATTCATAGTTAAGAAGAAGGAAAGCCATTTACAAAATTTAGAGCCACATACTTAATTTTGACATTAGGCTAGCAGTAACAAATATTATTTGAGTGACTTTAAAGTTACAAATGTGCCAGTGTCTTAAAGATTGAAGGGGCAGAAAAATCCCAGTGAAAAGTAAACTTGTTTGATTTTTTGGGTGAGTTGCATCAGATTAAGGTCATCAAATTTGAAGGGACATAAGCACTGTTATTTCTGAATAGCTGAATGTTTCCATTATTTTCTTTTTAATTGCACTTAAATCCTACCTATTCTTAGACAAAAAAAAAGGCTCCCTAATTTTATCCATACAATACCATGACAATCTTAACCAACTTGCAAGGCAAAGAAAAAGCTTGGTGAATAGAAGAAAGAAGTCAAATAATTAATGATCCTTTTAAGCCCGCTTGAAATCTTCAAGGTATAATACAAAATATGTATTCAGTCAACTCCTTTTATCGAAGAATAAATATGCAAAGTGATTGTAACAAAGCTGGAGGCAGCTGGGAAAGCAAAATTTCTGCAGTGAAGTCATTAAAGCATATACCCAAAAAGAGAACTAATCCTTTGCCGCCTGCTAATGCGAGGCAATAATTAATGTTAATGTCAACTGATTAAATATGCATATGAAGAGCAGAGCAAAAGGAAAAGAGGGGAAACAATGCCTAAAACCATTCTGCTTTGAACCACAGGAGCTGATCTATGCTTGCAATATTATTTCTTTTAATAATTGATTTTACACGAAGTATACCGTAAACTTTTGCAAAGAGTTCAGGCCTATGGGAAATTTCACAAGTGTATTCTTGAAAACACTGGGAGAAGACATATGGAAAAGACAGTGAAGGCTTTTAATTATGAATCAGTGTATATTGGTGGATGGGGTTTTTTTTTTGGGGGGGGGGGGAAGAAGGAAAGGAGATATATGCAAATTTTAAAAGCCTGTGAAATACCTTACTGAGATGTAACTCCAGTTGGCCCTGAACTTTACTGTTTTAAAGCCAGAAGGTACTAATTGGGATCTCCGAGCCTGTTCATTTATTTGAAAGGGTAAATATTCCCTTAAACTGAACTTCTGGTAAATATAGGGAGCTGTCTAAATCCTTTCCTTTGGCAACTGTGCAGAGGTGAGATAACATTGTCCCCCGCCTCCAAGTTTTATCCATTACAGAGTATCAAATGCAGCTTTCTGATTAGCTAGTCTACAAGTCTTAAAGTTGCCAAGTTTGGGTACCCCCGATTTAGTCACTTTGTCGAAGAAGTCAATAAGGCTTATCTAGCATGATCTGTTTTTGACAAACACATGTCTCTGGTAATCAACTTGCTCATTTCTAGGTGCTCGCAAATGTACTCCTTGATTATCTTTTTCATTTTTTTTTCAGTTATTGACGTCAGACTGATTGGTCTGTAATTTCCTAGATCCACTTTCCCCCTTTTCTGTAGACTGGAACCACATCAGCCTCTTTTCCAGTCCTCTGGCAGTTTCCCTGAGCTCCAGGAGCTTTGAAAGACTCTGTTCAGTGGTTCTGAGGTCATGTCTGCCAGCTCCTTCAGAACCTGAGATGTAATCCATGTGATCCTTGTAATTTTGAACTCATCTAGAGTGGGTACCATTTTTCTTGCCTGTTTTGACTTGCCTTCCTATTCTATCTCCTATGGTGCTTCTATCTCCTCCTAGGCTTTTGATAGGTTGGACTATCCTCCACCCCTTTGCATAGATGCAAAGAATGAATTAAGCAGTGCTGCTTTTTCCCTGCTACCAATCACCTCCTTGCAATCTTTTCCCATTAGTAGACTGATCATTTCCTTGCCTTTTTTTCCCCTTGTTTCTTACATGTTGAAACCAACTTTTTAAAAATTATTTTTAGGGTTTGTGGCAAGCCTTAATCAAACAACAGAGTAAGCACAGGCATGTGGGTGTCTGAGAAAGCCATCACTCAGTCCTTAAGCCAGCTACTATGCAGTGAAAGACAACTGATTCTCTGTGCTTTAATTTTGTTGTAATATGCCTAGAGGTTGGATTGCATATAAATTTGACAAGGAGACAAACAATTAAATTGGGAGCTTGCTCACTTCAGCTTTAGAATGATCTTTAGACTGAGAAAAGAGATACCTCCATATTATACCATTATAATGTACATATAATGTTCTTTGAATTACCAAGACACCATAATTAAAAACTTCCTGCATCTATAGATAGCTGGATTATGCTGGCAGACTGGAGTGGCAAGATAAAATAACACAAGGATCTGCCTTTCCATGCCTTTACCAATGATATTTTTTATTTATTTTATTTATTTATTTGTCAAACATGTACAAGATAACAAGTATAAACAAGTATAAAATGAGTATAAAATGAACATAAACAAGGACAAAGGGAGTAAACACAGATAAATGGGGACAGTAAGACAGGGACAGTAGACACACTGATGCACTTATGCACATCCCCTTTAAGGACCTCTTAAGAATGGGGTGAGGTCCACGGCAGACAGTTTGAGGTTGAAGCTTGTGAGGGGTTGAGGCTGTAACAATGAAGTCTAATAGGGCGTTCCAGGCATTGACCACTCTGTTGCTGGAGTTGTATTTTCTGCAATTGACTTTGGAGCAGTTTACCTTGAGTTTGTACTCAATATCATCATGCAAACTTCTGAGTTTGAGGAAGTGTGCCACTAAATTCCATTGTTCCCATGACCTTTCTGGATTTTCTGAAAACAGATAGCTAGCCACTATGGAAAACAGAATGATCTATTAATGGACTTAGTTTGCTCTTTATGCTCATTCAAACTACAGAGCTGCTACCATAGAAATTCTTCAATCATAAGTCTTGGGACAATATTTGATATGACTTGGATCTAATCTGACTTGCTTTCTTTAAGAATCTGAAGTTCTTTCTTACATAAATCAAAGTGCGAATCAATTTTAAAAAAATGGAGAACCAAATGCTAGCCACGGCTCATTTATCCTCAGCAATTTGTAAAGATGTCAGAGCCTTATCTATCTGAGTCATTTGAGGATAGATTGCTCTTCTAATAAATATTGGTTGATCATTATACTTTTTAGATATTTCTTTCAGAATCACACATATAGATGCTGGAGAATGGGGAATGGGCATATTTTCCAGATATTGTAGAGAATAGCCAAGTGTATGTATTCTTCCCATACAGAATAGGGAATTTTGTATATTGTCCAAATCATTTGCCAAGTCAACCCATGTGAAATAAAATGTTGGAAATTCTGAGATATTATAAATACAAACTTCTTGGAGAGAACATTTCTAGTAACTTGGCAACATTGCCAACAGTGCTATTTTCCCAGCATCACTGGAAGATGATGGTCAGTATTCAAAGAATATCCTAAATCAGCTCCTCCATTTATTCGCACATACAGTAACATCCTATAAAATACTGCAATAAAAACATTTCTCCATACTGTATATTTTAATGACATTATAAGAATTAAGAAATGTTCAGAACTTATGTTGTCCATTCAGAGTAAGCAATTATGGCTCCTGAGTACTAAGGTTTACAAATCATGTTTTCCCCTTGCTTTGATCAGTGAACTCCCTGGGTACTTTCTCAATGTACTATTGGAACAAGATGAATGTGAACTAGGAAACATTGTGCCATCCCTTGAAGCCACTTTATTAAGAGGAGCAGCTAATTTTAATTCATTTCAATTAAGTCATCTGCTCCAGCATGCAAGGAATTTATTATTTTTCTCCTAGGACACAATTAGCGAGCATTAGACAAAAGAGGCATAATTTCTCTGTGCTTGGGGAATGACATGAAATTCTGGCTTTTGTGAACATTGTCTTCTCTTTCACTCTCATTGGCTGCCGATCTATCCATGTATAAATCAAATAAAGTTGACATTGGTGGGGACTTGTTTTGTACTGGTTGTCTAGAATTTACCCTTTCAAGACCAGCTGGCACCAGCTGACATAACCCTGAAACACATAACTAACCAATTGTTTCCCTTGAGGACAACCTCTCTATGAAAGTTATATTTTATCCATCTCCTAGAAGAACATATAATCTTTAAAACCTGAAATGCAGCTGATTTAGTGCACGAAGTCTCCTTGATGTATAGGAGTAGATTTTTGTTGATACATAATTTAATATCAATCTATTAAGTTTTCACTGTCCTTTTTCTTGTCTTTCCAGAATGAATCCCCATCACTGATTCTGAGAATTCAGCAGTAGCTGCCAGCAGGTCCAAGATGGAATGTAGCTACCACAAAGCAATGCTTGGTGAATAACCCAGTCTTCTCATTTATTAAGTTTGATCAGAAGGTGGAGACAAATTGTATGTGTGCTTTGTATCCTACTTCAGACAAGCTCTAAGAGAAAGCAGAGTTACTGTGGGCTCTCTAAATGCCTAACTGGACCTATTAACGGTCCAATGTGACTTCAGTAATTTTAATTCTCCTAGAATGCATGACAGTCTTCTTACCTTCAGATTCTTTTTAACCTGCTCCAGCAACTCCACTTCCTTACCTTAGAGCCAGGTAGTTCTATAGATCCAGTTCAATTCTCCTGGATATTTACTAACTAGATTCATATTGTCCTGCATGTCTTCCATTTTAGCTCACAGAAAACACCTATGGCTTTCCAGAATACGTCTTGGTTTCCTACTGCTTTTCTCTTCAGACCCTTGCTTGGTTGCTCACCTTGACCTTCTCTGCCAAGTTGTTTAATTTTGGATCTAAACCAAATTGAACCAACATTGTTTTAGCAGTGCCTAGTTTGATATTGAAATTCTGTACCTGTCAATAGTGGCGTCCCCCAAGGCAGTGTTCTAGGACCAACTCTCTTCATACTCTACATAAATGACCCCTGTGATCATATTAAGAGCAATTGCGTTCTCTTCGCTGATGATATAAAGCTGTTCAATACCACAGACAATACTGCTACCCTTCAAAAAGATCTTGACTATGTATCAGAATGGTCAAACAAATGGCAACTTCAAATCTCAACAAATAAATGCTCTGTCTTACATATTGGCAAAAAATCAGAAAATAAAATACAAGCTGAATAGTCAAGACCTTGTTGATGATCCAAGCTCTGTAAAGGACCTTGGAGTACTCATCTCTAATGATCTAAATGGTAGAGCCCACTGTAACTACATAGCCAAAAAGGCATTAAGAGTTGTTAACCTAATCCTACGTAGCTTTTTCTCTGGTAATATCACACTACTAACTAGAGCATACAAAACATTTGCTAGACTAATACTCGAATACAGCTCATCGGTCTGGAACTCACATTACGTATCAGATATTAACACAGTTGAGAAAGTCCAGAAATATTTCACAAGAAGAGTTCTTCACTCCTCTACTTGTAGAGTATACCTTATGCCACCAGACTCGAAATTCTAGACCTAGAAAACCTAGAACTATGCCGCCTTCTGTCCGATCTAAGTATAGAATATAAAATCATACATTGCAATGTCCTACCTGTCAATGAATACTTCAGCTTCAACCATAATAACACAAGAGCACACAATAGATACAAACTCAAGGTTGACTGCACCAAACTTGATTGCAGGAAATACGACTTCAGCAACAGAGTGGTCAATGTCTGGAATACTCTACCTGACTCTGTGGTCTCTTCCCCAAACCCCAAAAACTTTAACCTTAGACTGTCTACTATTGACCTCACCCCTTTCTTAAGAGTTCTGTAAGGAGTGTGCATAAGCACACCAACGTGCCTACCATCCCTGTCCTATTGTTTCTTTTATTTTTCTTATATGTACCCATTTCATGTATTCATAACTATGTATATACTTATACCTATTATCTTGTAAGTGATTGACAAATCAAATCAAATAAAAATAAATAAAAATTGTTTGTCTAAATCACAGTTCTGAACTTGATGAAGCTGGATACACTGTTCTAACTGATGTTTGTTGAAAAACATCAAGGCAGTCAAACGAATGTTTCTACAGTAAAAAGCAAATCTCCAACCCTCAAAGATTGTACCCCACATCTTACTTAAAAGCCCTTGATTTCTTTCCAACAGATTTAAGTGACAAACAGCCTGTTTCTTTTTTTTTTCACCACCAATCCCAGACCTGATCTGAGCTCTGATAAAAGACCCAACATGTAGGCAATTGCCCATTCAGAAAACATCCCCAGTCATTAAAGGAACATTAAGATTCTTTCATCAAATCCCTGGCTTCTTGTCAGGCAACAATTTATGCAAAACTATCATAACCCAAGAGCCCTACTTCTGTGTTATGTCAGCTACAATGAAAGCAAGCTTAAAGAGAATGCATAGGGATCTAATTTAGCTGACATAAATGTCAATATATTATAAAGTATATTTGCCGTGTTTTCTGGTAAAGCTTGCATTGTCAGCAGGTTTCAAACAACTTTTTGTAAAACCCCTTACTGTGCCATAATCTCTGTTCTCATATTATATCAAATGTCATTAAGAACTGGAGAAAACATGCAGGAAGGTGCAGAAATATACAGCTTGTATCCAAGGGGGTCACATTTCATTCACCCAAATCTTTGGGCATGACCCTTACAGTACTGTCCAAAAGAGGGCTCTATGGTTTGTATTTCTGTGTACATCAAGAAAAAAAGATAGAAGAAGAATATGTTGGAAATATTGAATGTATTTATAATATTTAATAGCTGAATTTGAATGAATTTCAAGTTCAAATGAAACAATCCACATTTATTGATATCCCGACCTAGCTAATATTTGGGTCAGGATATTCTAGTAACCAAAGACTTCAGCCTGAAATTGGAACATGAACATCAATTAATATTTGATGTTCCATGTTCCAATTTCAGGCTGAAGTCTTTGGTTACTAAAAACCAATGGTCTTTTTTAAAATGAAGTCTGTTTGGAAAATATATTTTATCCATCTCCTAGAAAAATATATTATCTTTAAAAACTGATAGGCAAATGATTTAATGTATGAAGTCTCCTTGATATATAGGGTTAGATTTTTGTTGATACATAATTTAATGTTGATCAATTACATTTGCATCAGATCTCCTAAAGAAACAAATCCCCAAAATATTTTCCTAAACATTATTTTGCATTTCTATATAATAATCTTATCCCATCTCTGGTGTCAAGATATAAAAGTTTTAATCTATTTATGATTCTTGTTAAATAAAGTAGAGCAGGTGGCTTGTTTGGAGCTATCCATGGTGCTGCCATCCCTTGGCTACCTTATTTTCCTGTGAGCTTCACAAATTCAGAACTTAATATTTTCATATTGTTTAAATGATTTGGCATGTAATGACAGAATTATTAGATGAAAGGTGGGAGCCATCCATATTTTCCCTTCTCCATTTATAGGTTTCCCAGGTCTTTATTTAAGTTATTCAACCTGCTACCAGACTCTCTGAAACTACTATTTTAACATGGGAAAGCCTGATGAATGGGAAAAAAAATATTCCCAAAACTAATATAAAAAGATACAGAAGTACATCAGATACACAGATGTCTTTAGCTTTTGGCACAAAAACAGTTAAGATATTAATTCATATACTGCTGTCAACTATAGGGCAATTTGGTTTTGATTTAGCATTATGTGAGAATGAGGTCACTGAGTATAACTTGATACAATTTTTGGTGGCCTGATTCAGGGTGAATGGATCTGTATAATCTGTAAGGAATGTTCAATGCTTGAATCTAAAAGCCAAAGTGTGTGCATGTACTTCTCTGCAACTCTTTAACCCAAATGAAAATTTGTTGAGAAGATGGACAGCTGTGAGATCCCAGCAAAGGATGTATCTGTTTTAAGGAGTTCTATGTGACTGTCCTTTTATCTTTGAAGTAATTTTTGCCCTTGTATTTTGCTAGTTCCTTGGCTTATTCCTGGATTGATTTAATACTCCAGACCGTCCTCTAGCAAATTCACAGAATGAAAGGGCAGTTTAACTAATAAGGAAAAACAAGCCCTTCAGGATTTGAACAGGAAATTACAAACAAGCAATGGGAATTTATCAGATTAATTTATTTATTTCTGGTTTATTTAACAAACCACAATTAAAACAAAGCATTGTGCAAGGATTTCATTTTTTTAAAAGAAAACCAGTAGCTCTTTTAGATGATGAGGAAAGTGATATATAAAGAAGGTGATGCCATAAGGCAGGAGTGTCAAATTCATGGGCCAGATGTGCTGGCCACACCCACACCCGCTTTAGCAACGGGAGAAAAAGTCCCGATACACCACGTGATGCCACCATGATGACGTGAGTTTGGCACCCCTGCCATAAGGGGATCAGGAGAATCACAGAAATAAATAAGAATGGAAAATGAATAATTATGATTAGAGATATAATCTTGATCCATCACCAAATCTATTTAGGTATCTCTTAATACAAGGGTAATCCACTTATGACCTGCCAAATGTTGCTAATTTGCAACTTTCTGAATCTCTGGGAAGCATGATTGTTGGTGAGTAATGCTGAACTTTGTACATTGGCAATATCTGGAGTGTCACTAGTTGTGCATACCTTTCCTAATACTAAATAAAAGATTTCTCTGCCTACCTGTAAATTCAGTATGGATTTGTGAGGTGGGAAGTGAGACTGTGCTGCTTGATTCATCTCCTATTTTTCTTCTGAGGGAAATGAGAGTGTGCTGCTTGATTACTTTCCTATATTTCTTTGAGAGTAACATATTAGGGAAGCTTGTACTGCTGACAGGACTATAGCAAAAACAAAACAAAAAAGCAGGATTTTAGCCCCTCCTTCCCCCCTCCTCCTCTTCCTCTTCTTCCTCCTCCTCTTCCTCCACTTCCTCCTCCTCCTCCTGCTCCTGCTTCTCCTCCTCCTTCCTATCTCACTTCTTCCCCATTCTTTGGATTTCCAGAGTGTTAAACTGATTGGGGAGGGCTTTTGACATTTGATCAAGAACTGCCTGCAGTTCATCTATGGTATAACTAACTAAAGATGTGCAAACCTTACATTTGTGAATGGCTCAAGATTGCATGGAAGAGACTGTATGCAGTAGCAACATGACTTGCAAATGAAAACAAGCTAAATAGCTGTTTAATGAGAATTGCTTCTGTTTCATGTCTTTCATCAAAAGTGGGGGAGGTCGTCACTATAATTAACATATACAACATAAAACTGAACGCAAACAAAACAGGTTAAGGGTTTTGGATTACAAAGAACACGATCAGCTCAGTGCTATTTGCCTTAGCCAATGGAATATCATACTGTTGTTGTATTGGACGGCAGGAATGCCTCCTTTCCTCTCACATACTCCATCTTACTCTTTACATTCCAGCGCTTGCTATTTGATGCAAGTGATCTGGAAAATTATTTCCCTTTCTTAAAGTGTCTTAGATTTCAAGTATCATCAACCATGTCACATTCCTGCTAAATGGCTGAATAGTGCTTCGTTTTCATTTTGGGTTTCCAAAATATTACTCATGGGAAAACTATCTGCAGACACTTGGGGAAGCTGCATCCATGGCATATTGCAACATTTTTTTTTAAGGCTGCAATGTATTTAAAAAAAAACACACAAATCATTCTCATATTATTCTTAGAAGTTGCATTAGACTGGAACAATGAAAGAGCTAATCATATGGCATTTAGCCTTTTAAGAAGTAATATTGAAATTGGGTCAGAAGTTGACAAAGAATCAGAATAATAAAAACAGCCAAAGCAATTACTAATATGCATTTCTGACTTATCGGAAGCATCCCATCCTTAATACCATGGCCAGTCAGATTAAAACCTGGTATCCTAAAATCTGAAACAAACTTCAGAGTACAATCCTATAACTCTGTTTACAATATTTTAGGATGATGGGGTTCCTCAGATTGCCTCTTATGAGACTGGAAGGGAAACCTCTGACAATGGATCCTCCTTCCTATAATTCCATCATTTTTGCGGCTGGCTTTTCTGGAAATTGGGAAATCTGGATCTTGAAATAAATCTTAAAATGCTGAACAAAGGCAGGATGGGTGATGTATTGGATCTAAATAGCTCTCTGGCCTCTCTACACACCTCTAACCTGAGAAAATATTTAGACCAGTTCAATGTTCTTCAACCTTTCAAGAGAACCATGAAACAGAACAGATAGAATGTAAGAAGATGTCTATGGAGATTCTTGGTCATATGCTGCTGGATCTATAGACGACCTTTTTTGTTTTCTTCTAAAATCTACATTACAGTTTGCTATTTTAAAATCCCATTGCTTTACATTATACAAAAAGCTTTTTTTTTTTTGCTTGCAGCCTCATTGTAAACTACTGTGATAAAGATAGCTGAGATAACAGGCATACAAATGAAAGGTTCTTACTATAGGATAGACAGCTTCAAGGGATTTATTTGCTCCCTTTTAAGGTCCTTAAAGTTTCCACTAAATTTATACTGGTTAGGTAAAATTAAAATAGGGTGAGCAAACTTTCACCAGCTGGGTTTCTATTTATTTATTTATACAATTTATATGGCCACCTGTCCCTCGGCAGTGACTCAGGGAGGTGCACAAAAATAAACAGCAATTAAAATAATTGTCAACAATTGTCTAAGTCAACAACAAGCAATGTTAACATAGCTCATTTTATCTCCTGGTCTACAAGATTGGAGAAATAGTTAGCTTTTAATTTTACAGAATGGGATGAAAACCACACCAGGCAGAATGAGGAAGTCAGCTGGGTGGGACTGATAATTTTCTTTTTCTTTTCTCTTTTCTTTTTTCTTCTCTTCTTTTCCCTTCTCTGATTAAAGGAGCAATTCAGGAACAGGTTAGTTTTCAATGGCAGCAAGACTGTTTTAGAGATTAAGTGACTCTTTTGCGAGGGTCTTGATTCAGAATGATGAGAATTGATGGAAAGTTTGGTGACTGAAGAAAGTTCTGTAGGTGGAATAAAATGCTCAGTTGATAAGCTACCTGTCCTTTAACTAGAGGTTTGCAAGAGAAGCTATTCCTCAATCAATTCTTCAAATGCTCTGCTGGTATTTATTTATTTATTTGTTTGTTTGTTTGTTTGTTTGTTTGTTCGTTCGTTCATTCATTCATTCATTCATTCATTCATTCATTCATTCATTCATTCATTCATTCATTCATCAAATTTCTATACCACCCATTAATGACTTAGATGAGGGAATGGGAGGAGAACTTACCAAATTTGCAGATGATTCTAAGCTGGCAGGAATAGCTAACACCCAAGAAGATAGGCTCAAGTTCCAGATGGATCTTAACAGACTAGAACACTGGGCTGTATCTAACAAAATGAAATTCAATGTAGAGAAAAGTAAAGCCCTACACTTAGGCAAGAAAAACCAAAAGGACACATATAGACTGTGTGAAACCAGGCTCAATAGCAGTAACTGTGAGAAGGATCTTGGAGTCTTAGTGGACAACCAGCTAAATATGAGCCAGCAATATGCCCAAAAAGCTAATGCAATCCTAAATTGCATTAACAGAGGAATACAATCGAGATCAAGTGAGGTACTAACACCACTCTATAAAGCCTTAGTAAGACCACACCTAGAGTACTACGTCCAGTTTTGGTCACCACATTATAAAAAAGATGTTGAGATTCTAGAAAGAATGCAGAGAAGAGCATCCAGGATGATTAGGGGACTGAAGACTAAAACATATGAAGAATGGTTACAGGAACTGGGCCTGGCTAGTCTAGTGAAGAGAAGGACCAGGGGAGACATGATAGCGGTCTTCCAATATTTGAGGGACTGCCACAGAGAGGAAGGGGTCAAGCTATTTTCCAAAGCACCTGAAGGCCAGACAAGGTATAATGGAAGGAAGCTGAACAAGGAGAGATTTAACCTGGAAATAAGGAGAAACTTTCTGACAGTGAGAACAATCAACCACTGGAACAGCTTGCCCTCGGACGTTGTGTGAGCGTCATCACTTGAGACTTTCAAGAAGAGATTGGACTGCCATTGGTCAGAAATGGTGTAGGGTCTCCTGCTTGGGTGGGGGGTTGGACTAGATGACCTACAAGGTCCCTTCCAACTCTGATTATCTGTAATCTGTAATCTGTAACCTCACTTAAATGACTCTGACCACTAACTTGATATATTTAAGGTCCAAATTTTAAGAACTGAACCTATGTTCAGGAATCACAATCTTTTATTAAAACCAAGATGAAATGGAGAAACAAAACAAAAACTAACCCCCAAATAGAACAAAAGTAGTGTGGGATTCCCTTGGGAGTAAAAGAAGGTTTTGCTTTGAGTTTTCAGTCGGTGATAAACCAGTTCTGTTCCACATGGCTTGGAACTAAGGAAATTCCATCCCCTGTCTTTGATTCTGCTCATATTACTTTGAGGAGTTTAGGAGAGGACACTGGTCACCTTTTCCATTTTTTAAAAAAAATGTCTGTTTGGGGGCTGGCTATACCTACCAAGGCAGCCATTTTCTGTGTGAAATAGAAAAATCTCCCAGGAGAGCTTTTGGTGAGACACATCTCAAAGTTCTCATGTGCCTACCAACTAAATACCAGGTTGGTTATCCTGATCTCTGGGCTCCTTGAAGTGGTGATATTCAGCAGGTTCTGACCAGTTCTGGAGAACTGGTAGTGGAAATTTTGAGTAGTTCAGAGAACGGGTGGTAACCTTCCCCGTGGAGTGGGGTGGGAGTGGAGATTTTGCAGTATCCTTCTCCTGCTATGGCCACCAAGCCACACCCACAGAACCGGTAGTAAATTTTTTTGAATCCCACCATTGGCTTCTTGTAAGAACCAAGGATGTGCTGCATGATGAGGCAAGGAAATCATTTCCTAACTAATCAGACCAGTGGCATCCACAAAGTAGAGTTTTTAAATAGCCAGGCTAGCTTCAGAGAGCAATCAGTCCTCACAATGCCTTTCTTGGGGATGTGGCTGCTGGAGTTTCTCAGTTTGCATAATCCTACTAAGAAACAGCTCTAGTAGAGAAATACAGGTTAGGGAAACATATTTTCAGTCTCTCCCTTTCTCTCCTCCTCCTCCCTTTTATGATATCATTAGAAAATGCTTCAGTGAATGGAATGTTTTTGTCCAATGGTAAAACCCCCAAGATAGCCCAATTTTTTTTCTGAATGGAGCAAATGGAAATAATAGGCAATGCAGAGAAAAGTCATTAAAATAACTGCAGGATATTGCTTTTCCAGGGAGCAGTCTTGCTTTTCATTGCTCAAATTTGTCTCTTCCACTAATCATCCCTAACTTGCCACCACAGGAGAAGAAGTCCATTGGGGTTGGCCTTTCTACTGAGTGGAAACAGACTGAAATAGTTGGCTAGGAGGGACTGCATAAAAATATCAGTCTCTGTGATTTGTACTTTTTTTAAAGACTAAGCTGGACCTAGTCCCCTCCTGGTGTTTTGATTACATTTTCCCACCAATTCTTGCCATCGGTTATGCATGTTAAGATTGATGAGAGTTGGTCCAAAGCCTCCGGTGGATATCCATGGGTTGCCATGATGGCTCAGTAGTTAGAATGCAGTATTCTGTCTACTGATTCTGATTCTGTCTACTTCCAGGAGTTCAATCCTGATTGGTTTACGACTGACTCAGCCTTCCATTCTTCAGAGGTTGGTAAAATGAGGACCTAGATTGTTGGTGGCAATATGCTGACATTTGTAAAGCATTCTGAGAGTGTTGTAAAATATAAGTCTAATCTAAATGCTATTGCTATTGCTATCAACTGTCTATCCCTGCTGCAGTTATTCTATTTCAGGATAAAGACTATTCCAGTTTGGAATTTTTGGAAGCCATAATCCAGCATTCATTAGGTTTGAGAAGGTTGACCTAGCTAATTAGAATGAAGATTGAGGAATGGAAGGGGAAGGCTAGCTCTCTGCAGACATAATTTGGTATAACAGTCTCACTTTTCATTCTTTCCTTTTACCTCCTCCAGAATTAACATAAATGAATGAACATTTGGGTGAAGCAAATGATGGCATTGTACCAGTTATTATTATTATTTTTTAAAAAAGTTGCCTAGGTATATGTTCCTGAGCAGGAAAAAAGGATGACAAACAGGGGCTACATTCACCCATTCTGCTAAAAACAAACAAGCCCCTTGTGGAAATCATATTATGTGTGATACTTATGCAACACATCAAAGCTTAAAAATAATGACTAATGTATGACCCCAATGAGTGAAAGGGGTAAGTAAAATGGAAAAAAGATAAAAAAAATAAACATAGTACAAATAAAAATGGATTTCATCCTAAGGAAGGATTAGTATCTGATAAGAGCAGAAGGACATTGTTGCATTATTTGAAAGGGTTATTTATTTCAGTTTGCATCCCCATTTAACCATGAGGAGTATGCAATTAATTCTTATATAAATATGGAGGATGAAACTATGGAACACAATCTGTGTATGTTACCTTGAACTACTGAAGACTAGGATTTGATAAAGAAATGGTAACTTGTCTCAAAAGTGCTTTTTCAAAAGGCAACTGGACTTCGTTTTTCCTTGAATAGATTTCACTTCTCATCCAAGAAGCTTCTTCAGTTTTTTGAACTTATTGTGACTGATGTTATGATTTGTGTTTCCATTTCAGTGATTTATACATTTGCACCAATACATGTGTACAATCACACACACACACTTTCCTTGTTGCCAATATGCCTCAGTCTAAAAAAAGGCCCCTTGGAGGAGTTCTCATATCTTCCCTTTTGGATTTAACTGAAGCATAAAAAGTCAGAGAGCTTTTAGACCTCCGGAAAAATAGATTCAACATAAAAAGACAGGATAGTCACTCATATCAGTGGTGCAGAGGTGGTGTATTCAGCAGGTTCTGACCAGTGGTGGGATTCAAAAATTTTTACTACCGGTTCTGTGGTCATGGCTTGGTGGGTGTGGCAGGGGAAGGATACTGTAAAACCTCCAGTCAGAGGTGGGATTTGGCAGTTCTCCGAACTACTCAGAATTTCTGCTACCAGTTCTCCAGAACTGGTCAGAACCTGCTGAATACCACCTCTGGTTCTGACCAGTTCTGGAGAACCCGTAGCGGAAATTTTGAGTAGTTTGGAAAACTGCCAAATACCACCTGTGACTGGAGATTTTACAGTATCCTTCCCCTGCCACACCCACCAAGCCACACCCACAGAACCAGTAGTAAAAAAAAAAAAAATGAATCCCACCATTGCAGTGGTGGAATTCTACCAATTCGGCATGGTTCTGCCAAGCTGGTAGCGGCAATGAGCAGTGGAGACTGAACCGGTTCTCTTTGCTGCTCTCCTGTTGGGCCCACCTGACCGCCTGGCCTCCCATACTCACCTTTATCCTCTGCTTTTGTAGTGCAACTGCTTTGTGTAGCACAGCAGAGTACCACACAGCAGCTGCTGAAGTGACCAGGAGAGTGCAGGCTTGCAGGAGATGAGCTGGAACTCTTGTCAATACGGTTTGTTTCTGGTTTCCTTTGGCTTCATTATCTACTTTTGGAATTTAAACTGTGACTAATAAAACAGCAAAGTTAAGTTGAAGGCATTGCAAGACCTTGATTCATGTTTTAGTTTTTGTGTTATTTTTGAGACACTACGGGTCATCAAACAAAGTGTGTGCACGCGTACAAAGCGCCCACACCAAGCCACAGCCACTGAACCAGTGAAAAAACATTTTGAATCCCACTACTGACTCATATCCCTTATTTTTCCCCAAACTAAATAACTTTGCCATCCTATCTCATTCTACCCATAAGAATTTGACTGAAATGCTTCCCTCTTATATCACATTGAACAGGGATTGACCACACACAAAACATGTCCCCCCCACATGTATTATGAAGAAAAATGACATTTGCTTCCAATTCACTGATTCTATTTTCTTTCTCAAGGGTACCATGAATATTACATTATTGCATGCTTCCTCTTTATATTGAGATATACCCAAGAAACCAAGAATGAAACCAGAATTTGTTCTCTGAATGACTTAACTGAACATTTAATTTCTCCTGAAGAGGTGCTTCTTGAGAGCAGAGGGTTTGGTTATAACTTTTTGTAATAGTTCAGAAATGGTTTCTTTTTCTATCCCCACCAGCTGTAAATTGTATGAAATACATTTTTCTAATTTTCATGATCAAAGAGAAGCTGAAGGGTAGATTCGAACAAAACTGTCTCTTTTATCTTTGACCATCTTGTCCCATTGCTTCCATTGTTCGTAACAGTCATTGTTGCTTTGAAAACACTCCAATTGAAATGATTTTTCAAAAAGCACTCTGGATAGAAATTGCCAGCTGCTGTCCTACAACACAAAGTACTGAAGGACATTCAAAACCTAAGTCACAAGTCTATAGGATCTTTAATTGGCTCCCTCCCCAACCCCAAGGCGGTGTTCTTATTCAATTTGAAGAATAACAAATATTCGTCCGCATTCTCTCTCTCTCCCCCCTCCCCCCACGTCCCACACAGATTCTTAGAAATTTGAAAATGTCCTATTGAGTTCAGTGACGTTCACTTCCAAGATTAATGCATCAAAGGCCAGAACATAGCTCGTTAAATGGCGTTAAGCCATCATTGGGAGAAAAGCTGGCTTAAGAATGGATTTCTTAACGTATTTATGTAAGTAACTGAACCGTTCATTGTTCAATGCTGTCTCTGGATCCATTATTTTTTAAAATGGAATCAGGATTGGAAGGTGCCATTTGCTCTCTGCTTGGTATGGGAGCCCAAATTAAGACATCCTATCCAGCCTCTAACACATTGAGTGAAAAGAATTTCTCCTCAGTGTGGAATTGGTTCTACTGTCAAACTCTTCTTATCTATAGGAAGTTTTCCTGATATCCAACCACCATTGGTCTTTCTATAACATAAACCATTATTCCATGTCCAGTGCTTGGGAAGGACAGAAAATTGACTTACAACAGTTCGTTTGTGACCATTCAAAGTTACAACGGCACTAAAAAAAGTGAATTATGACTGTTTTTCATCCTTATGACTATTGCCGCATCCCCCATGGTCATGTAATTTACATTTGGATGCTTGTCATCTGACTCCCAATTATGATGTGCTTGTCATCTGACTCCCAATTATGATGTGTCCTGGAGTCATGTGGTCCTCTTTTGTGACCTTCTGACAAGCAAAGTCAATGGGGAAACCAGATTCACTTAACAATTCGTTAAGAACGGCAGTGATTCACTTAACAAATGTGGTGAGAAAAGTCATAGAATGGAGCAAAACTCACTGAACAAATTTCTCGCTTAGCATCATAAATGTTGGGCTCAGTTGTGGTCACAAGTTGAGGACTACCCGTATAAATCTTGACCTGCTTCTGTGTGGTATCAACCATATCCCTGTTCAATCTTCTCTTTTCAAGATTAAGCCTCTCTTCTTCTCTCTCATATCCTATCAAAGCACTGAATGTGTATTCACATACCTATTGTCATTCTCTGAATGTGATCCCATGTGTTTTATTTATATATATAAAAGATTTATATATCTTATAACCACCTTATAACCAATTCTGTGTGGCTGTTCTTAAAGAACTAGATGCAATATTCAAGGTAAGGTCTGATCAATGGACTTGGATTAGGCTAGAACATCTGTTTGAGAGAGGAAATCAAAGGATGAAGTAGGTAAACTCTGCCCATTTTTCATTTGTGTCATTAAATTGCATAAAAAATATACAAGAAGCAGAAATCATGATACATGTTTCATCATTTTGGTATCATTGTGGCTCTCATGGGTACTTCTGAACAGAACTATGAATTCCTGTCACTTGGAAGTCATTACTGTTGATGAAGATGAATATTGCATTTGCATTTTTTTTGTGCAGTTTCGGGACAAAATTCCATTTGTGATCAGTTATGATGCCAAGTTTCTTTTAAAACATAATATAGTCAAGCTAGATAGCCTGTATACTCTCTGTGCATTTGAATAAACTTCATGCTATATCTGTGCATTTGAATAAATTTCAAGGTATAACTCTTCATCACATTTCCTTAACCTATCAAGAACATTTTGAATTTTATTTCTGTCTTCGCCGGTCTCAATTATCCACCCCAATTTTAGGTCTTCTGCAAATTTGATGAGCGTTAGCTCTACCTTTTTATCCAAGTCATTAATAAAAACATTGAAGAGTACTGAGCCCAGGAATGAATTCTGGATCGTCTCATTTGGTACCACCCACTGGCTTGATGATGAACGACTGCCTTGCTAATAATAATTCCGTAGGCTCTGTTGTTAAATGTACTGCAATAGTTATCCATCACAATTATCTGTATTTTAGTTCCAGGAATGTTTTCTGCAGTTCTTCTCCAGTGGAAGGACTATCAATTCCGTTTTCCGAATTCTACCAGATATAGAAAGGAAGTTAATATTCTGACTGAAAGGAATGACTAGATAGCAGAGGTACAGTATGGCTAAGGGAGAATGTAATTTATTTAACATTGAATAAAAAATACTCCCAATTTACACTGTCATTGCCCCTGGTGGAGACTGGCTCTGAGGGAGAGGAGGAACAGCCAACAGGGAGTGGAAGTGTGGCTCCAAAGATTGTGGAGGAGGCTGGGGAAGGGCAGAGGCTGGCAGAGCAATCAGAGGAGAACCCAGGCCCATCTCCTATCCATCCTAGGGCACGCAGGGAGGAGAGGATGAGGGAGATATGTGGTCTACTCGGGAGGAGAGGGCCTTGATCCTCTTCATGGGCTACAGGTGTGAGAACTACATAAGAGTTTGGACCTGTGTTCTGGCAAATGCTGAAGACAAAGCGTGTTTTATTTTGGTTTGAGGTTATCTTGGTTGGCATCCTTCCAACAGACTGTGCCTTGTTATCTCCTAGAATTTGGTAAATACTTCTCCTGTTCCATTGTGGAAATTTCATCATTGTAGTTTGTTTGGTTTTTATTTTCACCTCTATCTGCTCATTAAATTCGGACTGCATTGCTTTCTTTTGAAGACTATTTTTTGAGTACGTTTTATCTCCAATTGAGAATTATTGAACAGTGGGGCCAAGTTGGAGGCATTAAAGAATATTTATTTATCTTTTGGATTTTCTTACGTTTGTGTTACACTCTGGGTCATCACATTTGCAAATCCAAATGAGATTCTATACAATTCTATGTGTTCATATTTATATTGAGGACAGTTAATCATGTCTTAGTGACATATTATTTTGATTGGTTAATAAAATAAATAAATGAACAAGGGAAGTATGTATGTAGGGAAATTGTGCTATTCCTCTTCTCCTAACTTACTACATAAAGGTAAACTTGTCCCCTAATTAGTCATATCTGACTCGAGGGGGTGATGCTTATTTCTGTTTCTTAGCCAAGGGAGCTAGTGTTGTCCAAAGACGTTTTCTATGATCACGTGGCCAGCATGGCTATATGCCAAGGCACACGGAACACTGTTAACTTCCCACCAAAATGTTCCCTATTTATCTACTCACATTTGCATGTTTTCAAACTGTTAGGTAGGTAGGAGCCTGGACAAGAACAGGAGCTCACCCTGTTGTTCAGCGCTCTGGTTTCGAACTTGAACTGTTAGCTTTCTAACTGAGAAGCTCAGCTTCTTAACCACTGAGCCATCATGCTCAGGGGTGGGATACGACAGGGTTAACTACTGGTTCGGGATTTATGAGGGTTGGTGATTGATGATATGCTTCCCTGCACACTGGGACCGCACGCACCTGTAAATCGTCATCAGCACGCTGCATGCAGAGAAGCAGCCTTTGAAACAGCCCTCTTTTCCTGCTTTTTAACTGCAGCTTGCCTCATTCGGCAGCTGAAGTTGAAAAAACAGGAAATAAAGATCAGGTAAGAACCCAGGTGGGCGGATGGGCCAAAACATCAGCAGACATAGAACCGGTTCTATGTCTGCTGCTCTTCAGAGCTACCGGTTCTACAGAGGTGGACAGAACCGGTAGAAACCCACCCCTGATCACCCCCCAACATATTACACATCCTGATCTATATTTACATATATTAAGTAAAATTGCATATGAGAATGAATGTGGATCCTGGGTGTCAAACGTTCACAATGTTTTCCCCATTTGTGGAGCTGGGGTGGGCGTGGTCTGCACATGATGCATTTGGCCCGCGGCCTGTCAGTTTGACTCCCCTGATATATGGATTATCCTTGATATTTAGGGAAAAAACTTCAGAGAGACACAGAGAGGGAGAGAGAGAGAGACAGACAGACAGACAGACAGAGAGACAGAGAGACACATACACACAGAGAGAGCGAGATGCTGGAAGGATGACCAAATGCCAACAAATAATTTGATAATTCAGAAAGTTCTTGACTGCGCTGAAATGGACCTACTTACACAAAAACTTAGAGATAAGGTAGACTCAAAATATACTACAGCTTGGGAAAAATGGTACAATTGGATGAAGGAGAAAACCAGGAAATTAAAAGATAAGGATTTGAAAAATGAAGTGGTTAAACTAAGAGCATATATCAAAAATAGAAAATGAATATTAGTAAAATTGTTTTCAATAAATGATCACATTGTCTTAGCTGATAAGAAATATATATGTTGTACTTTTAAAGTTGTAGCAACGTTTTGGCAGAATCTCATCCGCCATCATCATGGCAGGCTTGTGTATTGGGTTCATCTGTGTATCAGGATATATATATATATATATATATATATATATATATATATGTTTTCGGAGGTTTTCGCGGGTATTTGTATGGTTCTTCGGGTTTTCTTCGGGGTGTGACTTGATTGGGTGGAGGCTTGGCTGTGTTCTGATTGGGTGGGGAGTTGGCTGTGTTCTGATTGTTCAGAACAGAACACACCCCCAGCCAATCAGAATACAGCCAACTCCCCAACCAATCAGAACACAGCCAAACCCCCAACCAATGAGAACACACCCCCACCCAATCAGAACACAGCCAAGCCCCCACCCAATCAAGTCACACCCCCACTAGTAGTTAAAAGGAAGAAGCAGCTGCAAGCTCACATTATTCTGAGAAGCACAAGGCCGAAGACACAAGCCGGAAGATGATGAATGAGACTTCATCGAAACGTCTCCTAGATATTTCCAATTCTACGCGGGAGAAATCCCGAAGAACCAAAGATCCATATATATATATATATATATATATATATATATATGTATATATATATATATAAAAGTTTATTTTAAAATTAAAAAGAGAGAGAGAGAAAGAAAGACACACACACACACACAGAGGCAGAGAGAAAGACAGAGACAAAGAGACAGACAGAGAGACAGACATACAGAGAGAGGCAGAGAGATGAAGAGGCAGAGAGAGAGAGGCAGAAAGAGAGAGAGACAGAGACAGAGAGAGAGAGAGACAGACAGACAGACAGACAGACACACACACACACAGAGAGAGAGAGCGCTTTGAAGTCAGTGTTGACTCCTGGAGATTTCCTGGACAAGTCCCTGCAGTTTTCTTAGCAAGATTTTGGAAGTAGTTTGCTATTGCTTTCTTCCCAGTGGTGAGAGATAAGAACAAGCCCAGGGTCATCCAGCTGAATTTGTGGCTAAGGTAGTACTAGAAGTCATGTTCTCCTAGTTTCTAGCCTGATGCCTTTAACCATTACACCAAACTGTCTCTCAAAATATTAACAGAATGGAACATACATGAAACTTGTGCCACTATCTGCATATTCCTAAAACTGGAACTCAGAGAGTTACATATTATTCACACCAAAATTGATCATCATGTCTCTGGTCTATTTTGAAGATGAGGAAGCTTTCATCTCAAGAAAGAAAGTCATTCATTATATAGCAAAGAAAGTTAAGACATTTAGTAAATGGCTTCTGAAGAAAAGAGAGATTGAAAACCAACTGGAAAAAAAAATGCTTAAATAGATGTAAACTGTTCCAAAATTTTGAAGCTAAGTATAAGTATTAGTAGCAATTAGTAGCTGGGGGGGAAAATAAAAAGAAAGCACCACTGAATACTTTTCATAATGTATTTTGAATATGCTGCATCTTCAGTTTGTATCACTAAGTTTGATCTTTTACTTTTGTACAATATTTAAGCAATAATAAAAATAATGAAAGCTTTTAAAAAATGAGCAACTTTTTCTGAAATACTGGGGTACTGACAATATTGGGAGAGAGCTCTAAGGTTCTATGCAACCTCCAATAACAACTCCAAAACTTGCTGTCAAAATGTAAATATTAAATTAGCCTTTGTCCTAGGTCTACAGCCACATTTGAAGGTATAGATCCAGTACATATTTCAAATATCAAATGTGGCCCTCAACCTGGAAAATGTACACAATTTTTTTCCTCTGCTTTGCACTTTACTTCAAATGGTAACATAATGCTCTCCCCGGCAACCTTCTATAAATTACTTTAAACAGTTGAAGTGTCAACCTTAGGTGACAACTCACTTTTAGACCAGCTGAATCAGCTACACCTGTGCCCTGGGAAATTTGTAGCAATTACTTAGTTCAGTGTAGGCAATGAAACACACTGTAACGCTGTCAGGACAAAGGTGTACACCAGGCCACAGAATTTCCAAGGGAAGTGATAGTTCTCTCAGTAAAAACTAAAGGGGATAAATTAAAACTAAAGTAGATAAATAAACTGAAAATTGATCGATTCAAACCCTCTTTTGCTAGAAAGATATCAACTGCAAGATATACAAGTTTTTCTGCCCTTTCTTTTTTTTTTAAATAAAGTTTATTAAATTTTCACCTTAAAAAAAACAAGTTGTATATACATTTTTTGCAGTTGTTTGTGACATTAGTTATACCATTCTCCTACACATATACACACTATTTACAATTACATTTTAATACTTCTACTTTTGCATTACATTTTCTTTCTATTTTCTAACCAGACATACCATTTTTCCCAGGCCATATATAATTCTTTATCTTCCCTCTCCTGCAATTCCATTGTGAATTTGTTGATTTCTGCACAATCCATTACTTTTTTTTATAATCATATCATTTGTGGGTGTGCTATCTAATTTCCAAATTTGAGCATATAGTATCCTAACTGCTGTTATTCTGATCAGAACAGTCCAATTTTTGATTTTTTTTTTTCTTAGAAAAAGAGAGAACGTTTGACACTGAGATATGGAAAGTTGTTGGCATTTCCTCCATGGAGTTTCAAGTAGCAAACATCACGAAATTGTTTATGGCTGGACTTATCCAAAGACTTATTAAACAGGTTGTACATATGTCTTCAACTCAACCAATTTATCAGGAAGTAATCTTTTTAAAATTAACTCTGCTTCAGGGGCTCATGTCAATCCCCTTATGCAAAGTCATTGGAATTCCACCCCCCACAAAGTCAGTTTATCCAGTACATTTTCTCTATGTGATTCCTTAGGTCTGGAACTATTCAAGTTGTAGCTAATGGGCTAATTTCCTGACACATCCTCTATTTGCAGAGGTTTCCCCATTTTTTTATTTCTTTGATGTTATTTTGAACAAGTAGACTTCACAGCCTTTTAGTTAAGATCAAAGACACATGTTGGAAGTAGTATGTGCCCTTGATTTTAACTAAAAGGCTGAGAAACCTACTTCATTCTGTCTTTGATGGCACTACCTTTTTTGCCTGCTAGCCTATTGCTGAATGATGGTTTAATGCTGATAGAACTTATACGTAGAATAACAGAGTTGGAAGGAACCTTGGAGGGCTTTTAGTCCAACTCCCTGCTCAAACAGGAGACCATTCTATACCATTCCAGACAAGTGGTTGACCAGTCTCTTCTTAAAACATCCAGAGATGGAGCACCCGCAACTTCTGAAGGCAATCCATTCCACTTGTTGATTGTTCTCCTTGGTCAATATTTCTCCTTGGTCAATATTTAGAAACTGCCCTAAGGACAGGTCATAGGCAGAGGTGGTATTCAGCAGGTATTCTGAAGGTATTCTGAAATGGTAGCGGAAATTTTGAGTAGTTCAAAGAACCAGCAAATACCACCTCTGACTAGCTTCACGCCCATCTATTCTCTGCCTTCCGAGTCCCAGCTGATCGCTGGGTCTTCTTTTGTTGCCCTGCACAGGAGAACAGAGCTGGAAAGCAGGTTAGTTAGGCAGGGAGGGAATGGAGATTTTGTAGTATCCTTCCCCTGCCACACTCACCAAGCCATGCCACGCCCACCAACCATGCCCACAGAACCAGTAGTAAAAAATTTTGAATCCCACCACTGGTAATAGGTGTTCAGGGCAGGTTATGCTAAGAAATAACATTGGAATGATCTTTTCTATTTCATCCCGATTATCTCTTTGCACAATTTGACAAACCTGTTTTTCTATCCCAATCCAATCTTTCTTCAACTCTGGAACAGCGGCTGATGCTAATTTTCCCATTGGATTATGGGCTGTGAGTATTTTAGCTCTTAGCGACCACAGACTTCCATTATGGAAAGGCAAAACAGCTATTCTTCTCTTAATCAGTAGTGATATGTAAAATTTCCTAATACAAGAAAGTATATGTTTTTCTTTCATCAGTACCAAAAAAAACCCTACAAATTTTGACTAAAGGATCCAAAGGTTTGGTTCAATGTCAAAAAAAAATATCCTTAGAATGTAACAAGAGTTATTATGACTGAAACACTTTAAACGCAGTATTTAATTCAGAGAATATAAAGGGAGAATATAAATTTTCCCATGTTTAAATATAATCACTGAAACACATACAATATAGTGTTGCGATTCTTTCAGAATAATAGTTTGACAGCTGTATGGGATGGATGGAAGCTTGCTAATTTTTTTCTTTTTTCTTTTACTGTCAACACTGAAGTTAAGAATAATCTCAGCCACAGATTTTCCCTACATGAGCTTTGGATGTTAGAATTGGATTCTTTGACAACGTAGAACATCATCCTTAAGTCAAGTATAGGAAAATATATTTTTTACACCAGCCAAAGCATAAAATACAAAGCCAAATGATACACTTTTCTGAAGTATGAGTGGTATCATCAGGAAATGATTAACAATATTAACATGAGTATTTAGTCTGGCCTAGTTTAAAGTATGTTTTCAGAAATTAACCATAGACTGGTACAATATATTTCTATATTTAATACCAATAACAATTGTTATGAGGATTTTACTAATGTGTACCAAGTTCAGAGCAATACAATGCCAAGACTACAGTAAGTGACTTTACCATGCTAAGTACCTAACTTCTAGATTGGAGACATCTGAATTTTTCTGTAGAGTAAAAAACAATAAAACCCACATTCTAAAAATAAGTAAGGTTAGCGTGGTAGAAATTAGAATTGTCTGTGATGTCCTATTTTACAGTTGCAAAAAGTAATTTTAGTTTTAAAGGAAAGTGATTCAGATGTGGTTTCTTTCTCCTTAGAACTCTACCATTTGCTATGTTTATTTATTTGTCAAATTTATTTATCACCTATCTTGCAGTTCGAGGTGATTCTGCAAGGGTTACAGCAGGAAAGCACACAAAAATATTCAATAATTATAAATATAAAAACAGAGCTACAAAAATTAAAACAAACTAAAAAAACAAGGATTTGGAAGAGAAATTTGGGAGTGTCTTCTCTATTAGTGTGCCAACCATCTCCAGCCAATAGCTTCTCCTTCAAGACCCCATGCCAGTTGGCAAAGGCTAAAAGGGATGGGACAGATCTTACCTCCTGTGGCAAGATGTTCCAAAGGACAGGAGCCATGGCAGAAAAGACTCTTCTCTTGGATCCCAGCAGCTAAAATTCCTTGCAGTAGATCTCTTCTGCAGCATGAGTGTGATGGACCAATCCCATTGGGGAGATGGTTCTGCTATATATTTTGGACCTATGCAAAGTCATGTCCCTACTAGTCATCGCAGAAGCTAAACAGAAATCCATAGCACAGATTATTTTCCTTATATATTTTTTATTTGCTTTTCAGATTGCATTTGTGCTGGTTGACCAGATTCTCCTCCCACTCATGATAGCCTCACAACAATCCTGGTGGATTGGTTAAAATTTGGGGAAAAAAGAATTGTCCACCCAAATTTATTTAGCAAGCTTCTTTCAACCCCAGACTGTATTCATACATTGTCTATTGAAGGTATTTGCAAGATTTGCATTTCCAAGTATGCCCAGTCCCTTCACAGATTAGAAGAGAGAGTCAAGCTTTTGCCCAAAGTATCTGAAAGCAGGACAAGAAGCAATAGATGAAAACTAATCAAGGAGAGAAGCAACCTAGCACTAAGGAGAAATTTCCTGACAGAACAATTAATCAGCAACAGTTTGAACAATTAATTCCACTGATTAATTGTTGCCTCCAGAAGTTGTGAATGCTGCAACACTGGCAGTTTTTAAGAAGAGACCGGATAACCATTTGTCTGAAATGGTATAGGGTTTCCTGCCTAAGCAGGGGGTTGGAGTAGAAGACCTCCAAGGTCCCTTCCAACTCTGTTATTCTGTTCTATTCTATTCTGTTCTGTTCTGTTCTGTTCTGTTCTGTTCTGCTCTGCTCTGCTCTGCTCTGCTCTGCTCTGCTCTCCTCTCCTCTCCTCTCCTCTCCTCTACTCTATTCTATTCTATTCTAAACGACTGTGTATCTAAACATTTAATGTTTAGTGAATTTTAGTGATTTAATGAAACAATGGCATTTGGATGCTTTTTCTTCTACTCCCTAACATGAAATTGGTGTATGAAAATGTCACCAAACAGCAGCAACAAGAAACACCAGTTCCTTATGAAAGAGAGTAAAAATAACACTTCCATACTTACCATGCCATTATGCAAACACATCCATGTACTTCCATTTGGAATACTAAATACCATTCTGGTTGCTGCAATATCTTACAGAAGATATTATAAAGTTAAAAGAAAGAGCAGCTGAAATGTTTGAGAGCTGGAACAACTCCCCCATAATGAGAGGTTATATTTGCAGCTTCTTAGCTTAGAATGGATCAGCTATGGCTGTATAAAAATATGAATGGCACTGAGTATATAGAGGAGGCTTTCTCCTTCTCTCACAATACTAGAATTTAAGCGCATATCCAATTAAACCGTGAGAGAGTCTAGTTAGACAAAAGGAAACCCTCCTTCAAGCAGTCCATAGTTTAAACTATGGGGTTCGTTTTCTCAAGGTTTCATGATAGTCTCAATTATCATATTTCAGCCACAAAGGCCTTGCTCTTCAGAGAAGGCTCAGGAAAGGAAGAAGGGACAACAAGAAGAGGATGGACAGCAGCAAGTTATAGTGGTGTTAGAAGACAAGAAGGACCAGATTAAGGACAGATCGGTGTTCTTTTAGAACCACGTTGGTCCATGTGGTTCTAAAAATAGACAACAACGTGATGGCACATAATCATTGTACCAGTCACATGATTTAAAGCAGGGATGGGAGCCGCTATGGAAGATGAAATCTATCAGTGGTTTGCCAGTAATTACAATGATACACCAAATCACAATGATACACCACAATGATACGCCAATTAAGAATTAATTAATTAATTCCTTCCTTCCTTCCTTCCTTCCTTCCTTCCTTCCTTCCTTCCTTCCTTCCTTCCTTCCTTCCTTCCTTCATTCATTCATTCAAATCAAGTTTGGTCCAAACTGTTAGATGTTAGCCAGGAGAAATAAGGAAATGTAAGCTTGGGTGGTAAAGACATGTGTGCATAACGAACAGTTACAGCAGGAATGTAGTAATAGCATTAGGAGAAAGCAATTAGGTGATGTTGAGGTAAAAGAAAGGGTAACTGCTTTAGATGATTTGGGTCAGTGAAGGGAATCAGAGGTAGGGACTCATGAACAAGGGAGAATTGTCATAAGAAGCTGAGAAACTCAGAAGAGATAAGAAAGTGATAAATGTAAGAAACTGGGTGCAAGAGGGACACCAATGGTGGAAGAGTGAAATAGAAGAACCTGAATTCAGACTAATGGCTATGAAAAGAATAAAAGGTGAAGTTTAAGCAAGAGAGCGACAACCTAAAAAAACAAGAGAGACAAAAATACTTATGAGTAAAGAAGAACAGAGCACCCCTTGCCATCCCTAATCTAATCTAAGACTTAAAAAAAGCAAACTCAGAATCTAATTAAGCAAACATTTTACTTTTTAGTTGTTGTTTTTTTCTTTTCTTTTCTTTTAATGGAGCAGACTATTTTCTCAGCCTGATTAGAGAAACAGCAACGTTTGGGAGTAATGAAATAGCTTGTGTTTTGAGTGGGAGACAGCATGGATGCCAATTGTATACAAAGGCTTCTTATTTGCACACAAATATTACTCTGTCTGCACATCAATAGAAGTATTCAGAGTTTCCAAGAGCATTTTACTTTAATGGTGGTCTTGAGCAAAACCACCCACTCAAAGTAAACCTACAAAGCAATGCCAGTCCTTACCCAGGAACTGGCACACAACATGAAGTTGAGCAAAGACTTGCCTAGCCATGACTAGGCCCAAAACCAAGAATAACAGGTGCCAAATCTTCCAAGTTCAGTTTTTTATTATTTAACCCCCTATAGGCAGAATCTGAGAACTCTACTATCTGCGTCTACAATATATTCTGTGAACTGTTAGGGAGAGGCTGTCTTCACCCTCTTTCTCTTACACATACTATCTGGATTGAGTTGCCTCTTACTCATCTGGGTTGCACCCCTCCCTCCTGGGAATTCACCTCCTCACTATATTCCATCACATCTGCCACCTCCTTTTCAAGCAGGAGCTTTGGGTCCTAGACAACCTGGCCCATTCCACCAGCTCCATCAGCTGGTCAATCTGTTGCTCTGTTGTTCTTCAGGCTGATTATTCTATTGCTCTTCTGGCCCATTGCTTAGCTGTTCCCTGGGCTGGCTGCTCAGCTTTTCTTCAAGGCCAACCACTCAGCTGTTCTTCAGACTGGACACATAGTTAACCCTCTTCTCAGCTGCTACTCAATTGAGCTGTTCCTTGGTGAATGAAACAACTTGCCATAGCTATCTCACCATAACATCTTACCATGGCCATCTTGCCACAGCCAATTTTCCAGTCAACTCACTCTTGGGCAATTCCATGCTAGATAACTCAATGTGATAAACGTTATCTACCACTTTTCTTTGACATTGACAAAAATGGGTATAATGTCAAAAAAATAGTGGCGGATAACATTAACCATGTTGAGTTATCCTGCGTGTAATTGTCCCATGGCAAATTATCCTGTGGTGAGTTGGCCATGATGAGTTGTCCCATAGTAAAATGGTGAGTTGTCCTAGAGCCATTCCTTGGGCTGGCCACCACTGCTAGCTGTTCCTCTCTCTTCCTAGAGATATTTGGAGGGAAATAAAATCTTCTTGGTATTATTTGTTTGTCTTTTCTCCAAACTACAAAAATCCTTTATTTGAGTCCCCTAGTTAATCAGCTAAGATTGATTATACATGCACTAGAGTATGGCTCTGAAGAATTTCAAATTCAGGTAGCCTTTGAGCAACTTCTGATAGTCATAAATCAGATCACCCACATGACTTATTTGATTTTACAACTTTTTTGGGGCAGCCATTAAGCAAATGCTGTGCCATTAAATAAATCCCTGGTTTCATTTTGTTGAACAATTGAAGTAAATTCTGGTTTTCACCAAAACTATCATAAAGTGCAATTACCTGACTTTGGGGTATCACAAATGGACATAACTGCAGCTTTGAATCTTGGTCATAAGTACCCCCCAAGTAAATCCATTGTAGCTTTGTACGGTGACTAAGCCACTGGTTTTAAGTTGTACCTGTATTGGGAACCTTTCAATAGACAAGGCAGGTGGAAGAGAAAGTTATATGTCCAAGGCAAATGCTTTCATCCTATGTAGCTTGGTTTTCTGAGAGCTTCTGGGTGGCTATTGCTGAAAAGTAAATATTGGATGCATTGTTGGAACATTTCCCAACTGAGAAGTGAAGGCTAAGCTCTTCCAAATCCCAGATTGTATACAAGGACATTGTTAGCTCACCATGTGCAGACTATGGGTCATGATGTGCTTTGTGCAACCTGCCCCATGAGAACAGCTGATTGCGATGACTATTACAAACCCAGGACTTAGGGAGCCTGTTTTTCTTCCATTTCCAAGGGAAGAGGTTCCATTCTTCTAAAGCCTTTGTTTGCAGCAATTCCCTGAAGCCGTGGAAAGCTTTCTTGCCTTTTTGCCTTTTCAAGACTGGCTCCTGTTTGTTGCAAGGGCATTTGCAATGGATTTAAAGACATTGTTCTATTCTCAGCAAGGTTTTAGAAAGATACGCTATTACACAAATGCACTGCAATGAAAAGCTTTCAGATAAAATGCACAAAAAACAACTGGTTTCATTAGTGGAATATTTCAACTGAGCTGCTAAACCCAGATTACTTTTAAACAATCTAGAAAAAAAAAACAGCACTTGGATGAGCCCAAGAAACACATAATATTTTAATACTTGAAGAAGATTGGAAGAATTATTTCAACTATTTCTCTAATACAAGCAAGATCTAAACTACTACATTTTGTTGAAACTGGATAATTCTCTTTCTTTGTCTCTCTGTCTCTCTATCTGTCTGTCTGTCTCTCCCCCCCCCTCTCTCTCTCTGCCACCCACCCACCCACCCACCCATCAGTTAATATAATTGGCAGGTGGATGTGTGAATGGTCTCCAAGGAACATTGTTACAATTGTGACAGCACCAGATGCTATGGAATTTTTCAATCTGGTTTTAATCTTCTGATACCTCATGTGTTGTATGGATAGTTAACAATTTATGGTGGAAAAAAAATCCAATTATTAGTGGATTCATTCTCCAAGCCATTGTTCTTCCTAAACTATCATTTTGCTTCACTTGGCTTTATGCAGGTTTTTTTTTTAAAAAAATCTAAATTTAAATGCTCATTGCTTAGCTTTTCAGAGGATTAAGTAACTAGAATAACATGAAGAGATGGGAAGGATTACCTTTTAAGCTAGTAAAAATCTTATTAGATTCTTGCTTATTATTTTTAAATGAAATGTTTTGGAAATATTAAACACTTTATATTTAGAGCTTTATATCAGATTTTCAAAGGAGTTTTTAAAAAACTGATAGTTCATCCATAAATTGCCTCTGCATCTTTCCAAATCCTACTTACCAACCTTCTCTTGTGTTCTGACCCAAGCCTCGTTCAAAACAAACAAACACCAAACAGAGTTAAAGCAAAACCTTTTTAATGCTTCTCTGTTGAATGCCACTCACAGTAAAATGCTATTAAAAATTAATTGTCCCAGATAAGAACAAGCCTTGCCAAGGTTGTACAAGGCTGCCAAGAATACTAGATTAAATTTGCAAGGAAATAATCAAAACCCAAAGTCTCCAAACACAAACCAGGATAGTCCTAACTTCCACAAGACTTGAAGTACAACAACTTCTTTGCTTCCTGCAAAGAATCCCACCTCTGAGGGCTGGATCTTATCCCTTAAGGGAGGGTCCATCACTTTGCAACCTTACTCCCGAATTGCCCGTGCTACTGCAGCTGCTCTTTCCTTTGAGCAGCCCTGCGCGCATGCGCACTGGGCACAGTCTCCTCGGGGGGGGTCCTCTGCATCACTGCTGCCAGCCTCCACAAGCTCCGAAGGCAGCACTCCACTCTCTGATAGTCCTGGCCCCATCCCTGCATCACACGCAGGCCCCTCATCCGAGACCTCAGCCGTCCTCACCTGCTGCCGGTGAACCACAACATCTTGTTTGTCTTCAGTATTTTTGAATATGTTCTCACTGATTTTTATGGAAATGAAAACAAAAAGATACAATCACTATAAAACCAAGTCATAAATGCCAGACATCAAAAAAAAAAAGAAATATATGTAGGGTTGGAACTGCAGTTCAGCAAATATTTAGGAGTTTCATCTCTGGTTTAAAATGAAAAAAGGAAAAAAAATCGATCAATCTTTATTACAGCCACAGACCAGTACCACAAACAAAAAGCATTAAAAGCAACCATAATAATAGTAAAAACAAAAATAAAAGGCAGACAGAATAATACATTGTGGTTGGTGGTGGATTATCAGAGAGCTGTTAAAGTTTGTCTAAAGAAGGACTGTAAATACTATGTCTCAATTGTAACCTGAAACCAAAATAATTGCTTGTGGGAATTTGCAGCTCCATTTATTTTAACCAGTAGTTCTAAGGAATTCTCACCTGAGGTAAGAAAGGAAAGCAGAGGCTTTAAATTGAAGTCACAGCCACATTCAAAAGTTACTTCTCCTCTTCCATGGGACATTTAAAAGCCTGGTTTATTCAAGACAAGATCCTTAAAATTCCTGCTTTTAAAACGGTTGATTCTTGTCTTACCATCCTCAGATTTCTCTTTCCTCCTCCCAATATTGCTTTCCAGCCAAAGTTTTATGTGGAGTTAAATGGATACCTTCGCACACATTCCTTTTTGAGTGCCTTCTGCCAATTTTCACCATTAAATTAATTCTGTTCATCCAAAGACGTTTTACAAATTCTAACTGAGCAGAAAGAAGCATATACTTGCCGGTTATAAAGTGATTTGAAAACAGTATTTTAAATTCCATTAAAAGTCTTTTATAGGAGTGAAAGTGACACCGCATGCTAGGGGGAAAGAAAATAACTATGACTGCATTTCCTGAAATAACCTATAGGTCAGTTTTTCATTGGCAGAGGCATTTGTGGCCCCATTTTAATAAGTCTCCTGTGACAGCTATTACCTATTTTTTTAAAATAAGAGAAAACGGTTTTAAAAGATACATTGTAATTTGTTGCAAAAAAACTGGTTCCATTAATACATTAATTTGGGAGGTAGTCCTTGACTTATAACAATTCATTTAGTGACCGTTTGAAGTTACAACAGCACTGAAACAAGTGGCTTATGACCAGAAGTGGTATTCAGCAGGTTCTGACCAGTTCTGGAGAACCGGTAGCAGAAATTTTGAGTAGTTCGGAGAACCGGCAAATACCACCTCTGACTGGAGATTTTACAGTATCCTTCCCCTGCCAGGCCCACTAAGCCACACCCACAGAACTGGTAGTAAAAATATTTGAATACTACCACTGCTTATGACCATTTTTCACACTTATGACCGTTACGACATCTCCACAGTCTGGTTCTTTATCATGTTTGTTTAACAACAAAAATTTCTGTGCTTAGTTGTGATTGTAACTCAAGGACTGACTGTCAAGGACTGCCCAGGGAATCACTTAGCATTGCAACCGTAATAATTCCTTCCACATCCCTAGCATGGCTTGTTATTTTTTATAAAAACCTGTTTGATTTTTCTAAAACAGCAGTCAGTTCCTATCTCCCAAGGCAGCGTGCTGTGTCACAGGAGGCTCCTGCTGGCAAAGCAGGAGAGAGAAGGTCAGCATGTGGTGGCTTTCCCTCTTCCCCCCCTCCCTTTCACAAATTCCCTCCCTCTTCATATCTGTGCCATCTCCAAGACGGGGAAATTGTCAGTATATGAGAAATTATAGCCATAACAACAAGTCAGCCAATGGGAATTGTTTGGTGACTAAGAAACAACACCTGTTGTGAGCCATGTCAGACGGCTTGGAGCCTGGGTAACTGGCAGTGGTGGGATTCAGATTTTTTTTTACTGTGGGCATGGCGTGCAGAGGTGATATTCAGCAGGTTCTGACCAGTTCTGGAGAACCGGTAGCAGAAATTTTGAGTAGTTCAGAGAACCGGCAAATATTATCTCTGACTGGAGATTTTACAGTATCCTTCCCCTGCCACGACCACAGAACCAGTAGCAAATTTTTTTGAATCCCACCACTGGTGGCATGGCTTGGTAGGCGTGGCAGGGGAAGGATACTTTAAAATCCCCATTCCCACCCCACCCCACTAACCTGCTTTCCAACTCCGTTCTCCTGTGCAGGGCAACAAAAGAAGAACCAGCTAAACAGCTGGGACTCAGGGCGCAGAGAATAGATGGGGGCAGGGCCAGTTGGAGGTGGTATTTGCCGGTTCTCCGAACTACTCAAAATTTCCGCTACCAGTTCTCCAGAAATGATCAGAACCTGCTGAATACCACCTCTGGTAACTAGGCTGTATATATAAGAGTTGGTGTGTGCTTCTGTGAATACAGCTTCTGTGATATATTGATTCTGATTTCTGGATTCTGCTACTTGTACTTGCTACCACATTGCAAGAACTGCATGGGTATTGTATACATGCATCATGTTTTATATTATTGTATATAAACAAGTTTCTTCTATAAATGAATCCTGTTGAATTATTTACTTGTGCGCTGGGTGGATTGCTGCAAACTCTAACAAAAATAGTTTTTTTGGAAACCAGCAGGATGGACAATTTCTCCAGCACAGACTCAAGATCAATCCTTGCTAGACCTTTCCTAACATTGGAAAAAAGTGGCTTTGGAGACTTTGTGGCAAGAGAAGGTTTCTGATTTCAGATTCCACTTTTTTCTCTCCCTACTCCAAAATACAGGTAATCCTTGACTTACAACAGTTACAGCATGACTGAAAAAAATGACTTATGATCATTTTTCACACTTTACAGCGTTCATGTAATCAGACTTCAGATGCTTACATTCAGATTCACTTAACAACTGTGTTACTACTTTAAGTTTATTTATTCACTTAACAACTGTGGCAAGAAAGGTCATATAATAGGGCAAAACTCACTTAATAAATGTCTCCCTTAGCAAAAGAAATGTTGAGTTCAATTATGGTCATAAGTCTATAATATAATAATAAAAAGTTAATGCAATTCTTGGTTGTATAAGCAGAGGCATAGAATCGAAATCATGTGAAGTGTTAGTGCCACTTTATAAAGCCTTGGAAAGACAATCCCTGGGATACTGCATCCAGTTTTGGTCACCACATTACAAAAAAGATGTTGAGACTTTGGAAAAAGTGCAAAGAAGAGCAATTCAGATGATTAAAGCCCTGGAGACTAAAACATATGAAGAACAGTTGGAGGATTTGAGTTTGGCTAGTCTAGAGAAAAGAAGGACTAGTGGGGGACATGGTAGCAGTATTCCAGTATTTGAGAGGCTGGCACAAAGAAGAGGGGGTCAATTTATTGTCCAAAGCACCAGAAGGCAAGACAAGAAACAACGGATGGAAACTAATCAAGGAGAGAAGCAACCGGGAATTGAGGAGAAACTTCCTAACGGTGAGGACAATTAACCAAGGAACAGCTTGCCTTCAGACATTGTGGGTCCTTCATCACTAGAGGTTTTTAAAAAGAGACTGGACAGTCACTTGTTTGAAATGGTAGGGATCTGGACTAGAAGACCTCCAAGGTTCCTTCCAGCTCTATTCTGGTTCTGATTGACTATCTGTAGAACCATAGAGCTGGAAGAGAAAACCATAGAGTTACTTCATCCAAACTTTGCTCAGGAGAGGTTCCACTATTGACTAACTGTTGAGCCTCCTGCCCTGTTTGAAGATCTATAATGAAGGAAAACTCTTTCTACAAATCCTTGCTTAACTCTTCGTTTCTGCTGCAAAATAAATCATTTAGAAAATTGCTTATGATTGTACAATGTAATTACATTTTAGTGCCTTAACAAGTAATACAATGGCTTTATGGGTTTAATGAAAAACCCCAATCACTATAAAAACATTAGTTCAGAAATTTTCAATAAGAATGACATAAAGTCAATTCCAAGTCTAAAGTGGCATTATTTAGAGTGATCAGTGCTAAAGTGTTTGTAGCAAATGTTCATGCACAACTCTTGTTTGATATCCAATTAATCTCAGTTTGATATCCAATTGTCCCCTTAGAACCGTGATGATGAACCTATGGCACGCGTGCCACAGGTGGCTTGCAGAGCCATTTGTGCGGGCATGTGAGCCCCAGCCAAACTTATCTGCACTGTGCATGTGTACACCTCCCAGCTGATTTTTGGCCCGTTTGAGGCCGTTTTCCTCTCCTGGAGGCTCAAGGGAAGCCTCGGGAGGCCAAAAAACAGGCCTTCTGGAAATACTTTTTCAGCCTCCAAAGGCTCCAGAGGCTTCCCTTGAGCCTCTGGGAGGGTGAAAACTGCCTCTCCTGGGCTCCAGAGGCTCTCCAGAAGTTGAAAACAGGCACTTCCGGTATTTCCAGAAGTGCCTGTTTTCTGCCTCCCGAGGCTGCAGAGGTGTCCCTCGAACCTCCAGGAGAGGGAAATGGCCTCAAACAGGCAGAAAATTAGCTGGGAGGCATGTGCATGCACAGTGCAGGTAAGGGGGTGGGGTGGGGTGGGGGTGTTGAACATGCATGCGCAGGGGGGGCGGGTGCATTGCATTGGGGATGCTGGCACACGTGTGTGCATGCTTTCGATACACTACAACAAAAAGGTTCACCATCACTGCCTTAGAGAAAATACAATGTACATTTTCTAGGGGTTGTTTTCTAAGTGGTATGAAGTGTATCTAACATGATCCTTCATCATGAAGTTACTATGGCTGAATGGAAACGAGCCTATGGCTATCTGTGCTGTTAATTGGATTGAAATTACTTTTTTTCACCCTATGGGCCCAGGTTCTTTGACTCTGGCTGATAACTTTGAGCTGAGTTGACTTGGAAAAGATGAATTTATCAGAAGTTGCAGAGTCATGGCTTTTCCTGGCACATATTACTGATAATGAGTTATAAGCAGACAGGGCCAACCCTTAAATTTTGTGTTAAATGGCAGCGTGACTACCATTATGAGATAACCCAGGAGTGAAACACAGCACACAGAGACTCAGACCAGGGGTCTCTAACCTTAGCAACTTTAAGCCTGGAGGTCTTAAAGCTAGCTGGTTTATATACAGCAGTTATATAAATAAAAAAATATGTAGTAATCAAAATATCTTACAAGCAATCTTTCCTCTTCTCTACAAGAAAAACTCTGCAATGAAGTAGGTAGGACATAAGGAGAGAGAACACACCCTCTAATGGCTGCCTTTATATAAACACCCCTTAAAGTTTTAAAGAGAAATACCCATGCTATGCTGATTCATTCCTATTGCATCAGCCATATCTGGTCAGCTTCACTGCTGGTTGGCTCTTAAATCCCAAGACCTTAACATAAATATATAGAAAGGGCTGTAAAGCACTGTGAAAGCGGTATATAAGTCTAAGTGCTATCGCTATCGCTAAACACATTTGCAACAGCCACCCATGAATGAAAGTTCAGGAACTCCTTTATTTTATTTTTTTTAAGATGCTGCCTTTGTGGGGAATAGCTCAGAGATTTTGCATTCCCTAGTTTCCTTAGCTGCTTGAAGATTATCAAAATATCAGGGTGCAACAGGCTGTTCATTACAGGAGAAGCATGGTTATGATGTATAGATTTAAAAGGAGGAGACTTGAACTGGTTCAAATCTCTTACAGTCAGGGAATGAAATAGGAGGCATTAAAAATGCAGTGACACTGCAATAGAAGCCTGGTTCATTATGTTGCTTCTCCTTCTTTTACCATTTAAATTGGACTCTTTTCGTTTTTCAAAAAGAACCCACAATATAGCTCATGAACACCTGCCAGCAAATGAGAAATATTGTTAGGCTATATTCTAATAGAGCAAACCGAAATGCAGGCACAAAAACTAAATAAGATAAGGAAATCTTTAAGCTATGCCAAAAAAAGAAAAATCAGTGTGATTCCTATATTAAAGCAAATAATAGCATTTTATAAGTGGATTGTGTTCCAGTGATCCTTCAAAAGCCTCCCCCCAAAAGGAGGCATTTAATAGTAACACAGTAAATCAGGCCTCTAGGATGCAGGCTTTTGAGAAACTAATCTTAACACATAGGGTACTTGATAAGCTTCGGAAAACATGCTCATTGATGTTTCCTATTAGAAACCGCGTAGCAATGCCCCTAGCTTTTAATGTACAAATCTCTTACCAGTTTCTTTTTCATATATTTTATTTAAAAAATATTATTTGTTGTTTTTATCGTAAAAGGCAAAATGCAAAATAGAAAAACGAACAAAACAAAAGCATACATTTAAGCCTAACAACAACAAAAAAGAATAAAAAATAGTGTACGGAAAAAGTTAAGCTAAATTAATCCTTTTCATATATTTTAGAAGATCTGGCCATTCTATATTAAATATTTATTCCATTCAACAGAGATCAGTGAGTGTCCTGTAGAAGCAGCAATGTAAATTAACATGATCATTGCCCTACACTGCATGCTAATTTCACTCAAATAATTACGTACTAATCAGATTTATATAATTACAAGTGGTCCTTGGGTTACAACCATGCATTCAGTGACTGTTCCAACTTGCAGTGGTACTGAACAATAGCAATAGCACTTAGACTTATATACCACTTTACAGTGCTTTTCAGCCCTCTCTAAGTGGTTTGCAGAGTCACCATATTGCTCCCAACAATCTGGCTCCTCATTTTATCCACCTCGGAAGGATGGAAGACTGAGTCAACCTTGAGCCTGATGAGATTCAAACTGCCAAATTACTGGCAGCTGACAGAAATAGCTTGCAGTATTGCATTCTAACCAGGGGTGGGATTCTACCAGTTTGGACCAGTTTTATAGAACTGGTTGTTACGATTCTGCACAGTTTGGAGAACCGGCAAATCGTACCACTGGCTGGCTCCTCCCCTCCCCACCCACCCTACCCAGGAGGCTTTCCTGAAGCCCAGTCAGGGGTGGTATTCAGGGGGTTGGGGGAGGGAGAAGTGGCTTGAGAGCAGAGCTGAACCTTCCTTAGGATTGAAGCTTCTATTTTTCAGTGCAGACTCAGGCAGCAGATTGCAGAAAGGTAGATCTGGGAGTGAAGCTGTGATTCTGCAAGCAGCTCAATCTGCCTGCTTGCTTTGCCTGATTTGGGGTAAAAGTTGCTCTTTTTTAAAAATAAAAAATTCAATCTTTACATATATATTTACAATATTTACATACAAGCCACACCCAGCCAGTCACACCACCAAGCCATGCCCACAGATCTGGTTGTTAAGAAATTTGAATTCCACCCCTGATTCTAACCACTGCACCACCACAGCTTTTAAGTCCAAGAAGGACTTATAATGGATCCTTAGAAATCTGGCCATTGCAGTGTCTCCATGATCACATGATTGCAATATGACTGCTTGGTATTCAGCTTGCATGTGAGATGTTGCAATGAGGTGCAGTCACATGATTGCGATGTCTGATGTTTCCTGCAAGCTTTCCATAAGCAAAGTCAATAGAGAAGCCAGCAGGAAATCAGAAGTCATGATCATGTAAGGTCCTTACTTAATGACCTGTGCAGTCCTTATTTAATAATGGCAATCCGAACCACTGGGCTGCCATTTGTAAGTGATGTAGTCACATGATGTTATACATTACAACTGTAATGGTTTGGTTATTTCAGTTTCAGTCCCAATTGCTCTCATAACTGAAGGATTACCTATATATCCATGAATCTTCTAGTGTAGTTCATAAAAAGATCGATCTGTAAGCATCTTAAAAGTAATGTAGTAATTATCAAAAATTAGTATACATTTGTAAAGAAAAAAACTCATCATACTAACTTACCTCATGTACAGTCAATTATATTTTACTGTCCTAGTGAATAATAAGATGGCTCCATTGGTTTAATTAAAAAACTCCAATTACTATTAAAGATCCATAATATTTTTAGTAGATTGAGGGACCACTATAGATGTGATATATCTTCATTTAAGCAAATCAGAATGAATTGCCTGTCATTCTAATTGGCAAGTTGTGTGTAGGCTGGATGGCATGAATCAGTGGATTCATAACTGGCTCAAAAATCATACTAAAAATGGTTATCAGTGATGCCTCATTAAACTGCAGAGATATATTGAGGTGGGGTCCAACAAAATTACGTTTTCCACCTGTATTCTTCAGCTTGCAGGGAAAAAAGAGAAATCCTACACAAGCCTTCAAAAAAAAAAAAAAGGATTCTACACAAACTTCACAACTTCACACGAATTCAGCAACAGAGTGGTCAATGTTTGGAATACTCTACCTGACTCTGTGGTTTCTTCACCAAACCCCAAAAACTTTAACCTTAGACTGTCTACTGTTGACCTCACCCCTTTCCTAAGAGGTCTGCAGGTGGCATGCAATGTGCCTACCGTCCCTGTCCTATTGTTTCTTTTTATTTTTCTTATATGTATCCATTTCACGTATTCATAACTACTGTATGTTATACTTATACCTGTTATCTTATAATCGCGTGACAAAATAAATAAATAATAAATAAATTTTAAAAAATCCTTCCTTTGAGCATGGGAATACGGTAAACTCACTCAGCATTTCTCTGCAATAGAGCAAGGCTGTAGCTGGAACTTTTGATGGAACACTCTGTAATTCAATAACTCTCTTTTAAAAACATGTACCTGTTCTTCTTTAATGATTTTCTCTTACAGAGCATGCCTGCAAGAGGAGAAAAATACAAATCACTGACATGAAACTAAGAAGACCACAGCAAATGAGAGCAAAGACATTTTGCAGGGAGGTGGGGATGATTAACACCAGCTCAGTTCTATGATGAGAGAAAAAAATAAAGAAATCCTGTTTGACAGAGTACCAGAGATTCAGTTAAAGGCACCACTGATTCTGGATTGCAGGATGCACATGGATGAAGGGGCAGTGAAGAGACAGAGAGTATGAAAGAGTAAAGGAGTTGGTAAAAACTGGCTGAAATAAATATCTAGGATTTATTTAGAAGCCACTCAGATCTTAATGAATATATTTGTATCACTGGAATCTGGGTCACCTGGAACCTATTTATTACCTTTTCTTTAAAAATGGAACCAACATAATAGGTGGGATCAAAACATGATTCAATTCCATTGCCTTTTTCAATAGAAGGAAAGCTGAGTTATGAGCAGGAATAGAATTGTTGTCATTAATAATGTGGAAATGAAAATAAGCTTCAATGATCTTCAATTACCCATGTAGTAGACTCTATTAATATTGACCTTCTCATCTTGGTCATCTTCTCATCTTTCCTACTACTTCCTCCTATTGGTCTCTATGATTTTATCACTTTGTTGTTGTATTTTATGATGAATGATCATAATTATGATCTATGATATATTACCGATCACTTTGTTGTTTGCATGCACACTGAGAGCTTATGTACCGGAGACAAATTCCTTGCATGTCCAAATCACACCAGGCCAATAAAGAATTCTATTCCATTCTTTTGATGGACTGAAAGAGCTTTCAACACCTATGATGGGACCAAACTGGTTAATGTGACTGTAAACAAGGAAAGTCATATATTATTCTGGCCCATGGAAAGGCTTTCAAAATTCTACAACTGTGAAAAATAATCTTGCTATGCCCGTTTCATGACCTGGCCTGCTTTGAAAGGCTGATAGTCCCACATTACTATGTATGTCACCTGATGGGATCTGGTAGAGGAAGTGCCACCTCCAAGGATTGCATGCTTGAGCCTTCTCGGTGATGGCCCTCTCCTTTTGGATCACCTAGCCCCAATATTTGATCTATCCCTCCTTTATATTTTTGAAGAGTTGTGAAAGGATGGCTTTTCAGAAAGGCACTGAAGAAAATAAAGATCACACTGTGTCTGAACAGTGGAGTAACGGAGTTGTACAGGTAGTCCTTTATTTACAACAGTTCATTTAGGGACTGTTCGAAATTACAACACGTACCGAACAAAAAGTGACTGTTTTTTCAGATTTACAACTGTTGCAGCATCTCCATGACCATGTAATCAAGATTCAGGCGCTTAGCAACTGGCTCATATTTATGACGGTTGCAGTGTCCCAGGGTCACATGATCACCTTCTGAGAACTTCTGACAAGCAAAGTCAATGGGGAAGCTAGATTCTATTCTATTCTAATAGAATAGAATAGAATAGAATAGAATAGAATAGAATAGAATAGAATAGAATAGAATAGAATACTTTATTGGCCAAGTGTGATTGGACACACAAGGAATTTGTCTTGGTGTAAATACTCTCAGTATATATAAAGAAAAGGTACATTAGTTAAGAATCAAGAATCATAATCTACAACACTTAATGATAGTCATAGGGTACAATCAACTAGTATGAACAATCAAATCATACTAGGAAACAGTCAATATAAATCATAAGGATACAAATGACAAAGTTACAGTCATACAGTCACAAGTGGGAAGGGATGGGTGATAAGGAGTAATGAGAAGGTTAACAGTAATAGTAGTGCAAACTTTGTAAATAGTTGAACAGTGTTGATGGAATTATTTGTTTAGCAGAGTGATGGCATTTGGGAAAAAAATGACCTTTTGTCTTGTAGTTCTGGTGTGCAGTGATCTATAGTGTCATTTTGAGGGAGTTGAAGGAGTTTATGTCCAGGATGTGAGGGGTCTGTAGATATTTTCAGAGCCCTCTTTTTGACTCGGGCAGTATACAGGTCCTCGATTGAAGGCAGGTGGGTAGTAATTGTTTTTTCTGCAGTCCTAATTATCCTCTGAAATTTGTGTCTGTCCTATTGGGTTGCTGTTGTAACAACTGTGTTACTAACTTAAAAGCTGCAACAATTCATTTAACAACTGTGGTAAGAAAGATCATAAAATGGGGAAAAACTCACTTAATTGTCTCACTTAGCAACAGGAATTTTGAGCTCCATTGTGGTTGTAAGTTGAGGACAACCTGTAGTTGTATAAACCTTAATTTATTTTCATTTTACATGTTGTTGCTGTTTATAAACTGCTCAGAGTCATCTGAAATGGAGTGGAACCAAAGTAATGAATTAATACTTTTTTTTAAAAAAATGCACATTTGCCGAGAAAATATATTCCAAATGTTGTTGCTCAATGCAGATTTCCTTGATGGTGATTCCTTCCCAATTGTATAAAATATGAATAAATAATACTAATGATGGAGAACGTGCTTATAACAAGATAATTGCATCACATAAGAGGCAGTTGAAGTTCTTCCAATTTTCCCAAAGGTTAGGAATGGTTCTTGATAATCAGATGCACCCGTGGCACACTAATTGGCTTTATTGAAGCAGCATATTGCACGACAAATTGTATTTTCAAGGGACTAAAAGAGGATGAAATTAGAAATGCTGTCAACTAGTGATCACACACAACTCCTGCTCTCAACTTCAGAACAGTCATTGGCCACTTATTGCTTTAATCTCATGTGGAAAGTTGAATACGCATGAAAAGAGTTCCCTTTTTATAGCATTCAGAGAAATAGGAAAAGGCCGACCTTGATTGCTAATTGACCCCATTTTTTATTTATTTATTTAGTCAAGCGATTATTTATTTATTTATTTATATCGAATTTATATACCGCCCTTCTCCCGAGGGACTCAGGGCGGTGTACAGCTAACTATAATATAATACAAATTACAAAAGTTAAAAGAAATTAAATACACGGCTGCTGCTAAAATTATATTTAAAAACCCCAATAGTAAAATATAAAAAAACCCAATTTTCTAAAACCCCAAATTTTAAAACCCCAATTTCTAAAAACCCCAATTTAAAACCCCAATTTAAAATCAGCCCAGGCCGGCCTCCTCAAAGAGCCAAGTTTTCAACGCACGTCTAAATGCTCTCAGGTCAGTGGTCGTACGTAACTCAGGAGGCAACCCATTCCAGAGGGCGGGTGCCCCCACAGAGAAGGCCCTATTCCTCGGGGTCAACAGGCAGCACATAGATGCCGTCGGGACCCGAAGGAGACCCTCCCTGTGGGAGCGCACTGGTCGGTGGGAGATTACTGGCAGAATGCGGTCTTGCAAGTAACCTTGCATGGTCCGATGCCATGGAGCACTTTAAAGGTCAAAACCAGAACCTTAAAGCGAACCTGGAAGGCCACTGGCAACCAATGCAGCTCGCGCAGGAGAGGCGTCACATGGGAGTTTCTTGACGCCCCCATAACCACCCACGCGGCTGCATTTTGCACCAGTTGAAGCCTCCGGATACTCCCCGCAGGGAGCCCATGTAGAGGGCATTATAGTAGTCCAGGCGGAAGGCGACGAGGGCATGAGTGACCGTGTGTAAGGCATCCCGATCAAGATAGGGTCACAACTGGCGAATCAGGCGAACCTGATTAAAAGCCCCCCTGGAGACGGCTGTAATATGATCTTCTAAAGACAGCCGTGCATCCAGGAAGATGCCTAGATTGCGAGCCCTCTCTGTGGGAGTTAAGATCTCTCCCCTAATGGCCAGTGACGGAGTCAGCTGACTATATTGGGCTGCTGGAAACCACAGCCACTCAGTCTTGGAAGGGTTGAGCTGAAGCCTGTTCCCGCCCATCCAAATCCGCACAGCCTCCAGGCACCGGGAACAACCTCCATAGCATCGTTGTAAGATAACAGGTATAAGTATAATCATAGTTATGAATACATGAAATGGATACATATAAGAAAAATAAAAAGAATCAATAGGACAGAGATGGTAGGCACGTTGATACGCTTATGCACACCCCCTACAGATCTCTTAGGAAAGGGGTGAAGTCAATAGTAGACAGTCTAAGGTTAAAATTTTGAGGGTTTGGTGAAGAAACCACAGAGTTAGGTAGAGTATTCCAGACATTGACCACTCTGTTGATGAAGTCATATTTCCTGCAATCAAGTTTGGTGCTTTACCTTGAGTTTGTATCTATTGTGTGCTCTTGTATTGTTATGGTTGAAGCTGAAGTATTCATTGACAGGTAGGACATTGCAATGTATGATTTTATCTACTATACTTAGATCGGACCGAAGGCGGCATAGTTCTAGGTTTTCTAGGTCTACAATTTCAAGTCTGGTGGCATAAGGTATTCTGCAACGAGTAGACAAGTGGAGAACTCTTCTTGTGAAATATTTCTGGATTTTCTCAACTGTATTAATATCATATACGTAATGCGGGTTCCAGACTGATGAGCTGTATTCAAGTATTGGTCTAGCAAATGTTTTGTATGTGATATTACCAGAGAAAAAGCTATGTAGGATTAGGTTAACAACCCTTAATGCCTTTTTGGCTATGTAGTTACAGTGAGCTCTAGCACTTAGATCATTAAAGATGAGTATTCCAAGGTCCTGGATCATCAGCAAGATCTTGACTATTCAGCTTGTATTTTATTTTCTAATTTTTTTTGCCAATATGTAAGACAGAGCATTTATTTGTTGAGATTTTTAGGAGTATGAGGGCAGCATCTCCTTTGGAGGCTTTTGATTAGATCTTCCAAATGGTGCTGCAAAGGCCTTTATAAATTCAGCTTTGAGGGTGGGGGGAACATTTGATGGAAGAGTGGATCAGACGTTTCTGCAAAAGGTTTAAATGTTACAAAGGTTCTGTGGTCTGCAGGCCATTCAGATCCACCTACTCTGTGTATAGAGAGGCCTCTAAGAAAAAATGTTGTTTAAAAGTTAAATAGAGCCGAAAGACACTTGCTGGGTTCCTCATGCATTTTGAAAAGGAAGTGCCATTTCTTGAAGTTTCTTTCCTTAAAATTTTACAAGCCAACATTTCAGAGCTGATTGAGATAAGTAGAAAAAAGAAAGGAGTTGTGAAAGAGATTGAGCAGCAGAAGAGATATAGGGACAACTGTTTTGGCATGGAGGAACAAACTCTGTATTGAGTAAAACAGAGTGTCAAAACTCAGCAGGGCTGGCCTTACTGGTAGGTAGAATGGGGCAGGTGCCCCAGGCTATAATGCCAAGAAAGTATAAAGCACTGGCAAGATTTTGGAACATGGAGTTATGTACCATCACCCTACTCTTCAACAGACATTTGGTTGGGAACAAGAAAAGTTTCCAACTTGTTCCTTATCCTACTATCTAGCCCAGGGGTATCAAACTTGATCTCATTGCATGCTGTATAGAATTTTGTTTGCTCTTGGGGTGTCAGGAATGGGCTGGAGCCAGGGTGGCATGGGATGGTCCCTCACCATCTCTGGGATGGCCTCACAGGACAACTCTGGGCCTATCACAGGCTGAATGTGGGCCGCATGTTTGACACCCCTGATTTAGTCTATATGTTCTATCCTCACTACACTGTGTGCAGCTTGACATGCAACTAAACTCACCTATTTTTCAATAAAATAGACCATGTGGGTAGATCTGGATGCTTTACTGAAAGAACAGGATATGGTGAAAATGGGGAAAATAGGAATACATACAATGAGAATCTAATACAAGATCAACAGTATTGAGTTACTGCTGAACATAACAATTAATAAATACAAGCCATTTAAATCTCACTAGCGATGCTCTGTGTGTGGGATGTGGGTTTGTCCTTGGATGACTATGTGCCATAGATTAAGATGGATTCTTCTTTGTGCTTCTGCTTTCTCTAAATGCTAAAGGAAATGGAATCTGTCTTCCCAGCATGCACTTATTTTGAGAGGCAATGCAGGCTGATGGGTAAAAAGGTGGAGTCAGCTTCAAACAATATACTTGGTATTTGTCTCTCTAGTCACTAGATGGGGCTACAGAGCAACAATAGTATATAAAGATTGCATATTTGTCCCTCTGTCCACTAGATGGGGTTAGAGAGCAACAACAGTATATAAAGATTATATGCCAGGGCATGATACTATGTCTATTCCAATTTCCTGTTATGGCCTCCTGTTCATGGTAACCAGTTGCTCTATGCTTCAGAGTTCAAAATGGCAGACTGTATGGATTGTTTAGGATCTTTCCCCCTTTAGATAGGACCTTCAAAAGCATGCTACCTTGCAACAGAGCAGTCATCTATCTCCAGCAGCAGAAACTGTGTGGAAGATGAAATGGACAGAGGTCCTCATGTGATCTGTGCTTTACTCCCAAAGGGAGCTACTGTTCTCAAGTTCAGTGGATAGTTTCAATTAGGGTTGCACTAACATGAATTGGATGGTTTCAGTCAGTGTTGCAGTAAGAAGCAGTGTACTAGGATACAGTGCCAATTTGGCTGATTTGAGAGAGTGAGGATGAGGAGAATGTACGCAGCATTTTTTTGGATCAGCCCAGATGATACATCATTAGTTCTGACCGATATCCTCCTTGGTTGCCAAATGCTTTTGCTTTTTTTATTGGCTGCTTAATTCTGAATGGAAAGTTGCCATTTGTGAACTGAGAACACTTCTTCCTCTGCCAATAGCTTTGTCCTCCCAGCTTTCCATCTGCTTATCTTCAACCAACTCGAGCATTAAAAAAAAAAAACATGTACATGCATCCCTGCATGCTGCCATCCCTTTGTACATAGGCATTTAGAAAAGCTTCATAGGAGAGAAATGACATCTGCAAATGATGCTGAGTAATAGAAAGACTTATTGATTTTCAAAGAAATGCAGGTGCAAGGCAAAATAATATTGCAAACCAAGGGAAAATATTGTGACATAATCTAAATCAAGACTCTTCAAACTTGGCAAGTTTAAGACTTGTGGGCTTCAACTCCCAGAATTCCTGAGCTAACATGACTGGAGGAGGAATTCTGGGAGTTGAAGTCCACAAGTCTTAAAGCTGTCAAGTTTGAAGAGCCCTGATCTAAACACTTAGAAAGTCATATTTCTGCTATCATTGAGAAAGCAATAATAAACCACCTCTGTATTTTATCAAACCAATAGAATTAGTAAGTATAATTCCTCCATCTTGCCAAGCTAGGCTAGGCTAGGCTAGGCTACCTTATTGTGGGAGGAATGAATGAAATACATTGGAAATGTACCATAGCAGTAACTAACCTCATCAAAATCACTCAAAGCATTTAGCTCATTTCAGCTGCGAGTAGGCATTGATATTAGGTACCAGAAATAGAAGATGCTGAAGATACATGATCACTTTAGCAACAATTGCCAAGACATCATTTCATATGGCTTGGGAAAAATATTTTATTGACTGACCATATAGTGGACCTTTCAGATTGAATGGCCTTCAACATGTTACTGAGGAAGAGCTGAGGATTTTTTTGGAGTAAGTAATGAAATGACTACTCAAAGCTTTCCCAGGCATCTAGTGACTCATGCTGCCATGCAGAAAAAGAAAAGCTGGAGCGTGAAAGACAGCATTGCAGTGAGGATATGGAAGCATGGAGGAGAAAGAAGTATTATGTACATTTGCTGCCTTGTATTATTTATAAAAATAATAAAGACAGGATAAGAGCCGTGGGGGCACAGCTGTTAGAATGCAGTACTGAAGACTAACTAACTGCTCACTCCAGGAGTTTGATTCTGAATGGCTCAAGATTGACTCAGCCTTCCATCCTTCTAAGGACAATAGAATAATACTTCAGCTTCAACCATAACAATACAAGAGCACACAATAGATACAAACTCAAGGTTAACTGCACCAAACTTGATTGCAGGAAATACGACTTCAGCAACAGAGTGGTCAATGTCTGGAATACTCTACCTAACTCTGTAGTTTCTTCCCCAAACCCCAAAAACTTTAACCTTAGACTGTCTACTGTTGACCTCACCCCTTTCCTAAGAGGTCTGTAGGGGGCGTGCATAAGCGCATCAACGTACCTACCTCCCCGTCCTATTATTTCTTTTATTTTTCTTATATGTACCCATTTCATGTATTCATAACTATGTATATACTTATACCTATTATTTTGTAAACTATTGACAAATCAAATAAATTCTAAATTCTAAATAAGGACCCAAATTGTTGGAGGCAATATGCATTTTCTGTAAACTGCTTAGAGAGCATCATGAAGTGGTATATAACAGAAATGGTATTCAGCAGGTTCTGACCAGTTCTGGAGAACCGGTAGCGGAAATTTTGAGTAGTTCGGAGAACAGGTAGTGAAAATCTTGAATAGTTTGGAATACCACCTCTGACTCCCCACCCCTTCTATTCTCTGCCTCCCAAATCCCAGCTGATCAGCTGGGTCTTCTTTGGTTGCCCTGCACAGGTGAACAGAGCTGGAAAGCAGGTTAGTGGAGTGGGGAGGGAATGGGGATTTTGCAGTAACCTTCCCCTGCCACTCCCACTAAGTTACACCTACCAAGCCATGCCATGCCCACCAAGTCATGCCACACCCACCAAGACATGTCATCCCATGCCCGACAAGCCACACCACAGAACCAATAGTAAAAAAATTTGAATCCCACCACTGTTATATAAGCCTAAATGCTATTGCTATAATTTTTTTTTAAAGCTATCAATTTAATATCAAATGGTTTAGTCAATTTAATATCAATTGATTCAGCGAGTTGCCCAGTTCATCCAGCATTTCCTGAAGCAAATCTGGTGTAATTCCTTTCTCTGCAGGTTGCTCTAACAATCTTCTACTCCACTTTTTTTTTAACCACTTTTTTGGTGGTCCATTATAATATTAAAATTCAAAAATGAAAGTGTCACAAGCAAGGGAAAGAGAAAAGGCTAGCTTCCCCCTTTCTCCCTATTTTGTCTTGCCCTTGTCCCTAACGGCACTCTGTAGCCGCAGTCACAGCATCTTCATTATTATACTCAGCACCATAGTCTGGCTCATATTATCTTTATTTGTTTTTTTGTAAAAACCACCAATTGTCTGTGTCCTTTAATAGTATACAAAAATGTCCCATTCATTTGTCTATTTTAATTCCAATTTGTTCAGAGGCACTTCCACCAAGCAATAATATTTCAAACTAACTACCTTCTTTACAATAGTGGGATTCAATTTTTTTTACTACCAGTTCTGTGGGCGTGGCTTGGTGGGCATGGCATGGCAGGGGAAGGATACTGTAAAATCTCCATTCCCTCCCCACCCCAGGGGAAGGTTATTACAAAATCCCATTCCCTGCTTTCCAGCTCTGTTTTCTTATGCAGGGCAACAAAAGAAGACCCAGCCGATCAGCTGGGACTCGGGAGGCAGAGAATAGATGGGGGCAGGGCCAGTCAGAGATGGTATTCTGAACTACTCAAAATTTCTGCTACTGGTTCTCCAGAACTGGTCAGAACCTGCTGAATACCACCTCTGCTTCTTAATCTGTTTTAAACTTGCTTATATCCATTCCTTATTTAGTTTTTTTGCCAACAGTTTTTAAATCTTTAAAAAACCCTTTCCCCCCTTTTAATCCAGGAAGAATGTTGATTCCCCAGGTGGAATTCTCTTATCTGGCTGCTCAGAAAATCTCTTTAGCAGTAAATAAATTATATCCAAATGTGTTAAGAAATGAAACTCATTCAACCCTTTTGTCCATTTGGCCACATTACAGTTGTGAACTTGATTAAAATCCCTCTACTCCCAGCTGCTCAACTCATAAATTGATTGCAAAAACTCAGTTCCTGCAATTCACTGCAGGGACAGCTGACCAGAGTGCAAATGGGCAATCTCACAATCACTCCTTTATTTGGAAAGATTGCACTGACCAGAATTCACCATCTGGCTGCTGATCTCTGCCACAATGATGGCCTCACTTCTTCTGGAATGTCTAGTTTGCCATGACTCCTCCATGGATTACAAATGTTTAACATGGAATATAAATGGAGCAAAAGAGGAAAAAAACTCATTATTTGGAAAAAATAAAACAAGATATAATTTGTGTGCAAGAGACACATATTATAAAAAGGACACAAACTATTTGCTTTATAAAAGTTTGGGTGAATTTATTTCAGCAGAAACTGAAATGAGAAATGGGGTTGTTTCATATTTAAATCCCCGGCTGAAACTAGAACATGTACTGATGGATGACTAGGGAAGATTTTTGAGGGTTTGGAAATTAACTTCCATGGGACTTTTGATGTTGGGGATGTATGCTCAAAGTTCTGCTCTACAAAGCATGTATTGAGAGACTAAATAGTTTTTTTTTCTTATGAAACTTTATGTTTCATAAGGGATTGGAATGTAGTAGTCTCCCCATGACTGGTTAGAATTTAGAATGCAGTCATACAAAAAGCATTTCATCAATAATATTTCAACTTGTATAAAGTAAGTGACCATTCTGGAGAAACTAGATGAATATCTGAAGAAAGAAAATTTAGCAAGAATTAAAGAGGAGTAGAGACAGATTATGAATGGATCCACAACAATAAAGGAAGTTTCTGAATCTATAAAAACTATACCAGGAAAAGTCCCTAGATCAAATGGATTACCAAGTTCTTGTTATAAATATTTTAAGGATGGATTTTTACAGCCTTTACAAAACAGGATAAACTCTGTCTTACAGGGAAGAAGATGCCAGACAGCTCGAGAAAGGCCAAATCCACATTGGATTTGTAATGAAAGGTAATGATCCACATTGATCCTTATGAATAAATTCTTGAAAAGTTATTTTCAGTCTGTCAGCAAGAATCTATAAGCCAACATCATTATTGAATAATGAGTACAGGTTGTTCACAAGGATTCTTGCTGACAGACTGAAAATAACTTTTCAAGAATTTATTCATAAGGATCAATGTGGATCATTACCTAAAATACAGTAAAAGGACAATGTTAGAAATATATTGGAAATTTTGAAATAGTTGAAGCAACATAGTGAAAAACAGGCCACATTGATTTTCTTAGATGCAGAAAAGGCCTTTGACAATTTGGGCTGGGTTTTCTTGTTTAAGGTTTTGGAAGATATGAATTTTGGAGGCAGCTTTATTAAATGTGTAAGATTGATTTACACTTCACAGAAAGCACAGACACTTGTTAATAGTGATCTAACAAAACCTTGTGAGAGTGAAAGAACAAGACAGGGATTGTTTATTCTGGTTCTTGAAATACTGAATAGAGATGTAAAATAAGATGAAGGGATTGTTAGAGTAAAGATTAAAAAATAAACTTATAAGTTAAGGCTTTTGCAGATGATGTTGGTTTTAAAGGGAACTGAAACATGAATGGGAAAATTGAAATAACGATGCATCAGAAGATTTCAATTAATTAATAAACAGAAAACAAAGGTGTTAATAAAAATATGAAAGTAGAAGATCAAAAAGGATTTATTAAAATGGGTTTTGAATTAAGAATAATAGCTAGGTATGTACTATGAAAAATATAAACTATATGTTATTTTAAAACAATTGTGTTAAGACATGGAATAAAATTTGAAAAAGACATATTAAGATGGGAGAAACTAAAACTATCATTGTTGGGAATATTTTTGTGATATAAATGAGCACATTACTTCTGGAATGATGTTTTAGATCAGCATCATTTAAAGAGGGGCAGAAAGATATGACTACATTTGTATGGCAGAGGAAAAAAAACATGAGTTAAACATAAGGTGTTACAAGATGCAAAGGAAAAGAGGAGGATTGGGTCTAGCTGATTTGAAATGGTATTTTGCAGCTTGCTGTTTGGTTTGAATGAAAGAGCGTGAGTGCTGCTGAAAAATAGAAAACTCTTGGAATTAGAAAGACATAACTGAGATCTGAATGGCATGGATATATACACCATGTATACCCAAGGATGGAAAGATTCAGCATTAGCTGCGTTGGAAAAATGCTTTGTGTCAGTGATGAAACTTGCTGACATGGCTAAATTGACTTCTTTGATCAGAGAAAACCCAATGTCTACATTTACTGCTGATTGGAAACCTTTATGGGCATTTTGCATAAAAGAAAAAAAGATGAATTTATGATTTATAATTTTAATGATAAATAGATTCTACAAAGAAGAAAGTAACCTTAAAGTAAAAGATAAATTTATGATGGTATTTATAACTGCTGTAAAAAAGCTTGGAACCCAGTTTATATATATATATATATATATGTGTGTGTGGATCTTTGGTTCTTCAGGTTTTCTCCCGCGTAGAATTGGAAATATCTAGGCGACGTTTCGATGAAGTCTCATTCATCATCTTCAGGCCTGTGTCTTCGGCCCTGTGCTTCTCAGAGTGAGAATATTGTATGATATATATATATATAATATATATTCTTGACTGGAGACAAAAAAACTCCCACACAAGCTGTTACAAGAAGGAGGAAATGCCGTTTAAATTATAAAACTACACAAACCAGGCAAGATAAGAGCTTGAAGATGTCCACAGATATTAGAACACACACTGGGAAGGACACCAAACTCAGAGAGGAACTATAAACTAGAGATATTTCCACGCTTTGTTTCCAGCACTCGCCCCTACGCATGTCCGTCCTCTTATCAGTTGTCACAGCTGCAGCCCATGAAGAGGATCAAGGCCCTCTCCTCCCCCATAGACCATGCCTCTCCCTTATCCTCTCCTCCCTGCGTCCCTAGGATGGAGAGGGGATGGGTCTGAGTCCTCCTCTGACTGCCCAGCCAGCCTCTGCCCTTCCCCAGCCTCCTCCACAACCTCTGTAACCACACTTCCACTCCCTGTCGGCTGTTCCTCCTCAGAGTCAGTCTCTACTAGGGGCATGACATAGTATAGGTTTTCCTGCCTCAGCAGGGGGTTGGAATAGAAGACCTCCAAGGTCCCTCCCAACTCTGTTATTCTGTTAAATAAAAGAGGAAGAAATAATATAAATATCAATATGACTCCCTGCATTTCAAGAAATTCATATAAAATTATGGGGAAAAACATCTCTTTAGTGTGGATTAAACAACCTCCTGACTTCATCCCACATTCAATAGAAAGGAGAAACATCCACTGTGTAGAAATGATTCTAAACCATTTGTGTTCCTTGAGTGTAACGTTTAAAACACTGGCAGTAGGGAGGTAATCCCTTCTCCCTTAAGACTGAACTTTTTAATCCAGTTTTTGTGAAGCTCCATATTTACTGCATGGTAAAAGGCCAGAAGATTGTTAATCAAGTAGCTTCTTTTGACAATTTTGTGGAAACTGCTGGACTGCAAAAATAGCAATCATTTTCTTTATTCTTCATATGCATTTTTAATATACTGCAATAAAATGCAAAGAGCTTTGAAATCTTAATCCTCATTTTACTCTCATGTTTGAATCCACTTTTCTTATTTTGAGCAGACAAGCAGACATTCATATTTTTATGTTGTGTTTTGGATTTGATGAATATTTGATGGTGTAAGCTAGCAAAGAAATTGGATTTTGGTCTAGCTGCCCTTTTCCCCTGAAGTTGTAATGAATTATATTCACCGATCTACTGATAATCAGACTATCACATAAAAACAGTCACAATGACGGAAGACTCAACAAGACAGAATAAATACATCTGTAAGCTCTTACATCCCTCCAGACTGTAAATCTAGGGCTTTACACATAACCCTGTAAGAAAGGTCTCCTTCTGTTCCTTCTTTTAAAGTTATTAAAGTGTTTGATCTTATTGAGCTTTATGTAAGCCACGTAATCAGAATTGGCCAGATATTCAAATTGTGCTGCAGACTTTCTCTTTGTTGTATCAGGCATAGATGGCCATGTATGGGCCACTTCCTAAAAAACAAGGAAACTCATCATCCTGGTGGAGAAACATTAAAAATATATTCTGTTAAAATATACAGTTATGTACAATTAGTTCTCAATGTATGACTGTAATGGAGCCTTCCCATTGCGGCTGTATGTTGTGCTGGTCGTAAATTGAGTTGGTTACATGACCAACCCAATTTAGTGATCTTTTTTTGTGGCAGACATTAAGCAAATCCTGCAGTCATTAAGCAAATTCATTGCTAAGTGACCTGTTTACATGCAATTGTCAAAATAATTATTCACATTGCAATGGAGATGAATCTTAATAGGCAATACTTCTTCAATGTCCCTGATTTTCCTTTCGTTCTGTATGTTTCTAGGGGAACTGGAAGAGGTAGCTTTCTGAACAAGCTCTGTTTAACCCAGATTTCTTCTGTAAAGCAACCATTCTGCCAAGACAGGCAACCAAAAGAGTAGACGCAGTCAATCCTCAGGGAACCACCATGGATACCAGAATGGTAGATCTGAGTCAAAGAGATAACCAAATCCGGCATATATGATCAGTATGGTTACCTAATATTGCATATACCTGCCAGGATTTAAAAGTTAGAAAAATGGCCCATTAAAAAACAACAACCCAGAAATAACCTGGATCGTTAGGATGCTGAATTGTACCCCAACAACTGTCTTTGCAGGTTTTCAAGATCTGTGTGCAAAATTAACAGCCTGGTGACATTTTAGCTATGTACCAGATAGCTATAACTGTCTGGCAATATAACTGGATAGATAACTGTCTGGTTTGGCAGTGCAACCAAATGACACAGACTTCAATGGATAATTAAAACTGAAGAAAAAAAAAATGCTACCAACCTGCCTTCCATTGAGGACCTATATACTGCATGAGCCAGAAAGCGAGCTTGAAAATATCTACAGACCCCTCACCACCTGGACATAAACTATTTCAATTTCTACCCTCAGCAGAGCAACTAGACACAAGGAGTTTTCCTCCTGTGCCATCACTCTGCTAAACAACTAGTTCCCACAACATTGTCAAACTATCTAATAAAAGGCTGTATTCTATTATTCCTCTCACCTTTCCTATTACCTATCTGCCCTTTTTTACTATAACTTTGTTGCTTGTATCTTATGATTTATATTGTTTACCTAGTATCCTAGTATGATTTATATTGATTGCTTATTTAGTATCCTATGACTATCACTAAGTGTTGTATCTTATGATCTATGATGAATGTATTTTTATCATGATTTATCACTTATTGCTTGTATGTACACTGAGAGCTTATGCACCAGAGACAAATTCCTTGTGTGTCCAATCACACTTGGCCAATAAAGAATTCTATTCTATAGATTGAAGCTGATTTCACAAGATGAAACCTTTAAGGGAGGTTAAGAGTTAAAGGAGATAACTCTTTTATAGTTACAGTTCACATTCATTTTATTTTGTTTTAATGTTGACTTAAAAGAAGGGAAGCTGACGAAAGGCAGCACATAGCTGGAGAAATCCTGTTGCATTTGAGACTTTCCACTCCGGCATGTCAAACTGCTTTGTTCTTTTAAAAATGCCCTCTTTGTCTGTGAAGAAATGGAAAGTGAAAGACCTGCCCAAACCTTCTCTGCTATGGCTGACATTGAGGTCTTGCCTATTGGGAAGGGGCAAATAAAAATATGCTGACTCCTGTCAATGCTGGCTTATCTCTTTTGCTGAAGTTGCAAAAAGGAGGCTTTATTTGACTCAAAGTCTAATCCTGAGAGTTTCTAGGGTCAAGTATGATTGAAGTCATCTTTCTCACCGCTTTCCTGCACTTACAACTGGTTGGTTACTCCCTGCCTTTGCCCAAGAGGCAATCTTCCACAGCATACAATGAATAAAGAGCTGCAATAGAGATCAATGCCTCCATTTTTCTGACCTTGTGACAAAACGCCAAATACTTTTTTAAAAAAATTCAATTTTGATACCGCCGGTGGTGTCCAGTTAATTCCATTCCATGTGACATTTGGCTTCTATCAAAGAATTAGGGAGAGAACAGTGGTGCCACCAGGAGTTGAGTCATTGTGGGCATTTTGGAGAGTGGGACTATGAAAGAACATGAGGTTGTCCCACTGAACTTTAGTGGAATGAAGAAGGTATAATCAGGGATCGGATTCTACTGGTTCAGACCGGTTCTATAGAACTGATTGTTATGATTCTGCACAGTTTGGAGAACTAGCAAATCGTGCCCCTGGATGACCCCACCCTTCTCCGCCCACCCCTCCCCTCCCCATCCAGTCAGTCCTTATTGCACATGTGCAACATTGCACACATGTCCAACATCATTGACTGGGTTCTTTTCTGCCCAGTCACTCCTTAAACTATTTCTTTTTTTCCTCCTCCTGACCATCATCTGTTCCTATGATCAGCTGTGCTGGGATTCCCCTCACTGACTTACTGCTTCACCCAGGAAAGTTCCCTGAGGCCCAGGAAGGCAAAAAGTGGAGGAGGGTGCAGCACCCCCCCTGTGCTCCATTTTTTACCTTCCTGGACCCCAGGGAAACTTCCTGGGAGCAAAAATGCCCACTCCAAGAGGCTTCCCTGAGGCCCAGAAAGCCCCAAAATGGAGGGCGGAGGTGCGCACCCCCTCCAGGCTCCATGTTTTTCTTCCCCAGGGGAGCCTTCTGGGGGCAAAAACGGTCCCACAGGAGGCTTCTCTGAGGCCCAGAAGGACCCAAAATGGAGGGTGGTGGGGGTGCTGTGCTCCCCCTCCAGTCTCCATTTTTTTCTTTCTGTGCCCTAGGGGAGCCTTCTGGGAGCAATGAAGGCTTCCCTGAGTCCCAGAAGACCCCAAAATGGTGGATCGGAGGGTGCTGCACGCCCCATCCAGGCTCCATTTTTTTTCTTCCTGAGTCCCAGGGGAGCCTTCTGGGAGCAAAAATGGACCCCCAGGAGGCTTCCCTGAGGCCCAGAAGGCCCCAAAATGGAGGGTTGGAGAGGGTGCTGCAAAAAAAAAAAGCCACGCCCACCCAGCCACTCCCACAGAACCGCTTGTTAAAAAATTTGAATCCCACCCCTGGGTATAACCTGTGTAGATGGATGGACTAGCTCTATACCCATGCTTCAGTACGAAACTGTGTGATTGGGCTTAATTTCTGGGGAGGAAAATAAGGGAATTTTTTTTTTGCCTCTGCCTACCAGCATCCATTGGTATTCATCTGGCTAGCATCCTGTCAATGTGTGATAGAATTGAGGGCTGTTTGGAAATTGAAATAGTATTTCCTATGTGAGCCAGAAGGAGACAGCAAGGAGCCTGGGTGTGGCTTAGCTCAAGTGTTCTGTACTAAAGGTGGTTGTTATTGTGAAAGTAAAATTGAAACTAAAACTCCTCTCCTCTGCTTGTGTTTTGCATTTGGAACAGATTTGTTTCCAGGTGGGGAGGAGTATTAGAACTCCTTACCATCAGAGCGTGTTAATAATAATATATGAAGTACTAATGCTCTGATGGTCATTTTGAAAAATCCTTAGTGAGCACCTAGAAGCCAAGAGGAACGTACGTGCCAAATTTCAAATTTATAGGCTGTACGGTTCTGGAGATTTTGTGATGATGCGTGAGTGGTATTTCACTTTTATGTAGAGAGATTTAAGTAATACTCTTGAGAAAGGCTGTGCTAGCATTTGTTATAGGATTCTTTTAATGCTGAAGAAAACAGATAATAAAACATAATAATAGGGTTAGAAAGGACCTTTCAGACAAATGGCTGTCCAGTCTCGTCTTCAAAAACCTTCGATGATGGAGCACCCACAATCTCTGAAGGTAAACCATTCAACTGATTAATTGTGCAAATAATTAATTCCACTGTCAGGAACTTCTTAAGGTTTGTTCTTTCACGTTATTGGCTCATGCATAAGCGGTGCTCTATTAGGACACCTAGATCCTTCTCACAGTTGTTTCTGTTGAGCCAGGTATCAACTATTCTATAGCTGTGCAAGTGGTTTTTCTTGACCTTATCACTTAATTGCATTTTGTTGGAGAAGGCCCTATGCCCGCCAAAGTCCTTCTCTAACTTATTAGTTATTTTCTCCCAGCTTGGTGTCATCTGCAAATTTGATGAGTTCTCCTTCTATCCCCTTATCTAGATCATTTATGAAGATGTTGAAGGGTGCTGGGCCTAAGACAGAACCCTGAAGTACCCCACTGTATGCTTCCCTCTATCTAGATGTTGGTGGTCTTGAAGGAAGACCACCAACATTTCTGCTCTGGCATCTCCTGCTCTTCTTATATGCCATCACTGCTTCATTTTTATTCTCTGAGCAGCCAAATGACTTTGCTGAGTTTTTTCTTTGAACAGAGCACTGCGTCTCTTCCCCAGCTTTTCTTTCTGCAAACGTGTACTATATTTGGCATCACAATGAAAAGTGATTGTGATTTCTCCAAGAGTCAGCTAAGAGATGCAGACTGATTATAAGAAGGGGATGTTTCTGTTTATTCCCAACAAAGCAATCAGTCTTGGTATGTATGGCTGGTGTGTGTTTATATATATATATATATATATATATATAAAAACATATAGGGAAGTGTGGTTGCATGTTGATAGTGCTTCAGTTAATAATTTCTCTCCTGATTCCAAGAAAATCATTTCAAACAAATCTGATTCCATGGATTTGCAAAATGATTTTCTTTATTGAAATGTATTTGAATATAAGATTTTCTTTACCCTCATGAGGATGAGCTTGTTTTTTTAATTGAATATATTTATTGATATAACTTTGTTCCCTGGAGACATCTATACCTTTAAACAATTTTGGGGTTTCTACTCATAGTGATACAATTTTTCTCCATCTTCAGAAAGAAACTTATTTAACTGCAATTCTTTGCAAATCAAAAAAGGCTTAAAGGAGGCGATTCTTGCATGATATAGTATATCTATCTATAGTACACACCTGGACCAAAGCCAACATTAATTGTTTTCTGTTATTTTTTACATTATTCTTACTGTTTGTTGCATCTACTTGCTCTGAGGGTTGGGTTTGTTTGGTTTTTTTTAATTTGATTCAAAGAAAAACAAAAACAAAAACTGCCCAATTTCTCAACCTCTCCTGAAACTTGGATACTTAACAGAATTACAGAAGTGGTTTTCTGTATCTTATGGCCCTATACAGTAACCTCTCCAGTACTTTGCAGTTGTGCTTATTTCCATGCTACACTTAAATCCTAAATGGTAGTGGTAATTCAGACAAGTCTGATCTTTTTAAAACCAGTAGGTAATCTGGAGATGGGAATGGAGTCTAGTGAAACAGGACACACACACACACATACACTGTACACAAAAACAGGATTTTCACCTTCTGGCAATGGTAAGACCAACTAAAAAAAGAGAAGAAAATTTTAAGGTAGCTGAGATGAGATATTAAAATAGATATTTTTTTCCCAGAGAAGAAAAAGCATGAAGGTAATAGAGATCAAATTTCAGCACAGTATTAACAGTAAGTTTATTATCTTGCACAATTTTGGGGCTATATAAATGATATTTATTATTTGACTAACCATCATAGGAAGTCCATCATATATGCAGAGTTTGGGAGGACAATTTAGCTTTTGGATTTATTTGCCATGGTGTCCATCCCATCACAATTTTTATTAGTCTTCCCTGAAGAATTCCCAATTCCACTGGGAAGTTTCATTGAAATAAAACTATTTTTAGTTTGGCATTATTCTAGTTCTAGGCTAACCATCTTCCTCTGTTGGGTTATCTTGCAATATAACTTTACATAATTAACATCATTGGGCTTTTAATTACAAAAAAATGTGTGCATGAATGAATGGTGTGTATCTCTTTATCTATTTTTATTTGTGATTGAGGGATCACAACCTTATTTCCTCCTTTGCACATTTTGTAATTCCTCTTGATACTCATTATTAGGTCTTTACCCTTTTCCTAGTTATATTGCTGCAGAATCATCTCTCTTGCCTTCTGTAAAGTTTGGATTTATGGCCAATTACTGTACCCTGTAGCCAATACTTTGGGAGAGGTCAAAGAAGGCAAAGATTTAACAGGCTTAGCTAGAAGATTGCAAAACTGCAGACAAAATACATTCACTTTCTTTTGATGGTTATCTGATTATAAAGTGGAAATGGGGATAAGCAATGGTCTAAAACAGAGGCCTCAAAACTTGGCAACTTTAAGACTTGTGAACTTCAACTCCCAGAATTCTCCAGCCAGCTATGCGCGCAGCCCCCCCCCCCAGCTCCATTTTCACTGGCAGAGGGCTATCAAAACAAGCTAAAAACAAAACAAAAGGAGAAATGTTTCCCCCTCTTGCATTTGAGCATCCAAGAAGGGACAGGAAAGGAGAAAGGGAAAGAGGAAAGACAAAGAAAAAGAAGGGAAGCCGGGAAGAGAGCAAGGAAGGAAAAATAAGGAAAGAGGGGAAGGAAAAAGAAAAGAAGGAAGGAAGGAGTGAGGTTATGAGTGTGAAGGTTGGTCTCAGACAAATCCTGCCTTAGCACCACAGATGCCCCCAACATGAGTCCCGTGTCGCACCCACGATAGCCATGCCCACCCCTGGCCACGCCCATTATGCCATGCCAACTATGCCATGCCCCTGGCCATGCCCCCTGGCCCTCTGAGGTCAAACACAGCTCTGATGCGGCTCTCAATGAAATTGAGTTTGACACCCCTGCCTTAGAAGATAACTACATTTTTAAAGAAGGTTACTTTTTCAAATTTTCAGATCTTCATTTATTTTGATCTATTCCAATAAAAATGCTTAATCCTTGAAAGCAACTGCACAACTGTGTAATACCTACACAGAGGAAAGCCTACATACATTTGTCACTATTGAGTACAACTGGATACCAAAATGCATACACTGGATTTGGTGATAGGCACATCACCGAAATGCATGTTTGTGTAAATGTCTTTTTAAAAAAACCTTAAAATGATATAGATCAAGGCCCAGCTGAATCTGGGATGGAAAACATGAACCTGGAAAAAAATTAAAAATTAAAAATGGATGGATCTGAACTTCTTATTGAGGCTGACATATGGAGGGACAATTTTTGGAGTTGTCTCTTATGAAAGCGATATTTGTTCACTTTTTATGGAAACCTCATAAAGAAAGAGATTAGCCTGTCATTGTGAGATATCTAGCTGTGCCATCTAGCCTGTGCATGTAGTAGAATATTGATTTAAGTCATTCAGGTTTTTCTTCCTTTGGGGGGCATTACATTGCATTTTAATGAAATAGGGAAGTGGCGTGTGTGCCTGACGATAAATCAAGCTTCTTTAAGATCTTCCTTGCCGTAGCATCTGTTCAAAGAGAAATCTGCAAAGGAACACTGAGCGTTAAGTGTTGTACATTGATTGAGGAAGAAACAAACAAGTTATTGTGCCATTAAAATAATAACAACCACACACCAGCACACTAGCCCTTCTGAGCACAGCTGCATCTCTAAGTCTTACTGAAGCTCAGAAAATAAAATTGGAATTCACAAATCCTGCAGAATCAGAGTTGTTTTTCACAGCTTCCTACATAAAGCCGAATACTTTGCAGAGAATGGATTGGAAAGATGAGCCATGAACGACTGCAAACATATATGATATGATAAAAATGCCTTTTGATTCGACTCAGAAATCCAACTGTGTTTGTTCTTTGTCAGTATGAAAACATCCTTTTTGGTTTGAAATGTACTTGTTGAATTCAAAAATTAGTTGGCAGCATTACTTGGAGAATTTGCCAGAGTTCTGAGATAACAGGTAATCCTCAACTTACAACCACAACTGAGCCCAACATCTATGTTGTTAAGTGAGACTTTTGTGAAGTGAGCTTTCCCCCATTTTATGACCTTTCTTGCCACTGTGGCCTCCTCATTGGCTTTGCTTGTCAGAAGGTCTCAAAAGGGGATCATATGTCTCGAGGGGACACTGCAAATGGTGATAAATATGAACCAGTTGCTAAGCTTCTGAATGTTGATCACACCATTGCAGTATCCACATTGCAGTGGATACTGCAATGGTCTTAAGTGTGAAAAACGGTCATAAGTCACTTTTCTCAGTGCCATTGTGACTTTGAATGGAGACTAAACAAACTGTTGTAAATTGAGGACTACCTATACTCTCTGTTTTGCATCTTTATTCCAGGTAGACATTTTTCCTATTCTTTCCCCAAATATTTCCTTATGCATGAGTGCCATGCATCCATGCATCATCCATCCATCCAATCCTTCCCATTTCAGTTTGTACTTTGTGTGTATGTGTATGCAGCCATATATTATTTCCTGCCTAGTTAATGCTTCCAACCATTACAGCTGTAGAAAATAGATAAAGATATTACCTGTCCTGTCATGTCAGACTGGTGCTCATCTCCATTTTCTAGCTGAGGGATCCAGCAATGTCTGAAGACACATTCTTGGTCATGAGCCCAGCATGACCATATGCCGAGTCTCAAAAAATGCCATCACCTGAAACTTATAGTAAAGAGAATATATACTTAATTATTCATGTACTAACTGCAGCCAGAATTGTATTTGCTCAAAACTGGAAAAGTGAAGAGATTCCTATTGATGAAAATGTGATTAGGAAAATATTGGAATGTGCAGAAATGAACAGATTAACATTTGCAATTAAAGACAAGAAGCAATCCGAATATTATAAGATATGGGAACTATTTAATCAATGGTTACAGAAAAAACATGAAAGCTAGAAATATCCGATAGAGTAGTGAAATAAGAAAAATAAATTAAACGGTAAGAAGAGGATTGTTATAATGATAGATATATTATATATACTAATCATAAGTGAAGATCTAAACATGTTATTGTTACAGTGTAAGAGATATTATGTATATTAATAGCAAGATAACAATGGGGAACTAATATCAACGTAATGAATATGGTAGTAATTTTGATTATTGTCACACAAGATATCTGAAACCAGATGACACACCGTTAAATGGAAGATGAATTTTTTGTACTTATAAAAAAATAAAAAAACTTTCATTTAAAAAAAAAAGAATGCTGTCACCTTCCCACCCAAGTGGTACCTATTTATTTACTTGCATTTGCATGCTTTCAAACTGCTAGGTAGACAGGAGCTGGTGCAAGAACAGAAGTTCAGCCCATTGCATGGCGTTTGGGTCTCGAACTGTCACCTTCCAGTTGACAAGCCCAGCATCTTAACTTCTAGGCCGCTGCATAGACCCATAAGTAAAATTCAGCTGGTTATTTCTAGATGAGGGGAATATATCTGTCTTAAACTAAAACTGATAACTCTTTCTCCATGCAATCTCCCATGAGCAGTAACTAATAACAATTCGTGAACATATTCATTCAAAGCTATGTTCAACCAGTCCAGGAAGTTCAAAGGAATGTTGTGATGAATCTCTAAAGAAACAAGCATGTCTTGAAAGATAAAATTAAGCAAAGAGTTGGCACACTCAGCTAATCAGGGCTTCTTGGGTTCTCATAAACTTCCTGCTGTATTTTATCCCTTTAACTTCTGATTCTCTAGGGGAAAAATACTTCTGAATTTGGAAGCTCTATTCAGCCATAGTTGAAAGCAAAAATTAGGAATATAAATAAAAACTTTGCCATGTACTTTTATAGGAGCAAAATGTGCATGCTCTACTAAAATGAATTAATGTAGCTGGAAGTGCAGGCAAAGGGGAATGGAATATTAACTCTTCCTTCATTTTCTACTGAAAAATTACACAAAATATAAACACCCGAGCACAGTCTGAATAGTAAAACGTAGTATGTTATATGTTTGGGAAGCTACATGCATAGAAAAGAGTGGATTGCACTAAAATGTATGTTGGGGAACATTTATTTTGAAATATATTTCTCTATATTACATATAAAAACATATAATTTTTCTATATTAGAGAAAGTTGTGCCTGAAAACAAATCCAGATTTTCCAGTTGATTTAAAAAAAAAAGTACAAAATATTTGATGGGATGGATTAAGATGTAATAATCAACACAAGTGATGTGTATTTGATTTAGAGTGTTCTGAACATCTTTAGGGTAACTAAAGAATAGATTGCTGCATTAATGAAATGAAAGGAAGGGGCTGACTAGCCACCTTCTTATAAGGAAGGCAAGTAGAAGGCTGTAGGGAATGGGAGAGATAAATATGAGAAGAGGGACATTAATCCTGGACACAGTAAAGAGAGAGAATATAAAGGAAAAGAAGATTATCAATATAGATAAGACAAGAGAGGACACTGATAAAGCTTACAGAAAAGCATAAGCAGGTGTTCAAATACTGATCTAACTAATTAATGTCCCCCACACTAAACTACATTTAAGATACTATACTACCAGGAGAAAGATCAATAAAAGAAGAGATAGCTTCAGTATAAGAACTCTAAGCATATGATTTTGTGATGGTGGTAATAGGATTTTAACTCCATTTATACCCCAAATAAATTTAGGAGAAATTACACTCTTTCTGACCAACCCCACCCGCACGTTTTGCACCATGCAGCCATAATATATTCAGTTAGAAAGGAATTGCCAAAAGGGAGAGAAGTTTGCTAAGGGTGGAAGCTACACAGAGGTAGTAGCTTCCTCTTTTTTATTCAGGTAGAGGCTGGACAGCTAGACAGACAGAATGGGACAACTTGCCATAGCCAATTTGCTATGGTCAACTCACAACTGCCAACTTGACATGGTCAACTCACTGTGGCCAGTTCAGCATAGCTAATTCACCCTGGCCAACTCATTACCAGACAACTCGTCAGACAAATCAGCAATTTTATTTAATTATGTGAGTTTCATTTTGTCCTTCCCTTTTCACCCTTTCTTTAATCATTCTACTCCACAATTTATTTGATATTATATAACTTTTGTCCCATGGCAAAGCTGTTCAACACCACAGACAATATTGCTACCCTTCAAAAAGACCTCGACTATGTATCAGAATGGTCAAACAAGTGGCAACTTCAAATATCAACAAATAAATGCTCTGTCTTACATATTGGCAAAAAAAAAAAATCAGAAAATAAAATACAGGCTGAATAGTCAAGACCTTGTTGATGATCCAAACTCTGTCAAGGATCTTGGAGTACTCATCTCTAATGATTTAAGTGCTAGAGCCCACTATAACTACATAGCCAAAAAGGCATTAAGAGTTGTTAACCGAATCTTACATAGTTTTTTCTCTGGTAATATAACACTACTAACTAGAGCATACAAAACATTTGCTAGACCAATACTCGAATACAGCTCATCAGTCTGGAACCCGCATTGCGTATCTGATATTAACACAGTTGAGAAAATCCAGAAATATTTCACAAGAAGAGTTCTCCACTCCTCTACTCGTTGCAGAATACCTTATGCCACCAGACTTGAAATTGTAGACCTAGAAAACCTAGAACTATGCCGCCTTCGGTCCGATCTAAGTATAGTATATAAAATCATATATTGCAATGTCCTACCTGTCAATGAATATCTCAGCTTCAACCATAACAATACAAGAGCAAACAATAGATACAAACTCAAGGTTAATCGCACCAAACTTGATTGCAGGAAATACGACTTCAGCAACAAAGTGGTCAATGTCTGGAATACTCTATCTGACTCTGATTTCTTCCCCAAACCTCAAAAACTTTAACCCTAGACTGTCTGCTATTGACCTCACCCCTTTCCTAAGAGGTCTGTAGGGACGTGCATAAGCGCACCAACATGCCTACCATCCCTGTCCAATTGTTTCTTTTATTTTTCTTATATGTACCCATGTATTCATAACTATGTTTTTACTTATACCTATTATCTTGTAAGCAATTGACAAACCAAATAAAATAAATAAAATAAAAGTTGGTTGTAGTGAATTTTCTGTGACAAGTTGGCTTTGGCACATTGGCCATGGTGAATTGGCCACAGCAAGTAAGATGTGCAAAGTTGTCCTAGCCTCCATCAAAGACTCCTCCATGGAGCATTGGAGTAACGCATTGTACATGATAAGTGTAAACAGGCACAATGGCTATTCCTTACAAATTTGTTTTTCTGTTTATACATAATAGATATTTCTTTAAAGAGATTTCATTTCTAGTATTGTCAATTAAATATGCTTTAAGTTTAGGGATAGATGCAAATCACTTATATCATTTCAAATTCATTTATCCATCATTTCAATAAAAAAAGAATAACCAAAATGCATAAGAATAATCTTGCTTATAATATCCCACCTTTGTTCAGCTTTTTCTTTGTCATGATTACTAGCCAAACACCTGCAGTGTGCTCACAAACTGGAGGCAGACAGAGCTGTCTTTTTTTACCATTTTTCCTCCTGTGACAACTAATATTTAGAAGTTTGCTGCCTTCAACATGGAGTCTTCACGTCTAAGAGCTCTGGGCTCTCACTCAGCTGCAGTAAATGTATCCAATCCTCTTTTATTTATTTATTAGGTTTTTTATCTCTTCTTTAATATTAAATAACTCCGCAAACACACATAATGCGCCTTCCTGCCAGTGGTGGTATTCTACCTGTTCGGCCTGGTTCTGCTGAGCCAGTAGCAGCAATGAGCAGCGGAGACCAAATTGGTCCTCTCCACTACTCTGCTATTGGGCCTACTTGTCCACCTGGGCTCCCATACTCACCTTTATCCTCTGAATTTGAAGTGCAGCTGCTTTGTAAAGCACAGAAGAGTGCTGTGCGGCAGCTGCTGAAGTGACTGGGATCATGCAGGCTTGCAGGAGGTGAGTTAGAACGCCTCTGGGCCTGCGCAAATGCTTCTGCCCACCAAGCCACGCCCACTGAACTGGTGATCAAAATATTTGAATCCCACCACTGCTTCCCATTCCCATTTTCCCCATAATAACAGCTTTGTGAGTTGGGCTGAGAGAGAGGGACTGGCCCAAAGTCATCCACTTGGCCTTTTAGGCATTAGAACTCAGAGACTCCTGGTTTCTAGGCCAGAACCTTAACCAAACTGTCTCTCACCAGTTTTTTTTTTTAAACAAAATTTTATTTTCTAGACAAACATACACAAACACAACATAAAAACATCAAGCCATCTTCCATTTATGTATATACAGTGTGTCGGTTGTTTACAAATTGTTTTGTGCATCTTCTCCATAGTCCTGACTTACAAGTATTTGTATATATTCTCATATTATCAATCAAATATTCCTAAATACATTATCATTGTTAATCAATCATTTGACTATACTATTATTCCTTCATGTTATACGAGATATTCCATATTTTTAAATTGATTTATCTTATAACAATTCATATTACCATCCTAAATCCATCCCATAATTATATTGTTGTGTATGGACTGAGTCTTCACTCAGGTCCGTGCTTCAAGCGGGAAGCACAGACCTCTCCCATTGGCTGAGCCGTTTGACAGCGGGCTATAAAAGGCCGCTCCAGCTGTTGCCGCTCCAGCTGGCTGCCGTGTTAGCGCGGCAGTAGCGGTAACCCTCTTTACTTATAATAAAGAGTTAAGCTTTTAGCCTTGACCTGGTCTCTGCCTGAGTTATTCCGTCGCTCCACAACACTGGCGACGAGGACGGGATACAAATAAAGGCAAGCCAGGCAAGGGAGAGAATTAAAGGAGCGAAATCACTACCTAGAGCTGAAATCGCTACAGAGTTGCAGACTCTAACCGCGAAGTGCCGTCTCTAACTTGCCTGAGGAGAAACTTCACAGCTGACAGAAGATGACTGCGAATCCGGCATTCCCGCCCTTCAGACCGGCTGCTGAGACGTGGGAGTCATACAAGAACCGGTTTGACTGTTTTCTTGATGCTTTAGACCTGTCAGAAATTTCTGAACATAGGAAGAAGTCTTACTTCCTAAGTTTTTGCGGAGCCACGGTTTTTGACACCGCATCAGCTTTACTGGCCCCTAGATCTATAAAGACTATTCCCTGGGAGGAACTGCAGGAAATTCTTTCAAATCACTACTCCCCAAAGCCTTCCAGGATTGCTAGGCGCCATGCTTTCAGAAGGCGCATCCAAACAGAGGGGGAAACAATTAATGATTATATGGCAGCACTGAGAACAACTGCCCTGCATTGTGGGTTCAGAGATTACCTGGACGATATGCTGCTCGATCAGCTAATTTGTGGCGTTAGAGACCCAAAGTTACAAAGACGTTTATTAGCCAAAGGGGATCTAACTCTTAAGCAAGCCATAGAGGAATCCCAGGCTGCTGAGCTGTCAGCACTCTCAGCAGCTGAAATTCAGGGAAAACCCAGCAGGCTAGAAAATCCTACAGTATATTTTGAGGAAGCCTCCTCAGAAACTGGCCCAGAAGAAGCTACTGAGGTAAACCGCCTCAGACAGCCCAATGCAAATCAAAAAGAGTTCAGGCAAGGTATAAGTCAAACCCCACAGTTACAAACAGTATGCTTAAGCTGTGGGGGAAATCACCTCAGAGCATCCTGCAGATTCAGGAATGCCATATGTTTAAGGTGTCAAAAGAAAGGCCATCTGGCAAAAATTTGTCAGTCAGGAAAAACCTTCAGCCAGCCACAAAGACCACAGAAGCTCATTCAATACCCCAGGCAAATTGAGGACTGTTTCACTTGCTATCAGTTTAAAATTCAAAAAATTAATAAATCTAACAGAATTAGTGTCACTGTTTCTATAGAAGGTAGACCCTGCAAGATGGAGGTTGACACCGGCTCTGCATTGTCCATCATCTCATGGGACACCTTAAAGAAGCTACTCCCCAGAATGTCAAGACAGAAAATTCCAGCCTGCAACCTAACACTTCGGGACTACCAAGGCAGAACCATCCCTGTCATCGGAAAAGGCAAGTTCCTAGTCCATTTTCAAGGGTTTAAGGGTCACTTGCCTCTAGTGATAGTGGATGGTGTCCTCCCAAGCCTATTGGGACTAGATTGGTTCCCAGCCCTGGGCCTCCACATAGGGGGAATCCACGCCATCAACAATTCAGAAGTTGACTCCCTGTTCAGGGACTATGCAGACGTATTCAGTGAGGGCCTAGGCTGCTACGTGGGAACCCCAATATCTTTCAGGGTAGACTCCCAGGCAGTTCCAATTCGTTTGAAGCCCCGCAGAGTTCCTTTTGCAATTCGTCCTCAACTAGACAAGGAACTTGACAAATTAATCAAACAGGGCATACTGCAACCAACTGACTTCTCAAAGTGGGAGACCCCCATAGTAACTCCTTTAAAAAAGGATGGACACTTGAGGATCTGCTCGGACTACAAGTCATCAATAAACAGATATTTACAAGTTAGTGCGTACCCAGTCCCTGTGGTACAACATTTACTCCATTCCCTTGAGCCTGGGTCCATTTTTGCAAAGTTGGACATGTCCCAGGCGTATCAGCAGTTTCCTGTTGACGATGAAACTGCTGAACTGCAAACAATAGTAACCCACAGAGGGGCTTTCAAATGCACACGTCTACAATTCGGAGTTAGTGTGGCCCCTGGAATTTTCCAATCCCTTATGGAACGAATACTGCAAGGGTTACCAGGCGTTGTGCCTTACTTTGATGATATTCTGGTATCTGCCACCAACCATCAGCAACTACTACAAAGGGTCAGAAGTGTACTTGACCGTTTCAGACAATCTGGTCTCAAGCTAAAAAGGGAAAAATGCACCATAGCCACTCCACAAGTGGAATTCTTAGGTTACAAAATTGATGCAAAGGGTATTCACCCAACTGAGTCAAAAGTTAAGGCCATTCACGATGCGCCTACTCCTACAAACAAAACTGAGCTTCAAGCTTTCCTGGGCCTCTTGAATTTCTATGCATCGTTCCTGCCCCATAAAGCTTCTGTTGCTGAGCCACTTCATAGACTTTTAGACAAGCATTCGCCATGGCACTGGGGACCAAGGGAAACTATTGCTTTCAAACAAGTCAAGTCATTGTTAACTTCAAAGGCCGTCTTAATCCAATTCAATAAAGACTTACCACTCATTCTAGCAGCCGATGCTTCTCCATTCGGAATCGGGGCTGTCCTGAGCCACAGACTGCCCAATGGTGCAGAAGCACCTATAGCTTTCTTTTCAAGGACACTATCTTCCACTGAACGCAACTACAGCCAGATTGACAAGGAGGCCTTGGCTGCAGTGGCTTCAGTGAAGAAGTTCCATGAATTCCTCTACGGGCACCATTTCGAACTGATAACTGATCACAAGCCACTGCTAGGCATTTTATCCGGCTCTAAACAGACTCCCCAGATTTTGTCCCCAAGGATGACCAGATGGACGGTTTTCCTGGCTGCGTATTCCTACACTCTAATCCATCGATCCGGGAAAAGCCTTTCCCATGCTGATGCACTCAGCCGCTGTCCCCTGCCAATGCCAGTCGTGGACCCAGCACCTGCAACCACAGTCTTTCTTATCGACGATCTCAAGCTTCCAGTCACTGCTGCTGACATCGCTGCCCATTCGGCCAAGGACCAGGTAATATCCCAAGTCCTGGACTGGGTAGGGAGGGGGTGGCCTACGGCCCCTTATCCTTCAGACTTCCTACCCTACAAATTACGCCAGCAGGAACTTTCCTCCTTGCAAGGCTGTTTGCTATGGGGAACCAGAGTAGTCATTCCCCACAAATTACAAACCTCAATACTGAAGGTTTTGCATGAGGGCCACCCAGGGATTGTGAGAATGAAGGCCCTCGCCCGCAGCTACATATGGTGGCCAGGCATGGATACCCAAATCTCTAATTGGGTAAATTCTTGCCAGGCATGCCAGGCCTCCAGGGCATTACCACCAGCAACCACCCCTAGGACCTGGGAGGAAGCAAGTAACCCCTGGTCCAGGATACACATAGACTTAGCAGGCCCTTTCCATGGGCGCACTTTCCTGGTGGTAGTAGATTCATATTCAAAATGGGTGGAATTAACTTTAATGCACTCCACCACTACAGAGGCGGTCAGCAAAGCACTGACTAGGATATTCGCCACACATGGCCTTCCTGATTCTGTCGTGTCTGACAATGGCCCCCAATTCATCTCCTGTGAGTTTGAGATGTTTTTAGCAAGTTTGGGCATCAGGCACATACTAGTAGCCCCTTTCCATCCTGCCAGCAACGGGCTGGCTGAGAGGGCAGTTAGATCTGCTAAAGAGGTGTTACAAAAATTGGGTCCCTCTAACTGGCATGACAGGCTGGCCCAATACTTATTGAGCCAACACACTACACCCTGTGCCTCTACTAACAAGTCACCAGCCGAAATATTAATGGGACGCCGGCTGAGGACCACCTTGGATAGGCTGCACCCAAATTATGCCCCTTTGCTTCCCCTTGGGTCAAACAGCCAAGACAGGGGGTTCCTGGTTAATGACAAGGTATTTGTCAGAAATTTCACTGGGCAACCACTATGGTTACCAGGGCTTGTGATAGCAGTAACTGGTCCCAAGTCTTACAGAGTCCAGTTAGCTGATGGGCGGACCTGGCGGCGTCACGTGGACCACCTGAGGAAGCGTTGGAGCACTGCACCCAGAGGTCATCTAGACGGGCTCCATGCAGAAGCAACCACACCATTCGACGAAACCAGTTGCCAACCCACCGGGGACGACTACCTATCAGATGTGGAAGCTGACCAAGGTGCAGACCCGACTCCAGACAGTCCAGCAGCCTCTCCATCGCCTGGAGACACGCAGAGAGCTCCAGACAGCAACCCAGCGCCATCTTTGACGGAGCCTAGAAGATCCGGACGAATTCGCAGGCGTCCGACGTATCTGAAGGACTACGCATGCTCCTCACTGGGAGGGAGGAGTGTTGTGTATGGACTGAGTCTTCACTCAGGTCCGTGCTTCAAGCGGGAAGCACGGACCTCTCCCATTGGCTGAGCCGTTTGACAGCCGGCTATAAAAGGCGGCTGTCAAACGGCATCAGCTGTTGCCGCTCCAGCTGGCTGCCGTGTTAGCGCGGCAGTAGCGGTAACCCTCTTTACTTATAATAAAGAGTTAAGCTTTTAGCCTTGACCTGGTCTCTGCCTGAGTTATTCCGTCGCTCCACAACATATATGATAATACATCTTTATATATTCTATATAGTTCTATTCTCCTTATATTGTAGTGTTCTATATATTTTATTACCATTTTTTATTTTCTAACCATTGATAAAATAAATCCCAAACCTTATAAAATTGTTTATCTTCTTGTTCTCTAATTTCAAATGTCAATTTACTCATTTCAGCACATTCCATTATTTTCTTAATAACTTCATTGTATTATGCATTGGTATTTTCTCATTTTTCCAATTTTTAGCAAATACAATCCTAGCCGCTGTTAATACATTTACAATCAAATATTTCAATTCCCTACTATATATTACAGGTAAAATTCCCAATAAAAATATATCTGGTTTCAAGTCTATGTGTTTTTTGTCATTTTTTCCAACCATGTGTGGATTTTAGTCCAATATCCTTTCGCGTCTGCACATGTCCACCACATATGGTAATATGAGCCAGGTATCTGATGACATTTCCAACATTTTTCAGATTTGTTCTTGAACATTCTTGGTATTCTTGTTGGGGGTAAGTGCCACCTGTAAAGCATCTTATATAAGTTTTCTTTATATGCTGTTGACATTGTCCTTTTATAATTCTGAGACCACAATTAAAACAGATCGATTGCCATCACTATGTCTTACATTAAGGTAAATTGTATGATATATATCAATTGCTTTCTTTTGCCTGTTCCAAATTTCTTAGCTCTTTGGGAAGAGGCACAATTTTATTGACCTTGGTTGGGAAGCCTTCTGCATAATGTTCAGTCTCTGCACTGACTTTATACAATTTAATACATAAATGAATAAATAATAAAATAAATGCAATATGCAGTAGGATAGTTAATTTTCCTGAAATCTAAAGGCCACTTTCTGGGAATGTGAAGTCCTGAAAGGCAAAACATGGTACACTGACCACCCAGTTAATGGCAGTATAGTTACAGTGTCAAAAGACGAAGAAGTAAACTGGAATGCTTGTTTGGCAAAGAGGTTCTCTGTTTGACTTCCTGATCTCATGGGGATTCAGTTACAAGGAAAACAAACATGTAGAAGTGCACCCAATGTGCAGATTCCATGGAAACAAGGAAAGTGTCAAGACTGATTCACACTTTCACCTACATTTTTTGCTTTGCTCACAGATTGACAATAAAAAGGTGGTGGTGGATGGAATGAAAAGGGGTGGGTGGGAGAATGATATCCAAGCATATGGCTTCCTATGAGACATTATTGGCATCCCAAGGACACATTGAGCAGATATTCCAAAGTGGCTGGCTGTCTCCCATAAATAAAATGAACAGAAGTGATTGGTGGATGTATTGGATTGTGGGTGGCCCATAGGAAAGAGGGGGAATTAACCATGCTTGCTTTTGTTTGGGAAACCCAGAGCTGGTTTTGTTTCTTCTGGGCCAACGTGTTTTTTTTTTTTCAGTGAAGGTTTATACTCTTGGTAAAATAATGTCCCAGGGATTTCTTTTTCTGGATTCACCAACTGGACGGTTGACAGGGAGAAGGAACAAGCATATATTCATATATGAAAAGCTCTACTATGATAAATGTGAAAACTAGGCCAATTATGCAAATCTTCCAAAGGATTGCTTGATTAACATGTCCTTTTTGGATAAGAACATCAGAAGTTGAAGGTTCTGCCCCCTTGTTAGCCAAGTAGAGGCATCCAGCTCGTGTAGTTGGCAACAAAGAGTGGCAATGATAAGTGAGGCGAAGCTATGAGTGCCAAGCCAGGTCTCTCACATTGGCACACTTATCGATGGTGAAAGATATTATTTTCTGCCAAGAATTTAAGCACAGTGGTAGTGAACATATACTACGTCACAATAAGTCCCAAATCCAGTCTTTGAGATCTTTAGGTAAGGCCGCTGTCAAATCTGCAGATGACACAGAGATAGACAGACAGTTTCTAGTGTTCAATTCTGTACATGGAAATCTGGATACAGATAGAGCCATGGTGGCATGGTGATTAGAATGCAGTACTGCAGGCTAATTCTGCTCACACTGCCAGGAGTTCGATTCCTTCGATCCTGACTGACTCAAGGTTGACTCAAGCCTTCCATCCTTTCAAAATTGGTAAAATGAGGACCCAGATTGTTGGGTGCAATATGCTAACTCCTGTAAACTGCTTAGAGAATACTGTAAAACACTATGAAGGGGTATATAAATGTAAGTACTATTGCTATCACTCCTATTCCATTCCATTCTTTTTTGTATTATTGTATAAACATTGTTCAAAAATGAAAGATAAAAAATAGAGCTGTGGGAAGCGAGTGAGATATAGTATAATAAAAAAAGGCATTCTCTCGCCTTCCCTTTTTCTTTTCCCCAACTGCTAAGAACTGCTTAGATACTAATAAGTTGCTTTAAACTTTAATGGTTACTGCTTATATCTGTTTGAGTCATTTCTTCCAATTGTTTTTATATCACTTTTTCCTTTTCCCCCTTCATGACATATTCTAAATATCTTAGTTTGCCTTGTATTACATTTCTACTTGAATTTGGTTAGACTTCTGCTGTTAATGTATAGAGTCAATTTCTCCATTGATACATATTCTCCGATTCTGGTCTCTCAATCTTACATTGTTGGTAGGCTTTCAATCCAAAGAGGATGTGTATGTATGTTAATACCTGATACCATTAAATGTGTGCGTGTGTGTGTGTGTGTGTGTTTACCAATAGCAATAGCACTTAGATTGATATACCGCTTCACAGTGCTTTACAGCCCTCTCTAAGTGGTTTTACAGAGTCAGCATGTTGCCCCCAACAATCTGGGTTCTCATTTTACCGACCTCGGAAAGATGGAAGGTTGAGTCAACTTTGAGCAGGTGAGAATCGAAATCCTGGAGTGAGTAGTGAGTTAGCTTGCAGTACTGCATTCTAACCACTGAGCCACCATGGCTTTTTATATACCTATATACATCTACATACACACACACACACACACACACACACACATAAGGGGTGTGCATAAGTGCACAATTGTGCCTACCTGTCCTATTGTCTCCATTTATTTGTACCTATTTCCTATATTCTTATTTAGGTTTATACTTATACCTATTATCTTGTAAATGATTGATAAATCAAATAAATAAACAAATAAATAAAAGTATACCCACACATATATACATATACACATACACACATGTATGTATGTATGTATGTATGTATGTATGTATGTATGTATGTATGTATGTATTTATTTATTTCATGTTAGTGTTGACTCCTGAAGACTGCCTGGGTATATTTTCAGAAGTGTCTTGGCATTGCGTTCTTCCTAGGACCGAGAGAAAGTGACTGGCTGAAAGTCTCCCAGCTGGTTTTCTGCCTAAGGCACAACATTAACTCCTGGTGTCTAGCCAGGTGCTTTTACCCATTACACCAAAATGGCCCTAGGCTGCCAATCATCTATCCTTTAATCTAATTTTTTTTACCAGTTCATCATTATCACAAACTTGACAGGGAATTAGAAGTCCATACTTTAAAGAAAGAAAAGGGCTACTTTGTCATTTGTCACCTGTCCCGCCCCTCAGAAATCCAATTAACTCAAAAAAAAAAAAAGTCATTACCCTGTAATGAGATAAATAGTATTCTTTCTCCACTTTTTAACTGCTCACATTTTCCCATGTTTTGTCAATCAAGGACTTGTCTTCTGGCTAAATGAAATACTATAAAAATGAGTATTTTTTGCTATTATCTGTGAACTTAAATTGACTTCTTAGTCAGAAAGATGCAGTGAAAAAATTAGGTACTCTGCGCAATCAAGTATGGGGTGATAGTTTCCCCCCTGCCTCTCTATGAATATATCACTTTTAATAAATACTTCAATTATAATAATGCAAAGAGATTTACTTGCTTAAGATACAGAAGGTGGAAATAATCACAATGATGATAATGGGGTTTCATTAATATAATTATCTTGTATGAGCCCATAGCCATTCACATCAGAACAGTTAAAACAAACTTAAAAATAACCAACAAGTTATTCCTTGATTCTCTGGTGTTTTTATCCAACTGATACAGGTCCATCTCATTCTCTCTCTCTCCCACTTCTCCCACTCCAGTTCTGCTCCCATCCTACACTCCAACTTGTCTTGTCTGGCAACAACTTCAGCATGTATTTGCATAATAATAGTATATGAACTTGGGCAGAAACTTGGGAGAAACTAAACATTTTGAATAACAGGAGAATCTTGGTCACTATGAAATGAAGTAGGCAGCTTGGGGAAGCAATATAGAATACAGATAGTAAAAATGAGGATCGGGTGTCAGTCTGTCTTTTGCACATTTAAAAAAACCCCAAGGTGTTCTGGCTGATTTGTATAGATGAGAATGTGTTTATGGTTGGATTTAGGACATGTTGAATAATTCTTGGAAGGAGGAGGTGGTACACAAATGGTAAATTACATAACATTGCCATGACATCTGATACAAGTATGTAAGCTATATTGTTTGTATCGTGATGTCATGACTCATGTGTTGTCATTTGCTCAGCAGACACCTGCCCTACCTGAACCCAAAGTAAATAATTTTCATTTACAAGAAATGCTGATATATTTGCCTTACAGAGCACAAAGGCCTGAATTAAAGCTAAAAATAACCCAATGACAAACAAACAAACCTAAAATTCAATTAAAACATCAGCTAAAATAAGTTTTGTGAGATGGACAGCCATGTAAGTAAAATTAGCAGTATCCTTTGAATGAATTTAAATCGTTCTTGGAACCCTGGTCCTTGTGCCCAATCCAATCTCCAATTCTTCTATGAGAAAGGTAGAAGGCCAATGTCAAGTACTGGGGATGTGGTAGGTATGATTCCTTCCTTCTCCTTCTCCTTCTCCTTCTCCTTCTCCTTCTCCTTCTCCTTCTCCTTCTCCTTCTCCTTCTCCTTCTCCTTCTCCTTCTCCTTCTTCTTCTTCTGTTATCTTGCTAGCTGCCTATTTACTTGTTCCAACAGTCTTTCTTCTTTCTTGCTCTCTTGAGTCTAGGTAGTTTCCAGTTGGACTTTCTGGAACCAGATAACAGATAATCAGAGTCGGAAGGGACTTTGTAGATCATCTAATCCAACTCCCTGCCCAAGCGTTACACCATTTCTGACAGATGTGAGTCCAATCTCTTCTTGAAAGTCTCAAGTGATGGCACTCCCACAACTTTCGAGGGCAATCTGTTCCATTGGTTGATTGTTCTCACTGTCAGAAAGTTTCTCCTTGTTTCCAGGGTGAATCCTTCCTTGTTCAGTTTCCATCCATTATTCCTTGTCTGGCCTTCGGGTGCTTTAGAAAATAGTTTGACCCTCTCTTCTCTGTGGCAGCCCCTCAAATATTGGAACACTGCTATCATGTCTCCCCTGGTCCTTCTCTTCAGGACTGTCCTGAAGAGGTCCTCAGATTTATTGTCAACTTCTAAGAATGGCACAAGCCTGTTTCTTTTCTTTTTTTTTTTTGTCAAAACTGCACACCCTTTCAGAATCTTCCCACTTTTATCCAGAGGAGAAGTATACAAATTTTCCCAATTCAAATTTTCCCAATTCAAAACACCCCAGATGAGAACTGTGCAGTGCTTCAGATTTAATGTCAGAAAGTGTTTCACACTATAAACAGAGGAGCTGTCTGCAGGTCCTTGAATATTAAACATGTCTTTCCTTGGGGTCACCTGGCAGATGTGAAGATCAAACCAGCTGCCATAAAAAGCTGCAAGGCCGGTGCTCCATTCATGTTTCTGAATGCCCTGAAGCGCTTTTTTGGAATTGAATCCAGAGAGCTACTTAAAATGTTTCACAATTTTGTGCATTTTGGCCTGGACTCAGTTTTCTTCAAGGCACAGCTGTGCCCTGAGTGGACAATACGTTTTAAATGTTCCCAGAGAAGAGGTATTTTGGCGATGTACCAGGGACTTAGAGAAAAGGATGTTATCCTTTTTTACTGGAACAGACTCTCTTCCTTGTAGTTAGTACTTGGGGCTGGAGCCTTCACCAAGCACTTCCCACAGAAACTGAACGATGAATCTTATTTAGAGACTTAGATTTAAATCACACACAAGGGGAAAGGAGGGAGACAATCTTTTTGTCAAAATTGTTGTTAAGGTCATATCTGGGCAATTTAAAATATTTTTATTTCAAATTAAAAAAATGTGTAAAGCTTGCCATATTTCTGTCTATGGAACCTGAAAGGAACTAAATTGTCCTGCAAGGCAAGGCAAGGCAAGGCACATAAGTCAGCTACATATTTCACACTATCTTAGCGGTCTTTTCCCCCCACACATATGGGCTCTCTTCATTGAAATTTCCCCTCCAGTTTCCACCTCCCTCTCAGTCTCTCAGGCACAAATTCACAAACAAATCCACATACAACATAGTCTTTCCTCCATTGCTGAATTAACGTACTGTCCATCTGCCTCTGACTTGACAGAAAACTCTGCTGACATAAAAGCTGCTGTGCCCATTTCCAATCCTTGTCCTACATCTGTTGCCCATATTTTGCCTTAGCATCCAGTTATGGTAATAATTATACCAATTTTGAGATTAAGCAAAGTAATTGAATAAACCCTTTGCTTTGTTCTCTGGACATCTCTCACTGTGGGAAGACACCCCTGGTGTCTTAACAGCGATGACATTTGTAGTCTGGGCTGAGGACATGATGAAAGCAACATTGTGGGTACATGGTAGAATTAAGGTAACCAAGATATGTTCATACCAAAGTTAGGTGCAACTTGGGAAGACTTCTTGTTTTTCTTCCTCAGTTTTTATTCCATAGAATTTTCTCTCTTTCTCTCCAAACCTCACTGTGTTTCTCTCTCTTTCTCCTCGTCACTTTATCCTTGGATAGCCATGGAATATTGAATATTGAAGGGAATAATTATATCTAAAATGGAGAATATAAGTTGGGAGGATGATGCAATGAACATATGACTCATATAGATGGCAAGTTGGCCATGGCAACTTGGCCCACAGAGAATTATCCACAGCAAATGACAGGGGTCAGTTGGTTGGGGCAAGTCAGCTGTGTGAGTTGTCCCATTCCATATTTATGTGGAGGGCTTTTTTTGTGTACTGGCCCTGCAATTCTTTGCCTTGTCATGTTTCTTTTCTATTCTTTCTTGTAGACCAGTGTGGCTTCTTAGTTATTCAGTACACGTATTAGTATATTAACTTCCATGCATTTTCTTCACTGTCCTTCAGATATTCTTCCAATCATGGCCTTTTTCCTTCTTCAACTGTCTATCAAGATTGAATCGCTTTGCTTCTTTCAAACACTATTCAACTTGACAATGAACTGAGCGGGGAGGGAAGGTGAAATAGAATGCTATGAATGTGTATGTGAACTGTGAGAGCCTGGAAACCATCCAAGGTCACAACCACAGGTGCTGGAGAATGAGATGGACTGTTCCCACAACAAAAGAACATTTCATAATTGGATAATGTGATCACCCAGGGATGGGAAGGGAAGTTATTGTTTAACTAAGCAGGCATTTGTGTGGGAAAACCAGAACTGGTTTTGATTCTTCAGTACCAAAATGGTGTATCCAATAATGTTTTACTTTTGGGAATTCAAAGCTCCTGAGAGTAGTTTTGTCTTGATTTGGTGCACTGATTGGATAATTGACACTGTCTGGGATACTTGCAACATTCTATGACCATCTATGTTTCTTGATAAATAGAGTCTCTCAATGTTGTGTGGATGAAAGGCATAATTCATTGTCATTATTTTGTGCCTTCAAGTCAGTATTGACTCCTGGCAAATACCTGGGCTAGTCCTTGAAGTTTTCTTGGCAAAATCCCTGAAAGGGTTTGCCATTGCCTCCTATCTAGGGCTGAAAGAGACTGACTGACCCAAGGTCATCCAACTGGTGTCACACTTAAGGTGGAACTACAACTCAAAAATATTGGCTGATGTCTTAAGCACACCAAACTGGCTTTTGTAGAGTTTACAGGTGACTAAACCTGTTTATTCTCTTCTTACTCATTTTTCTGCAGATCTGCCAATTTCAGTTTCTTTCTGTTTCCCATGTTGTATTTACTCATACAGTTCATCTCATTCTTACACTATTTTAAGGTGGGTTTTTTTGCATTAAAATGAATGTACTTTTATTTATTTTCCAAATGCAGATATTTTGTTTGCTATATTGACAAATGAAAACAGATTTTTGAAAGCCGTTATATTAAGTGCCTTAAAAATTTGCTCATGAGAACAAACATTTGGTAGAAATGTCTCACAAATACATATTGAATTTAGTGGAATTGCAAAATTTCAGTTGTGATTTCAAAGAACAAATACATTTTGGTTAGGTGCATTGATTAAAAATATGTAAAATCAGATCCAGTTGCATTGCTATGTGCCTTAAATTATTTCATCCCCAAACTCTACTTCCTACTGCAGATGTTTGCATGGTTTTCTAAGCAAGGTACTTCTCTGGCATTAGACACTGCCCTTCCCTTCCAGATACATTATTAATATATTGCAAATTTCAGTGGCATTTAATGGCATTATGGCTTATTTTCAATAAGTATATCTGAGAACTTCAAGATTTCTTAATGCCAATATCAGGAGAAGACAGTACAAATTACAAATGTATGTTTTGAAAAATGCTTCATAGCTTTTAAGTAATTTTATTGAAAAATGTGTGATGACCCGGGGCATGGCACAAAGGCAACACAGCCAATTAATAAGTAGGAATTCCTTTATTAGCTCCAAACTTTGCCACCAAGATCCTGGTTACCTGGTCTGCAGAAAAACTCTCCCAGGAACAGCATTTGGCTGCAGAGGTTCAAGTCCAAAACGTTGTCAACAGAAACTTTAACTATAAGTCCAATCAAGGCAAGATGAGGTAATTAATCCAGCAGGGTAAGATAAGGAGTTCCAAAAGGGATATAAAACGGCAGTAAATCAACCCAGTTGGATACCAGAAACCAGGTAACAACAGTCAACACAAGATAAACTCACATTTGTTCCTGGCCAATGCAGCTCTCAGCTGCCTCTCCTTTAAACTCTCTTCCCAGGTGTACCTAGTGAAGGGAACCAGGGCCTTTTCCTCCCCTGTAAGTCACACAACCCATGTTGCTCTCTTCTCCATTCTTCCCCGCGTGCCCTAGGATGAAGAGGGAGTGGGCCTGGGTCTTCCTCTGAACCCCCTCTCCCTTGTTCTACCTCTTCCCTGCTCTGCCCAGCCTGATTTTGCCCTTTCCCAATTTCCTCCAGCCAGTGGAGCCACACTCCAGCTCCCTGTCAGCTATCCATCTTCCTTCTTGGATTCAGACTCTGAAAGGGGCATGATAAAATGAAAACAAAAAGAGGAACACATTCAATATTTAGCAGGACATGAGACAGCAAGAGAGAACCATAACAGGGGAAACAAAATTAGTTGTATGTTAAATAGGTATAGATTCATATAGCACCCTCAAATCAACAAAAACATGTCTCCATGTTTGTTGACCCTCAGTCAGCGAATTTTCGTCTTCATGTTTATTCAGATAGCTAAACATTCCCAGCAGATTGAAGTTTTGGGCACAGAGAAGATCTCTTTTTCATCCACAGCATTGGCAGATCAAAACAGCTGCTGACATCAAGACTGTCCAACCCATAGTCATTTCTGACTGGCATGAGTTTGCAGGATGCTTGGGATAACAGGAGAACAGTGAGTATTCAGCAAAGTAGGGCAATTCAGCCAAACCTGGAAGTCAGCTGGTATTGACATATTCATGAGGAGCAGAAAAAGAAAATTAAATTAAGGAATTGTCTCACCAGAGGTGATATATTCTGGGGCCAGCATGGCTCCAAGAATGGCCTTGAATCATTAGCACCTATCTTTAGAAAGTGTGCATGCAAACAAATCAATGAAACAAACGACAGCAAAGATTATAGTCCAACTTAAACAAGAACTAAGAAAAGAAGTACATAAAAAGACCAGAGTGAGCTGAATTCGCACAGTGTATCTTGTATCCTTCATACGACTGCTTCACAGAAAACTTCATCATACAACGAAATGCAATTCTACAATTAAAGCATTCCTTCATTTAAAAAATAAATATCGCCAGGTTACTACAAAGGGACTTTACCAGAGCTTAAAAATGCAGTAAATCAGAAAATTAAAGAGTACTTAATCTCTTTCCCATTGGATAAATCTTATTGCATGTTGATACAAATGAACGAAGTGTTTCTCCAAATGGGAAGTCATAAATGAGGTTCCACCAGAGTAGGTGAAGAAAAAAAAATGAGAAGATCTACACTTTCATGTAAATTAATAGTTATGGTTAATACAAGTAAGTCCTCAAATTACAGCAATTCATTTAGTGATTATTCAAAGTGATGTCACTGAAAACAGTGACTGTTTTTCACACATATGACCATTCCAGCACCCCCATGGTCATGTGATCAAAATTCTGTCACTTGACAACTGGCTCATATTTATGACGCTTGCAGTGTCCTGGAGTCACGGTCCCTTTTGTGACCTTCCGACAAGCAATGTCAATGGGGAAGCCAGGTTCACTTAACAATCTTGTTATTAATTTAACTGCTGTGGTGATTCACTTAACAACTGTGGCAAGAAAGGTCGTAAAATGGGACAAAATTCACTCAAAAAATGTCTTTCTTAGCAATATAAATTTTGGTTGTCAGTGCCGTTGCAGAGAGGTAGATAAATGTACAACAGATGTAATATTTTATTGATAACACCAGAGAGGAGTTAGGGGAGTGAAAAACGCCAAGATGGCTGCTGCAATTGGGGTCAGCCCCAGAATCAGTAGTACATTAATTATGGCTAGTATTTCAAAGTATGCCTTGCATTTGCCGGGTTTTGATTTTTCATGTTCTGAAAACATCTCTGCTTACTGTTTACCGCAAATCTTTTTTCCCCTAGTATAGGATACCTTTTGCTGCTCTGTCAGTTCTTTACTTTCCCTGCCCTTGCCCTCATTTGCTTCTCTTCTGTCTGGCTCTAGAGAATTTACAGATTAAAAGATGCAGCAAAAAGAAAATGGCACCCAGGAGAAGCACCAATGGGGGAAAGAAAACAAGGATGCTGAGCAAGACTAGAGCTGTAGATGTGTTCAGCAAGGTGAGCATTTGGGGATAAAGAGAGTGGTTGTATTGTACCCAGCCAATATTGCTTTGTCACCAAAAGAAGGTCAAAATTCATCTTTAAAAAAAATCCATTATAGATTGATTTTATTGCTAAATAATGATGGCAAACTTTTACTGCAATGTTGGTTAAAGATTGAGGTTTTACAAACTTTTATTCATGAGGACCAATCTAGATTTTTCTGAAAGGGCAATTAAGGGACAATGTGAGAACTTTATAGGATATTATTGTTTGTAATGCCATAATAGGAAACAAGCAATATTAGCATTCTTGGATATGAAGAGAGCTTTTGACAATTTAAATTGGATCTTTATGTTTAAAAATTTGGAAGATATGTTCTTTGGGAAGAATTTTATTCAGGGTTTTAAATTTACCATCTCTATCTATCTATCTATCTATCTATCTATCTATCTATCTATCTATCTATCTATCTATCTATCTATCTATCTATCTATCTCACTGAAATGTTTTCTTCCCAAGTATGAGGGAGAAACTAACATTTGCCCTAAATAAATTTATAAAAAGTAGTTAATCTTGATGCTGAATAAAAATAACAAAGGCAACAAATATGCAGACATCAAAACAAAGAACCCCACCCAAGGAATAAAAGAGGTATATAATTTTCTTGAGGAAAGGACAACAGGTAGAATTTTTGAAGGAAAACCAGTTTCAAAGTCCAACTATGTTTATTTTAGGGTTGGGGCCCATTAGTGAAACTTTTAAAAGTCACTTGCTCCTGATTTTCATATTTTATTTCATCTCTTCCTTTTTTTTCTTTTCTTTTATACCAAGCCCACTTAACTCCACCCACCTAGATAGGCTTTAGCTGAACTTTTTCCCCTAGAAATACTGTACTAGCTTTCTCTGTGCAATGAAGGATTTGCTGGTAATATCATTCTTCGGTCAATGCAATTGGTTGCTGTCCAGAGAAGGTGGCCTTCAAGGTATTAGGGAGAATTTTGACTGTGCTATCATTTTAACATCCTCTGTTGATGCTAGGAACTGAACTTAGAATGTGTGTATGTGTGTGTGTGTATGACACACACACACACACACACAGCAAGTGTAATGCTTACCACAAAGTCATCTATTGTGATAGTAGAAGCTATTTTTTGCATTGTTAACAAAGGAAGGACTTAATTTCATCCTTTTCAACCAGACTGGTGGAAACCCTGCTGTTCAGATAATAATTATAAGGCAGTAATTTGTCTGGGGTTTTTTTCTCTCTCTCTCCTTCCTTTAAAACTCTAACATTATCTTTTTCTCTGGGCCCAGTTGCAGGACTTTCACTTTTTAAAAGGGATTTTCCAGTTAATTTTTAATTGCTGAACACCACCATGTTTATTAGTCCTTTCAAATATTAGACATATTATTTCAAATATTAGACATTTGTGTAAAGATTCTTTCAATAGAATTTATTCTCAGTCAGTATAGATTGAATTGCAGCCTTCGGTTATATATGAATGGATCTTCAAATGAAATCTATTAAATTCAACATGATCTTGAAGAAGTAAGCCTGCCTGTGTTTATTCTACAGCAGGCGTGTCAAACCCAAGGCCCGCTGGCTGGATCTGGCCCACAGGGTGCTTAGATCTAACCCGTGGGGCCAGCTTGGAAACAGCAAAGGACCAGCCCGTGGTGGCTCTGCCAGAGAAAACGGAGCTTGGGGTGGTGGTGTATACGGTGGCCTGTTTTCGGCCACAACAGCCTCCTGCAACCCTCTGCCAGTGAAAACGGACTTTGTGGGGGGATGTGCACCTACACACCCCCATTTTTGGGAAGACCCCATTTTCAACCCATAAGCTCTGTTTTTGAGGGCTTCGGGAGGCTGTTATGCAGTGATGGGATTCAATTTATTTTACTACCGGTTCTGTGGGCGTGGCAGGGGAAGGATACTGTAAAATCTCCAGTCAGAGTTGAGGTTTGCTGGTTCTCCAAACTACTTAAAATTTCCGCTACCGGTTTTCCAGAACTGGTCAGAATCTGCTGAATACCACATCTGCTGTTATGGCTGAAAATGGGGCACGGGGGCGGGGGGGGGAGGCTACCTGTGGCCCTCTGGACTGTTTTCACTGGCATATGGCTAGCAAAATAAACTAAAAACAAAACAAAAGGAGAAATGTTTCCCCTTTTGTATCTAAACAACCAAGAAGGAAACAGCAAAGGAGAAAGGGAAAGAGAAAGACAAAGAAAAAGAAGGAAAGATGGGAAGAGACCAAGGAAGGAGAAATAAGGAAAAATAAGGAAAGAGGGGAAGGAAGAAAAAAGGAGAATGAAGAGGGAAGGAAGGAAAGAGATTATAAGGAGAGTGAGGTGGGGTCTCAGGGAAATCCTGCCTTAGCACTTGGCCACCACAGATGCCCCTGACATGAGTGATGTTGAGCTGGCCACACCCACCATGGCCACGTCCACACACGGCCATGCCCCCTGGCCCTCTGAGGTCAAACACAATCTTGATGCAGCCCTCAATGAAATCAAGTTTGACACCCCTGAGTTATAGCTTTTGTATTATTTTAGCAATTATAATAAAGGCAGTTGTAAAAGATACTACAAAGAAAAAGAGTAGTAAGAAAAGATTTTTAAAAACCTGCTGCTGTAACATATAAGATTTTAAAAACCTGTCTCTGCATTCTGATGTCTTTAATTTTATAGATATATGAATTCATTTTTTATCTCTCTCTGTCTCTCTCTGTCTCTGTCTCTGTTTCTCTCTCTCTCTGTATTGATTCAATAGAATGTGCTTAAGATACCTCCCTATTGTGAATTGGGGAGACCAAATTCAATTCAAAGCATGAAAAAATCCTTAAAATAGTCATTACATAGTAGCTGATTTAAAGTCATAATCCCAGTTTATGTCCAAGATTTCCAATAAAATGTTTTTCCACCAGAATTTTTCCAAAGGGTTAGATAATCATGAGTCTCATTATCAAAACTCAATTGGAATCCCAACATGGTCCAAAGATTTACCACCGCCCATACTTATGAATATAAGACATTGCTTTGTGTAGAATTTGTTTGTATAGACCAAGGGGAGGGCCCATTATCCAATCAATGAGGCCATAATGGCCTTTTGGTCTGGACTGGGGGGTCTCCAAAATTGGAGACTTGTGGACTTCAACTTCTTGCCAAGTTTAGGCAGCAAGTGCAAGACTAGCAGAAGGCTTCATCTTCCCTTTGGTAGACAGAAATATGCCTAGCTATTTATGTGGACCTCAGCACTAATTAGATGTGATGGAATGTAGTGAGGAGGTGAATTCCCAGGAAGGAAGGGGTGTGTGCGTCCCTGGTTGTGGGAGAAGAAAAAATGTTCCCAGAAGGCAATGTTCAGTCTAGCAGCTTCTTTTCTATGTGGACATAGAAACTGAGAGGGATACAGATAGTTCTTGTTTATCTGCAGAATTGGGACTAGCAATTCAATTGTTAAGCAAAGCGTTGTCTAAGTGAAAGTCCAGCTGTGCTTATGATCTTAGCTCAGCTTTCCTTTGCTTTACAGACCTGCCCAGGTTGTATACAGGAGCAACAGTATTGCGGGTTCCAGAAAGCCAATTTGGAACAGTGATTAAGGCACCAGCCTTGAAACTAGAAGCGTGCAAGTTCTAGTCTTGTCTTAGACACAAAGCCAGCTGGGGGTTCTTGAGCCAATCCCTTTCTCCCAGCTCTAGGATAAAGGCAATGACAAACCACTTCTGAAAAACCTTGCCAAGAAAACTGCAGGGTCTCGTCCAGGCATTCTCTGAGAATTGGATATTTATTTAAATAGAGGGGGGTGAAAAAGAAGAGGGTTGCATCGAAACAGACTTCTGTGACCTGAAGCTGACCAGGCCTGTTGTAAAAGGCTTAATTGGATTTCCGGATGGATGGCTTTCAATGGTACAAAAATAGCACCTTCTGCAGTCATCCTGTCTTCTGCTCTGATTATTTTTAAATTAAAAAAGTTAAAATTTAAACACTTTCTTTTTTCTATATCGAGGTGAGCTTGCATTTTGCAAGCAGGCAAAACGAAACAATAGGAAAGAAGAAACATTTTGATTTTATGGGACGATTAAGGTCTCATCTGGAATCTGTAAATTTCTGTACACAAGGCAGGATGATTTCCACATTCCATCTGGAAGCACTCATAATTTTTTAAAGGCTGCACTATGTGGTATTTGCCATAATGAGTGTAAAAACCATGGCATATCTGTGGCTGGAATTAGGCTGCATGAATCTCTTGGGTGTAATTCTCTAATGGGTAAAATCAGGGGTGGGATTCTACCAGTTCGCACCTATTTGCTAGAACTGGTTGTTAGAAGAAATTACTTGCCTAATCCTGTAAGGAAGACAGGAAGGAAACATTCTGGTGTTGCTGACAGAAACTGCCTCTACGTTAACCCTTATTACATTCTTGGCAGGACTAGACTTCCTGTCTCTGGAACGTCTGGAGTTTTTTCCCCTCTTTTGCTGGTATTTTGCTTGTGTGGAGTGACCATTTAAAGTTACAATGACACTGAAAAAAGTGATTTATGACCATTTTTCACACTTACGACTGTTGCAGCATCCCCACAGTCATGAGAGGCCAGGCGAGGAGATGTGTGCCTCGATGTAAGAGATATTGAGTTGGCCACGCCCAGCCAATAACATGGCCACCAAGCCACATCCACCAACTAAGCCACGCCCATATAACCAGTTGTTAAAAAATTTGAATCCCTCCCCTAGGTAGAATCCACTGAGATCCAAGTCTTCAATGGATGTTGGCCATTCATTTTGTAACTCTGGACTTTGGGCGGGGGCGGGGGGGGAGAAAAGATTTGCATTAACCAGATAAAAATCATAGACTGGGGTTAATCCAGGGATACAGACCCCCTGGCAGCGGTGACTAAGCAAGGAGTGAATACGATGTTCTCAAATATAAAGGGAGGGGATTCTGTAAGCATTTCTGGAACACATTTCTCAGCAGTGAGCTTGCTACACAGGAGTATAATAAGCTCTTCCAGGAAACACACTTGGTTTGGATATAGCTTCACAAACAATAGCAAAATGTAGGTATGAGGAGGGCAGGAAAGAAAGGATACGTGGCAGGTATAATTAGGGAGGTACCGCTGACGTGTCTGTTCTTACCCAAAAACACTTTTGTCTAAAGGCTGAATATTTGAATGGAGGAGTGGGTGAAAGTTTTGGCTCCCTGAGGATGTGCGGAAATAAAATTAAGGGGGAAACAAGAACTTTAAGTTTAAAACTCACCTCAAGGCTAGATTAGATAGAGGAATAATGATAGATAGATGATAGATAGATAGATAGATAGATAGATAGATAGATAGATAGATAGATAGATAGATAGATAGATAGATAGATAGATACAGATAGAGAAAGGGATAGAGATAGATGATAATGATAGATATAGTAGTTGATAGATAGATAGATATGATAGATAGAGATTAAGATAGATATATAGATATTGATATTGGTAGATGATAGAATGGAGATGGAGAGAGAGAGAGAGAGAGAGTGAGATATTTGCATTTAAAAAATTCAAATAAAATCTGAAGATAACTAATGAGGCCCAAAGATCTTTGATGTATGAGATAGATCAATGAAATTCTTCCATAGTAAAAGAAATGAAAGCAAAAAAAAAAATGCTCAGGTTTTGTCTGCAGTCCTGCAATTTCAAGAAAATTAGTCCAAAACAAGCACTACAAAATAAATTTGCAATCTGAAGTTTGTGAATGACCAAAAATAATTAGCAATTATTTTTAAAAAAAACTGAGACGTGATAAACATCTAAGAGAGGAAGAGTTTAGGTGCGCAACTGATGAGTTTAATTTCCAATGGAGGGCTAGTGAATTTGCACAGTGATGTGGATTCAGATAGTGATGAGGAAGGAGCTTTATGATGGTGCTTGTATTTTATTTGGGTTTTGTGAATATGTCTGTGGTGATTTCCAAGGAATAGGTGGAGAACCGACACTAAGAGGTATCTGTACACATGACTGACATTTCAATGGATGAATTTGAATGAAAAGCCATCAGCACTGGAGATCACCATACTGATAAGCAGTATAAAATTTAACAATATTTCCCATCTGCCACATTAAACTTGGGAATTAGCAATTTGACAGGGATGGTCCCAGGGAAAATTGAAGGAAGAGTTGTGAATCTTTTTTTGAGAACCCCCTAAGCAGTGGTGGGATTCAAATTTTTCTACTACCGGTTCTATGGGCGTGGCTTGGTGGGCATGACATGGCTTGGTGGGCATGGCAGGGGAAGGAGACTGCAAAATCTCCATTCCCACCCCACTCCAGGGGAAGGATACTGTAAAATCCCAATTTTTTCTCCATCCCACTAACCTGCTCTCCAGCTCTGTTCTCCTGTGCAGGGCAACAAAAGAAGACCCAGATAATCAGCTGGGACACAGGAGGCAGAGAATAGATGGCCGCAGGGACAGTCAGAAGTGGTATTTGCCGGTTCTCCAAACTATTCAAAATTTCCACTACCAAGGAAATTTCCAGTTCCTCTCCAGAACTGGTCAGAACCTGCTGAATACCACTACTGCCCCTAAGCCAATGCTGCTTTTGCATAATATTCCTCAGAAAGGGCCAATTCACCCTGCCCAACTCATACCAGCCAACTCATACTGGATGTCTCATCACAGCTGACTCACCCCCATGAACTTGCTGTGGTCAACTTGCCACAGAACTGTTTGGCGTGGCCAACTCTTCACAGGACAATTCAACACAAGATAACTCAAGAGAGGGACAAGAGAATTGCAACGGGCCCTGTCTTGCTTTAGGTTTGAACCCTTCTCAAGTTAGAAGTCCCCAAGGCAAAAAGAGTGAACAAGAGTGTGGACTCCCATCGGCCCATCGGCTAACCGGTATTGAATTGTCCCATGGCAAGTCAGCCAGGGCGTGTCAGCTGTGGTGAGATAACCAGGCTGAGTCAGCCATGGCAAGTTGTCCTAGACCCATATTCCTTGCATCCATCTGCCTGAAATTTGTCAAGCCTCATTTCCTCCAAAGACATTCCATGCTTGCCAATTTTCTGAGATACTGATAAAAATGTCAGAACAGAAGTAGCAGAAAAAGAAAGAAAAAAGTTGCTATGTACAGGCATGTATTGGTTTCCCATTATAGCTAAAGGCATGTAAAAAGTGTCCTCTTTTTGAAATCAGCAAATGGAGCTATTTTCTGAATTGCCAAATTAAGCCCTGATCTCTCATAACTCATCCAGGCCTATATTTCTTTTTCTTGTCCTCTTGCTTTTCTATAGCTTTTCCCCAGCCTCTAATTGTTTAAAACATTTGCAACCTCCAGAGCTCCCTGTTGCTTTTCAGTGACCTTAATTTTTCTACATGTGCACGATAACTCAGTCTGCTGCATTTTAATCTATAGATTTAGAGAGATGGTTTATAAAGAAGGGATTTTACCATAGCCTGTTTCTGAGCTACAGAAATATTCATCTTCCATCAGAGCACTATTTTATTATTTCCATGGTTTACTAAGCCAAAATAGCCCTGGATCAAAATAGCATTATGTTGTAGGTATCCTTGTACAAAAAGTCCTGTCTATCCACTGTCTAAAAAAATGAAACAAACTGAAAGAAATATAATAGAAAGTGACATAATTTACGACTTTGTATATCCCCAAAGTCAGTGGTGGGATTCAAATTTTTTTACTACCAGTTCTGTGGGTGTGGCTTAGTGGGCCTGGCAGGGGAAGGATACTGCAAAATCTCCAGTCAGAGGTGGTATTTGCCAGTTCTCTGAGCTATTCAGAATTCCCGCTACCAGTTCTCCAGAACTGGTCAGAACTTGCTGAATGCCACCTCTGCCCAAAACATTATTCTGTCACAACTAACATTGGACCAGATATGAGTAAGTTTACCTTCAAAACTACAAACTGAACAGCAAAAATATCACAGCAGGTTTCCAAGGAGCCTATAGCACGATCCCAACTATAATATAGTGAAGGATGTGCTCTCAGAAAATCTTCTCTTGATTGAACCAAGTAGAAGCAGCCAAGCTAGAGAAGTAAAACTGATTTATTGACAAGGGCATCATATGAACATAGCAAAACAATTCCTGTATTTTCTCTTCTTCCTTCTATTCCTTCTTTGCCTGACTTATTTGCTTTTAGTTCCTTATTAAAGCCATCTTGCAGGAGAAGACAGGGCATGTAAGTGGAACTGTAGTAATAATCTGCCTTTGTAGGAATTTCATTCCGATTCATTTTAAACCTAAACAATGGATGAGTTCTCCCAAATTATATGATAATTGGGATAATATATGATAGTTTGGTGAACTTTACTTTGATTGCTTTTGCTATTTACGTGCATATGTCTTCCAGCAGTCTTTTAATGTTGTCCTTGTTATTTGGGAAAAATAGCTTGCAAAGAAAGAAACCAACTAGGTCCATAACCAGGTATATCCATTAACTCACCATGCATGGAGAATAAAAACTACTTTTAGCATACAGACAGGTTTACTACAGCTTATCTTGTGGCCTCAAGAGAATCCTTATGTTTGTGTTACATGCTTACCAATCATGCAGGGGAATTCACTGGAGAAAGCAAATGTGTTTGGAACACCAAGCGGTAAAAGGAAGTCAGACCATCAAAGAATACAGTGGCTAGACACCATCAAAGCTGACACCAGAGCATAGAACAACTCAAAGAAGCAGTGCAAGAGCAGAAGATGTGGAGAAACCTGGCTCATAGAATTGCCAAGAGTCAGATTTGACTAAATAGATAACATCATCATCAATCATTTACCAATCAAGACCCATGTGGCGCAATAGTTAGAATGCAGTACTGCAAGTTACTTCTGTTGACTGCCAGCTGCCAGCAGTTCGACAGTTCAAGTCTCACCAGCTCAAGGTTGACTCAGCCTTTTATCCTTCTGAAGGTGGTAAAATGAGGGCCCAGATTGTTGGGGACAATAGGCTGACTCTGTAAACTGCTTAGAGAGAGCTGTAAAGCACTGTGAAGTGGTATGTAAGTCCAAGTCCAAGTTCAATTGCTATTGCTATTTACTATGGTTTAATAAATACAATTGGCAGAGTTGACATACTATACTGTACTGAACCATAAAGTCATCATAATGGAGGTGGATTCACAACACACTAATTGAAAATGTGATTGACATGAACACTATTCTCTTTGCTCTTGTGTGATACTAGGGAAGGTTAACCAACCAACAATTGACTTCATCACTCATCTTATCACTACAACGGGGGGGGGGGGGATTTCATATTAAAGACAACATGGCAGACTTGTATTGCATTTACATCAGTGTTTCTCAACCGTGGCCACTTTAAAGTGGGGGTGGGGACCTTCAACTCCCAGAATTTCATAGTCAGCATTGGAGAATTGAAGAATTCTGGAAGTTGAAGTCCATCCAACCTAAAGAGGCCAAGGGTGAGAAATACTGATCGTAGGTTGAAAGACATATAACATAATTCATTTTAAGAATTTATTCTGATACATAGGAGCAGGTGGTTTTTGTTTCAGAATGCACAAGGGAGGAAGATACCCATCCATTTTTGATTGCTCCAGAAAGATTCACCGGGGGGGGGGGGGGGGAGAGAGAGCTATCCATCTGTGCCCCAATTTTTTTTTCTCTGTGTCAAAATGAAGTGGGAACTTCTTCCATCAGTCTCCCTCTCGTTGGGTATTAGGAAAAAGACATGTCAATGAACTCATTTTTGCACATATTCACAGCAGTCTGTGTGCTACTTGCTCATCCATCTTCCAGCAAGTCAGTGTCCTGTTATATGATTGATGGTGGAGCAGAATGAGGAGTATAAGCCAGAGGCTATATTCCCAGCTACAGAACCAACTGACCTTTTTCGGAGTGCATTTATTTTTCTCTAATGATTTAGAACTGTGATAAGGTCTCTCTCTCGTTTATACGCTGAGGCAGATGCCGGAGTTAATACACCTACAAAGTTGCAACTCTTTCTCCCTCAAGATAAATGAACCTTTCCAACCCTATGCTCAAACTATACCAGAGACTTGATCAGCCCATGTTGCTACCTGCTCACAACTGCAAAAATATCTGCCTGAGTTGGCAAAGTTTTCCACATCTTTGTCTTTGAATGTTTGATAAATCCAACCAGTGTGATTTTTAAACCTTTGTGTGTATAGAGCAGAGGTCTCAAAACTTGGCAACTTTAAGGCTTGTGGACTTCAACTCCCAGAGTTCAATTCTGGGAGTTGAAGTCCACAAGCCTTAAAGTTGCCAAGTTTGAGGACCCCTGGTATAAAGTAAGCCTTTTCTTTGAATCCAGCCGATTCTGGTTAATCAGTACAGTCAAAATCATGGTCTGATCCAGGTTACATAGTTAATGAGTGCTAAAATTTGTGGCTGTGGAGTCCAGTTACTGGTGAGTCACAAGAAATTCAATTCCATTACGGAGATACAAAGAACTGATTTAAGATTAATCATGCAGGGTTTTTTTTTAAAAAAAATAATTACTTGGTCTGTCTGATCAATATTATTTATTATTCTAATAAAATGAGACAGAGGACACTTAGTCTGGACAGAAATTGAAATGACCTAATCAATTGTCAAAAATTAAAATAATGCTAATATTTATTTAAATACTGAGACCAGCCTTTGTTGTGCTTGTTGATAAGCTCTGGTGGAGCCATGATAGTGATGATGTATGCATCCTTGTGCCCCTTGATTTCTCAGGGGCTTTTGATACTATTAACTATTGTACCCTGCCAGCCAAAACAGGGCACGCCCCCCCGTACCTCATTTCCACCCTCCATGGCCTCCTGAAGCACTCTGCTGGCCAAAAACGGGCCATGTTTTTTGGTCATTTTTGCCTATTTATCGGCCTGTTTTCAATCTGTTTTCTGCCTTTTTCAGTCCATTTTTTGGCTGTTTTTCCTGCCCATTTTGAGCCTGTTTTTGGCTCATTTTTGGCAGTTTATCAGCCTGTTTTGGGCCCATTTTTGGACTATTTTGGGCCCATTTTTCAAACTGCTTTTTGGGCTGTTTTGGGCCCATTTTTTCAGCTTGTTTTGGGCCTGTTTTTTGACCTGTTTTTGGCAGGCAGAGTGCTGCAGAAGGCCATGGAGGGTGAAAACGAGGTGTGAGGGGCCACGTGTGGCCTGTTTTAGCCATCAGAGGCACCATGGGCCGGTCCTTTGATATTTCCAGGCTGGCCCTGGAGGGCAGATTTAAGCACCCCATGGGCCAGATTCAGCCCATGGGCCTTGAAACTCCTAGCATAGGGCCTGTTTACTTGATGACCCACCTGTCTCCCATAATATCTGCCTGGCTAATTGCATCTTGTAGGGTTGGTTCCTTTGATTAAAACATGTTATATATCATGATCCCAGAAGCAGGCCTTCTTTGTAGTAATATCTGCCCCCTAAATTAAGGTTGTCCCAGAGATCCAAATGCCCCCCACTGTGCTGTTGGAGACCTGGCTGTTCACCCAGGCCTTTGGCAAGGGAGAGTGAGAACCCTCACTTCATTGCACTTGCTATCTTTTATCTTTACTTTTTTGTGTGCTTTATTGATTTTATTGCATTGATTGTTGTGAGATACCCACTAGAGTCATTGATAGTTAGACAGCAAACAAGTTTAACTAATTAATGAATGGGGAAAGTTCCCATGGAAGAAAATTAATCAGCCCATGGATGGGTGATTAAGATTGCAATAGTGTTCTAAATACTATATGGAGAAGTATTGAAAGTCATTCCAGAAGACATGACCAAAAAAAGACCTGGGGGGGGGGTTAAATTATAAGGAAGCAAATTTTCATTGGGCTTCAGGAGTATTTTCTGAATGATAGCCACTATGGAACAGGCTTCTGAGGGAGTCCTTTGAAGGGGGCAGCTGGTCAAGGATGATGTAGTAGTAAATTCCTCCATTTGGTAAGAAATTAGCATAGGGAATCAGTTGCGGTGGTGTAGTGGTTAGAGTGCAGTACTGCAGGCTACTTTGGCTGCCTACTGGCTGCCTGCAATTTGGCAGTTCAAATCTTACCAGATTCAAGGTTGACTCAGCCTTCCATCCTTCCGAGGTGGGTAAAATGAGGACACAGATTGTGGGGGACAATATGTTGACTCTTTAAACCGCTTAGAGAGGGCTGTGAAAGCACTGTGAAGCTGTATATAAGTCTAAGTGCTATTGCTAGATGAATTCAGATGTCTCCCCCAATGCTATTTGATTAATACATTCTATAAAAGGCAGTAGGACATAAAATCAATACATATCATAGGATTATATTACAAGATGTTGTTCAAATACCCACTTCATGGGTAGTTCATGTCTCTAATGAGTTTCTTTCTTATGTAGCATCTTATCTTACATCTTTCTGAAGCTTGTTTCAAATCTAGCTCTGCACAGCTACTGCCATCCACCCAAATAACCAATGGGCTAAGGAAAGAGATAAACAAAAGTACAATTGCTAACATGCTTTGTTCAACCTCAGACGACTGATGTGCCATGCATGTAGCCATCAGTACTTTTACTTGCCGTTGATTAATAGGATAAAATGCAATGACATAGTGCTAATTCAATTAGAACAGGAAATTTGTGTCCAATAGCGACATAGCTTGTAATTGAACAATGCAAGCAAACAGCTAACAGGAATAGCCAAGAAATTGTGTCAGCACCAGTTTTTTATCTTCTTATCCAGAGTTTGTGTTTCTGTTTAAGAACCCATATTTTTGGAATTTTCTTATCTTATATTCTCCACTGTATGCTCTGGTTTAGGTTTCCAAGGATCTTATGTTCAGAGGATGTGATTTGCATCTCTAGGCAGGCATTGTTCAGAAACATGGGAAGATAAGTTCAAAAATGGAGCCACGTTGTATGAAGCTGTGATTTATTGAATCATCGTGCATTGAATTCACCACAATTGGATTTTCATAATACTCTAAAGCCATATTTCACAATCTGAAAACTGTAATATCTGGGTAGATAAATCACCCTGATCCAGAGCCAAACAAGCCACCTTATGGCTTTGTGAGTTGCATGAACTCATCCTGAACAGGGTGGCTTTTTATATTAATCAAACATGGGCTCTTCCTGACCAGCTTGCTGCTCTGCATCTTGCCTTCAGCTTCTTGAACTGCAGGGAATGGAGCATGCTGCTGGCATTTTCATTCAAGGCTCATCCCCCGGAACTCACGAGGAATAGAAGGTGGGAATTGGTATGGAATTCTTATAGTCAGTTTATATTGCAGCACACTTTTTCCTAGATATGTTTGGGAACAAGATAGGGTGACATTTTTTTTCTTGTGCATTTGACTCAGGGTATGACAAAAGTTATATATGCATGCAGTCAGACCTGCATACCATCCTCTTAAATGGGAAGAAGGAAGAGGAGTCCACAGGATGTAGATAAAAGAATGTGATGGTGTAATTGGAGCTGTTTTTATGTGCATTGTCACCTTGATTTTATATTATTTTACTATGCCTTATAGTCATCCTTGAGAGAGAGGTTGCCTCTTCTCTAAAAGAGATAATACAAGAGCACATCTGACATATTGTTACACACAAAACACATACAGTACATAGACAAACACACCATTTTCCAGTTTTAATGGAACATTTCCTGAATTTTTCCTAGAAGTTCCCATTAGCTCGCAAACTACTATTATGTGCAAATATAATTAATTAAGTAAAGAATGCTGGCCATTAATTGCTCAACTTTTCTTGCCAAGATCTGAATGAGTGGTGATGAGTCTTTGTGGATGGCACCTTTTGGATGCTGTAAGACTCTTCTGGTCAACCTAACTCCCTCCAGATAATAGACCTGATTGTTTAGGTTGCTGAGTAACTCTTACCTTCTAAAGAGTGCATCCATGCAGCTAATGTAGTGATTCGAAGATTTTGCAGAAGATCAATATTTTACAGAAGACTGAATTTATCCAAATAGATGCCATTATAATGATTTTAAAACATAGCAGTGGTATGAGTAAAAACTGAATTAAATTATGAATTGGGTGGAGCACAAATCTTGATTTTGTGAGGTAATGATGTAATGAGGTAAGGTTTTGTCTGCTTCAGCAAATTTTCATGTAAGGCTATAGTTTTGCACTGTACATTTGTTAATTCAGTGGTTTAAAATTAGCTCTATTAATAGTAATAGAAGCTGTATTAAAATGTACATTTAAAGAAATGAGAGAAAATTCACCTTCTCCTTGTTTTAGTCCAATTCAATGAATGTATTCATATGACACCAAAACAACAAATAACATGATTGTACTTCAGCCTAATGTATATGTTGCACAAATCCAGTCTTCTTAGTCTGTGGTCCAGTACTGTGTAAAACTAGTGTTGTGCAAACCCATTAAATCATTATTAACAAACATAGGTAAGTGTTGTGGCCCTGACTCCTGAGACTGTGCTGTCAGAGGAAGAGGATCTGGAAGATGAGGGGGAGGAACTGGCAATACCTTCCTCCTTAGGACCTTCCTCCCTGTCAATGCCTTCCTCCCTGGTAATGCCTCAGGTTCCATCAGACAACTGAGAGGAACAGCCTGAGGAACAGCCTGAGATGAATCAGGAGGAAGGCATGTTGGAATAGCCCCTGACATGGAGTGAAGAGGAGGAGTCTTGGGTTGACCGCAGAGGCAGCGTCATAGGGAGAAATGTGAGCAGCAACATAGGAGACATGGGAGGGTCAGAGAGTGAGCTGAGTCACTGAGCCACACCCCACAGGGGATAAAAGTGGGTGTGCTTTCTCTTTAAACTTTGTATGGGACAAAGTTTAACTTACTTTAGATTTTATTCGTGACTATGTTGGAAGAACGATTGTTTTGTGGACTGTCTTGTGCTTTGTGAAGTAAAAGACCCAATTCCCTCTGTGTGACTAAGACTTTGATTTACAATTGCTGCCAGCTCAGACTTGGCAGGCAGGACGTAGTGGGATGCCAAAAATGTTATCAGTTACAGAGGATTTGCTCTGTGAAGTTCGAGCCAGCTTGCCTGTCTGTGTTTGTGTGTGTGTATAATCCCTTACCTTTTGGGGGAAAGGGAAGGGGAGACAGAACAGGTAAGCCTACCATGAAAACATACTGATGTTCTGTCAGGCAAATGCAATCAAATGCAGACTGTCTGAAATCAAAGTTAATGGCTCTACTGTATGTGAAGAGATTCTTAGCAAAATGTTTTGGATTCTTATTTCATTTTTATACTTCCCAATAGAAGAAATGTTCTTGGGAAATGGCAGAATAGGGCTTAAAATTGCAAAATATAAGAATGCAATGAAACAGTCTCTCTCTCTCTCTCCCTCCCTCCTTCTCTCCCTCCCTCCCTCCCTTTCTCTCTCTCTGTGTGTATTTAAAACTTTAGCACATACAATAATAGATTTGGAAGACATCTTGGAGGTCATCTAGCTGGAGCAGATCCTATACCATTAGAGACAAATGGCGTTCCAGTCTCTTCTTGAAAGCCTCTAGTGATGGAGCACCCACAACCAATCTATTCCATTGGTTGATTACTCTCACTGTTAAGAAATTTCTCCTTAGTTCTAGGTCACTGATCTCCTTGGTTAGTTTTCATCCATGTTTTCTTGTCTTTGTTTTTGTCACTGTTTCTTTGTTATACTTCAGTCTCAAAACTTGTTTGTGTTAACCTGCTTTGTAGAAAGAAAGCTTTGTATCTGATAGCTAAGGTTAAAAGCAATTCAAGTGGGTGGAATGAACAACAAAGTGCCTGAATAGAGATCCTGCCCTTTTCAGCAGGTGGCAACAGTTGGCTGACCTTGTCTGAACTTTAAAGCTTAAGTTGGGTCGGGTCTGATTAATACTTGAATGGGAAGCCTCCAGCTGTTGCCAGGTGTGTTGGGAACAGTGAAAAGTTAAAAAAAAACACCCTTTAACTGCCATACTGTTATTAAGAAAACTTCAGGTTTACACTACTTAAGAGTATATTTTATCGTTATCTTTTTAGAGGGAAAAAAAAATCAGCTTTGTTCCTCTCCTGAAATTTTGTTAAAATACATATGAAGAGGAAGGTGCTTCTGACATATCTGAATTTCTATGAAAGAAAGATAATTTAAAATAGACCCTTTAGGCTAGATATGCACAGCATTTAGGTAGACTAAAAGAAAGTTAGTACCTTGTGGTTTGAAGTATTGTGGGAATTCAGTCATAGCATATTGGGTGGATTAAGTTATTGTGTTCATTTTAGTTTATTTTTTCCATTATGGAATGTTATGTTGTTGTTTTTAACCATTTAGTCATGTCTGACTCTTGGTGACTTTATAGGCAAGTGCTCTCCATGCTACTTCACCAAGCATAGCTCCTTTCAATTGTGGTATGTTCAACTTTGTGTCAAATTGTTATCAAGCCACCTGTTTTTTCTCACCCCTTCTTTATTCACTAACCATTCCTAGCATCACTGCCTTCTCCAATGAACTTGCATGCATGAGATGGCCAAAGTAAACCAAATGTAGTCCTGTGATTTTAGCTTCCAGTGATGTGTTTGGTTTTATAATGGATTGTTTTATGAACAAAATAATTGTGTTTTGTTAACTTGGGCTTAGCTTGTTGGATAAATCTAGAATTCAGAATAACTTGAGTTGGAAGGTGCCTTAGAGGTCTTCTAGATCTAGTCCAATCTTCTGCTGAAGAAGGAGACCTTATAGCATGCCAGATAAATGGTTGTCCAATCTTTTCTTGAAAAGCTCTAGTAATGGAGCACCCACAACTTCTGGAAGTTAATTGTTCTCACTATCAGGACATTTCTCCTTAGTTCTAGGTAACTTCTCTCCTGGGTAAGTCTCCATCCATTGTTTTTCTTGTCTTGCTTTCAGGAATCTGGCCTTAGAACAGAATGGTTGTTGGAATAGGTGCTGCTGAATATAAAAGTGTTTGAAGATAAGAGCAAGCATTTTGATTTGATCATAGATCAGGGTGGAGAAGTCAGAACTGGGGTATTTTGCATCTAGTAAGCCAATTCATTGATACTGCTAAAGTTTAAGATATGTAACCACTGGATATCACCTAAGTTTGATCTTCTGAAGTTCACTATGGATAGGCATGATGACTCTTGTCCATTGTGCCTCCTCTGGATATCATGAATTAGGGGATAACATTACTTTTCCTATCCTCCCAGATGCCACTCACTTCCACTTAATAAAAAAAAAATCTCCTCCCAGTTGTTGAGGACTGGCTGTAGAATAACAGAGTCCTCCATTCTTTTATTCTCCTTCTGACAAAATGAACTTGTCAGCAAGAGAAGACAAGAATGTATTGGATCTCTTAGGCTTGGCAGCGTTATATTTCCAGTAGATGTTATTTATTCTGTGAGATTTTGGTATTTTCGTACCATATGACAGTAACATCTATGTTGGTGGGGTTCTGTTATTACTGGGCATTATTTATATTACTTGTGCAAAAAAACATTTTACTCCTCCTCAAAAGCTCGATTTGAATTGAATTTGGCCAGCTGTTCTGATCCAATGGAAAGCATTATCTGCACATATGCAGAAACAACTTTTTGCATCCAGACAAGACCAGGAAGTCATTTCGGTCCAACAGCACACTGGAAGATTCAAGCAATCAAAACTTTGTTGAATTGAATAATTCCTTTAAAGCACTAACACACACACTGTCTCTCCCTCCCTCCCTCCCTCTCCCTCCCTCCCTCTCTCTCTTTCTCACATACACACAGTCATTTACACATATACAAACATATATATTTCCTCCAGTGATTCTTAAACAGCCACCTTTTTAATAGCAGCATACTAAACAGAGATACAGGATACTTAAAATTTCATCTGCCCACGCATTACTCATCAGAATGATTCATCTTTTAGAAAAGTGTAGATTCTCCCCCCTCTCTCCAGTAAGGAGTTAGATACGTACTTTCAAAAATTGTAGCATGAGACTTGTCAGAAAGAAAATAAGAGATATTTGATGAATAGAAGAAGTATAATGGAAGAGTGTTTTCCAGATAGTTTGGACTACAACTCCTAGAATCCTTGTCATTTGCTTTACTGATGAGAAGACTAATGACTGGTGAGGGCTAAACTATCTAGAGCCAGGGTCCCCAGCCCCTGGGACATGGCCCATTACCGGGCCGTGGTCTGTTCGAAACCAGCCCGCAGTCTGTTCAAAACCGGGCCATGGGAGAGATGGATAAGGGTATGTGCGTGAAGCTGTGCTTATGTACAAAGCTATACTCATGTGAGCAGAGGGTGCTTGCTCTCGCACAAATGGAGCTTCATGGATGAGTGCAAGTGCCTTGCATGAGTGGAACTTTGCATGTAAGTGCAAGCACCCTCCACTCAGGTGTGAAGCTCCATTTTTGTGAGTGGAGAGTGAATGCACCCGCTGATCGCACAAATGGAAGTATGTACGTGTGTGCATCTGCCACTCACATGTCCCCACCCCAAGCTGAAAAGATTGGGCATGGCTGATCTAGAGCATCTCAGGTTGTCTATTCCTACCATAAATCATAGAACTTTGCATGCAGAAGGGCTTAAATTCAGGCATGGGCATTTCCAGATGAAAAGATTTCAAAGAGTAGATGAGACACATCTTCTGTGATCACAAAGCATTCTATTTGAGCTCTGTTGTTAGAGTACACAAGAGATTATTTGACAGAGTTTATGAATACAAGCATCCACACATGCACTCGTCAACAACTCCTATAAATAGAAAGGAACATTCATGCTCCATGAAGGCCAATTCAAATATCTACAACTTACAAGCACCATATAAATATGGTGGGTCTCCACATCTATGTTCCTCAGAATACCTACCTGAGACTTCTCAGAAAACAACAACTGAATGAAAAACTGCTGGTGACCTTCTACCGCTGCACCATAGAGAGTATCTTAACTTACTGCACCTGTGTATAATTTGCCAATTGCACAATGGCAGATAGGAAAGCACTCCAGAGGGTTAATGTGATTGCCCAGAAGATCATTGGTTGCTCTTTCCCCTCTTTGGAAGAGCTTTATAACTCTCGCTGCCTTAAGAAAGTTCAAAACTTTCTCAAAGATTCATCTCATCCTGGGCACCCTTTTTTTGAACTATTACCATCTGGCAGACAGTACAGAATAGTAAAAACAAGGACAAATAGGCTGAAAAACAGCTTCTATGCCAGGGCAGTAGCTCTTTTGAACTCTACTGTATAGTGCAGTGTTGGTGTGGTGTCGGGGTTTTCAATTCAATGTGTGGAGTGTGAAGGATGTGTGTTTGTGTTTAGTTTCATGGTCGTGATGTGCATTGAAGATGGTGTTTGATTTCATTGTATGAGGTGCAATGACAATAAACTAAACTAAACTAATCTAATATAAATACATCTGTTGATGGCCTTCTTCATGAATCTATCTAACTTGCTTTTCAATCCATCCATCCATCATTTTTTTGTTTATTGCTTTGAAAGCCAGGTTTTCCATTTAGTTATCCAAAATGGCATCTTTATTTTTGAATGGTAGCCCACTCCTTTGGGGAATTCAATATAACTGTCTTTTGGCTTGATAGGTTGACATAAAACAGCAAACAACTATAATCTTAAGTGGATTTTTTGCAAATGTGGCATGGACCTATTATCTACATGTTATCAGATATCACATATTTTCCTAGAGTGGGTATAGAATCACATGACTATTATCAAAGTACATTTTTGGGGTAAAATTATCCCTAATCTTATGTTAGTGATTGAATATTACGTGATATCGAAGCAATATATGAAAATGTCTAACTATTCCAAAAGTCTTTCAGCATGACAAAGCTGATGGTCATCCATACATGATGTGGAAGCCAATTGTGAAGTTTAGTTGGGCATTATAAATATAAATAAAAACCTTTCTTCTGTATCTGCCTCCATTCAGCTTCACAGCATGATTCACAGATTATGAGAGAGCTTTCTCCCTGGGCCCATTTATGATTACTGAGGAACATTAAGGATAATGACAGGCCCGCATGGATAAATGCTTAAGTGCTGAGAGAGTTGGGCCCTGTCATATTTCAGCTCACCTCACTGGATTATTTTTGTTAGGGGAAAAAATTGAAGGAGAAGCCAATTATTATGGGAGAAGAGCCATGTTAGTGTACAGTAGACCAGAATCAGGAGTCTGGTAGCACTTTTGCAGACAAATAAAAGTATGCTTACATCGTTCAATAAAGTTAACTTGAAATGATGTTACCAGGTACCCGATTTGTTTTTTTTGTTTTTTTTTTTTGGGGGGGGGGGGTTGTGTACCTTAGTTTTTAGAGGAAAGGCAGGATATTAATCTAACAAATAATATTCAAAACTAAACTGAAAAGAAAAACAATTTGACTTCTGAAGGAGTCATACACTATCCTATCTATGTTTATTAGAACAATTGGTTTTTTAAAAAATAATGTTTATTGCTTACATATTAAAATATTGGACACAGTGCAACCATCCTGGCATTATCTCTACCATACACATTAAGGTATAAAATGAATAACATAGATACTCATCATGCATTGCCAAATTTTATACAATTATTCAATCCAGTATATTCATTTATTCTTACAGCATAAAACATCACATACTGCTAATTTTATACAATTGTTCTGTCTACTATACTCATTTATATTTACATATATAACATCAAATTTCAATTCTGCAAATCCTAACTATTTTCTGTTCCGACTCCCACCTCTCTGTTTCAACCATTGGTAAAATCTATTCCAAATATCATGATACTCTGTCTCTCCTTTATTTTTTAGTTCTAACATCGGCCTATCCATTTCTGCACAAACCAATATTTTCTGTATTATCTCTCTTTCTAAAGGAATGTTTATTAGAACAATTTGGAAATCACTAAGTTTAAACTGAATGCATTTTTATGGTTTGGATCTGTCCATTACGGTAAGACAGTAATGTCAGTCACCTTGTTTCTTTCTCAAGGACATCTTTAAAGCATCTGAAAGCAGAATGCTCTGAAGCCACATCAGGTGGCCCTGCATAAGACAAGCTCATGTTACAAGTTGCAATGCTACATTCTGCTATCAGACTCCTGATTTTGGGCTGCTGTACACTAACATGATTCTTCCCCTGGAAGATTGATAATTGACTGCTCCTTCAATTTTTTTGGCATATTTTCCTATTCATATCATCCATTAACATGAAGCATTGGTACAGTAACATATATGTTGGTTTCAAATCTTACATAATATTATGGTTTTTTAAAATTATTTGTTAAACTAGCTATAGTGATCTAGCTAGGCCAAAAATCAAAAGGATTGCATAGAATACTGCATAGCTTATCACATAATGATTGTGGTCTTCAAAACACATTATCATCATTAATGTAATAGTTTAGCTGAATACACATATATTGTTACCTGAATGGTTATTCTGCAAGTACTGTCCTCTGGAACAAATTGCTTTCCTCTTTATCTATTTTCCATAGACAGTTTGTAAAATCACAAATGTATTTTTTTAAAATGTAAATACCTGCAATATAACATTTAACCTTATATTTTGTGTGAGGTTGCATTAATACTTATTTCCTTCTGTTTGTATCCAAAAGCCCGATATAATGTTACTAATAACTTGTGGTAACAGATTAATGTTTGATAACAGCATGTGGAAATTCAATTTAGAGAGCATCAAGATCAACATTTCCTAAGGACTGCCCAGAGATTTTGAGCATTTGAAACTGGGGCTGAAAATTTTCCCCTTAATAGGAATTCAAATTTTGATTTTCAAATGTATCATTCAGAACCAAAGCACACACCATGAAGTGGCAACACCTGCTGAAAGCAACTGTCTGAAATGGAAGGGCTGAAAATTGCCAAATGTCAACTCAAGAGCATTCATGGCCTTTTAATGCAATGACCAAATATATGCTAAACATAATTCTGCAACTTTGCCCAGATATGTACTGTATTCAACTTGGCTTAGTTTGGTCCATCTCCGTGTACTGCTTTTCTTTGTTATTGACTTCAAACTTACCATTGTGGAAGTAGCCTGCAAAGGCAGAAGTACCTTTGCAGATTATTCATGGTGTTTTAGACTGAGTAAAAATTAATTCTGTTCTAACTTGGCAAACAAGATGATTCTAGGGTTTCATGTATATTAATTGTCACACTCAATTATTAAGTTCACTTCAGAGACCTTTGTACGCACAATGCATAAAATTCTAATGGATTCCTCTCCCAGCTTCCTGCTGGATTCATTTGTTCATCTCAGGAATGTAAGTTTCACTAAATGCAATTTCCATACAATTGCATTGCAGCCTGATTAGCTATCTTGCAATCCATCTTATTTAAAAGCTGTTTTCCTATATTTATGGAACCATAAACCCTCCTATTGCTAATAAATAGAAGTTAGGGTGGGAGAGATATCTAAATGGAGTAGGTGAGGTTGGAAGGGGTCAACTCAGAAAATGCCACTTGTATTATCGTTGTTAGTAGTGAAGTCATGTCTGACCCATCACAACTCCATGGACAATGTTCCTCCAGGCCTTCCTGTCCTCTATCATCCCCTGGAGTCCATTCCACCTACTGCTTCAGTGACTCCATCCAACCACCTCATTCTCTGCTGTCCCCTTCTTCTTTTGCCCTCAATATTTCCCAGCATGAGGCTCTTTTCCAGTGAGTCCTTCCTTCTCATGAGGTGGCCAAAGTATTTGAATTTCATCTTCAGGATCTGGCCTTCTAGAAAGCAGTCAGGGCTGATCTCCTCTAGGACTGACCAGTTTGATCGCCTTGCAGTCCAAGGGACTCGCAGGAGTCTTCTCCAGCACCATAGTTCACTCACCTCAATTCTTTGACGCTATGACTTCCACATTAATCAAACATAGTTTGGAGAATGCCAATAGAGATCCAGAGTTCTCAGAGAGAAGATGGAGTTGTAGTTCTTATCTCTCCACAGGACTCTTTGTCTTTTCCCAGAGAGGAGATGGATGCATTTCATTTAACAACAGGGATGGTCTGTCCTGTAGATATATCTGGTTTCAGCAGAAGGAAGCCAATAGCAAGTAGTCTTTAACTCTTCAAGAACATTTTTTGAATTCTAGAGCTTATTCTATCATGGTAATATATGGCTTAGGTTTCCAGAAAATAATTGAATGGATGCTTGTGGCATGTTTACCTTCCTAAAGAGGGCATTGTGCATGTATCAACCATTAGACTACCCTCAGGCATGAACGGAGAAACATGGCAAAGATAAATAGGTGCCTGAAATATGAATGAGACTGCTTCATGCACAACTGTATGCATTAATTGGTATTCTGCTTGGTTATTTACTAATTGGGCCACTAGCGGCATGCTTTGGATGGATTGTTATAAAGTCACTCTGACTTTTAACCATGCTCCCATAAAAAGCATAGTGTTTAAAGTGACATGGGTTATTTGTTTCCCCTAAAATTTTATGGTGACTTTTATATCAGCATGCACGAAGAAGCAGAACTGAGAAGCAGAACTGTAGTGAGACACTACAGTTCTGCTTCTCCAGCCATCAAAAGTAACTCACATTATGTCTTTGTTTATAAGCCATCTAAACTCACTAAAGCCACACAGATAAACTGTCCATGGCTTCATGTTTGCAGGCTATTTTATTTAGCTTCTTTTTAAAAAAAAATACCGGGAGGCATATTGCCTTTTGTTTAATATCTTTTACTTAGAATTTTAAAGACTCTTCTTCAAGATGAATTAATTGTGAATGCCATTATGCATAAAGGCTGAAACCTCATCGGTGCCCCTTTCTTAATGTGTTGGATTACAGGTCCCATCACTTCCACTCAGCACCATCTCCCTATTATTTTCAGCCAGCAGCAGCAATATAGCTTAGTGAAAAGGCATTCCCTGCAGTGGGAAAAAGAGAATACAAGCACAGTCCATCAAAGCGATTTTAAGAACTCCCATCTCTTTGGCACTTGGCTCGCTTTATGTCTGTGGAAAAAAAAAAGATTTTCTCTAATCTGATTGAGAAGTTATTAACTTGTCGGTGTCTTCTTAGTCCAGGGGTGGATCACCTTTTCATAGCTAAAGCTGCACTTTCAATGTTATTTGTATTTCATTTGATCACTGAAACCTTTGGGAAGCATTATGTTGATATGACTACATTTCAGGGGGACAGCAGTAGAATTGTAGTCCCTTCTGCTCTTTAAAAACTTTTGAGGGGTTGGAAAGATTAAGTAAAATAGGATACTAAATATAGACTATAACAGATTATCGTAGCCTAAACACAGGGGGAATGTGCAATCTATGGAACTTGGGTTGTCCACTCCATTCTATGTATTTAAAAATCAAGGAACTTTCTAAACCTCCTTCTCCCATCTTATCAAGGTGATGTAATTATTGTTTTCATTCATTCTTTTTTTCCTCTTTTCTTTTTTCCCCTCTTCTTTTTTCCGGTTCTTCTTCTTAAACTTTTAAAAATTGAGCAGGCTTCCTGTGCACAGTAACTCCTACACAGCAGGAAGACCATACCTTTATCTCCGCTGTATCTTGAGGGGATATACCAAAATCAAATGGACAATATCATTGTTAAAAGCAGTTGAAGGAGCTTGATTATAACACTAAAGTTAAGGCTAGGAGCTAATTGTGGTACAGACCATGTGCAGATTTAATTTGAAAGCTAAAGAAGAAGGAAGGAGAGGAGGAGGGAGGAAAGGAGAAAGAGGAAGAAGAGGAAGAGGAGGAGGAGAAAGAGGAGGCCAAGTCATTCCCACAATATGATCTTGAGCATATACCCACCATTTTCTAGGAAAATATCAGGAATTGTTTTGAAGTTCTAAACTTGAGAATCTGATGAACTGTGGAATAAATTGGTAGAGGTTGTTAATGATGAATATGAAAAAAAAAAGACTGCCAAAGATGAAGAAACAAAACTGGATGACAGAATGATTGCCAAGAAGAAAAGAGAAGCCCAAAACCAAGGAAGACCAAAAAAATTAAGGAAGGAACTGAATAAAGAATATCAGATAACTTTTATAAGAGACAAGAAGCAGCATTACAATAACTTCAGTAAAGACATGGAAAATGGAAACACACATGGAGAAACAACGGAACTCTTCCAGGTCTGAACTCAGAAGGAGGTTCCAATTTCAAGGTGTAATGTTCAACAATGGCGTTTGTTCCCCCTAGAGGGGTCATCCCATTGCTCAGCTTCTGGGAAGGCAAATATTTTTATTTTTTATTTTATTTTGTCAAGCGATTATACGATAACAGGTATAAGTATAAACATAGTTATGAATACATGAAATGGATACATACAAGAAAAATAAAAAGAAACAATAGGACAGGGATGGTAGACAGTAGGCACGTTGGTGTGCTTATGCACGCTCCCTACAGACATCTTAGGAAAGGGGTGAGGTCAACAGTAGACAGTCTAAGGTTAAAGTTTTTGAGGTTTGGGGAAGAAACCACAGAGTCAGGTAGTGCATTCCAGGCATTGACCACTCTGTTGCTGAAGTCGTATTTCCTGCAATCAAGTTTGGAGCAGTTTACCTTGAATTTGCATCTATTGTGTGCTCTTGTATTGTTATGGTTGAAGCTGCAGTATTCATTGACAGGTAGGACATTGTAATGTATAATTTTATGTACTATACTTAGATCAGACAGAAGGTGGCGTAGTTCTAGGTTGTCTAGGTCTAGAATTTCAAGTCTGGTGGCATAAGTTATTCTGCTACGAGTAGAGGAGTAGAGAACTCTTCTTGTGCAAAATTTCTGGATTTTCTCAACTGTATTAATATCACATACATAATGCGGGTTCCAGACTGATGAGCTGTAATCAAGTATTGGTCTAGCAAATGTTTTGTATGCTCTAGTTAGTAGTGTGATATTACCGGAGAAAAAGCTACGCAGGATTAGGTTAACAACTCTTAATGCCTTTTTGGCTATGTAGTTACAGTGGGCTCTAGCACTTAGATCATTAGAGATGAGTACTCCATGGTCCTTGACAGAGTTTGGATCATCAACAAGGTCTTGACTATTCAGCTTGTATTTTATAGTGCTTCTTACTTACCAGGAGGAGTATGTGCTACACCTGAGGCTTTGTGACAAGCAACTGCAGTAGAATATCATCTGAAGTGTGTCAATTTGCTGCTGTCATACTAAGCAAGCAAGGATTTGAAGAGTTGTCACTGGCTGAAAAACATGGGTGACATCTCTATCATTAGGCCACTTTTTAAATCATTTCTGTATAGTGTAGAGGCTGCTTGTGAATTATGGTTTTTTAAAATTTTAATCTAATATTTTGGAAGGGTATTAGATGTTGGAGGTCTGCTTTGCATCTTTCTAGATAAAAGCTAAAATTATTTTTAGGGCTGATGGAATTGTCAAACTGCATTTCTCACACCTCTATTTAAGTCAATTTATTTTCACATTCATTTGTCTTTTTTTTTAAAGTCTGTCTGAAAATTTTTTAATGAATCTTGCATCCCTGTATTGGAATTGTATATGCTGAAATGTATTATTTTTCCCGAAGCATATTTATCAAATTTCATCCACATTTAGATTAGTTTCTCCCATATACAGTTTTCATTTTTGTCTGATATTTGTATTTGTGTGTAATTTTTTTTGCTTCTTTCCTAGAAGATCTCTCTTCAAAATTCAGAAAAGTATAGCTAAGTAAAAGTTGAACAATTATATGTGCAGACAGCAATTTTCACCAACTGGCCTTCTGATCCCTGAGAAAATTCATTTTTCAGATTGAAGCACATACACTTCTGAGCATAAATTATTTGGGGGATTACAAAATATTTGCGAATTTCTTAATGCAAATAGCTCCTCATCAGCATCTGAAGGCAAAAGAGATTTATCCCAGATGGCTCTGTTTAAAATTATTGGTTTCCTAGGGTCCTGATAGCAGGGAGATTATAGGAATTGAAGTCTGACATATGTAGCAAAGGAGCTTTTTCAAAAGGCAACTGGTCTTTCTTTGTTTTTGCTTGAAGACATTTGGGAAAACCAGCAGTTTGCCTAGAGATCTGTCTTCACCCTTAAAAGAAATTTACTGATAAGTCATTATTTACATCAGCCAATTAAAGAAACATAAGACACAAGGCCTTTTCAGGAGATTATCTTTATAGAGCATTCTGTCAAAGAAGGCTTTGAGTTTTTCCTAACTCTGTTTTCTTTTATAGACCAATTTCATTTCACTTCAGAGTTTTAAAGGATAACTGAGAATCTCTATAGACATGTGTAGATGACACTACAGTAGGTAGAAACATAGCTTCACACAAGTACTTCACATCAATTTTAAATATAGTGACTTTCAAGGACCCCTGTTCATATATGTCGTCCATACTTGATAAATCAAGTACAGATAATCTTCAAGTTATAAAGGTTTGTTTAGTGACCATTTAAAACTATTGAAAAAAAGTGAGCTTTGACTTCACAGTTATGACAGTTGCAACATCCCCACAGTCATGCTATCAAAAATGGAGCACTTGGCAACTGTATTTGTGACAGTGGGTGTGTTCTGGAATCACATCATTGCCAGTTGTAACTTTCCCAGCCAGCTTCCAACAAAGAAAGTCAATCAGGGAAGCCAGATTTAGTTAACAGCTACATAATTCACTGAACTAATGCAGCAATTTGCTTAGTAGCTTTGGCAAAAAGTCCTTCCCCATGTCCTTACCACTTTCTATAGAGGGACGATTGAAAGCATCCCATCCTATTGCATGACAGTCTGGTCTAGAAGCAGTACTGCTTCAGACAGAAAGGCGATGCAGAGAGTGGTGAGGATGGCAGAGAAGATTATTGGCAGTCCAATTCTATCTATCCAGGACATAGCACATAAGCAATGCTTGACCAGGGTCCACAGGATTGTCTGGGACTTTGTGGGTTTCATGGTATCCGAACATCCAGATTCAGTCATGTTTTGTTCCATACAGTATCAACTTTGTCAACTCTCAAGCTTCCTTTTTCTGATATGTATTCAAGGGGGATGGTGATTAACATTTATATGTATTTATATGTATGAGTGTAGATTTTATATAAAAATGTATGTGCACGCGTAATACACGTGTGTGTATTTTCTGTTTTGGCTTCCATAGCTTTTAATGAAAATACAGATGTGATTTGGTGTTGGGGATATACGATTTAGTGTTTTTGATCTTGTTTTAACAATGTAAGTTAAGCTGGGATGTTACTGACAAATAAAGTATCAGGAGCCTCACTATTATTCACACTTCTCTCTATTTGAACCCTAGCAAGTCAGTGTAACAAATTATGCCATCCAGGGTTGCTTTCAAGGTGATATGTAAATGTATGTGGATTGAAGTGAAGTGAAATGTAACTCTGGTCTTTTAATGCTGGATCTGCCACTCTTTTTATAGTTGCTGTGGTCATCAAAACAACCCAAAATTTAGGGGGTGCGGTGGAAATGCAATCAGCCCCAGGCAAAAGAGGAAAGTGGAAGAATAGGAATATAACAAATCTGAGTCAAGAAAACAGGAAAAACAAGGATCCTCTGTTGCTTTAAAAGCAACTGCATTTGTTATAGTGGAAAGTTTTGTGGGTCAATAATTTAGGTCATCGGTTAAACGCTGCAATATGTTAAGGGGGAAACTATTTATTAATATTTATGATGCCACAACGTTCTTCCTTTAAAATGAATTGCCTTACCAATCCACATTTGTCCTTTTTTTTTCTTTCTGGGGAAAAAAAAAATCGGAAATCTCTTCTGAAAGTGACCGGCTGCCAATCCACATAACGCTTACCTGGAACAAGGTACTCTATGGAACAAGGAAGGCTAGGATCAGGTTTTGCAGGCTCCCACACCCAATCTTCTTCCCTTTTCCACACGTGCGAGCCTGGGCTTTCCATTTTTTTGACCTTGAATCCAGCTGGAGGTGCAGCACCCGCCTCTCTCCCTCCCTCCCTCCCTCTCTCTCCCCCTCTCTCCCTCTCCCTGCAACGACCCTCTCCCGTGCCGTCTCCAACGGGCTCCGAGGACCTTTTGTAATTGGACTGCTTCCTGGTCATTCTGGCTACAGCTCCCTCCCGCACCTTGCTACAGTCTCTTCGGGTCGCTTCCTTCCCGTCATGCAAGAACAGAGGTACCTCGGGAGCCTTTGGGAGGCTGCATCAGCTGACCGGGTCTGCAGCAGAGTCAGGATGACAATCCGATTGCAGCATTTTGATGGGGGCGGGCAGGCGGGGGGCCGCGGGAGAAGGTCTGCGGCGAGGAGAGTTCCACTGAAGGACGGGAAAACTCCCTCCCCCCCACCCAGACTCCTCCTTTTTCACAACCGGCTTTTTCCCACCCCGGTTGGGAGAGAGAGAGGTGTGTGTGTGTGTGTGTATGTGAGTGGTGTGTGTGGGGGGGTGTCTTTCTTTTTTCTTTTTGTTTCTCCCGCCCATTTCTTTCCCCGGGCCAGACATTCTCCTCTCCTGGTTTACTTTGTTTTTGACCCGCCTTTCGCCAAGGACTGCGTCTCGACAGACCTCAACTAACAGCCATACTGTACCGTTAACCTTCAGACGCCCCTTTGGGGAAGGAACGTGGGGAGGGGAGGGGCGAGGCAAAGCACGCTGCAAAATCGACACACCATCAGCAACAGCTCAAGGGGGGAATCCTTCCGTAATGCAGCAGAAAGCCCTCTCTAACCGTCTTCCAGGTTTTCTATATTCACCTCCAGCTTTTTTTTTTTCTTTTTCCTTTCGTCTCCTAGCTTTCCTTTCCGTCCCAGATGTTTAGACTCCTGAGAATATAGCGCGTCGCTTCCGAGAGGCTTTGCACAAAAAAACTGCTGACTTGACACCCCTTGCCCTTCTACCCCACCCCCACCCCCACCCCCCATTCTCGCCCCGCAAGCGATTAAAGAAAACAGCAGAGGCGTTCCGCTCAGTAAACGATCGACTGCTCTCGCCTTTCAGTCCCGTCCTGTTCAAACAAGAGTTTAAAAATAAATAAATAAAAAGAGCTCAGGTTATATAGGTTACACTAGGTCTTCCCCCATCTTCCCAACCTATCCCCCTTATAACCCCCAATTGTATTTATGAGACCGGCAGGCTCCTGCGGCAAGAGGAGTTGCTATATAAGCTTTTGCAACCCCTTACCGTGGGGTGGTGGAGTGGCGCAAGTGTGTGCGTGTTGGGGGGGGGGGTGGGTGGGAGGCGGCGGCGAATGCTAGGCGAGAAATGCCGATCCAGCAGCCTCGGTAGAGCGGGAGGAGGAGGAGGAAGAGGAGGAGGAGGAGGAGGAGGAAGAAGAAGCCGTCGCTGTGTGTAAGGAGGGAATAGTGTCAGTGGGATGGTCCGGAAATCCCGTGATAAAAAGAGGGAGTAGTGAAAGTAAAGGCGCTGTGGGCTCGTTCGTTCTCCGCTACTGGCTCAACGTCGCGCCTGAACCCTATTGGAAGGAGAGAACTTCTTACGTCCGCTCCTGTATCTTCAAACAGAGGCTTTCGCTCCTGAAACACACATGGAATCGGCTACAGAGGGTGCTTGATCTGCTGAGAAAAGAAGAAAAGCAGCTTTTTGCCTTCGCTGCGACTTAAAGGGAACGCAGAACTGCGGGAGCGCAGCCACCGATAAAGGTACCCCCTCCACACATCCCCCACCCCTCTATGAAAAGGACGGTGCTGTCCAGGGTGCTGATTCTTTCGTATTCCGTAGGATATCTTTAATGGTACTATAGGCTGGCACCGCCCGGACGCGAGAAACTGTCCTTGGTGCTGAACAGTCTCTGCTCTCTTCTCCTTCAAACACCTTGCTGTTCAGAACAACCCCACGGAGTCGGAATTCCCCCTGTCTCGCTGTATAGTGGTGGCAGTTGTGGTTTGCATGACTTTATGATTGCATAAATTGATAGTTGGCTGTGCAGAAGAATTGGAAAGTATTGTGATGGCTCTATGGGACAGTGTTTTGGTGTATGTTAGTGCACACGAAAGCCTCTCTAAAGTGGAACTGCAGGCATTGGCACTGGGCTTCCCATGCACAGTCTCTGATGATACATTATTATTTAAATGCTTCTTGTAAAAAAAGAAGCAAAAAGAAACCTTTTATCCCAATTGTGGTTTGCAATAGTGATGTATGTAGTGTCACTACAACCTCGTTGGAATTTGAAACATGTTCCTCTTTGGTGCAGGAACTGATCCACCCCACTACTAATGTTAATCATTCTTCAGTCACAGAAGTTTTCAGCTAGAAAATGGTTAATTGGTGCAGCACTGTTTTTCCTCTTGATAAATTCTCACGAAGTCCTATTTCCTTTCTTCTTTAGAAAAATGCAGCTAATGAGGTCTTTTCAATGGCATTCTTTTTAAGTTTGATTTAAACATTTTTGTTTTGCTTCGGACTAATTTGGAGCATGCTTTATTTTCTCTGCAGAAACACAGGAGAAGATATATTATTGGTTAAATTTCTTATGCTTTTTTTAAAAACAGTGCTATCTACTTTTGGAGTTTTTTGTACATGAAAATTCATAATCATGCTGATTTGCAAGATCACTGCCTTAACTTTGTGGCCACAATTGGAAATTCTGTGCCACAATGACTATAATCAAATCCATTGTGCTAATTCAAAGAAAACTTCTGAATGATGTGTGTACATATTATATATAATATGTATGGAAATCTTTGTGTTTTGGAGATAGGACTAGTCTAGCTTTTAGTTCTCTGTGCATTTGTGATAGTGATGTTAGTTTCAAATAATGACATATTTAAAAATGTATTTGGTGTTTAACTTAATTTGACTAGCATGATGGTTCTAGCGAGTGATGCAGATGAGGCTGGCCATTAGAAGCTACCAGCAGAGAAGGCTGCTGCTGAGCATTCCAAGAGCATAAGTGCTTCAACCTTCAAATGCCCCCCAGCACTGCCTCTGTTTTGAAGAGCTATTACTTCCCCAATTCTGGGCATTTTTTCAATCAACCCCTAAGGATTACTGAAGTTTAACTTTGTGTCAGATAGGAAAGGATTAAACCCTATGATTTTTGCACTGAACTTTAGAGCTCCTTATAATGGTGCAATCTTAAAAAAGGGGGGAAAAACAACTCTGGAAAATCCCATTAAATAGTCATTTTGGAAAATAGATTAAGACTGAGAAAATGGCTATGTTCATCTGTCTTTTTTTTTTTTTTTTGAAAATTAAATTCTACTGGGATTTTTAAAAATATATATATATATTTTTACCAAATTCAGAGCAAATAGTCATCTGATTCAGGCTAAGTTCAGATTTCAACCTAAATTCAGATTTTATTCCCTATAAATTTAGGCTATCCCATGATAACCTAGCAGCACAACATTATGCCCTTGATCTGCTTTCCTAAAGTGCATTTCACAGATGATGTTATACTTTCTAGCTATCCAAAGCACGAGCAAGTAACTTCAGTGTGAGACATGCTGTGTGCATTTTTTGTATGCATGTACGCCAAGCATTTTCAACCTAGCAGATTTCTTAAAAGACAAGTAGGTCCACTGCAGGAGGAACTAAGAGAAGAAAGCTATAGCCCACCCACCCTAATGCCTTCTTTTCCCTCTCTTGCTTTGTGAATTCAGCTGCAGGCTGAACCTCAGGAATTTGTCTCCACCTGACTTGCATGTGAGAACTGCTCTGGTGGGAAGGAATCTAAAGCCATCATCATGGAATTTGTAATGAAACAAGCTTTAGGAGGTAAGAACTAAATTGTGCTATTGAGTAATTACTTAATGGGTAGAAGGAATTGTAAACTGTCAACATGGAATATATGACAAAATCCCAGTTGATGTGGTGGGTGTTGTTGCGCATGACCTGAATTCATGACTTTTCGTCTGCAGTGAAGTTTTCATTGCGAACAATGCAGATGTCCTATTGACAGCTGTGGTGAAAAGAACCTTGGTCTGCATCACTGAGCTACCAAATGGAATATACAAATAATTTACATCCCCTCTTTTATATTCCTCTCTCCCAATACGTTGTGTACACCTTAAAAATCCCATAGATCGTTTGTTTGAGATGAAGCATTATTACATTATTGAATTTCCAATCCAGTAGGGGGCAGGAGTGAGAACTCTCTCAAGTCTATGGTGGTTTCTGAATGATCTGTCCTGAATGCAGAAATACATTTTTCTTCTACTATGGGTTCACCAGTGATTCCTGCTAATGAATCAAATAACTGTGCATTTTATTATAGGAGAGGAAAAATTTGCAGGATAAAATTGAACATGTTTAAGTAAGTTAAATCATCATTGCTTTCATTCAAAGGATGGGATATCAGCAAACCTAATTTTATAAGGAATTAAAGGTCTCTGGCTTAGCGCACGTTGTTAGCTCACTCCACAATCTCAAAAATTGCCCAGTTTCTTAAAGGAAAATTCACATCAATTAAACTGCTTTCAAGTTATTTGCTAGTTGCAATATAATACATCACCAGGAATTTTGATAACAGGGATATATAAACATGGAACATTACAATAAGAAATCTAATGCAGCTTGTTCACAAGCATAGTTTTTGTGAACTGTTTGGACCACTATCTAATCTTTTAATGGTTGTCCTATTACATCTGTGGCCATGTGGGAAAAAAGGAATATTTCCAGAGACTGAAAGTCTGAAGTGCAGTTGAGAAAACTGCTGGATGACATTGCTATTCTGAACGTCTTTATGATGGACTCATTCTCCTTCACCTCATCCAGTACATTATAGAGCATATCTTAAAATGCTCCTCCATTGATTGGCATTTCCAAATCCTATTAAGCCTTGAGTTCAAAGGCGCAGACCGTTATTCAGATAGTTTGCAAGTCATGTCGGCTTTGATTTTTGTTCCACCTCAAGTTTTATCCTGTTAGTGGTAGGATTGTTGTTTATGTTATGCTGTGTGGATGCAATTTGCAATATAAACACATTAAGAAGCTATTTACTTCATCAGCCTCATTTCTATTCAATTTAATTCTGCCTTACATACGTGGAAAATAAGCATTTTCCCCCTTATTTGCAAATGAATTAAATGAAGAGTGAGCTTTTCCAAAGAAAAGAAAACAATACTTATTTTCCCTTTTTTTTTTTTTTGACTGCAGTTGGGTGCAGAAATCTCATTTCATTCAAATTCCTTTTAAAGGACTTCATTCTTGGAAGTACATAACATGATTCAGCTTTTTTATGGATAGAGCTGCATCCATAGGAAAGAAGTAACAAAGGACCCAGGGGGCTGTTTTCCCTGCATGGCTTCCCTTCAGCATAAATACTTCATTGAATTTGGTCATTGCAGAGATGAGCAGGCATATCAGAAATCAGTTTCCTGTTTGGTGTCTTGGTCTGAGAATTAGCAAGGAAGTATGGAAGTAGATCCCATTAAATCCTATTCCTTTTTTTCAGGAAAATGACCATAATATGGGTTTTTTTTTTTGGGGGGGGGTCCTTTTTATTCTGTTGATATGTGAATAAAGTAACTGCATCACTGAATACAGCAATACTTCATATTTTATGCGGACGTTATTTTCACTGCTGAAATTTCAAGTACACCTATTGAGAAGACTGCCTAGATTAAAAAAAAATATGGGACGAACCTCCAAATAAAAATGTTGTGGATTTTCACACTCCTAGTTGTAGATCTGTTTAGATCACAGATGGGGCCTCCTGCTCCATAGAATTCCAAATGTAGGAATTTTGACAGAGGACTCTCCATTTTTGAACCCATGCAGTAAAAGAGAGTTATCCCTTCTTAGGTAACTCTTGCTTTACATGAGGGTTTTATTTCTTGACATTCAGAGAGAGAGAGAGAGAGATCATTTTTTGTGATTATGCAATCTGAGATACTAAAGATGAGTTCAAGTTCTTCCCTATGTCCATCAAATGAAACAAACAAAATGTTAAAAAGTTATGATATGTGAGTAGTCAAGAAGCATATCTTAATTATATTAAAGTGACCAAAATATCTTTATAATCCTCAAGGCATGTCACAGCTTTTGAGTACCCATAATGTTTGGAAATTGAAAGTTGAACAATTTGATATGCCCTATCAACAACATTTGAAACTTGAAGAACATAAAAACACATTCAATGGGCAGGAAAAGAAAGCTACATTGGAAATTATACAACGTCTCTAAGTAGGAGTGCCAGACTAAAAGAGAACCGGAATAGTAGAGATGTTCTCCAGGTATGTCACTTAACTACATCTCCCAGCATTTCTAATCAATACTGATTGTGATTTCTGGGAACTATAATTCAGTCTCACCTGAAGCAACACAGATCTCTTGCACTTTCTTAAGGAAGCTTGATAAAGTATTCTGCTTGAAAAGAAGTCTGTTCCAGAAACTAAATTTATTTTTTAAAAAATCAGTATAGTAATTCTTTTTTTAAAAATAACGTTTTCTTCTCTGCACTATTCTGCATAATTACATCCAACAATTAGGGATTGTTTTTTTTTAGTCCTTTTTGTCTTCTTGTGAATTTCTTCTGAAGCTAATAACTTTGCTTGGATTTCACTAGGAACATTGAATTGTAGGACAGATGTCATTTTTATATATTGGATTGAGTTAATTAGTTACAGTGAGTAACCGCACTGAGTTCAACAAAACATGAAATAAATATATTATGATTATGATTGAGTCCAACTCATGACCTTAGTCTGAAGCCAGTGACATAATTTATGGGTCTATATCTGGCAATCTATGGAATACACTAGCATACAATATATATGTGATTTATCTATATCTGGTTGATATTGGTGTTAGATTTCCCATATTATCCCAGTCAATTATTTTTTAAAAACATGAATCATCTACATTTATTTTATGAAATGTTCCTAAAGATTAAAAAATTGTATATAGTTTCCCTCAAAAATGTGCATTTTAAGCAGTGCATTTATTTATCATAGATGCTTTTCTATCACATTAAATCTATAATTGCACATCTCCTTTTTACTACATCTTTCTAAATACTGTTTTTTTTGGGGGGGACGGGGGTTTGATAATTTTCTGAGTAGAAAATAACCACTGCTGCAAACTCTACTGTCAGTTGCCTCTGTGTCACAATACCATCTATTTTGGCAGTGCATGCATTATAAATTGATTTTTCAATCCTTAGTATAAAGGAATGGGGGGAGGTGGAGGATAGAGAAGGAGAAGCAGTAGGTATCAAGTTTCTATCATCTTAACTCAAATCAAATTGCCACCTATTTTAAATACAGAAAGGTGAATGACTTCAAAGTCAGGCTGCTTGTAGACATGCACAACCAATGGTTAGAAATATACACATGGACTATATTTCATTTTGTTAATTTTGTAGTAGAAAACCTCATTGGGAATCAACATGAAAACTGCTCACTGTATCAATTTCAAAACCTCTATTGGGAAACCAATCATGTTTTGACTAAGGTAAAACATGCAGTATTTAAAATTATACATCGTAATAGGTTTAGATTTCATTTCTCCCAGATTGTCCCTTTTCAGAAATATCAATTTAATATATTAAATTGAGGAACTATAAATGGTTACAACAGTTTCCTGTTTTCTAATTTGGTGCCTTAACCTCTACCCCAAACTGGCTCTCAGAAAATGCTTCAAAATATGCTTTCTACAAATTTAGCCTGCAAATATTCTGCAATTGGTGAAATAAGTCAGGAAATCAATATAAAGGACAGAGAGGCAATGTTCGCAACACGGGCTGGAGATGCATTGTGAATAAAAGTGCATTTTCCCTCTTTGGATCAGGCTGAGGTTATAATAACAGGGTTGGCTTCCATTGATTTGTTTGGCAATTTTAAATAAGCTAATTTCAAAGGAGTTGGACTTGGTCACTGCACAAACACATTAATATAAAACAAAGCAAATTACATCGATCGAGTCCTTTGATGTGCATTTCAGAATGTGATTTTGTCATTACCTAGAAACAATGACAACCCTGCTTATGAGCTTGACTTTGTTCAGAATTGCCAGACAGTTAGAATTACAGAATTTATTTGCAGCAATATTGACATTGGAACAATGTCATCCAAATAGTTGCTATTTAAATTTAGAGCAATGCAAGCTGGAGGAGGAGGAGGAGGAGATGGTGGAGGATCTTTTAATCAGGAAAAGTTGACTGAGAAGGAATGATGAAAACTGGAGAAAACACTGAGGGCCAGTTCAGTCTCTGAAGTGGGCCATTCAGCTGCTATTTTTCTCTTATAGCACAAAATTATAGTCCCGATATAAATTAAATGATAGTCAATCGGGCACTCTTTGATGGCACTGTAAGGCCAGAGTTGGGAATACATTGTGTTGAATTAAGTGGAGCTTATTTGTGAATAGGTGTTTATATTATACTGCAAATTTGATGCCTGAGGTTACTACAATTACAGGGCACATCCACTACCAAGGGGCATTAGGAATACATCTGGCTGGAGAGATAGATAAGTGGCAACTAAAAACATGTCCACATCCTCTGATGTAGGGGGTTGCAGACTCCATGGCACAAAATCATTCCGTAAGGTAGGATCAACTCAGCACAAGAAACAAAAGGGGCAGAAGATAGCAACAGGAGGAATTGAATGTGGACCATTCCAATTGACCCTAGAGCTTATGGTATGGCAACCTGAAATTTAAGCCAATCTTTCTGCATTAACTTTTCTCTCTTGGTACATTTGTGTGCGTGGACTTTGTAATGATGTAATGTTTTCAACGAATAAATAAACAAAAAGTGGCATATGCATTTCTGAATGGACCTAATTTCTGGATTATGGAATTATATTGTAGTTTTCTCTGAAAGCCATAAGTAAGAGGTAGAGATTTGAGGGGGTCTGCACAACTCAGGGATGCTGTTGTCTTGAATAATTTGAAACACCAGTTTGCCTAGAGATCTGTCTTCACCCTTAAAAGAAATTTGCTGATAAGTCATTCTTTACATCAGCCAATTAAAGAAACATAAGACACAAGGCCTTTTTAGGAGGTCATCTTTATGGAGCATTCTGTCAAAGAAGGCTTTGAGTTTTTCCCTAACTCTGTTTTCTTTTATAGACCAATTTTATTTCATTTGAGAGTTGAAAAGTTGTAAAGCTGAAGTTTTAATACTTCTCTTAGATTTTAATGGCTGGACTTAATCACTTTGCACATCTGTCTTTCACTGACTACTTTATGATACAGTACTGATGGTAAATGGTTCACGATGTTTATTGTAAGTCAGATGAAAACAGGTTGGTATAAATAGATAACATGACCATGTTGCAATTTGGACCTCTTTTTTTTTTTTTTAATAACTTTCAGTGTCTTGATCCCCCTCCACTTCCACAAATGTTCATTGTTTGGAGCTTATTCATTGTGAGCAAATACAATACTTGAAATCCCTGCTAGATGGCAGGATAAACCACTTTGGAAGCTTGGAGTATCTGAACTTCTAATCAAATCAGGCAGAGAAATAGACACTGCCTTCTTGAAAAGGTCTCTTCTTAAGGCATATTACTAGGATTCTTCACTCAGGGCAGACACACCAAGTATAAATTGAATAGGGAGGTTGAAAGCATTGTGATCTGAGGAGTTTCTTGTTCTATAATTCATTCCTTTGAGCAGATTATCTTGTTAATGGTATGAGGGGGTTTGGGTTTCTTCTGAGACCCATAGTTGATATAATTGCATAGTTGTTCCATAGCCCCAATACAAGACTTCTTTAAAATTTACTTTTTCTTTACTTCTTATCCCCCACTTTATGTAATACTTTATTATGCTGTAGAAAGGTGACTCAAAAAAAAAAATCACACATAATTCTTTTAAAAAACAACAACAAAAGCTTGTGTAGACACCATTATCATTAAATAACAGAGTCACTGGAATTAAAAAGGAAGAACTGAAACCTCAATTTAAGTTGATTGTTCATCATGAGCCAAGCCAGATGCTTCAAGAAGAAATTTGACACATAATTCTTTCTTACTTTATTTAAATAGGCTTTCTTTCTTCATTGTGCAACTGCATTTTTTTTAAAAAAAAAAACACAATTCTTTATTGTTTTAATTTAAAAACAGTGTGCTACCTTTGAAAACAAACCTGGCTGGACAGTAAGGAAATGCAAATGAAGCAGAAATACCTGCTTGTTGAAGTTGATTAGTTCTGAAATTTTTCTAGTTCATTTGCATTTCCTTACTCTCCAGTCAGATTTGTGTTTAAAGGTAATGCTTTGCTTTTAAATTAAAGCAATAAAGGAAGAAAAAATAGGGTGGTAGAATGAAGAAGGAAAGACTATTAAATAAAGTAAGAAAGAAATAGCCAAAGCTATTTCTATTTTGGTTATATTCTTAAACAGATGTGCTAATTCAGGGGTGTCAAACTCGATTCATTGAGGGCTGCATCAAGGGGGGCAGTGTGTGTGTGTGTGTGTGGCCAGAATGGGGTTGGCTAGCATGATGTTACTCATTTTCTGGGGCGCCTGTGGTGGGCGGAGCACTCTGCCAGCAAAAACGGGCTTCCAAGCTCTGTTTTTGACTGGGACAGCCTTCTGCAACCCCCTGCCAGAGAAAATTGAGCTGGGGGGGTGGGGGGCACAAGCAGCACTTGCGAGCTTCATTTTTGCTGGCAGAGGCACCATGAGCCGGTCCTTCGCTGTTTCTCGGGTAGCCCCATGGGCAAGATCTAAGCACCCATGGGGCGGATTTGGCCTCCAGGCCTTGAGTTTGACGCCCCTGTGCTAAAGTAATACATGTAATATGTGAATTCAGAATTGAAACAATTGCAGTGACATGTCTATCAAATGAGTATGAATACTGTTCACCTGTCTTTTGGGAGCTTCTTCACTGCTCTGGTTTCTCTTTTGATCCAGACTATTATTTGCCTCCTTGAATAAGCTGCCACCTCACCTTGCTGCTCTGATAGAAACTTTGGCCAGATTGTGTAGTTAATAAGAGCAGAGCTGCTAGGATGTATATCTCATCCTCCTTGCCAGCTAGAATTCCTACTCTAATAATTTTATTTAATTTAAGAGCCATGTTGGCGCAGTGGTTAGAATGCAGTATTGCCAATTGCCAGCAGTTCGATTCTGATTGGCTGAAGGTTGACTTAGCCTTCCATCCTTCCAAGATGGGTAAAATTTGGACCTCGACTGTTGGGGATGGCAATATACTGACTCTGTAAATCACTTAGAGAGGGCTGCAAAGCACTATGAAGTGATATATAAGTGCTATTGTTATTTCTGAGTGTCAGTCCTTGTGTCACCAGTTCCTAGCTCTTCTAACCTGCAAGAGACATTCCGAAACACATGTATTTGGGAGGAGAATCTAATATCAAGTTCTTAAAAGTCCACCCTGAGTCACCTTGTAGGGGGGTATGGGAGGCATAAAATGTAATAAATAAAACAGCCCTGTGAATACAGAAATTTGAATGGCTGGGAGGAGGGAAATAATGGATTGAACTGTCAAGACAGAAAAAATAGAATAGAATAGAATAGAATAGAATAGAATAGAATAGAATAGAATAGAATTCTTTATTGGCCAAGTGTGGTTGGCCCAAGGAATTTGTCTTGGTGCAAATACTCTCAGTATACATAAAAGAAAAGATACATTCATCAAGAATCATAAGGTACAACACTTAATGATAGTCATAGGGTACAATAAGCAATCAAATCATACTAGGAAACAGTCAATATAAACCAGGTCCAATTAAACTTACTTTTTGCTACACATGCCCATGCACAGGAATATTCTCAACTAATAGTTAACACTTGCTAGGAATTATTTAAAGGGTGAACAGAATTCAAGAATGATTGGACGTAGCTTGCTTGTGGCTATGTACGGATTTTAGGCTGATGCCTCTTTTAATTCTGCCTTCAACTTGTACACTCCTTCCTTCACACTTAGCGAACATGGCTGTCTCTTTTGAAAAGAATAATTTGATAGAGACATATATACACATTCACATTTTGTAGATGCAATCTGTAGAGCAAACAAATGCCTTTTCTATCTAGAACTCAATTCTGTGTGTGTGTGTGCGCGTGCACACACTCTCTCTCTCTCTCTGTCTCACACACACACACACACACACAAATACACAATTATCACCCATATGATCCTCTCTGTAAAATTATACTGCTTCAATGAAACAGGTTTACTTTGCAGAAAAGGAAGTCTTGACTGGAGTAATTACAAGGGATGGACTATGATGTTCTATACCCGTTGATATATTGAATGTAAGCAAATGACTGGTCTCAGTTGGTCTCCATTCAATTTCATCAGGGAATTTCAGTTTTTTTTTTTTTTTAAGCAGAAATCTGTATGCCCTCCACAGGACTGGACTGGAAAAACAGAAAACATAATTGTCTAAAAATAGTTAGTATTATAACTGACATAAAGAGATAAAAGAAAATTAGAGCTCTATGTATGTATAGATGAATTGAAGGAAACATTAAAACTAAAAGGATTGAGCGTGTTTGACAAATTTTCCTGAAAAGAAAAGATTGCGGTTTCCTATCCCACTAAGCTTTAGAAATTTTGTTTTGAGAATGTCAATGAATGTATGGACCAAATTTGCCTTATTTTCTAAACTTTCAAAGTGTCTTCTTGGCATGGCTCTTCCTTAAATAAGCTAGACAAAATTAGCAATTGTGTCACAAGTAGGGGATTCTGTTTTGGATTGATATCTAGTTAAAAGAAAGAAAACAGAGGTTGGAATAAACTGACACATTGACAAATAAAAACAGCGGGAGCCCTGAAGGATTTATATGGGAACAAACACTTTTAATATATTCTGAAATCAGCATTCGAAAAGGGCAGGTAGCTTTTAATATGGAATGAACCTCTGCTTTTCCACTTTTTTTTAAAAAAAATGCAAAGTTATCTATGTTTTTTCCTCCCGTTTGTATTTCCTCCTAAAATGTGACTTTTTGTATATCTTCACTAGTGAGTTTAAACAATTAGGCATATGATCCTGCACTGCCCCTGTATGGAAAAATTTGGAGAATCTTCAAAGCTCAAATTAAAGAGAAAGGAATACAAAAACTGGAAGAATATATATGTTATTATCTATTTTCAGGACGACTTTAGTATGAAAAAATAGCCAGATTTTGAGCTAGTATGGTTACTCTTTAATAGCATAACTTCATGCTGCCTAAAGGGAATAATTATTCTTAAATCAAGCATATGAGAGATATTTGCCCTGGCTAATTGTTCTATGGTATTTTCTTTTAAATGCATGTTGCCAATCTTTCTGCTCTTTGACTGAAACTGAAACTAAATTAGACATTTTATTCAGCAGATCGAAAATTGATGTTCTTTTAAGTGAAGGAGTCTGGCATCGGAATCCAGAAAGCTAAGTAGGAAATCTGAATGAGATCAGATTACTTTAAAATGCTGAAAAAAGGGGAAAAAAAATAAGCAAACAAACATGTAAACATTTCCAGCAAGGAACTCCAACAGAGTTGAGCTTGGGCAAGAGTTGAGCTTATCATTCCCATCAAGCTTGCTGACAATATGAATTTTGAAAAATTCATTGCTGCAGGACAAATATAATTAATATATTAACTTTGAATAATATAATTCTAGATTCTCAGGATGCTGAGATCATCCTGCAACATATTGATTATCCCAGTTTGCCAAACTCTGCAGCTATACAAAATTGACTGATTGCTAGATCTTCTGGTTGATGAGATAGAATGCTTTGAATTTATGACGATTCCAATCCTGTAACTTCCAATTCTAGTCTGCTCAATCATGGATCAGTCTTTGGAACAGAACTAGGAGCATTTCTGACAGATAGTTCTCCATGCTTTAGGTGAGAAATTTCCTTGATCAATTCCAAAGTAACGTCTTCAACAGTTTACGTTGCACTGAAGAGCTATCACTTCCCATCATTGTCACCTTTCCCTCCTTGAATAGGTATCAGCCTCACAATTATGAGTTTGTCTTTCTTTGTCTGCAATGGCCCACCATATTGCCTTCAGCTGTACTATTTCCATGTTCACTCACAGTCTCTCTTCTAATTCATCATTATCCCAGTTTTCTTACACATTTGTTAATGGCAAACCACAGCAACATGCAGTCAGACCCTTCCACTACCCTTCTCCTGGTCTCTGCACAAACACACAAAAATAAAAATAGAAGGATGGCTTCCAACTCATGGGAAGTCTTACTTCTACCTTCTACCTGGCAACCATGCTTCAGGAATTTATTGCAGATAAGTTGTTTCTAAATGAGAAAGGGGCAACAAAAATTAAAAGGGATTTTTTTCATGGATCAACTCAAATCAACTGATGTAAAAGATTCAAGGGATTATATACTGAAAGCAAAGACCTAGGTCTGGTGTCATCATGAATTCATTCTTGTGATACTTCAAGAAGTGTTACCTAGCTTGTCAACTCCTGAATGTTTAGGATACGATATTTCAATGAATATATTGTTGCTCATTGACTCTAGGAGGAAGGTCTCAGTTGATCAATGTGATGATGCTATATTAGTCTACTTTCACACTAAATTTGGTGCACTATGGGTCTCAAGATCCCAATTTTAGTAGAGGGAATGACATTGGATCTGGCTTCAAAGTTTCTTTCAAAAGGCTGCTCATGTAATATACAAGAGTAGAGAGTAAGAGCTGATAACAGCAATATCTCAGACATGTTTCTTTAAGTTCCCAGGAGGCAGTTCAGCTTTTAAAGGAACCCAGTGGGACTGAATTCCTGGTGATAATTGGAGGGGATAGAGATGGCTTAGATCAAGTTATTTCTATAAAAATCTTTCAAGTCCTTTGAAATAAATGCCGACTTGTTGTCTGAGTCAGGTCAGACAACCAATGAGTTGCAAATAATTGGTGTAGTGCTGTTGTTGAAGACATTTGTGAGAATGCTAAAACTACTTACGCCTATTTTAAACAAGACTATATACAATTAGGAAGTTCTTTCCCTGAAATGGCCTTTCAACATCAACATGGGGTCTTAGGAATGGGAACCTAAGTGTTCTCGGGGTATTATGTCGTGTATGATGTTTGAGTCAATTTCTGCTTAATGTGTGTAATTTCTAGCCAAAATGTTTATGTGCTGCATTCAATGCACTTAGAATGATTTGATATCTCCCCTCTGAAATAACGGTATGGTCCTTCTTCTGAAGAGACTGACTTCATGCAAGCATCTATGTCTGTGGATTTTGAAATGGCTTAAATTCTCCTGGCATGGTAGCTTGTCAGCCAGCCAACCTTTCCACACTAAGTTTAATATATTTAATAATTTGGGATCCTGAGCAGTTAATTTTATAATTTGATAAGCCTGAAGCGAAGGGTCTCCAACAATAAGATGTTCAAAATTAATTGTAGTACAACACACATTGTTTCTTATAGGCGAATCTGAGCATCGGTACTGGTTATTGTTTGTCTTAGCATGTAGGAAAGTGTATAATCATAAGCTTTAAACATATAATCATCTCTAGTGCTGTATGTGTAATGATAACATTGATATTTGAAAACATTCCCAACAGGAATTTGGAAGCTATGGCCAAAGACACAGGTATAAAACTGCTTGACTTCAACAATAATATCAAGGACACTTGGTGAGTGTAGTTCCATTCAATTGGAGGGATGATACTAGAGTAGTAAGCAATTTGTGTGCTTGTGTAATCTGACAATTTGGGACAAAGCACAGCCCCAACCAAAAGGAGAACAATCAATGGTAAAGCAACAAGGTGGTTTTTTTTTAAGATCATAGCGTACATTACAAGCACAGCATCAAAAGTCAGTTTCATAATGTCTATTATAATCATGGAGAAAACAATGTCTTCAACCAGTATCCTTGAAATATCAACAGAATATATTATGGTTGTTAATGGACATGTCAGGTGCAGAGTCAAATTTCCATCTTGCTATCTTCCATCTTTTTTTGTTAATATTGTTACAAACATTGCATCATGTTAAGGCTCTTTCTTGTACACATTCTGAAAAATCCACATTATCTTCTGAACAGTTCAGTTCATGTGAAACTAAATGATGTGGCTTCTTGGTACCATCTTTGATTTTACACTAATGGACCTTATGTGATATACTCATTTGAAATGGCATTTGTTCCTGCAAAACTTGCATTTGAATCTGAACCATAAGTAATGATAAGTATTTACTCCAAAAGCTGAGTGAGAATCAGTATATCTGCACTTATGTACAGCCATTGCGGATAACACACTTCCTATACTCAGCTGAACTGGCTATATTATTTAGTTTGTTGTACATTTGCTATCTTCTTCCATAACATGTAGCGGTGTGGAGCTTCATTTGGGTATGCCCTTGCTTGAGTCATGGCAAGTGCTAATGTTGACTTTGACAAAAGCTTCTGTTGGAGTATTTCCCAAAAACCTCCCATTCAAATTCCTCCATACTGCAATGTTGTGAATAACTCTAAATTTTGAGATAGCTTATTGAATCCACTTATGCTATTTGAATCTCTATACAGTGATTAATGGTGCAGGGTAGCTTCAGTAATTTCCCAAGTAATGGCTCTTATTATAGCTAGTCTGGGCCCTGCTGACATTCAAAATGTGAATTCATGTTTGTTTTTTGAGATAAAAGGTTCACTACATACAAGTCCCAGGGAGCAGGGTGACAAATATCCTCTACTATTCAATGTGTCCAAACCCAAATATTTTGTTTTTCCTTAGATTTTCAAACAGAGATTGCTTACTAAAATATGTGAATATCTTATTATCTTCCTCCTTGTCTATCAATAATGCTACCTGATAGTGGAAAGAAGTGAAACAACATATGTAGGCTAAAAGAAAAGCTACTTCATTGGAGTAAACTGTCAAACACTCTCAATAGAGGTAGTCCTCAACTTATGACCATGATTGAGCCCCAAATTTATGTTGTTCAATGAGAAGTTTGTTAAGTGAGCTTTGCCCCATGTTACAACTTTTCTCACTAATGTTTGTTAAGCAAATCGCTGCCATTGTTCAATTAGCAACCTGGTTGTTAAGTGAACCTGGCTTCCCCATTGACTTTGCTTGTCAGAAGGTCGCAAAAGGGGAACCTGTGACTATAGGATGCTGCAGTTGTCATAAATGTGAGTCAGTTGTCAAGCATCCAAATGTAAATCACATGATCATGAGGATGGTGGTATAGCTGCAACAGTCATAAATGTGAAAACTGGTTCTAAGTTTTTTATTGCTGTTGTAACTTCAAAACATCACCAAAGGAACTATTGTAAGTCCAGGACTACTTGTATGGCTTTCAAAGTACATGAGCTGCCATGGACAGAAAATATATTGAAAACAACACAACACTCCCTTGCATACACAACAGAACACACGGGCACTTATTCTGATTTGTCGGGGATGGAATTCAGCCACTGAGCACTTGAAAAGTTAGAATCATTTTCCATACAGAAACACATTAGAAACACATTGAAGTGTTTCTGAAATGCAAAGATGACTTTGACAAATATTATTTGCATTACATGGTATGAATTGGGGTGTCAACCTTGGAAGCCATTTTTTACTTGGAAGCTTCGAGGCTGCCACATTCAGTGACTGGGAATTTGGGAGTGGGGATGTCACAGAGAGGTGGAAGATTAGACTCAACAACATTCTTTCTCAGAGAGTCAAGGACATCTTTCCCTGCACCTGGAGGGGAGTGACTGGGAGGGATGTCTCCAGTTGGGACGAAGCTTTGATTGGGCCATGTGATGCATTGATGGGTGCAAGGGATGGATCTTTGATTTCTCTTTTGGGAAGGCAAAACCTGGAACTCTCAGATTCGGGTTTTCCCAGATGTGCCAATATGACAACTCTAATAAAATGGAACTTTGAGGAACTGCTTGTCTCAGAGTTTCTTGGTTTGCAGTTGGTTATTTGGAACAAGGGCTGACAAGGGGTGGAGACAGAATCACCCCAGCAGCTGTCATGAACTAAGAGAAGACTGAAATTCATATTCTCCTGTTTTCTGGTTTAGTGCCTTAACCACTGTATCAAACTGGGTCTCCTATTAGCAAGCAGGTATACATTGGCAATATATGTTGGCAAGAATATACTCTAGGAAGATTTCCCTATCACAGAAAGAACTGTGTTTGGCTGATGTTTTTTTGTTGCGTATGCACTTAAGGCAAATCTGTATTGTAATGGTGCACAATGGAAGAATCTCCTAAGGCCAAATTCAAATTCAATATATTTTTGAATGTGGAGACCCGTATAATTTTTCAAACATGCCAAACAATGTATAAGATATGGGTGTCTACAATTGCCCGGTCCCTAGTACTTTGACTGAACTGTGACTCCGTTATAATGTTTTCAAGGGAGAAATGTGTGAAAAAATGAGACAAACATGCTTTAGAAACTCACAACTGTATTTTCATAAAAGTGTTCCTTGATTAAACTACCTAACTTGATGACATGGAGATGATGCAGAACAACTCATGTAAAAATAAATTACATGAACTCTAAGGAGCCACAATACTTTTAATCTCAGTTAGAATAGAAATGTGAGCCGAAGGGAAATTTAACATATATCAGGCGTTCATTATTTTCTCCCTTCTGTAACCAGGAAAAAAAATGCTGAAAATTAAGCTAACAGCATCCAGTTTAATAATTCCAAGATGGTATTTCTTTCTCAATATTCATTAATATTACAGAGAAATGCCACCACATTTTGATGAAATCGATGTTTTGTTCTCCCCCCTGAGCGTTAAAAATGTGCTCCGGTCATTTATAAAAAAGGCAAAATAAAACATTGAGAGCACTGAGAGCAAGAGTAAGCAAACCCCATAGCAACCTGCTTCATCTTTCATTTGATGGCAAACACATGAAGTATGTTGACATTAGTTGTCTATTTATCATTTGGATGCATCTGTAAATAAATAGATTAACTCACAAATGCGGCAGGAGGGCAGATGACTAACTAGCAAAAGTACATTTTAAGAGGACACTTTTGGCACAGTCTTTGCCATTAGAAAACAAATAGAGCTTGGGAAGGAAAAGAAAAAAATGTATCGGGGGAAGTGAAATGTTAATGATAGAACTTCCCTGGATTTCCCTGTGGGTTTACCTTGATAAGATTTGGGGTGCATGATGGAGCCCCAAATTCCAGTAGTCCAGTGGACCACCCACAGAAGTCTGGTGTATCAAGTCTTTGTGAGTAAAAAATGACTAATCCCACTAGAAAAATCTTCTTAACACTGAATTATTTATCAGAGCTTGGAAGGCTTTGCTCTGTATTACATGATTCCCAGAACTTAAACATGCACCCAAGAGGAAGCAAATGGGTTTCACCCATAATGACCCAGTCCAAAATAATGATGATGATGATGATGATGATGACGATGATAACTGTGGGACTTCTGAATACAGACTGACGAAGTTTTTGGAACACAATACCCCGGATATCACGATTGTTGAGAAGAAAAAAGTGTGGATCGTCGACATTGCCATACCTGGTGACAGCAGAATTGATGAGAAACAACTTGAAAAAGTCACCAGATATCAGGACTTGAGAACTGAACTGCAGAGACTCTGGCATAAACCAGTGCAGGTGGTTCCAGTGGTACTTGGCACACTGGGTGCTGTGCCTAAAGACCTAGGCAAGCACTTAAAAACAATTGGCGCTGACAAGATCACCACTGGTCAGCTGCAGAAGGCCACCTTACTGGGATCTGCTCTCATAATCCGCTGATACATCACGCAGTCCTAAACACTTGGAAGTGTTTGACTAGTGATTTGTGATATGAAACCCAGCATGGTTATCTCGTTTGCTCTGTACACTGTCATTTTTGTGTATAGTAATCATCAACACCATCATCATCATCATCCATCATCATTTTCCTCCTCCTCCTCTTCCTCCTACACTTCCTCCTCCTCCTTCTGCATCTTCTTCTTCAGAATATAAGAAGGATCTGAATTCTCACTTTGATACAGGGACATCATCAACTATTTCATTAGTTTCATTTGAATGGGTGCCTCCAGAAGTTGTGGGTGCTCCATCACTGCAGCTTTTAAAGAAGAAGAAAAAGCCATTTGCCTGAAACGCTATAAGGTCTCTCCTGCTTGAGCAGGGGTTGGATTAGAAGAGCTCCAACTCTCTTATGATGTTATCTGTTATCCTTTTTGTCTAGCTGTGCATATTAAAGATCTGGATAGATGCAAGCCAGAAAGTCTGAAGCTGAATTGACTCTTTATTGGGCACATTACCTAATATATCCATATCTGTACACAACTTTAATCAAAAATATGCTTTTGTTGCAATATGCATTTTTGTCAAATATGGTTTCTGGTGTGAATTTTTGAGTGGAGAATAACAGCCAAGACTAAACACAATTCTTTGTGATAAAGTCTGTTGTAGCAGATTACAGCATTTTGATCTCACTGAAATTGTAGCTGGCCTCTCTCTCACGCTCCAAGGATTTTTTCCTAAACAAATCTGTTCCTCTTATCAGCAGACTCAGGAGGGGCTCAGAGAAATAAAACACCCCCACTGTGGTTAGCATGGTCCCAATGAAAGTTCAGTAGGCTGGTTATGAACAGAGGAATATACCATTTCATCTTCAGTTCTCCAGCTTGGGATGCCCATTGTAAAAGGTATATATTAAATAATTTCAATGGCTATTTGAGTCTGGTGTATTTAATTTCTATTCCCTTCATTAATTGTAATGGAAATAGAGTAGAATAGAATAGAATAGAATAGAATAGAATACTTTATTGGCCAAGTGTGATTGGACACACAAGGAATTTGTCTTGGTATAAATACTCCCAGTATATATAAAGAAAAGGTACATTAGTTAAGAATCAAGAATCATAATATACAACACTTAATGATAGTCATAGGGTACAATCAACAATCAAATCATACTAGGAAACAGTCAATATAAATCATAAGGATACAAGCGACAAAGTTACAGTCCTACAGTCACAAGTGGGAGGGCGATGGGTGATAAGGAGTGATGAGAAGATTAGCAGTAATAGTAGTGCAGACTTTGTAATAGTTGAACAGTGTTGAGGGAATTATTTGTTTAGCAGAGTGATGGCTTTCGGGGAAAAACTGTCCTTGTGTCTAGTTGTTCTGGTGTGCAGGGCTCTATAGCGTCATTTTGAGGGAAGGAGTTGAAAAGGGAATTAGCAATACCATCTCCTGGGACAGGTATCTGAGTAACTCAGATCCAGGTTAGGATAGCTTCCATCTATCTTTTCACCTTCAGCCTTGCAAGTGGTGTGGTTAACATTTTTGCCTTTTTTTTCCTATGAGAAGGTGGATTAAGGGTCAAAAGCAGCACATTGAGTCTTTTATCCTCACACGACCCAATTCCGACCTTCATTATTTTTGTCATGTAGCTCTTCCTAGCCTTCAGAGGCTGCATGCAAACATATGTTCAAAATAAATAATTTTTTTAAAGCAAGGAGTAAAGTACTGTTTGAAAGCATGCTGTTGCCACTTTGTATTCTGATAATATAACGCAATGTTCCTAAGACAAGAGTTGAATCCATTTTGAATTGGGTCAAATTTGATCAAGATTAAACTTAAATGGTTTAATATGAGAAGGGAAGATTGAGTGATTCTGAACTGGGCCAGTGGGGGCAGGTTAGCAAGAAAAGCTTTATTTAAAAAAAATAAAAACAGCACAGTAATAAATCTGGTGTTCATTATTGCAGAAATGAAATACACGTGGCAATTTTTAAAAGAGAAGGGTAGGGTTTTGTGAGGTTTTTTGCTATATAGTGTAGGATAAGAAAGTGAGTCATTGGAATCAGGTTGAAAATGTCTGTGGTTGGTCATTGATAAAATGGTTAGATTTACACTCAGTGAAGAATTAATAGCCCAATAGCTCCTGCAATCCACAACTCTTTTCATTTCACGAATGTTTCACTTAGCAACTCTTCTTCATGTATTTTAGCCTTCATCTCTAACGTCTAAAGAACTGGACATGATTGGATTTCACAGTCTCATCTCTGGGCTTGGTCCTGACAATTTCTTTGCACTGTCCCCATAGCTTAGTAGTTGCCATCCATTCCATGGTGCAAGGAAGGCACTAAATTCATGATTACATGAAAATGAGAATGCTGCTCACCACTTCTCTCTGATCCAGCTATTCCTGATACAAATCCAGGGGCAGAATACAATGTGATTTTAGGATAGTCTAGCCATAAACTGTCTTGTCCTCCATGTCTATGACATTAAAGGCTACTTCTTGTAATATAAAGGATAGGCAGAATGTCTGTTCCCCCTGTAAAATAATTAGAAAGAAGCTTCCAAAGTAAAGCTTCTAGGGACTAGAGTCCTAAATTCAAAACATCTCTTTTTTTTAAAAAAAAGAAGCTTGGCTGGAACTTCATAAAATCTGGCCCAAATTAAGTTTTTAATTAAAGTACTATTCAGAATGAGACTTATAGTCATAATTAGCATCAGCAGACTTAATTCCACAATTTCCTGGTCCCCCCACCCCCGCCATTAACTTAATTATTTTCTTTTTGGTGTGAGAGGAACAGGGCAAGCTGATATGAACCTGATGCACCAGGTTTGATGAGATTTGTTTGGCACTTTCATTACTAAATTGAATGCGTCACCAGTATAGTGGATGGGGTCAATCAAATACAAATGTGGTGCCATAACAGTGAGGATTGGTGGCTTGCAAACCCAAGAAAGTGGTACTTGGTCACAATTCTGTGATAGAAATCCACGGATAGTCTATTCATCCCACTTGGGCTTTAGACATCAGGTCATTTCTTGGACTTCCTGTCAGAATATTCATGAACTGTTAGAGACATGGTAACAAGGTCAGCCAATGAATAGGCATGGCAGCTAAGTCAGCCAATGACAACTGTTTGGAAACTGAAACTGGAAGGAGCCTGGGGTCTGTATTAAGCTCTGACCTCTGAAGTTGCAAGTCTTGTCTGCCTGCTGAACCGAAACTAAGAATTTACTTACAAATTCTCTTCTCTACCACGTTGGAAGAATCTGCTGTTGGTATTGTAAATTTACTTCATGTGTTATTATGTATATAAAGAAGTTAATGAATCCTACTGAATCAGTTATCTGTGTGTGCTTTCTGGATTTGATTTTCTGCAACAAACTCTGACACTTTCAAGGCATGAAGTCATGTCTTTCTTTGGAGACAAGATAGCTTGACATTTGTTTAATAGAAAGTTAATGGAATATTGCATGGTCCAGCTGCTTTCCTCAGCCTTTCTTAAATGTCAGATTTTACTCTTGATGGCTTATAATTCTGATGAGGCCAGAATGACAACAAGGCAGAAGCTGGACCGGTTAAATTTATTAATGTTACATCTGAGCCTAGGGATCTCATATATTACCCTTAGAATGTTATTTTTTAACCAATACTCTTGGTTTCTATCTAATATATCTTTTTGGAAGTCCATCCATTTGTTTGGGAGGAAAATGTACCTAGTGCTGATATTTCGCCAGTAAGACTCCTTCCCTTCTTCAGAAGAAGATGCATTTCATTATTAATTGATGTGAATAAGTAATTTACGTAGGCTTTTAATGGGTCCATATGATTCAAGCTTGATGCAACACAATGTTATTATAGGAAGACCTTTGTCTTCCCATAACTAGAATTAGATTTCTATTCCACAAACAAATTGCTGTCTCCTCTGTAGGTTGTGAAACCTTAGTAAGCTTGTGAGTTACGAGTCATTTCAAATGTATTATGTAACTATAGTAATCCATGTTGTGTTATCCTGTTGACATAGACTTGGAGGAACTCTCCAGGATTTCAGATGGAAGGTTTTCCAGTTCTCCATGGAAATGCTATGGATCTTCTTCTGCACAATCATCTGTTTTTCCATGAGCAAAACGTAAGGTTATTGCTCCATCATAAAGCAAAGGAATAATTGATCACGGGGATATAATGTATACATCCAAATAGTAATTGGTCTTATAATTTTGTCCTATAATGAGGACATCTTTCACCTCCAAGGGAGCAGAAAGATGTTGGTATAGGAAAATCATACTTTCATCCAAGGTTGATTGCCTTCATCTATTCTTCCAGTCCTAAGCAGGAGTGGAAGCCTTTCCTTACAAGCTGGGGCCAAACCTCCTCCAACCCTCATTTCAACCTTCTCATTTCTTTTGATACTATTCAGAGATGTTTTGTGCAGAGGATACTCCCTATTTATCTTAATCATTTACTTGGAGAAAAACTGATGGTGATATTTTGAGATCTGGTAGGCCCCAACCTTTCAACCTTCAGAAGACTGTTTGAGACTGCAGATTCCTTGTTTGAGACTGCAGATTTTAGGGTATTATGTCATAGTCCTCTTCAGATGAATAGGTGGGGCATCATGAGTTTCTCCCCTTGCAATACCATGTTTATATCTTAATATTTATTATCCATCATTCAATCATGTGACAAATAGGACAGCAACCTTTCCTTCAGCTGAAGGACACTTTAGATTTCTATTCCCAGACCTTCATCTGATGGCATCACTGCTTCATTTGTCCATAAATCAATGAGAGGACAAGAAGTTGAACATTCGTCTCACTGTTCTTGGCTATGTCAACCATTTTTAATCAATGTAATTAGTCTCAGGGCAATATACATCACTTTCGATTTTATTTCAGTGAGGAGAAAAAAATAGTGAGATACTCAAGGTTTTTTCAGATTTGCCTAAGTTGCCTAACGGAGTAAGAATGGTGAAGATGCTGTTTTTCACTGTATAGAATAGAATAACTTAGTGCAGCCAACTCACCATGGCCAACTTGCCACCACCAACTTGTAGCAGGACAACTCACCATGGTCAACTCATTGTGCGACAACTAACTCGCTGTGGTATAATTCAATTCAATTTAATTATTTAAAATAATTTTTAAAATAACTGTAATTTTTGGCATTCACATTTCATTTTGTCCCTCTTTTTGCATCCATGGCCACGGCAAGTTGGGCCATGGCAAGTTGTCCTAGACCTAGACCCTTCACTGCATTCTCCACCACACTCTTTTCTTTCTAGCTTCCTATCTTTCTGTTCAATTATGCAGGAATTCTTAGGGATAGCTCTCCTCCTACTGATCTTTTTTTTTTTCCAGACCAGGAATGATCTCTTCCACTCTCCTGAAGCAATAAACTGATCTGAAGTACTTCTGAACAAATTCTGTAGCATCTTGAGAACTACATTCCAGGAAATAGACAAGCAAATACTTCTTTTGTAAGGAAATAAATTGGAGGGAGAAGTACAGAAGGTCAATATTATTGAAAAGCTCTCATTAGTTGGAGTGAAAGTGGAGAAAGAAAGGAGAGCAGTTTGAGCTCAATTGTCTTTTCCCCTATTATAAATGCTCAAGCTTTTCTGATGATTGGCAAATGTGCCCATTGCCTTCGCACCCCTCTCTGGCTTAATTTTTTTGTACTATATTTGCAAAACTAAATTTGCAAAATTTGCCAATAAGCCACCAAGAGAAACATGGTTAGGAGAGAGTCACAACACACTGTATAAAACTGAATAACAAAAGTTATAAATCCATATATAAAATACCTCCAACTTCCCCCCACCACCATCTTGGGAAAGGGCATAAATAAACTGATAGGTGTTACCAAAAGGGCAACTCCATCTGATAGTTTTTATTGAAAGGCAAGAAAACAACAACAACAACAGTTGCCTTCATTGGTTTTGTCTGCTTACTAGGATGGTGCTGCTGAACATGCTAAACAGTGGTGGGATTCATCTCTGGCAGGGATGAGTCTGCCTACCAAGATGAGGTGGACCAGTTGCTTTCATGGTGTGGAGACAATAACTTGGTCCTCAACACCAATAAGACCAAGGAGCTTATGGTGGACTATAGAAGGAACAGATCAGACATCCAGCCCTTGCTTATCAATGGAGACCAAGTGGAGCAAGTGGCCAGTTTTAAGTTTCTGGGTGTTACCATAAAAGAGGACCTGACCTGGGGTGCTCACATTGTAGCACTGGTCAAAAGAGCCTAGCAGAGATTATATTACCTGAGACTTCTCTGAAAACAATTGAATGAAAAACTGCTGGTGTCCTCCTATTGCTGCACTGTAGTGAGTATCTTAACTTACTGCACCTCTGTATGGTTTGCCAATTGCATAGTGGCAGATAGGAAAGCATTCCAGAGGGTTAACGTCATTGCCCAGAAGATCATTGGTTGCCCTCTCTCCTCTTTGGAAGAGCTTTATAGCTCCCACTGCCTTAAGAAAGTTCTCAAAGATCCATCTCATCCTGGGAACCCTTTTTTTGAACTATTACTACCTGACAGATGGTACAGGATAATAAAAACAAGTTCAAATAGGTTGACAAACAACTTTTATCCCAGGGCAGTAGTTCTTTTGAATTCTGCTGTATAGTGCAGTATTGGAGGTTTTCAGTTCAATGTGTGGAGGATGAAGGATGTGTGTTTGTGTTTATTTTCATGGTCATGATGTGCATTGAAGATGGTGTTTGATTTTGTTGTACGAGGTGTAATGACAATAAAGTAAACTAAAAAAACATCTAATGAGATATGGGGAATTAGCTGAGTAGAGAAAGGAAACCTGCAGCTGTTCTTCTTTGCCTTTTGTACATTTCCTGATGCTTTCTTGTTGTAGGACTAAGTGGACCGTAAGATCTTAAAGTTGATCTGAAACATTCCATGGCTGATATTATTCATCACTAAGTTATGGCAAAAGTGCTTTGGTTTTCTTCCTGGTATCTTCTTCACTGATAGTTTCCATTCTGCCATCAACTGTCCATCCTCCAGACTGCTTTCCATGTTTTTATAAGAAGCAGAAGGTCATCAGTGTACATTGTCCTACCAGCCTTGAGTAATTCTTCTCTCTTTTTCTACATTCTTAGTGTCAACTGTCCAGTTGGCAATTCCAGAAAATAGAACTCCTAAGACATTTTATTTTTACCAAGAGCATAAACTTTCCTGAATAAACAACATTGGCACAGAAGAAGCCAAACAAGCTCTGGGGTTTCCTGTGTAAAAGCAAGCATAGTTATTTCTCCCCTTTCCCCCTTTTCCCTCTGGCCACCCATGGTCCAAAATGTCCACCAATCACATATATTCATTTTTGTCAGTTTAACATTTTATTGAGTTATAAAATATTGCAAAATACAAAAGTAAATAGAAAAGCAGTGGGGGGGATAAGGGAGGAAGAGAAGTGAGGAAGGATAATAAAAGGAAAAGAAATATTGACTTCCGACTTTCTCTGTTGTAGTAAAATAAGGCATTAACATCAAATCACAACTATTATATTACTCGGTAAAACCCAAAATCAAAGTTTTATCCTTTTCCACTTCAAACATAAAGTTCAGAAGATGTTTCCAAGTGGAAACAAAAGTACTTATGGATATCTATTCCAGCCACAACTGGCCTTAAATGCAAGCTACTCAATGCAAGAAGCCTTGTAAATAAAATACCTGAATTTCTCCTCTTACTAAATATGGCTAAATTCGACATTATATTTGTCTGTGAAATATGGCTCAACGTATCTCTCCCTGACTCCATCACCACAATAAGAGACTATCATGTTTACCAATCAGATCATGAAATCTGTAGAGGAGGTGGTGTTGCTATCTTCTATAAAAAGTCCCTACATCTAAAAAACATCCAAGTTACCCAGGAGCTTGCTATTCCTGAGACCATCGTCTGTGAAGTGTCCTTAAATATCACATTTCGGTTCTTACTTTGTTACAGAGCCCCTGATTATGACATCGAACATGCAAACAAGTTAAATACACTACTAACATGGGCAGTATCCTGCCCACACGCTTTTATCTTTCTTGGTGACTTCAATCTACCACATATTAACTGGACCCTTAACAAATGTACAACTGAACCTACACATGCAACCTTCTACAATGCAGTAACAAATGGGACTAGAACAACTAGTAACCAACAACACTAGACTTAACAACTGCCTCGATCTCATCTTCTGCAATAGTTTGAATTCAATTTACGGAATACAAATTAAAGAACCCTTTTCCAACAGTGACCACAACATGATTGACTTTTATCTCAACATACGACCACACAAAAATCACTACAATGATGGAATCCCTGATTATAACTTCAAAAAGGGCAACTATGATCTTATAAACAATGATCTCTCATCCCTTGATTGGCAATTTCTATTCTCTGGATGCAATACTGTAGAAGCCCATTTTTTTTTACTTGAAGTCAAAAGAGTCATCAAACTATATGTACTATTAACAACTCCCAAAATCAGAAAAAACAAATTACCCAAAACAATAAGGAAGCTTCAGTCCAAAAAGAAATCACTTTGGCAGAAAAACAAATCTGGTCACGTTGCCAACTTCAAAAGCCAATACAAAAATTTATGCCACCAGATAAAAACTGAATGCATCAATTATCACATTAAACAAGAAGAAAACCTTCTACACACCAATTCCAACCGCACTTTCTACAATTTTATAAACAACAAACTAAAAGGCTGAAGATCCATCCCACCCTTGAAAAGACCAAATGGTAAAGACTGCAATGATGACACCATCAAAGCCAACTTCTTTAACACATTCTTTGGCTCAGTATTTGTAAACAGCAATGGATCATGCCCAGTATTTCCTAGTCGAACCACAGACAAGTACAATGATCTAATACATATCGATTTTATAGAAGACATTGTTGAAAAAGCACTGCACAATCTAAAACCATCTCTATCTATTGGACCGGATGGAATATGTGCCTACTTCTTAAAAAAGCTACCCACTGCCATAGCCGAACCTCTAAGCATAATCTTTGAAAAATCTTTCAGGACCAGCTCCTTGCCTAACCTATGGTCACAAGCCATGGCCATCCCCATCTTCAAAAAGGTAGACCCCAGCCTAGTTGAAAATTACAGACCAATCTCTTTATGCTGCATCACCTGTAAAGTCATGGAATCAATTATTAACCAATCCATTATCCACCACTTAGAAACAAACAACCTACTCTCTAATAAACAATTTGGTTTTAGGAAAAAATATCATGTAATCTGCAACTCTTACACTGCAAAAACATATGGACTACACAACTTGATCAGGGCAAAGCAATAGACGCAATCTACATAGACTTCTGTAAAGCCTTTGATTTAGTGGTACACAGCAAACTACTCCTAAAACTTAAATCTTATTTATGTATTATTTATTTTATTTAATTTAATTTATATACCGTCTCCTCTCCCAAATTGGGACTCGGGGCAGTGTACAGCCCAAATAAAACACTACTATTACAAATAGAAAATTTAAAATAGATTTAAAAAGATTAAACTAATGGCTGAAGTTATTATTATTATTATTATTTATTTGATTTATATACCGCCCCCTCTCCCCGAAGGGATTATAGGATTATAAAAGCAGGGTAAAAAGTTAAAAAATTAAAAACCATTCTAATGATATTAGGCCAGACTGGCCTGTTGAAAAAGGTGGGTCTTCAATGCGCGCTGGAAGGTTCGAAGGTCAGGGATGGCCCGCATCTCTGGGGGTAATTGGATGGGTTGGACTCTGGGCAACTCTGGACGGGGGGGCAGGGGCGGAGTTTGGTGAGGTTATTTGGGGGGAGTTTGATCCTGTGACCCTCGAGGACATGGACAGGATGCTGGGTGGGATGAATGCCACATGTTTACTAGATCCGTGTCCCTCCTGGCTGATATTGGCCACTCGGGAGATGACACGAGCTTGGTTCCAGGGTATTATTAACACTTCCTTGAGTGAGGGGTTTTTACCTGCCACCTTGAAAGAGGCGGTAGTGAGATCCCTCCTCAAGAAACCATCTCTGGACCCAACTTTATTATCTAACTATCGTCCGGTCTCCAACCTTCGCTTTATGGAGAAGGCTGTTGAGAGTGTGGTGGCATGACAGCTCCCCCAGCACCTGGATGAAGCTGTCTATTTAGATCCAAGCCAATCAGGCTTCAGGCCCGGGTACAGCACGGAAACGGCGTTGGTCGCGTTGGTGGATGATCTCTGGAGGGCCCATGACAGGGGTTATTCCTCTGTCTTGGTCCTGTTAGATCTCTCGGCGGCTTTTGATACTGTCGACCACAATATCTTATTGCGGCAGCTGGAGGGGTTGGGAGTGGGAGGCACGGTGTTATGGTGGTTCGCCTCCTTCCTCTCCGACCATTCACAATTTGTGTTGGCAGGGGGGGTAGAGGTCGGCCCCAAGGCCCCTGATTGGTGGGATACCTCAGAGGTTGGGGTTCTCGCCCCTCCTGTTCAACATTTATGTGAAACCTCTGGGTGAGGCCATCTGTGGCTTTGGGATAGAATTTCATCAGTACGCTGATGATACTCAACTGTACATCTCTACCCCAGGCCACCCCGACGAAGCTGTGGAAGTGATGACCCGGTGCCTGGAGGCTGTGCGGGGTTGGATGGGGTGGAACAGGCTTCAGCTCAACCCGCCAAGACTGAGTGGCTGTGCTTTCCGCGCCCCGATACAGCCAGCTAACTCCATCGCTGACCGTGGGGGGTGGGAAATTCTTGCCCCCACGGAGAGGGCACGCAATCTGGGTGTCCTCCTGGATGTACGGCTGTCGTCAGGGGGGCTTTTTGTCAGGTCTGTAGGATCTACCAGTTGCGGCACTTGCTGGATTGGGATGCGCTTTGCACGGTCACATCCGCCCTCGTCATCTCCCGCCTAGACTATTGCAATGCTCTCTACATGGGGCTCCCCTTGAAGAGCACCCGGAGGTTCCAGTTGGTGCAAAATGCAGCCGCGCGGATGGTTTGGGGGGCTCCTCGTAGCTCCCATGTTACACCATTTTTGCGTGAGCTGCATTGGCTCCCGGTGGTCTTCTGGGTGCGATTCAAGGTTTTAGTGACCATCTTTAAAGCACTCCATGGCTTGGGACCTGGGTACTTATGGGACCGCCACCATCGGTCTCCCATTGACCAGTGTGCTCCCATTGGGTGGGCCTCCTCGGGGTGCCGCCAGCTGGATAGCTGGCGACCCCAAGGGTCCGGGCCTTCTCTCTGGGAGCACCTTCCCTCTGGAACGAATTACCCCTGGAGATTAGGACCATCCCTGACCTTTTGACCTTCTGGCATGCTTTGAAAACCCACTTATTTCACCAAGCCGGTCTGGCCTAGAGTTCTGTGCAGGGTTTTTAATTAGTTTTAATCGGTTTTTAATTTTATAACTTTTAACCTTGATTGTTTTTATCTATCAGTTATTTATCAGCCACCTAATTTAATCTTTTTAAATTGCTTTTAAATATTGTATTGTATTTTCTATTCTATTTTATTCAGCTGTACACTGCCCCGAGTCCCTTCGGGAGAGGGGGCGGTATAAAAGACTAAATAAATAAATAAATAATTCATTCCAGAGGGAGGGTGCTCCCGCAGAGAAGGCCCGTGCCCTCGGAGCTGCCAGCCGGCATCACCCAGCTGATGGCACCCCGAGGAGGCCCACCCTGTGAGAGCACACTGGCCGGCAGGAGGCCGATGGTGGCAGCAGGCGATCCTGTAAGTACCTGGGTCCCAAGCCTTACGGTATCTCTGGACACCTGCATAACTGTATAGAAGCATTCCTGTCAAACAGACAACAAATGGTCAAAATTGGGAGCATCCTATCAAATTTTGTAGCTGTCAATGGTGATGTCCCCCAAGTCAATGTTCTAGGACCAACTCTCTTCATACTCTACATAAAGGACCTCTGTGATCATATCAAGAGCAACTGCATTCTCTTTGCTGATGATATAAAGCTATTCAACACCACAGACAATACTGCTACCCTTCAAAAAGACCTTGACTATGAATCAGAATGGTCAAACAAATGGCAACTTCAAATCTCAACAAATAAATGGTCTGTCCTACATATTGGCAGAAAAAAATCAGAAATTAAAATACAGGCTGAATAGTCAAGACCTTGTTGACGATCCAAACCCTGTCAAGGATCTTGGAGTACTCATCTCAAATGACCTAAGTGCTAGAGCCCACTGTAACTACATAGCCAAAAACGCGTTAAGAGTTGTTAACCTAATCTTACGTAGCTTTTTCTCTGGTAATATGACACTAATAACTAGAGCATACAAAACATTTGCTAGACCAATATTCGAATACAGCTCATCAGTCTGGAACTCACATTATGTATCTGATATTAGCACAGTTGAGAAAGTACAGAAATATTTCACAAGAAGAGTTCTCCACTCCTCTGCTCATTGTAGAATATCTTATGCCACCAGATTTGAAATTTTAGACCTAGAAAACCTAGAACTACGCCGCCTTTGGTCCAATCTAAGTATAGTATATAAAATCATACATTGCAATGTCCTACCTGTCAATGAATACTTCAGCTTCAATCATAACAACACTAGAGCAAACAATAGATATAAACTCAAGGTTAATTGCACCAAACTTGATTTCAGGAAATACGACTTCAGAAACAGAGTGGTCAATGTCTGGAATACTCTACCTGACCCTGTGGTTTCTTTCCCAAACCCCAAAAATTTTAACCTTAGACTGTCTACTATTGACCTCACCCCTTTCCTAAGAGGGCTGAAGGGGGCGTGCATAAGCGCACCAATGTGCCTACCATGCCTGTCCTAATGTTTCATAGATAGATAGATAGATAGATAGATAGATAGATAGATAGATAGATAGATAGATAGATAGATAGATAGATAATTTTTTTCTTATATGTATCCATGTATTCATAACTATGTTTTTACTTATACCTATTATCTTGTAAGCAATTGACAAATAAAAATAAATAAATAATAAATGTAGTCAATTTTGCCATTTCAGTCAATTCCATCAGCTTCTGCAACCATTTGTCAATGTTAAAAATTGAAGTGTCCTTCCATTTTGTGCATAAGTCTTGCTGCTGTCAACGTATATAATAACAAAGTTCCAATTTTTTTGTCTCCAGTTCTTTTCCCATTAGGCCCAAAAGGAAAAGTTCTGATTTCATTTTTATCTCTATTTTCAAAATTTTGTGTATTAAAATATGCATCAATCACAGACATTCATTTTGTTACACCAGGGCATCTGCTCAGTGTGTCCATGAGATACCAGCGATGCCCTACAGTGCAAATGAATGTTTGAATACCATTCTCCCTCCCTTGCATTCACACCAATCCCCCTTCCTGTTTTTATCAAGCTGTGAGTGAAGAAGAAATGTAGGTAAAAGTGCGAATCAGTCTTGAGAGTCTGGACTGGACATTAACATTTAGAACCACCATTAGTCCATGTATTTGCCATACGCTAAATAAAATAAATAAATAGTCTTGACACCTAGACTCTGCTGCCCTAAGTTGTTCCACAGCTATGTCAGGTGGATCCATGGTCCAAAAAGGAAGTCCCATGATTATGGAAGACTGCACACACTCTTGATTTTTGAAGAGGTAATATAGGGGAGAGGGTTTCCTTCTCCACGTAAAACTATGCTGCATTCGGTCCGATCTAAGTATAGTATATAAAATCATACTTTGCAATATCCTACCTGTCAATGAATACTTCAGCTTCAACCATAACTTACTTCAGCTTCAACCATAACAACATAAGAGCAAACAATAGATACAAACTCAAGGTTAATTGCACCAAACTTGATTGCAGGAAATACGACTTCAGCAACAGAGTGGTCAATGTCTGGAATATTCTACCTGACTCTGTGGTTTCTTCCCCAAACCCCAAAAACTTTAACCTTAGACTGTCTACTATTGACCTCATCCCTTTCCTAAGAGGTCTGTAGGGGGCGTGCATAAGCGCACCAATGTGCCTACTGTCCCTGTCCTATTGTTTCTTTAATTTTTTAATTTTTCTTATATGTATCCATGTATTCATAACTATGTTTTTACTTATACCTATTATCTTGTAAGCAATTGACAAAAATAAATAAATAAATAAATAAAGTATTACCTGTTCTAGATAGAAACATTTTTCTATCTAGAACATTTTTCTATCCAGCATGTTTTGCTGCCTTTGATAAAAGGAAGCTTGTCTTGAGAATTATTTCAAAGGAACAAACAAAAGAACAAGAGAAATCCTTGGGGGTAAAGCATGAGGTACCTCCATTTATGTATAGTTCAACCAAGGTGCGTGTACGCGCATGTTTGTGTGTGTGAATATCCTACCTTTCATCGTGTAATCTCTCCTCCAAAAAAATTCCAATTTTCCCTGTTTCCCATGCTTCAATTAAATCTGAAGGGAAGGAAAAGGAGAAAGGAATAAAACAAAGAAATAAGAAAAAGGAATAGGAAAATTGATCCCATTGGATTTTTTTTTCTATAGCGCGACTACAGCGTTTACCCATTTGCTTTCTGCTAGAGGAAATTGGAGAGATTATCCACCTATTTTCTCTTCTGACAGTTTAGTGGAGAATTTGCTTCCAAAGGCCTTTTGTATTTTGCTCCAGTTGAATCCTAGTGGGTGTTTTTTGGGCAACCCCAAATAATAATAGTACTATTGTGTCAATTCAGAAGGTAAACCTCCGTCATACATGATATCAAGCCAGAATGGAGTTTGGCAGGATATATATAAAGCCATTGTTGTTTCTAATCCATGTTTATGGCTGAGTACGCTTTATGAATCCAATTACTTTTTCAACAAACCAGGATCAGGCAAACCAGGTCCCTAAGAGGTATCTGAAGGTATGGAAATGATCTGTCTTCTGAGATCTGAGCTACAAAGTCACTAAGTTCAGAGTGTACTATCTATATATTTATGTTTTCAAACAGGACCAAAATAATATTTTTCAGTTCCAAAAGGCTGATTTCAATAACTGGAGGTAAATCTTGATAGATGAAGCTGTTTATTTATTTTTGAGGTTAGTTTTGATTTGAGGTTATTTTTGAGGTTGTTTATGTAAAAGGGAATGAAGGAGAAAACGTTTTTTCTTCAATCAAAGAATTACGCTGTTTATCCACCTGTATACTTCAATACTAGTTCCTATAGCTCAAATTGGCACTGGGGGTGGGCGAATCTACAGTAGGAAATGCACATTTTTTCCCTTTCAGTTGAGACTATTAATCTTTTGTTTTTGCTAAAACATCAGAATCATTGCATTGCCCAAATTTTCAAATTATTCCTTGTCACCAAATTTAAGGAACAGGCACTTTTATACCTTGGAATCCTTGAAATAATATTTTATAGACACATTCTTATATGCTGCAGCATCCTTTTAGCTGCAATGCAACTTACTATAAGAAAGTTGCTTGATCAAAAGTGAGCTGACACAGTAGACTACAGCTTGTTCCCATTTTTGTTATGTTTATCCATCTGAAAGGTTTTAACAGCCTTTATCTCTGTCTCTATTTTAGCTCCTGTCATTCCACACATTATTTATTCCTGTAAGTCAGGGGTCCCCAATCCCCGGTACATCAGCTGGCACCAGACTGCGGCCTGCCAACAACTGAGCCATGTGAACAAGAAAAGCCCCATCCGCGGGATGCAGGCACCATGCAAAACCATGCCTCCTCCAGTCCGTGGAAAAACCTTTTGTAGCATTCCAAATAATGCACCCATATAAAACAGAACTCTGAGGCAGGCAAGTTCCTCAAGGAACAATTTATTGGATACATCATGTTGGCACAACTGGTGAAAGCTGACTCTGAAAGAACCTGTGGCTTTCACCTAATTAAAAAATAAAAGTTTCCCTTTTCCCCCAAGTCACTGGTCACGCTGTCCAGTATCATAAATTATCAGAGGGGCGAACCTCTCTGAGAGTGAAAATTCACTAAAGATGGTCACCCTAGTGGAGTCGCTGCTTATGGCAGTGTCATTAATCACACGTCACCCAAGATCCGGACTCAACCTTTCCTGGTTCCACGCATGTAAACATCATAACATTTGAGTGAGCCTGTGATGGTTAGGAGACCATTGTCCATGCAGTCCCTGTGGCTCAAGCCCAAAGTCCATAGTCCAGCGCCAAATGGTTCGTAAAGCAGTCCCCGGTTAGAAATGGTGACAGGGAGGTGGTCCACCAAGACAGAAGGGAAGCAGTGGCCCAACGGTGAATATCGGTGATGTGGTCAGGCTGTCTGTATTTGGAGACCTTGATGTCCCAGGTCTCCCGCATTCGGTAACCAGACACTATAGAGACATCCATGACCCAGAGCCAGTTCATTGCCTCCACAAGTAAATCTGGTTTAATGAATGAAGTGCCAGATGTTATGATGGGCTCGACACTCAGACTGAGGCCATCGCAGGAATTCAAGGTTCTGACTGGTTGCTTGGTTGCTTCACTCCTGCTCTGGCCAGCCACGTGTCAGAATGTCCTTGGTTCCCACAGGAAAACTAGCTATTTTCCCCCTCCTTTCTTCTGCTTTGGGGAAACCCTGAAGCCTCCAAGATGGCCTCAGACAGGTTCACTTCAGGGTTGACACCTTTCTCCATGGAACTGAAGTTGGTACCCAAAAGGTTGGGGGACACTGGTGTTAAGTGATACAAATTGTGGTAAAAAAGTCTTCATTAGCACATTTTCAGGCCAGAGAAGGAGCAGATATTGAGTCATAAAAATACAGTTCTAAAGATTCCCTAAAGCTATAGATGTAACTTGAAATGGAGAAAGCTTTTCAAAATGTGACATAATGAAACAGTTTATCATCCAGTTGATTTAAATGACAGAGTTGGCATTATTTATCAGTTGTGAAGGCATTGCCAATCCAAGTTTGGAAATACAGAATGAATTAGCTGGAAATTTGAGCTGACAGGTTGAAAGTTAATTAAGCTCTAGATCTGATAATGACAAAGGACTGGTTCACTTCTACTTTCTTGCTTTGGTGTTTGACAAAAGGGAAGAGTTTGGTTCTTCTTCAGTAAATCTAATTCTGTGTACAAGGAAGATTAAGGTAGAGAAGGACTAATAGAAAACTCAGAACACAGAAATGGATAACTAGTCAACCCCCAAAGCAAAACAATTTGCTCCCCAACATTATTCATTGAGATAAAAGCTAGAGCAGATTATAGAGAAGCAATCCATCTGGACCAAACCAAGTCCAGATTCACAGCTAAGAATGACTGTGTAGCAAATTACATAACAGTCACTGAAAGGCTGAGGTGACACAGAAAGAAAAGTTGTCAAGGGTGGGAAACAAAAATTGCAAGGCAGCTCATTTTGAAAGACTTCATCATTCCTGCATATTCCAATCAGATTTTTGCAAAGTTGACCAACTGAATAAAAGTAAGCATTTATGTATGCTTAAGCAAGCTACATCTAATAAAGCTTTTGTAGATGAATAGACCCTTTCAGTTCTATGTATTACCTAAAGCAGCTTTGCATTTTCTTTCCATCCTCTGGTCTGAAAAATTCAAAAGGACAAAGGAATAAGTTCTTTACAACACCCACAGAATGATCGCCGTATCTCTGGTAATAGAAGAAGCTTGAAATAGCAGTTGCTTATTAAATCCATAGATCTTTCTGAAAGAGATTCACTGATACATTGGAGAGTGTTTGTTCCTACGGAGTAGTTTATTAGCAGGAGGGCTAGTTTGAAAAAAGTTAAGGCAAGGGTCTATATTCAAGATTCTTTATTACCTTTAAAAAAAGATAGCTAGACAAGCATATTTAGAGGACATTAAAAGTGTGTTCCTGTTGAAATGAATGGGATTTATTGCTCCTTGCACTTACTTTTCCGAAGTCATGCTGTAGAGATGCAGGTACACAACTTAGTTATTATTGTGGATTGATTTAGAAGTTCCACAGTTGTGTCCTGTCCCATCCATACTTTGAAAGAATTGAAAAAGGCAAGAACATTCTGGAGAATGGATACTAAAATGTCATAAATTCAGAAGAACAGCAAAGGTTGATTCAAGAGTTGATTCTGATTTGAATTTCAGAAAGAAAGTTGCTAATAGAGAGCAATTCTTGCTCTTAAGTGCTCTGAAAAATTGAGAATCACCTTTAAGCAGTAAACAAGAGAATGTTTTACTCTTAACAACTCTTAGTGGGTTCCTTGCGTAGCTCCAAAATTTTGCTTCTCTGAAAGTGAAAAAGACCAAAGATGAAGAATGATAAATTTCTGGTGCAGATGTGAATGTATCTGATATGTGGACGCTTAATTTTTTGGGGGGAGGGGGTTCAATTTTTTAAATTGATTTTAAATTTGGCTTTAGCTTTTATCCTGAGTTCTTTTAGCAGATAGGCAGCTATGAATAAATGAATGAATGAATGAATGAATGAATGAATGAATGAATGAATGAATGAACGAAGCACCATAGATTGTGATATCCTTAGTCCAAGTATTTCATTCTCATTTTTCTCATGTCTAGAAAGAGGAACAAAATGGGCAGACTTTCTTACAGCACTAAAATGATTTATCATTTATGCTTGATATTTAGTTTAATATATACAAGCCAATTCTATAGAGATCAGCCAAATATTTCCGCTTAGATTTTTGATGCAATACATGATTGCAAGCTACTTTTTGCTGCTTCACACATCTTTTGATGAACAATCAAGCATGAACCAACAATCTCATATTTTAAATTTATTCATGAAAATCATTATGAGCAAGGAATACTCCAGGGCCATTTTATATGGAGAACATTTCTTTTTTTTAAATAACGTTTATTGAAAGTTAAAAAAAAAGAATATTTAAAAAAGAGAAATGTGTTCTCACATTTTTGCAATGTTTTCATAGCAGTGTACATTTCTATTAGTATCAATTAAAGTCATTTGCTACAAGTAAATCTATAACTTGTTTCCTAAATCCTTACTTATATATGTTATTATTACAATTATAATACAATATTTATTTAAATATTACTTTACATATATACATAGCTATATATACATTTATCCTTATTTCCATTTTCCTTTGTTGTTTGTTAAATCAATTTCACTAGACATCTTTACTTCCTTTTTATACAACCATTTGTACCATATATTCCAAATTGTAAAAAACTTCCCCTATTCCTTGTTTTTTAATAACATGGTTAGTCTAACCATTTCTGCACATTATTGGATTTTATTAGTTATTACCAGGTCCATGGGTATCATTGTTGATTTCCAATTTTGGGCAAAGACTATCCTTGCCACTGTAATGATATGTGATATTCGATGCTGGTGTTTTTTGCTCCATGTCGGTTCTATCATTCCCAGTAAATAGGTCTCTGGGTTGAATTTAATCTTTAGTTTTGTCATCTCTTCTAACCATGCCTGTATCTTAGACAGTACTTTCAGGCTTTAGGACATGTCTACCACATTGGAAAATACATTCCCTGGCTGAAGTTACACTTTATATGGAGAGCATTTCATGTGATGCAACTATCAGGTCACAAGAAGCTTCCAAATTTCATCTCTTTATGTAGTAAGCACTCTCTATATCAAAATGATGCTGTCTCTTCTATTGTAGTTTATAAAAACTGGTTCCTGAGATTCTTATAATCCAATTTAATAACTCATATTTCAGGGTGATAATCAACAGATAGAATCAAACAATAAAAATGTATTCTTGTTTTGTTTTGTAGTGTGCAGAGAGCTTTCAATGATCTCTGTTCTGTGTAAAACCTTCTAAGAAGGACCTAGAGAAATTATTGTCAAAAACTTCTAAGAGCTAGTCGATAGAACTATATTGATGTAGGACTTCCCAGTAGTCTAATAATTTAAGGCGCTGTGCAATGTTCCATGATTAATTTATACAAATAATATTAACCTGGATGTAAAACCGAATCAGTGTTGATGAGCATAAAATCCTACTTGTTTAGATACATAAGCAATACAAAAAAACAAAAACACTCGTGTGCAGTTTGCTGGTGTTTGATGCAAATACATTCTGTCAATTGTGAAGGGCCTTCTTCTGAGAAGTGTGTGACATATTGTACGGTTACAAAAATACCTGTGTTGCTCAGATTACCTATACAAAAACTGACATTCCACTGGTAGATTTCTATTTTGATTTCTACTTATCGATGCTGATTTGAGTTCACATATTTAACTAGGCTGGAGATTACCACCCCTTTCAACAGCAGACCATATCCCATGATTTTTCATGAGGTTGCAGACAACAAATGCAATAAAAAGTTTGTGAGCCCCTCCCCCTCCAAGAATATTGTATAAAGTTTATCATGCAATTTGGCTATCTTCCAAGATTTGTGCTACTTTTGATTTTTTTTTTTCAGTAGACATAATTTAGGAGCATACCACTTACGCTAAGTCATTTTAAAATTATAGAGCTGGAACAAGAAAGGAAAGAGGAAAAAGGAAATAAATAATAAAAAGAGAAGACTAGAAAGACCAAATAAAAAAACAGAAGTGTGTGTTACATTATTCAGTGTAAAAATGACACTGTAATTGTACAATTTAAAAATGTATTGTTAAACCTTGACAAGAGAGAATAATATTGATCACTTGTTTCATTACATTGATAGAAAAGCATGGCTAAGATGAAAATGAGTGCATATTGGCAATTGAAGGTTGGAAATTTTCTTTCTAATATTATAATCTTTTTTTGCTTCCTCCCATTATGGATCAATCCATAATTCTTCATATAATGATATTTTTCAAGTTTGGCGTATATAATTCAAAGTACATTCATACCTTTGAACCTTGTTGATTTTTGTAACACTATATTAACAAACTTATGAAAATTAATCCATATAATGGAATAACAATCCAGTATTACTGTATGTAAGTGTCCACTCATTTAATACTTCCAACACAATAAGGTTGACAGCTCATGTTTAACCCATTCACTGGGGTGTCCAGTAAAGGTGAAAAACAATCTTTTGCTGATTTAGTTTTATCATAAAATTGCCAAAATCATTTTTCCATTTTTTTAACATCCTGCTTAATATGGAATATCCCAACTCTTTAATGAAAATAACTAATATTTACTTCATTAATATTTGTAACTGTTTATATTTAAAATTCCATGTTCCACTATTAATAGTAATCTGGGTGTTCTATGAAAGTATCTGGAAATTAAGAATGTTTTGTTGAACATATTGTCATTTCAAAATTTTGGGTAATCCAGTTTGCAGTTAAACTGAGGGATGAAGAATAGGATATGTACCTTAAGCAAAGAAGTAATGTTCAGGATTGCTTTGAAAACTCAACTCAGCTTTCTAATAAACCGAATGCTTGTTTGCCTTGACTTCTTTATTTTTTTAGTCAAGATGAAGGAATTAGAGTGTGTACAACAGAAACCTGGTGGATCAGAGAAGATACGTGGAAATCAATGATCCTTAAATACAGACTTTACAGAAAAGATTAGGATGGAAACACTTGGAGCGCTGTTGCTTTTTATATCAAAGAATGAATAAGATCTGACAAACTAGAAAATCAAGGAAAATTGATTCTTTCATAAAATCATTGTGAGTACCCCTATCTGGCCACAATTATAATTTAGATCTAAGGGTATACTTTTTGCCATCTGATCAAAATGCTGAGAGTGGTCTTCAGATGGTAAAAGAAATTGGGGAGGCAAGAAAAATGTCATTCTAATAATGGGGAAATTAAATTACCCACATATAGAACTGGGTCCATTTGTATTCAAGCCATGGAAAAGAAATCCTGGTTCTAGATAAAAAAAAAAAATGACCGTGCCTTAGAGCAATGGGTCTTTGAATTAGTTAGAGGGAATATGGACCTACATTTAAGTGCATATGTGTTGATCATGGGCATGACAAAAATGTGGATCATTAAGCATGAGACAAAGTGACAGTGAAATTGATAGGAAATAATTCTATTATGTTTAATTTTACTGCAAAGAGGAATCTGCAGGGGTGGGATTCTACCAATTCTCACCTATTCGCTGTGGATCATTAAGCATGAGACAAAGTGACAGTGAAATTGATAGGAAATAATTCTATTATGTTTAATTTTACTGCAAAGAGGAATCTGCAGGGGTGGGATTCTACCAGTTCTCACCTATTCGCTAGAACTGGTTGTTAAAATTCTAAGCAGTTCGGAGAACCAGTTGTTAGAAGAAATTACTGGCCTAATCCTGTAAGGAAGGCAAGAAGGAAACATTCTGGTGTTGCTTACAGAAACTGCCTCTCCGTTAACCCTTATTACATTCTTGGCAGGACTAAACTTCCTGTCTCAGGAACATCTCTGGAGTTTTTTTCCCCTTCCTTTGCTGGTACTTTGCTTGTGTGGAGTGACCATTTAAAGTTACAATGGCACTGAAAAAAGTGACTTATGACCATTTTTCACACTTATGACTTTTGCAGCATTCCCACAGTCACGAGACGCCAGGCGAGGAGATATGTGCCTCAATGTGAGTGATGTTGAATTGGCCATGCCCAGCCTGTTACATGACTACCAAGCCACGCCTACCAACTAAGCCACATCCATAGAACCTGTTGTTAAAAAAATCGAATCCCACCCCTGGGAAACTGTCATCAGTAAGTCTTACACATTGCATTTGGCGGCTTAATGGGAAAACTTCTTAAAAGCAAGGGGGCTAGTGAAGAAAAAACTAAAGGGAGGTTAAGAAGGCAATACCTGTCTAAAAAATCCTGAAAATTATTGAAACCTAACAGAATGGTGATCTGAATAGTATATTCAATAGTATATTTTATTTGGGCTGGCCAAGAGGACCTACTGGGGATCCCATCAGTCAAAGAACTCTGATTGTTGGGATCCAGAAGAAGTATCTTCTCTGTCACAGCACCTGCCCTTGGGAACATCTTGCCCTCCTGGGTAAGATCTGTCCCCAACTTTCTGTTTTTTCCTAAGAGCCTAAATTGCTTTAAAGCTCTGTAAATTAGCCTGGGAACCCAATGGGGAGTTCTATTCTGGAGGTGGATGTTAGACTGACAGCTCACCCGCTCTCTGCTCCCCATGTACCCATCTGTTTTACTGGTCATATGAATGCATTTTCTTTTTCCTTGTTTTTCCTTGTTCTATTATTTTACCTTTGCTTTGTTTAAACTTACTTTCTTTTCTTTTTTCTGATTGTGAGCCACCTCACTTGGTGAGATAGGTGGCAAATAAAGTTAATAATAATATGTGCGTTCAAGCAATGTTAACTCCTAGTGGAGTTAACAAATCCCTGCAGTTTTCTTGGCAAGATTTCAAGTGGTTTGTCTTTGCCTCCTTCCTAGGGGCTGAGAGAGATGTGCTCATTCCAAGGTCATCTAGCTAGCTTTGAACCCAAATCAGGACTAGAGTGTTCTGACCCAGGCTTCCTAAATTGTAATTACGCACACACTTAAAAACAAGACTTATTTTATTGCAATGCTGGGAATTTTTTTCATTCCCAGCCAGAATTAATCTCAAACAGTCCCCCAAGATAATTACATACCTTTCAGTTCGGTGAAGTGCTGCCAAAAACAGTAGTGTCAAAGGAACTAGAAAAGAAACCAACCAAAGTATAAAAAAACAACAACCAAAGTACAAAGAGCTTCCAGAATGACTCTGAACCAATTGAACTACTTTGCTTCCTGCAAATGTATCGTCATCTTGTCCTGACCTTTATACCTTATGGGAGGGACAATCACCTCCCAGCCTTACTCCTGACTCACCCCTTTTGTTTCAGCTGCTCTCCCCTTCTAGCAGCTCTGTGCACATGCGCACTGGGAACAGGCTCCCTTTGTTCCTCTGCCTCGCTGCTACCAGACTCCGAAGGCTCCAGAGGCAGCACCCCACTCCCAGATGGTCCTGACCCAATCTCTGCATCGGATACAGGACCCTCATCTAAGTCCTCTCTAGACTCCCTGACTTGTCCCCATTCTTTCCCACTGTCCGATTCCGCTGCCGTCTGCACCAGCTGCCAGTGAACCACAACACAGTGCTTGCAATCTCCTGGTTTCTTGCTTTCACAATAACACCACACTGGCTCTTGGTTGAACAGCAGTTGAACCAAAATGAATGAAAATGAACTATAAGGGGTGTAACGTGAATCTAAAAGTAAAGTGAGGTAACAAAAGAAGATATTTCAAGACCTCTTGAGAGATGACCCCAAAACTAATCACAAGCACCATGAGGCATCTACCTGGAATTTCATAACCCAAGGGTGAAACTTCTGACAACTTAGCAAACATAAGAGGTACAACCTTTAAATGAGGCTAGGCACGTGTTCGATTTTATAACCTGATAAAATAAATGAAGCATCTTATGGGATCAAGGCATAGCACCCGAAAGTCTTAGAAAAGTGCCAGGTTATATTCTATAAAAAGATTATTTTTACCGATTGGGGCCTTACTAATCTCTGACTTCAATAACAAGATGCGTTTCCTAAAAATGTACCAATAAAACTTGCAATCGGACTATTCCAGTAATATAGAAGCTGCCTTTTCCTGCTAGAGATTATTGGTCTCGGAGAATGGAAATAGATGAAAAGGGAGGGAAATGTTTGAAATTCTTTCCTAGAAAATTTGGTACTAAACATTCTACCTTCAAAATGTTCCACTGTTTGAAAAATATTCATTCGATACTTGCAATTTGTAATAGAATTAGATGTAAGGGTTAGTTATGGGGGGGAAAGGGGGAGAGGGAAAAAAAGAGCTATATGATAAATATGTCTTTTTAATGTTTTAATGCTCTCTTTTTTTTTTTTTGAGACAAGAGATTTCTTCAGGGGCTCTTGCTTCTGTTCTCCATTAAACAAAAGAGACAGAAAATCTCTATACTATTCTTGCCAGACATAATACGTCTACTAAGATATTGATTAAAGTTTCACCAAATATTTGATATTTATGTTTAATTTTATTGTTACATATTTAACACTTGATACCTAACCATATTTGACAGCTGACATTATATAAGAATCCTTCACTGACCAAGAATGCTATTTTAGCATTTAATTTTGATATATGTATGTCCCTATATGATGCTTGTTACCTTCAGATCAACCCAGCTATTATGTCTAACATATTCAAATTTCATTAGGATTTATAGTTCAGAAATATCTCATCCCACAGAGAAAGAGAGAAACAGTATTCTGGAATCAGTGGCTATGAAAAGGTCCATGGACTTTCCAAAATATATATTCAAAATTGTTTCCTGAGACTAATTCTGATTTCGTGTCAGAAATGCCTTTAACTACCTATCCCAAATATGCTTTTTCAAAAGGCAACTGGACTTTGTTCTTTTCTTGAAGACTTTTCCTTCTCGTCCAAGAAGCTTCTTCAGAATCTTAATTTTCAGTTAGAACTGAAGAAGCTTCTTGGGTGAGAAACGAAACGTCTTCAAGGAAAAACAAAAGAAGTCCAGCTGTCTTTTGAACAACCACCTTTGGGACAACCATGACCTGGATGCCTGAGAATCTCCATAGACTTTTAACCATCTACTTCTCCTTGGGGTAGAAGAGAAGGATATCCCACTTGATTTAATTGATGGGATTCTGTTTCATTCAAAATCCAGGTTAAAATAGATTGTTTCCATAGGGAGAGGAAGTTTCTGGAGCATATCTAACACTCCTTGCATGTTGTTGAATTCAAGAATTAATTCAGAAGCAGCCTGAGGAATATAGGGCTCAGCATGCAGATGTCTTTAAATGCATTAAGTCAGAGGTTCCCAACCCCCAGTCCGGGGAGTGGCAGTAGTCTGTGGCTTACCAGAAACTGGGCCATGCAAACAAGCAAAACCCCATCCAGGGGGTGCAGGCAGCGCATGAAACCAGACCCCTTCCAGTATGCAGAAAAACCTCTCTCCATGGAACTGGTCCCTGGTATCCAAAAGGTTGGGTTACCTTGAATTTGTATGGATGGTGAAGGCTGAAAAACTATAACTCAGCCTAGTTCATGGATGAGTTTAGAGTTGAAAAGGGGCCAGCACATGGTTGATATATCCCAGCAGGTACAGTATATTGATATTTGATGATCTGCAAATGCCATGGTTCCGAGCAATGATCCCGATCTATTCAAGACTCTGAGGCCTTGGCTTCCTCAAAAATCCAGTTTATTGGGTACATCATATCAGCACCATCAAAGGTGAAACCAACACTGAATAATTCCCATGTTTTTGGTATAATTAAAGAACAGATAGTGTCCACCCCCCTCGTGTCACTGGTCATGTTAGCCAACCAAGCAGATGATGAACGTCTCAGCACTCCCTCCTGCCATTGCTAGGCCACATTGGTTCTCAGGAGCCTTATTGTTGTTATGTCTGGCACATTGGAGGAAAACATTCTACATTTCATAAGTCCCACTCCATCTCACCCCCCCTCCGCAAGTATGGCGACTAAGAAACAAAGCAAGAAAAATATGACTTCAGCTAAAGTCATTTTGAGAATTGACAGCAATATTATCCTTTATACTACAGGATGAGCCACAGACTGGGACTTTCACCAGGAGATTATTTAAGTCTTCCTTGCTTCCAACCATCAAAATATGTCTGAGGTTTGTCAATGAGGTGGTGACTAAAGTGTGAATAACATATCCGAGTTGTTAGTCCCTGCCAGCTTAATTACAATTTACACGCCTTCTAGTCCAGAATTTCTCTTTATTTATTTGGAATATAAGGTAAATAAAGGTAAAGATAACAGCATAAAACCATCATTTTGTTTAATGCTTTCCCCAATTTGGAAACATTTATGTGATCCATAGTCCAATGTAACCATTGCTTCTTGATTATCATATATATTCTTCAGTTAGCAAATGAAGTGGCCAGGGACTCCTGGATTGTTAAGGGCTTTTTCCAAGTTGTGCTGGTCTGTAAATCAATACCTTCATCATTAGAGCAAAAAATAGATACCCTTTTGGAACATGTCCTTTAACAGTTTAACAGTGTTATTAAATTTGCTTGGGACACAGTTCTATTACCTACCACAACAAAATGTGATTTTATTCATTTCTTGGCTGAAATCGGTAGCAAACATTAATGCTGTGATTTTGGAAAATCTAAAAAAAAGGGGGTGGGTGGGAACGAAAGATGTACCACTCCATTAGTCAGATGAAGGATGATGCTATAGGCTTCAAATACTAAGGAAAGAGTTCCCATATTACAATACTGTATGTTTTCTGTTGAGACACATCATTGACATATCTGTAGTTCACATTGTCAGAATGGATAAGAAAACCTTCCAGGTATCTACACTGGAGCATTTCCAGCCCTTTCTGAGGATGTTTGGGACCTCTAAACAACCACATGTCAATCAACTACTCCAGCCACTGGCCTACAATCATTGTGAAACAATCAGTAACTCAAAGAGTTAAAACTATCAGAGAAATAGTTAAAATATCTACAGGAAAAGGAAAGTTATTAACATTGCGCATCTGCTAAACAAATACAATCTTAAATTTTAAAAAATTTAAATATCCCCATACCTCAAATGGTTCCAGAAAATGTTTAGCAGTCCTCTTCTCTTATATCTTCCAGTCTCCTTCTCATTCCCTGGAAAGTCAGTTAGGTATTATGATTAAGGCACCAGTCTAGAAACCAAGAGATTCTGTGTTCTATTCCCACCTTAGGCACAAAACCAGCTGGGTGATCTTGGTCCAGGCAGCTCTCCCACAGCCCTAGGAAGGAGGCAATAATGCACCACTTCTGAAATTTTATCAAGAAAACTGAAGGGACTTATCCAAACAGTTGCCAGGAATCAACACTGACTCAATAGCGTGCACACACACCACACAAAGATTTATGTCATCAGACAATGGCACACCACTGCAAATAGAAAAGTCATTTTTTTAAAAAAATAATCATCTTATGAGAAACTCTGGGTGACTCCCAGTCGAAAAAGTTGAAGTTGTAACAAAGTTCATATTCTCAAGTTCAAAACTTCAAAGGGTGGTAATAATAAAATAAAAAGATCTCTGCGGCTTAGAAAGAAGACCATGATTCATTTAGACAAAATGTTAAAATGTAGATACATTACAGAGAGAACAAAAGTACTCAAGGCAAAAGTTTTTCTAATTGTAATATGTGGCTGTGAAAACTAGATCAATCAGAATGGCTGAATAGAGAAAAATTGATGCCTTTGAATTGCATTGAGAATATCTTGGACCACCAGAAGAATAAATCATTGAGCATCAATGAAGGAAAATTAGAAGTACTAAGAATGAAGCTAAAGCTTTAACATTTTTGACACATAATGCACGAGTCTGAAAAAGATCCTGATGCTTAAACAAAATCAAAGGCAATTAAAAAAGACACTGACAGAAGGAAGAGAGCTAGATAATATTACTGATGGCACAAATAGGAATCAAAAGACTTGCTGACTGACAATCAGACCAAAAATGTCCATCAGGTCATAAAGAGTTAGAAGCAGCTCAACAGCAAAACCACAAATAGATGGGGTAAGAGCTTAGCATTTGATCTCCCTTGGTGCTACAATTATTGCTTTTCTTCTTGCCACTTTCACGGCTAAAAAGGAAAGCATTCTTCCTTTTAAAAAAATGCAAAAATGTTGTTTTCCTTTGCCCTAGAGATAAGAAGGGAGAGTTAAGCTTTTCCTTCTGCCAAAGAGGGGAGAGAGAGTGGAGGTTTAATAGAAGATGCTAGACTTTCAGCTTTGGCATTCCTTTGCTTAAACTATAAGTCTTATAATTATAAGCCAAGCTCCTCTGGATTCTACAACCCAGCCTCATCTGTTGCAACAGGACACTATAACAAAGAGAATTTATATTGTCCTGTTCATCCATTAGAGTGATGATAGAGGAAAGAACTTTTCTACCAAGTACCTAGCAAGTGCCTAGAAAGGGCCTTTTCTAGCAAATACAAGCAATAACATGTATTTGTTGAGTGACATGTATTTGTTGAGTCCTTTTGAAGATGGATTGGGACAACTTGCCACTGTGGCCAACTCACCATGGCCAACTTGCTGTGGGACAATTTAACAATTCTATTTAATGATTTAAAAGAAATAAAACATATTTTAATTTTTGCAATCCACATTTCATACTGTCCCTCCTTTTGCATCCTTTCTTTAACGATTCTGTTCCACTATTTCTTTGATATTATAGTATATCTCTGATATTATAGTATAACTCTTGTCTTACAGCAAGTTGTCTTGCAGCAAGTTGGCCCTGGCATGTTGGCCATGGTGAATTGGCTGTGGCAAATTGTCATAGACCCTTCTGAAGTTATGCCCATTTCCAAAAGCTTACCATTTTGTAGTCAAAATAGAGACTTTTCTCCTGTGTATCTTTCTGGCTAAGGAATACATCTCCCAAACAGATTTGCTTGGCCTCTATATTCCCAGCAGTTTGGAAAATGACAAAAAAAATATTCCTGTTATTAAACTTCTAAAGCTTAATTATTTGAATGGTACTTGTCTGAATTTGATTTTTTGTTTTTTAAAAAATTTATGAATTATTTTTAATTTAATTTTGATTGTAGCGACTTTATGGTTCTGTGTTGTGTTTTGTATTTTTAGAATTGTCATAAGTTTTCACAAAGTAAAATATGGATATCAATTGAGTAATGAATAAATACAGGCTACAAATATTCTACTGCAGTTGGTTGGCAGCCCTAGCTTGGAATTAGCCTTGAATCAAATGGACTATTTGTTTAAAAGAGTACATCGTAGCTTTCAGGATGCACAAATACATTTAAATTCAGCTCTAAAAATCATGAAAGTTTGCAGAAGAAGCCATGCCATTTGTGTATATCCAGATTGAAAGTGATATTGGTTTAGTCCTCTTCCTTTTGCCATTGATTTGAAAAGCAGTGGCCTTCTAGAAAATGTGGTTTTGCACTGTAAGACCTGTCAGACTTTTGTTACTTCTGGTGTTAACAAGAACCTCCAGAAATTCTTACACATTTAACATTTCCCACCAGGGTTCTGGTGGTATGTAATACTTTTATAGCAAGTAATCACTAGAAAATGTCAGTAGAAGCTTTTAGACGAATAACCTGCTGGTTTTTGAATATCTTTATTAAAGAACACTGATTGAAATATTAGCTGCTCAGCAGGGGTTATCTATATTCTGGTGAAGAAGGGCTCTTATCTAAGTTCTTTAAATATTTAGACACACTGATATGTTTTCCCCTTTTGTTAAAGAAGAGTTCATTTTTGGTTAAAGATTCTTCTGCTTTTATTCGAAGTAAATCTTTGCTGAGAACAAATGAGAAACATTCTAAGCAATAGTTCCAGAATCGCAATAATTTCCAGAATTACAGGCAAAGAAGTTTCTTCAACTATTTGGTCTATTTTGAAAGGATGATATGACGAGTCACAGAAAAAGGCTATCAACAGAATCTTCAGTATTCATAAAATGGCTACCATGTAGGGTTTTGACTGCAGCCAACCATTTTTATTTTCAACAGATAATTGGTGGGCCTTGTATGGAGCCCATTCTTGGAATAATGATACAGGACTGGCATTTGCTTTATGATAACCTTATTTTCCATTTATTCACATATTTTGAAGGCCATCTTCAGGCTCTGAAAATGGCATATGGGGATTTATTCTTGGATGATATCTCAGTGTTGGGATGTTCTCCTTAGAAGTCTTTGGCAGTATCTATTTTGCACTTATCATCCCTAAGTTTTCTACCCTAACCCGAACCCTAACCTTTACCCTAACCCTAACCCTAACCTTAACTTTAACCTTAACCTTAACCTTAACCCTAACCCTAACCTATCTACCTCTATCTCTATCTATCTATCATCTATCTGTCTGTCTGTCTGTCTATCTACCTACCTACTTACCTCTTCTGTTCCAATTCAGGTCCAATTCTCAGATAATGCTTGGATAATTGCCTCCAGTTTTTTGGCAAGGTTTTTCAGAAGTGGCTTGCCATTGTTTCTTTCCTAGGACTGAGAGACAGTGACTGGCCCAAGATCACCTAGTTGATTTTGTTCCTGAGGTGCTACTAGAACTCACAGTCTCTTGGTTTCTAGCCTGATAACTCAAATTGACTCCCTTATATCATATATTTCAAGACTTACCAAGTGCATCTGCCCTGGATCTTAAACTAAAATACAAAATAGTGTTAGTGTAAAAACAGCAATTGATCAGTGATTACTGTTGTTCATTAACTAATGAACAATGTGCAATGTGGTACAACACTTCATGTCCATTGTGTTTAGAAACTGACAGGGTGATTTCTCTAAGAATTTTGAATTCTGACTAAAGTACTACCCTGTGGAAGCATAAACCACAAATGTGGAATCTGCTATCGGAATGCATGCTTAGTATTTACTACTAACTGCTTTGAAGTGCCCATATTGCTTCACTCACATTTATCTAGTAATTCTAATGAATTATTATGCATTCATAATTCGTGCATTATGGTTAATTCATTAATAATATATAATTTTCTTCCTAAACCACCATGCATTTAGATTTGGTGTCATAATCACCACCATCAACTCAACACCATGGAACAGAGACTGAGGCTGTCGGATAAGAGGCTTTACTGAGGCCACCTAATGAGTTTGTGCCTGCAGTGAGCTTTGAATAATTCAGATGGAGAATCATAGAAGCATAGAATTGGAAGGAGCTATTTAGGGCATCAAACAGAACTTTCAGCTTGGTGCAAGAATCCAGAGGAAAAACAGCCTTGATCCCAGGGTTTCAAGCTTCTCCTTGAACTCTTAAATTTCTACAAAGAGCAGGCTCTGGTTCTGAAAATAGGAAATGAGATTAAATCTCCTTTCCTGCACTTTATGTCATAATCCTGTCTTCAGATATACTGAAGTATCCTTCTTTTCCAGAAGTGCCCATACTGAATAGGGGTCAAGGGCGTGTACATTAGATTGTTCTCTTGATTGGAACTTCTGAAGTACTGTGCTCACTCTTCTATGTCAAGGTCATTATTTATTTATTTCAAACTATTTTTATATTTCCTATTTTCCTCATGATGCTAAAGTGATTGTCCTGAAGTGCACCTCATACTTGCAAGCTTCTGATTTATTGTTTAAAAATAAGCAGGCTCTATCTCATAGTAACAGGATATCTTTCAAATGTAACGAAAACAAATCACATTTAAGGTAGAAATGATATATAAAAGATAATCAGTCCACCTTCCGTTACAGTCTCAAAGCAGATGTTAACATCACTTCATGCTCCCATCTATGAGGGTCCACCCATATCTGATAATTCCCAATAAGGAGGACATGGGTTATATAGTGCTCCCTGGTGAATAAAAGAGACAGGGAAATCAATAAACCAATACAAAAGTGATTAAGAAACAAATAAAGGGCCTTGGTGGTGCAGGCTGTTAATCATCTAGCATTTAGTGCAAGCTGCCTGCAATTAGTGCAGGCTCGAATCCCACCAGGCTCAAGGTTGACTCAGACTTTCATCCTCATGGGGTAGGTAAATTGAGGACCCAAGATTGTTGGGGGCAATAAGCTGACTTTGTAAAAATGCCGCTTGGGGGGGCCAAAAGCCCTAGTAATAAGCAGGCATATACAATGGAATGAAGGCTATTGCTGAGCACTTAGCATGGTGCTCCTTAGACTGTAAGCCGCCCTGAGTCTTCAGAGAAGGGCGACATATAAATGTAATTTTTTAAAAAAAATAGTCCAACAATGCTATTATTACTGGAGCAAGAAGGATAGTCCATCAGAAAAGAATCTCTACTGATGATTTTACACATGGGCAAAATCATAGAGGCACCTCCTAAAATATTTAGATCGCAAATTGTTTTAAGGATGAGATTTTTTGATACATGTTAGACCCTTAAAGATACAAAAGAATTCTACCACTAATTCTGCTTGGAGGTAATTTGAGATCCTGTTGGCCATGTGGGGAACACTGGCATCAGAGGCTTCAGGGTGTGCTTCTTTTCCAGATCAAAATTCATCAAAAGTGTATCTGAAAAATCTGGTGGCACAAGTAGCCTGTGAACAGCACTAATTACACATGAATGCAGGGTTTCTATTAGAGGAATTTGCATTCAAAAAGTCTTGATCGATGAAAAGAATGTACAGGATAAAATGTATGCAAGCATTTATTCTGTGTGTGTGTATGTGCAAAGTATTACCAATATTATGGGAAAATGCATATAAATTCTCTCTTAATGGGATGATATAAATGGCTATCAACATTTCTATGCATTTTTATTAAAAAAAAAACTGGAGATAAAAGTGATATATTCTGCTAAGGTGGATAGGAGCTTTGGTGGTTCACCCACCTCTTCTAGAGATTGTTGAATTTTGTCTCCCAATAGACTTCCTCCTTGGCAAAACAGATTGGGTAGATGGAAGCTGAAATTCAATGATGGCTCAAAAATAGAACATAGAATAATAGGGTTGGAAGGGACCTTGGAGATCTTCTAGTCCAACCCACTATCCATGCAGGAGATCCTTATGCCATTCTGGACTTCCTTGAGGCTTGATGGATCATAGAAGAAACACAGAATAACAAAACAGAATAATAGAATGGAAAGGGGTCCCAGAGATCCTTCATTCCAACCCCACAACCAAGCAATAACCCCTATACTATTCCAGATAAATAGCTGTCCAATCCTTCTTAAAAACCTTCAGTGTTTGGAGTACCCACAACTTTTGGAGGCAAGCAGTACCACTGATTAATTTTTCTCACTGTCAGAAATTTCTCCAGATCCCAATCTGGGACTTTAAAGGCAAATAAGACATGCCTTGAATTGAATTGGAAGCATTTCAATATTAGTGTAGCCCTTCTAATATTGGTATAAAATAATTTCAGCTGTCTGTACCCATTATGATCCTGGCTGTCACATTCTGCTCAGATTTCCATGTTAACTTCAAGGGCAGTCACATTTCCAGTGCCTTGTAGTCATCTGGTTTTTGTCAAGCTGGCCAGCTTTCATCCATTTTCTAAATTAATGAGAAATGCAAAACAAGTTTGGGCACCAATTGTTCTTGTTTCCATGGTGCAAATGGCAGGGAGTTCTTTTGGCCACCTGCCTTCCTGCCTTGTTGATTGATAGTGGTGGAAAATACCAGTTCTTAATGGTTGCACAGAGAGACCAGTTGCTCGACATCTGCTGATTGCCAGTTGATTGTAGTCTTTTTGAGTTCTATCTGCCCTGCCTTATGGTGCATCTCACTGTGTGTAGATCAGTAGAAAAAGGAAGAGTTTTGCTATTGCATTTTTTAAGGGCAATCCAGCTTTGTTTAAATCATAGTGACATGATTAGTGAAAATAGACAATTTGGAGCCATCCTGGAAGAAAATGGGATTAAGGACATTTGACGTTAAGGTGACTATTTTTCTAAGTTCTAAAAAAGGAAGAATAGAAAGAATATGAGCTCTGCTAAAAATAGCTCTGCTAGAATCTTTTTTATATAAAATTTATTATAGTTCATTTTTTAATCTAATTATTTTGTTGAGGTCGTACAGAACAGCACTTCGCTCATCCATGCCAATGTTTAAGAAGCACAGCACACATTAGGATAGTTTTAACCTGTTATAGAACCTAGTATTTCTTACATATTTATATTTCATAAACATAAACATATTTTATAGTTATCTATAGTTATCTATCTCAACTATTTATAGTTTTTTAGATTATAGAATTATTTATCTATAGTTATCTATCTCAACTTGTAAAGCATCCAGAAAGTATCCTTGATATCAATCACTCCGAGACATTTTCTCTCCAATTGATTTATTTAGAAACAGATCTGGCATGTCAAAGGCAATTTCCCAAAGTGAAAATTTTTCTCACAATTACACAGAATCCACCTTCTCTCCTCCCTTCTCTCCTCCCACTTCTACACTTCATAAATTACAAGAACCAATTAACTGCAACTGGAATTTCTTAATACAACATACAGAATAACCTTGAACTTTTCAACTCCTCCACCCCCCCTTCCATGAAATGTGACAGCTGAATTTTAAAGCTGACACAACTATTTATAGCTTTTTAGACTATAAAACTATTTGTCTATAGTTATCTATCTCAACTATTTATAGCTTTTTAGACTAAATAGTTGAGATAAATAACTATAGATAACTATAAAATACATTTATGTTTATTAAATATAAATATGTAAGAAATATTAGGTTCTATAAATAGTTGAGGTAGATAACTATAGATAACTATAAAATATATTCGTGTATTAAATATAAATATGTAAGAAATACTGTTCTTATAATTTTATATTTTTTCCTCTAGTTTTATGTTTATACCCATGCAATTCAAAAATGGCTATTTATTTTATTGAATTAATAACACACTTTACTCCTATATTTATATTTTGGAACAATTGTTATGTTATTTGTTCTATGCTGGTTTGTGACTGAAATAGAAGCAAAGTTTTAAAAATGGCTGCTGTATTCCCCCTTTCTTCTCTCTTTCATGCTGGCTGCTAATGTTATGGTTCTCTGCAAGTTAACTGAATTTTTAGTACCAAGGATCACTAAAATATTTCCTGTATTTGTAGTAGGTTCTTTGCGACAAAACCAGCCAAGAGTCTTGCTTCTTGAAATCCAGACCACTAGTCCTCCTTTATTATTTATATGGTGTTGTTTGTGTTGTCTTGACTCATAATGTCTTTTTAGCCATGTCTGTTCCTACCCAGAACTTCCTTGTATTCCTCCATCCAGAAAAATCATCCCCATCAATTTTTTCCCTATCGCTTCTGAACTTGAAGGTACAAAGTATTGTTTTGTGTTCAGTGTACTCTTTCCTCGAGCATCTTACCTACTCATTCATCATGAACATGCCTCTATTACTTTTCTCCCCAATGTATTGCTGTCTCTTGCAACACATTCTTTACATTTCTCCAGCATTTGACTGTTCTTTGGATGAAATACGAACAATAAATAAATAAATAAATAAATAAATAAATAAATAAATAAATTGATAAAATATTGATTCTCTCCTGGAATTTTGTTCTCATAGCTTCATACAATCCGTGTGTATTATCTCTAAGAGGACTATCTTTGTCTTTCCTTACACTATGAAAAAGTGGCCTTGATTCCTTTTGCCTTTCCCAGAATATATTTAGATTCTATATTGTAAGGATGTATAACAGAGTGGTGTGGTGGCCTAGTGGTGAAGATTCTCACCTCTCACTCAGAAGGTTGAGAGTTTAAGCCTAAGTAGTGGCATATATTTCTTTCTTAGGGTCCAAAGGAAAAAGAAAAATCTGCTATGAACTCTGCTTGGTGTTAGGAAGGGGATCCAGCCAGTAAATGCTCACCAGTCACCCTGACTCTACCCCATTCATTGTTCTTTGAAGGGCTTTATAATTGATAGGCAGCAACTTGAGTTGCACCTGGAAGTCTAAAGGTAACTAGTGTGCTTTAATTGAATATTGAAATGGGAAGAAAGGAATAGTTATGAGCTGGGAGACCAGGATGAAATAGGCTGTTGCATCTCATCTGTTAAATAATATTGCAAGAAAGTTTGGGCAGTTGCCCCCTGATACATGCTTCATTTTTGAGAATTGTAAAGTTTTCCAATCCATTCTTTACATCAATGGACTCTGAATCCTAGGACTGCAGATGCTCCATAAAGCCTTGGGTTTCCTCGTCTCAGTGCAAATATCTCCAAAAGTTATTAGCAAAAAATATTTTTAAATGAAGAAGCGGGGGGAGGGGAATTATTAAATCCAGGTCATTCAAGGTCAGTGGTGACTCTCAGCCTGGAAAAAGCTACACATCCCTACTATTTTATTCCAGGTATTTTCCAGTACAATGACAAGTTAACCTTCTCTTTCATAAGAGAACCTTCTTGTAAAAACAAAATAAAGTCAAATACTATATCATGGAGCTCAATTTAATAAAATGTATCCTTAGATTAACAATTGGTGGACATATTTTCTGAACATATACAGTAAGTGATCCCTCCAATCTTATTCCTCCCAAAGCATGGGATATATCATCCTATTAATTGGATCCTAAATATTATTGGGCTCTGGATATGATTATTTCTTAATCCCTCCAATCATGATAAGGAAACCAAGTTGATGTGAGTGAGGACCTTTTGAAATGAACAGAAGATTTTTTTTTTTTAATTACATTTATATGCTGCCCTTCTCCGGAGACTCAGGGCTGCTTACAGTCTTTAGAGCACCATGCTAAGTGCTCAACAATAGCCTTCACTCCATTACATACAGCTGACCAACTGCTGTAAGGCTATATAAGCTGTCTATATAAAGGAGGCCATGAGAGGGTGTTTCTCTCTCTCTCCTCATGTTCTATCTCCATTGTAGTTCTCCGTGTAGAGTTGAAGATTGATTGATTGCCTGGTATGTGCCTAACACATATATGTATGTATATAGCTATCTTGTATATAAACTACTGTTAAAAGACAAAGCCTCTGTGTGCTGTGCTGTGCTCCTGGGTTGTCTCACAATAGTAATCATGCTGCAAACACTCTGACATTGTCCTTTTGAGCAAACCCTTGGCAAGAAGTAGCCCTTCAAAAAGATCATCAAAATAGAAATAGATGGTAAAACTGGCACATAGTACTTTAAACAGTTTTTGAATGTAGCTCAGAAGACCCTTGAATCAAGGAACAAATCAACCAGTGGGCTGCACAGTAATATTGTTTACCATGATATCTTTGTAATAGCCTAAAACCATTGGAAATACCAAGTATATGTGTTCTCTACATGTAGCAGTATGAATTGAGCATGGAGCTAGAATCCAGATTCAAGATTGTGTGGGAAATATTTCTCCAAAACCATTCAGAAAAAAAAAGACTATCTCTAGGTGAATTGGAAATCTCTGCAGGAATCAGCCTCCATGCTACAACCACAGAAAGTAAGACCTGTTTCCTATATTCATCCTAGCCATGTATTCATGCAGGGAAAGGGGTAAGGGAAGCAAAGCATAGGACTTTATCCAATCAGGAAAATCAAGGGGCAAGTGTTTTCAAAGAATATTGCCCTTCAAGCTAAAGGAGAGAACATTGCACAAGGACTCAAATGTGTTTGGTATTTTGTAAATGAAGTAAAATTTTCCCAGGGCTATATTTGAATGGGACACCAGATCCTGATTATATAGAAACACAAACAAGTGTCAGAATCACTAGCAAAGGCAGAATAGAGAAGGTCATGGACAGTTGGAATTACAACTCCTTTTAACAGACTTATGCAAATCATTATTCCATTTGATGGATTACAATAATAACTACAGAAAGTCCTTAGATAGCACTTGGTCTGGGTGATAAGGTTAGTGAGTCGGTTGATTCATCTGAATATTGAAATGTGGGTGGGAAGAATGAGAGGACACATGTTCTATACTATACAACGAGTAGTTTAGATTAAACAAAAAGTTTAGTGTATGTTTAGTATATGTCTGTGTGTTTAACATAGCCACTACTTAAAAATCTTGAGTTCCCAGGCCAGTTAGCTCTTGGCAGCCAGGTTTTCATTCTTTCAGTTAATGCTTTCATTTACATTTTTCACTTAAGTTTATTTATTTATTATTTATTTATTCGAACTTTTATACCGCTCCCTCTCCCAAAAAGGGACTCAGGGCAGTGTACAGCCTACTAAAAACACATAACATACATCTAAAATAAATATAGTTTAAATACAATTTAAAAATATATTAAATAAACGAGTCCGGCTGTATCCCATCCAATTAAGAATTTAGAGGTTTAAAATCAGGGATGAATTAAAATTTAAAAATATAAAATTTAGCAATTAAAACCTGAGTTAGATCTAAAAACCCAAAAACCCATTACTGGGCCAGGCCGGCCTATTTGAAAAATAGGATTTTCACTGCGCGCCAGAAGGTCAGGATATCTGTCATGGCCCGTATCTCCGGGGGGAGATCATTCCACAGGGAGGAGGCTCCCACAGAGAAAGCCCGCACTCTTGGGGCCGCCAGTCGACAACGATCAGGCGGTGGCACCCCAAGCAGGGCAACCCTGTGAGAGCGTACTGGGTGGCGGGAGGTTGATGACGGCAGAAGGCGGTCCCATAAGTACCCAGGTCCCGAGCCATGGAGCACTTTAAATACCATCAGTACCACCTTGAATCGAATCCGGAAGGCCACAGGAAGCCAGTGCAGCCTGCGGAGAAGCGGTGTTACGTGGGAGCTCCGAGGGGTACCCACGATCACCCACGCGGCTGCATTCTGGACCAGCTGCAACCTCCGGAGACTCTTCAAGGGGAGCCCCATGTAGAGAGCATTGCAATAGTCCCAGCGGGAGATAACGAGGGCGGAAGTGACTGTGCGAAGTGCGCCCAGATCCAGAAAGGGCCGCAACTGGTAAATTAGACAGATCTGATAGAAAGCCCCCCTGGCGACGGCTGCAATATGTTCTTCCAAGGACAGCCGCACATCCAGGAGGACACCCAAATTGCGTGCCCTTTCCACGGGGGTCAAGACCTCTCCCCCCACGGCCAGCGAAGGAACAAGCTGGCTGTATCTGGGCGCAGGAAACCACAGCCACTCAGTTTTAGTCGGGTTGAGACGAAGCCTGTTACGACCCATACAACTCCGCACGGCCTCCAGGCACCGGGTCATCACTTCGACGGCTTCGTTGGGGTGGCCCGGGGTGGAAATGTACAGCTGAGTATCATCAGCGTATTGATGGAACTCCACCCCGAAGCCACGGATGATCTCACCCAGCGGCTTCACATAAATGTTGAACAGCAGGGGCGAGAGCACTGACCCCTGAGGCACCCCACACAGTAGGGGCCTCAGGGCCGATCTCGGCCCCCCTGTCAACACAGATTGTGAACGGTCGGAGAGGAAGGAGGCGAACCACCGTAACACGGTGCCTCCCACCCCCAACCCCTCCAACCGCCACAATAAGATACTGTGGTCGACAGTATCAAAAGCCGCTGAGAGATCCAACAGGACCAGGACAGAGGAACAACCCCTGTCCCGAGCCCTCCAGAGATCATCAGCCAACGCGACCAACGCCGTGCTGTGCCCGGGCCTGAAACCCGATTGGAGGGGGTCAAGATAACTCGCTTCATCCAGGTACTGCGGGAGCTGGCGTGCCACCACACTCTCAACAACCTTCGCAACAAAGCGAAGGTTGGAGACTGGACGATAATTTGATAATAATGCTGGGTCCAGGGACGGTTTCTTGAGGAGAGGCCGCACCATCGCCTCCTTCAAGGCGGCGGGTAACAGCCCCTCTCTCAAGGAAGCATTTACAATACCCTGGAACCAGCCTCGTGTCACCTCCCGAGTGGCCAAAACCAGCCAGGAGGGGCACAGGTCCAATAAACAAGTGGTGGCATTGAGCCCCCCCAGTATCCTGTCCACGTCTTCCAAAGTAACAGGATCGAACTCAACCCAGTTGACCTCACCGATATCCACCCCCGCCCCCCCGCCCGGAGATGCCCAGTCGGAGTCCAGCTCATCCCGGATCTGAGCGATTTTGTCCTGCAGAAACCTAGAAAACTCTTCAGCCCGCCCCTGTAAGGGGTCCTCCCGCGCTCTCACCTCCAAAAGGGAGCGGGTCACCCTAAACAGGGTGGCTGGGCGGTTTTCTGCAGACGCAATAAGGGTGGAGAGGTAAGACCTCCTCGCCATCCTTATCGCCACTAAATACATCTTAATATGAGATCGTAGTAGTGTTCGGTCAGACCCAGAGCGGCTAGCCCTCCAACTACTCTCTAGGTGTCTTTTCCGGCGCTTCATCTCCCTTAGCTCCTCAGAAAACCAAGGAGCCACCTGGGATCGGCACCGGGTCAGAGGCCGCAAGGGCACGACCCGGTCAAGAGCCGCAGCAGCCACCCTATCCCAGGTGGCGACCAAGCCCTCAACCGAGTCATGTGTGTGAGCTTTGGGAAATGGCCCAAGCTCCGTCAGGAACCTATCTGGGTCCATCAGGCGCCTGGGGCGGTACCATTTTAGCGGTCCCGCCTCCCTGCGACCAGGGGGTGCGGAACGGAAGTCGAGCTTCAGGAGCGAGTCATCAGTCCATGACAGGGGTTCTATAACTATATCCCCTACACCCAGATCACTCTGCCACTGATCAGAGACAAAAACCAGATCCAGGGTGTGACCTCCCACGTGAGTAGGGTCGCGAATTAACTGGGTCAGGCCCATGGCTGTCATGGAAGCCATGAACTCCTGAGCAATCCCCAAAGCACCGCCGGCAGAAGGCAGGTTGAAATCCCCCATGACCATAAGCCTGGGGGTCTCAACCGCTACGCCGGCTACGACCTCAAGGAGCTCAAGCAGGGCCGATGCTGCATAGCAGGGAGCCAGGTATGCGACCAACAAGCCCACCTGTACCCTGGGACCGAACTTCATGAAAAGAGACTCACACCCGGTCATCTGAGAAACAGTGGATTCCCTCGGACACAGATCTTCCTTAATAACCACCGCAACCCCCCCTCCCCTTCCCTGGGCCCTCAGCCGATGGAAAACCCGAAACCCGGCTGGGCACATCTCCACCAGAGGGACTCCCCCCTCTTGGCCCAGCCAGGTCTCGATAATACCCACCAGGTCCGCACCCCCCTCACAGATCAAATCATAAATGAGGGGGGCCTTATTCATAACGGACCTGGCGTTACATAACATCAGCCGAAGGCCCAGGGCCTGATCGCTCAGACCTCCCGGGGAACGGGACATAACAAGGGGGTCGGAGCGCGCCACAGCAGACAAACAGCGGGGACGCGCTCCCAGTACAAAATATGGCCCCCTATAACCACCAAATCTGCCACTCCCGCTCACCGTACTAATAGCTTTAATCTCACCCTCCCCGGTAGAACTCCCCATCCTTAATACAGCCCCATCCGGACCCCGACTCTCCTGGCCATGCTCAACCCACGGCCTGGTCCCAGCCCCAGGCGAGTTGTCCCCCAACCCCCGCCCGGACACTCCTAACCCCTTTAAAAATCTCGTTAAAAATTTTAAACAACCCTCCCTTCCACGCTTCCTACGACCCCACCATCTCTCTGGATCCCAAGATCCGTCCTTGAGATAAGTCTTAGAGAGGTTAGAGGGCCATTCCTGAGAAAGGGGGACATATCTCAGGGCCCACAGATCTTCTATAGAATATGATAGTGTTTTAGACTGAGTCTTTCTTAAGTGGCACCGGTGCAGCTGGGGGCCAACCGGCCGGGGACCGAGTCCAGGTCGAAGTCCAAGCCCCCTCCAGTCTCCACCCTCGCCTCCACTGTTGGGGCCGGGGGGGCAGCATCAAACCTCGGCCCCGCATCCCGCTGGTAGCTGGTATCCGGCCTCGCGGAGGGCCCATCGCTCGGGGGCGCAGACCATATTCTTTGGTCTCGTCGCAGGCCCTCTCACCGCCCACGACGTCGGCCCCGGCCCCGGCAACACCCCTCCATCTCCAGGTCTGATGACAACTGCCGGGCACCTCTCCGAATCCGCGCCAACCCCGAGCAAATGGGAACACCGAAGCCTGACCGGACAAGGCCGCCGTCGCCGCCGCCGCCATCAAAAAACCATCCGCGGCGGCTGCGGCTCCGGCTCCAACTCCAGCTCCGGCTCCGGACTCCACGTCAGCTCTGGCTCCGGCAGCGTTCCTCCGTGACCAGCATCGATGTAAATCGCCAGGCACCACGCCCAATCCACGCCGCCCTCGCCGCCCTCGGGTAAATTATGAAAACGGGGGCCGCCGCCGCCGCCTGAAAGCCTCCCGCGACGGTTCCGGCCTCCGCATCGGCTCCGGAAATGCTCCTCTGCCTCCAGGCCTGAAAGAAACTGCTGGGCACCACACCCGGTGCCTGGCCACACAGGACCACCACCGTCCGAAGATCATCCGCGGCAGCAGCTCCGGCTCCAACCCCGGCTCCGGCTCCGGCCTTCACAGCGGCCCCAGCCCCGGCAGCAGTCCTCCGGCTTCGCCACAAACCGCCGGGCACAGCGCCGCCCCACGACCTCCCCGGGGTCGCCCCCCTGGGTCCTTTCGCCACCCCTGCCACAGGTGAGGACCCAGGGGGAGGGGGACTCACCCCGACATTCGGCCGTCACAGCGGAGCTCCTCAGTCTGGCGTCCTCCGGTCACCATCTTAACTCTCTCTTTTGCTCTTTGGGATATATAAGTTCACTTCAATTTGCTAATGCTTATTACATTTGGTGCTGCTGACTATTCTAAGCACCCAATTATCCTTTGACTAAGCTAGTGGCCCTGTTTGATATGGAGATTTATATGTGGGTTTGTGTTTTGATCTGGAGCCCTCAGATTTTCTCCCATGGAAACCTCATGTATGATTGTATTGTTAGGAGCACAGGAAATTTAGCTATTATTACTGATATTGGAGTGGAAATCCATTTGTGGTGGGAGCTGGAAGCCTTTATGTCACACAAGGCATTTGGGTTGTCTGTAGGATGCTTTACTGGAGGAGGGAAAATAAAAATGGTCACCGCTGATTTTTAATGAAGCTCATGACAAGTCTAGTTAATAAGGAAAAACCTGAAAATTCTAGCAGCAATGTTCCATTCACCCTTGAATGAAAATGCAAAACAAGGAGTTTCAGTTTTCAGTTTCATATTTATTTGGTTCATTGACTAATAGAAAAAAATGAATGAAAGGATCTTGCGTTTAAGCTGAAGAATAATTTCTTAAACAGGAGATCTAAAGAAGTTGACATATCAGGCTCAAGTATGCAGAAGATCTCTGGTCTACTGGTATTTCTCCATAAATTCAACCACCACTAACTTCTTGTTCCTTTCAAAGAACAAAGCTTCACTCACTTTCCTTCTCAGTCATATGACAATTTGATACTTCTAGACTGACTCTTTCCTCTTCTATAAACACTAAAAAGTCCACCCTTGCAACATTTTTTAGTTTTACCCTACAACCTTTGGGACTTGAATAATCTACCTTCTAACTACTGGCCTGCTTCTGCACCCACCCATGTCAACACTGAGTGAATTTATGCTACCAGATCTGGTAAACTTAGTAAAAGTGATCTCTTGTCTCCAATATCAAAATAGTTTATTGGTCCATCTAGTCAAGTAAAGGTCATTCCCAACAACTATTATTGATAATGTTATAAATTGAAGAACCAGAAATGGACTATGCATAGAAATCAGGGGTTTCTGGCATTTGAACTCTAAACTTTCAACTCAGAGATGCTGTCAAGGTTGAACTGCTTTGCTTCTTTCAAACCTTAATGCTTTTCAATTGCCAATGGACTGGAGGCGGAGGAGGAAATGGAATGCTGAGAATGCGTGCATGGATCGTGATAGCTAGGCAACCATCAAGGTCACCACTGCAGGTGCTTAAGAAAGAGATGGACTGTTCCCATAACAAAAGGCTGTCTCATAATTGGATAATGTGATCACCCAAGAGTAGGGAGAAGAGAAAGCTATTGTTTAACTAGGCAAGTATTTGTGTGGGAAAACCAGAGCTGGTTTTCTTTCTTCAGTACCAAAATGGTGTATCCAATAAAAGTTTACTTTTGGGAATTCATAGCTCCCAAGAGTGCTTCCTTATTTTGGCTTCACTAGTCAGACAATTAACAGGTGCCTTCGAGATCCACTGTCTGGCCTGCCATTTTATGATTAAATTAATAAGCCAGTTCAATTTGCAAAATTGATACATTATTATAGGTCACAGCAAATTTATTTCTTTGCTGAAGCAGTTGTGCAATTAAGGATGAAGTTCCATCTCTAACAACAGAACATTACTCACTTATTTTCTCACTCATTAAATGCAGGGATGCAGACAATATGAGGGATGGATTACACCCCATATTTAAATACACGACTCCTTCATTTTAAGAATGGAATCAATAATATTCAAGGCCACAAGTGAGATAGTTTATAGTTACTTATTTGAGTTGGGAACAAGTTATGTGGCAGCAATAGTTCCCAAACCATTAGGGGTTTTTATATCTGTTTTCACAAGCTGGATTGTATCAGAATTTGTTCGGTTCTCTTTTTAGCTCTCTGTAAAGAGCTGAAGATTTCTTATTGCTGTTTAAATATATAGGCCACATGCTATTGATCCACACTGCTTTAAGCTGTGGAGATCAGGTCACCTTGGTCTGCACAGCTACTTAGAAAAGCCGAAGGGATCAGAGGATAATTGGAGAAGAAAAAATAATTGACGCAATTTCATTTCCTTTTTCTGGAGGAAAGTCAAATGAAAATTGAAGGACACAGAACTTTTAAACTGAATAAAGTGTGTGTGTGTGTATGTGTGTGTGTGTGTGTGTGTGTGTGTGTGGTGGGTTCTAGTTACTAAAATGTATGGCATCTTTCTGAAGGAGGAACCCGAAGAAACAAAAAGGGTATGCCATATTGGACTTAATATGTTCTTCAGATCAATTGATGGACAGAAGAGTTGGCCTAGAAAAGTGTTGGTTAAAAAACAATGAAATACAGACCTTGTACTATTATCTCAATATAATCCTAGTATGTATCAAATCCTAATATGATTTGATTGCTTATTGTACCCTATGACTATTATTAAGTGTGGTACCTTATGATTCTTGACTTGATGAATGTATCTTTTATTTTATGTACACTGAGAGCATAGGCACCAAGACAAATTCCTTGTGTGTCCAATCACACTTGGCCAATAAAGATTTCTCTCTCTCTACTATTATCTTCAAGTTGTCAGACCTGGAAGCAAAGAGGATGGCATCTGGATATAGCTATATGTATGTTTAACATAGTATCCCCAAAGGCATGTCTCTGTTGACTTTTGTTAACAAGGCATGGTGGATTAGACATTCTCATGGCACCTCCTATGGCATCTAAGAATTTGAATGCATATCAAAGACATCATATCAGGAAATACCATAATGTAGGATCACTCATCTCCGTTGAGGTGATGATATGATAAGGAGAGAAGAGAATCTCAGGTTTCTATAACATCAAGTAAATTGAACAGGTATAGAAGTAAAGAGCCCAATCTGTAGGATGTAGCTGTGGTTTGCCTCTATGAGGTACCCCTGATGCAAAGGCACTAGCACTTCATTAGATTCATAAGCATTTAGACATATACTACTTCACAGTGCTTTAAAGCCCTCTCTAAGTGGTTTACAGAGTCAGCATATTTCCCCCAACAATTTGGGTCCTCATTGTATTGACCTTGAAAGGATGGAAGGCTGAGTCAACCTTGAGCCAGTGAAATTCAAACTGCCAAAGTACTGGCAATTGGCAGTCAGCAGAATTAGCCTGCAATACCGCATCCGAATCACTGCACCACCATGGCTCTTAGGTCATCTTGCTCTGTTTTACTACTTTCAATAGCCGGAGGTGACTGCCAGAGCAATATGAAATAAGCCATATCAGCAACATTATGTTTTCTCTTAAGATCAAAGTTGATTTGAAGGGGAAGCATTACTTATTTAGTTATTAAAGGCATATGTTATTCATTCCACTATGAAGCAACTCTAGGGGATTTACAACATGTTAAAGCAACAGTATAAAACATTAAATATTGATAATTAATAAAAATTAGTTAAGATAGGAAACAAGAAAGAACAGAGTATTGGGATCTTGCTTTTAATCCACTAACTACCTCCAGCATAAAATGGTCCCAACCAGGGGCCCAGGTCAATTGGCTGAGCCAGGTTTTGAAGCTCTTTCTGGAAAGCCAAGATGGGGCATGGTGTTCCATGCCCCATCTTGTAGGTTAATACTATTGGGGTGAGACAATTCCTCAAGTACCTTGGAGTATGCCATAAAGCAGGGGTCCCCAAACTTGGCAACTATAAGACTTGTGGACCACAAGTCTTAAAGTTGCCAAGTTTGGAGATCTCTGCCATAAAGGGCCTTAAAGGCAGAGGTGGGATTCTGCCAGTTTGGACTGGTTCTGTAGAATCAATTGTTACAATTCTCTGCAGTTCGGAGAACTGGCAAATCGTGCCACTGGCTGGTCCCACCTCATCCCTCCACGCTTGCTCCTCCCTTCCCAGTCACTCCTCTCCCAGTCACTCTCGCATACATGCCATCCAACTTGCCTGCATTGTGCCTTCGCCTAATTTTTGGTAAGTTGCTATTTTTCTCTTTTTCCTCCCGACAATCAGCTGTTCTGATTATCAGCTGTGCCCCACGATTTAGGTTAGTTGGAAAGCAGGAAATCATCGGATGAGAGGCCTGAGAGCAGAGCTGAACCTTCCTTAGAAGTAAGACTGAAGCTTCTATTTTTCAGTGCAGACTCAGGCAACAGATTGCAGAAAGGTAGATCTGTGAGTGAATCTGTGATTCTGCAAGCATCTCAATCTGCCTGCCTGCTTTGCCTGATTTTGGGTAAAAGTTGCTCTTTTTTAATAAAAAAAATCAATATTTACATAAATGTTTACAATATTTACATACAAAATATTGTATTACGTGCCCAGCCAGTCACGTGACCACCAAACAATGCCCAATCAGCAAGCTACACCCATCCAGTCATATGACCACCAAGCCACACCCACACATTAGGCCATGCCCACAGAACTGGTTGTTAACAAATTTGAATCCCACCCCTGGAATTGGACTCAAGAGTAAATCAGCAACCCCAGCTTGCACAACAATAGTCTTAAATTAGCTACCCTGAGGGTCCCTAGAATTGTCTATGCAGCTTCTGTGTTATCTCTAACTTCTGAATACCCTTCAAGAGTAGCCCCATGTAGAGCCCTATTATTGAAGCCAGGCTAACCATGTCTGGACTGCAAAACTCCAGTGGTCACTAGTTGGTAGCCAAGAGGTATCACAAAACAAGTAGCCATCTGGATATTTGCAGCCTAGAGATTGTAACCCAAATTGAAGCAAATCACTCCTTTAGAGTACTATGCAACCCATCCATTTAGGTTATCCAATCTGAATGGTACAGTGCCTTGTTTTCACCAGATGCTTTTCTTTTTAGATCAAGATTTATTATAGGCACTGCTAGATTTACTAAGGAAATTATGGAATGGGGGGAAAAAAAGAGCTATGGTAAATTGGGCCCCCTAACAAATGCATGCAGACTCCCAATCATCAATCTCTGTCTCTTCAATTAAGATCTACGGAAACGTGAAATCTCAGTTCTTGATAAAACAGGCATGGCCTAGTCTCACTCAAAGCAACTGGAGCGAGGAAAAAAAGTATTAAAACTTTCAAATTCCAACTACAGACAAATGCTTCCGAGAAAACCATCTGTAGCAATACGCTGCCACTCCAGGTTTTTTTTCCTACTCTGGTCTGAAAACATAGATCAGTCATTGAAAATACAGATTGCAATCTTAAACTTATTACGAGGGCTTGAGTATCTGGAGACCAGAGCATCCAGATGCAAAAAAAAAAGGACAGGGCTCTTGCCAATTTAATAAGTGTGTGCAGTGAAGCCAATGTAGCTTGCTTGAAAAGATGCACCTGCTCCTACTTCTTCGCTAGTATTAAAAATCCAGAGACCCTTCCCACTTTGCAACTGGTTAGCAGTACATTGGAGACAAGAAATTCTGTATTATATGAAGTTAAATCCAGGATCAGCAAGCAGTATGCTTGGTTTTTTATTTGTTCTAAACCCGTGATGGTGAACCTATGCTTCTGTGTGCCAGAAGTGGCATGCAGAGCAGGGGTGGGATTCTACCAGTTCGCACCTATTCACTAGAACTGGTTGTTAACATTCTAAGCAGTTCGGAGAACTGGTTTTTAGAAGAAATTACTGGCCTAATCCTGTAAGGAAGGCAGGAAGGAAACATTCTGGTGTTGCTTACAGAAACTGCCTCTCCGTTAACCCTTCTTACATTCTTGGCAGGACTAGACTCCCTGTCTCAGGAACATCTCTGGAGTTTTTTTCCCCTCCTTTGCTGGTGTGGAGTCACCATTCAAAATTACAATAGCACTGAAAAACAGTGACTTATGACCATTTTTCACACTTATGACTGTTACAGCATCCCCACAGTCATGAGAGGCCAGGCGAGGAGATGTGTGCCTCGATGTGAGTGATGTTGAGTTGGCCACGCCCAGCCAATAACATGATCACCAAGCCACGTCCACCTAGTCACCCACCAACTAAGCCACGCCCACTAACTAAACCATGCCCACAGAACCGGTTGTTAAAAAAATTGAATCCCACCCTTGATGCAGAGCCATCTCTCTTGGCATGCCAGCCGTCGCCCGTTGCTTTTCTGGGTTCCGGTGCGCACATGCGCACCAGCCAGCTGGTCTTCACATGTGTGGGAGCACTAGAAACTGGAAGATCAGCTCCCCAATGCACATGTGTGTGCCAGTCAGCTGATCTTCACATGCACATGTGCATTAGAAACCGGAAGACCAGGTGGCCGGCGTGCATATGTGTGCTGGGAGCTGCTCTTCTGGTTTCTGGCACGCACGTTTCGGCACACGCTCCTGTTTCAACACTCAGTGCTGTTAACCACCACTGTTCTAAACCTTCCACGATCAATTTTGTGAGTGATCTTGATTTCCATTGCAGGATCCAATCTGAACTGATCAAAGGCTTACTGAATTCTTCCAAATGTTTTGGCTTTTACTAAAGTGGTTTGGGGCTCATTTCTTCACATGCCCTTCCCTGATTATACTTTTCTACCTCATAATCATTTCTGTTAAAAGCAAACTTTGCTGGTCTATGATCAAATAAAGACTTTATTGATTGATTAACAAGCAAACGTTTAAGAAAAAAACAATTCAAGCTTCAAATAATTAGTGTTCAGTGGTCCAATCCCTTAAACAATTAAAACCCTTTTAGGTTTAATAACATTTTGGAAAATACAGTTTCCAAAATACTTTAAATATTTATATCCACATATTTTAAAATTTAAAGTAATTTTGGAAAGCTACTCTCTAATGATGCAAATTTGCTGCTGATCTAAATCCAAAAATATATATTCCTCAAATAAATCAGGTCTATCCAGTCCAGCACTTTTGGGTACACAGAAGCTAATTGGATGTGCTTTTGGGATGCTCATAAGGCTGGGCTAAAAAGAGATCAGCTCATCTCCATACAGCTTCCTAGCACCAACATTTAGGGCATATTGTCCATGGTTCAGGAGATATTATACAGCTATCAATATTAATAGCCATCATTAACCTGATCCTCTGTGAACTTTTTCAGTCTTAACCTGATCCGAATTGGTTGGCGTTGCCTAACGGCTGGCAGTCAATGCCCCAGTTTAACTATACTTTTCAACTCAGAAGAAAGCCTCATTAAATGTAATGGTATTTACTCTTAGGAAAGTGTGTTCAGAATTGTAGCAGCCATGAGTGTAGCTGGGGAATTATGAATCACATTATCTGCTTTACTGTCAATTCTACCATTCCATCCTTGACAGACCTTTGAATTTCCACCCACCCACTGACAATAATGGAGTGGGTGAAAGGTTACATCAGCTTCAGGATTTGCATAATCAATATTGGCATAACTATTATTTAATTTGTCTCGTTAAAGATATTGGATTTGATAGCAAAATTGGGAGACATTTCATTTTAAATTGGGAAACTATGCAAAGTATGCAGATATTTAAAAAGGAAAGAAACTGCACAGTACCTACTTTTTGACTTTGCCCTTGCTGCTGATTTATAATGACCTAGTCTGTGTAGCTTTAAAGGCATGCAGTATAAAAACCCAATGCATTCAAAGATGCCAATTGTGACTGTTTTAAATCTGTCAGAAGAAATTTAGATTGCCCGATTGCAAAGATGACTATTAAATGCTCCAGTTTCCTTGCTTCTCTAGACAAATGCCAGAGGCTAAGTTGAATATTAATCTTTTCCTGCAAGTCATATACTGTTAAATTTTTGTCATTAAATAACTTGGCACTGTCTGACTGAAATAAGTAGGATGGAGGGTGAGGAGAAATGCGTTGAGTTCATGAGAGCCAAGGGAAGGTTGAAGTATTGTGCCCTAGGAAAAAGTCATTTGTGATTAAAAATATAACCAGCTCAGCAAACGTATTCATGCCAATGTCAGAGGCTTTTATATAATTTCCAGTTCTGTTGAGTTCTCTTAAAATATTTTGGTTGCTTTATCTGCAAAGACACCATCCAATTTTCTCAAAAAAAATATTTCGATGAAGTTGGGGTGGCCATTTTGTGTGCTATAGGACTGTTGCTTTGGAAAATATTATGAAAGTCATCTAATCCTACTTGTTACTCAATGTACAGTCTATCTTTAGAACACAACCACTATAATGTTTCTAACACATAACAAAGTTAAAATGTGTTTCAGAGTGTGCATGGGCATATATTAGGAACATCTTAAGTTAAAAGAGATATTTTCCTGACCGTTAGAACATTTCCCCACAGAACAATTAATCAGTGGGACAACTTGCCTCTAGAAGTTGTGAATGCTTCAACACTGGAAGTTTTAAAGAATAGATTGGACAACCATTTGTCTGAAATAGTATAGGGGTTCCTGCCTCAGCGAGGGGTTGGATTAGAAGACCTCCAAGTTTCCTTCCAATTCTGTTTTTCTATTCTAAGACTACAGGAGAGCTTCATGAGTTTAAGGGGAAAATGCAGATGTTTGAAGATGTTCCTACAGTATTGGGTATTATGCACACATGCATCTGACCAAGCACATTTTTACCCTTCCAATTCTGATCTCTACAATGGTGTAAATGTTCCTGAGTGAAGGAGTAACCTGTTTATATCTGGGAACAGTTGCACTTGAGAGCCAAAGGGGAAGTCATGTGTTGGCCACACTGAAACAGATTGGCTAGAGAAGAGGAAGGAATGCACACAGAAGATCCAAAAACTAGTGAAAGTTATATCTCCAATGTGACACATCCTGCTAACTGGAATGCTATGTGCCTAGTCTACAGCTCAAGCAACTTAAAATCACCTTTAGGTACTCCAGTTTTAAAGCAGTGCTTTCTTTCTTTCTTCTCCCAACACAATTTTTGCCATGGATATATTCACCCATGTTTTTATCAATGATATGGTTGCTGAGGCTGTCAGTGGTAAACTCTCTCCAGCTCATATTAGCCATTTTGGTGTGTTATGGGCACATCTCAAGTCATTCACTGGGAACTGCTGTCTGTGACCACTATAGCTTGACCTCTAACAGAGACAGATGCCTGGTTTCTTTAGAGGTATTTACCCAAGTAATACCAGACCAGCACCTTCAAAAGCACTTATCAGATCTCATGGATATCCTTATAAGCATAGCTTTGCATTCTCTAGTCTTGTACTAAAACTTGATTTAAAGCAGGAGAGAGAGCTAGGTTCTGGCAGCTATGTATTGCTGATTATGACACTGTTGGCCACATGAGCCATGGTGGCGCAGTGGTTAGAATGAAGTATTGCAGGCTAATTTTGCTGACTGCCAGCAGTTCAATCCTTACCAGCTGAAGGTTGACTCAGCCTTCCATCCTTCCAAGGTTGGTAAAATGAGGACCCGGATTGTTGGGGCCAATATGCTGTAATTTAGCACTGTGAAGCAGTATATAAATCTAAATGCTATTGCTATTGCTGTATCCATCTTTTGCCTACTCCAATCTAGCCGCATAGCCACCCATGGATGCTATGGAACAGGAAATGAAACTGGTCAAGTTCAGCAACACTTCCTAACCTCATCATGGAAGCAAAATAGAGCATGGCAAGTGGATAATAAGAGATTTTACACTGGCATACTTTACTGTTCGTTCAAGGACTAGTAGATTGCAATTCAGCAGAGGGATCTGACTGTGCCCATAGACAGCATTATTAAGGAGTTACGCGTAGCCGAGCCAAGAACTGCAATTGATGGCATTCCTGCAAACTGTGAGGCACAAACTTAAATGCTTCAAACAAGATGTTTCCCTAGGAGGTCAGATGCTGTTAATTGCCTGAAACTGTGGAGGAATTTTTCATTCTGCAAGACAGTGTGCCTCAGATGCTCCCTCTGTCTGGCCTCTCGTAATAGGAAGACTAGAAGACTCCAACCATTCCTCTTAATCCTGGTTCATATTTGGCACTATTGCTTGCTCTATCCGTGACCTTAGTCTCTAGCTGTTTGTTTCATGCTTCATATGGATCTTGCCCTTCCATTGCTCTACCTCTTCCTAATTTGAGAATTCTTGTAACCATGACAAGGGGGCTTCATATAATTCACTGCAAATAGTCTGCTCCACATTCCAAGCTGTGTATCTTTTTTTTTTTAACCAACTGGTGATTCTTCTATCATTGAACAGAAACCAGCTCCCTTGTTGCTTGTTCGAATCCTGCTTGCTTAACCTTATCTGCCTGAGAGCCTTTCAGTTATTCAAAGATCACGATTAAATCTGCCCTTCGTTTATTGATTGAAATAGGTGCTTATTGATGATCAAATGTCCTTTTAGGCGAGTGCTTTACCTGTTAAGATTCTGGCTTGATTATTTAGCAAGGTTTCCTTTTCACATGTAAATAGTGGGTAGATGAAATTGCAATGCCTGTGATTTGCAGTGTTATTGGGTTATTCTTTGGTGCTGTATAATGGGGGGAAATTGTAATTACAATAGATCGTGCAGATTTCTCCTTTCTGCTTGGGCTCTCTGGATATGAGTCATTAAAGATAGATTTTGTTTTTGACAATGTAAGCCCAGGCAATCCAGGGTTTGCACTCAGAGGAGCTTCTTCAAACCAGAAATACAGCTGCACTGTTAATACAGGTGATGAATCCTTTCTGTCTCTCTCTTTTTCTCTTCCACATTTTTCACTGGTGAGATGGGATCAAATAATCCTTCTTTACCAGGCACCAAGCGGAAGGGTTATTCTATCACAAACAGAGGGCAGGCATTCTTTCTTTGATTATGCCTATTGGTCAGATGATGGAACGATCAGATTGTATTTTGCACAGTGAAATGATAGGCAATTCCTCCTTGTGAAAGCAAGTAGGGGAGAATTCTTTGATAGAGATTGAAGTGTTTGAGGTGTGCCTGTGTGTGTTCCTGGCAAAACAAATCTAATTAATGAAGAGGTGTTATTGCTATAATAAAAAAGAAGTACACTACAGAATTAGGCAAAATCTGCTACTAGCTAGCTATGTCCAACCAGAAGGAAAGCCAAAGGATCGGTGCTTTGCCCATATATTTGAAAGAAAACTGCAGAAGGAACTGACTTCAGATTAGCAATCTGCTAGACAAGGAGGCAGCAGAGTGATAGACAAAGATTAGATCCAGAGTAAAAATTTTAGCTGATAATCTGCATCCTAGTACTGTCCCTTTGTGATTAGTAGGTCATGAAACACTGAAGAGTAATCCCAATAGTGCTTTTTCAAAAAATCAACTGGAAGAGAGAGGAAGAGACTGAGGGAGGGCTGGATGGAGGGAGAGAGTGGGGGAGAGAGAGAGGGAGGGAGAGGGACAGTGGGAGAGAGTCCAGTTGCTTTTTGAAAAAGCACCTTTGGTACAACCATGATCTGGATGACTGAACATCTCCATAGACATGCAGCTGAAGAATAAATGCCATTGTTCAGCTACTCTACGTAGAACTCCAAGTGTGTCTTTGCCAAAGGCCCTCCTACGGATCTTCTCCCTTCGTTATAGCTGCTTAACATGAACTGCTCACTCATGGAAATCCCTCACCTGTCTTTCTGCTCTAATTTCCTGACAAAGTCAATAATGAAGAGATGAATTTTGAAATGCAGAGATTTGTTGTGATATATACAAATGCGCCCCCAAACTATAGCTGATGGCATCATGCCTAATATTGTAGAATTAACATGATTGCAGTCCTGTGCATAGTTATCCAATAAGGTTTATTGGAGTTAGCTGTACTTATATTCAACTCCCTAGGCTAACTGATAAAGTGCACTGAGATTTAATCATAATGCAAACCTCAGTTTTTCATTAAAAAAAGATAACATCTTGGAAAAAGCATAATTTTAACCGCCATAGTAAAAGACTAGGTCTATCATAAACAAGAGCTAAAGTTTCAAATCCTTGCTTGGTTAATCTTATTAAGTGGGAAAATATGTTGATGATAATCTCCTGCCCCAATGCCTATTTATTCAGAGATGTCCTCTCAGAATTAAATGATAGGTCCAAGTAAATTTGGGCAATATTGCAGACAAAGAATTAAAATGACTGCTATCTGGTCATCATTTTGATCATGTGATTTTTGCATAAAAAGGCAACATTAGACACTACTTCTTCAGATATAAGTTATTTTAATGCCATAATTTTGTTTGTTCTGTGGAAATCACAACCGTTGCATTATATTTTCTGCTTCAATATTATTTTATTTCCTTTTGACATGAGAGGTATTTCCAAGCTGATATTAAAAATGCAAAAATGTCTGCAGAACATCTTGATAGCATCTATATTTGCTGGACAATAAAAGAAGAAAATGTTATAAATATTAATTTTCATGCTGAAAACATGAAGGTTAGGAAAACAGTGCTGTGGATACACAACACATCATGAATAACAGACTGCTACCTTGAATGTAAATTTCAGGTTGTTTTAGTTGTTCCCATGCTGTCACTCTCAAGTTCTTCTCAAGTTTCAGTAAAAACTTGCTGACCTCCAAAGGACCTTAATCCAGTTTTCTCTAATTTGGAGCCATCAAAAGGCATCAGACTTCAATTCCCTTCATCACAATGAATGTGCCCAGGAAATGGTGCTTGGAGATGATGCCCATTGACTGCAAATGATCTGCAATGAAGGAAAAGTTTCCGTAACCTGTGGCATTTTTTCCTGTGCTTGAAAGTCCAACATTCTGTTAAAAAAATATTCCCCCATCTCTACCTCATGCCGTTTTCAAAAAAAAAAAAACCAACAACGCTAAGATGGCAGAATTGAAAATCCATGTAATTCTGTAAAGTTTATACATCCATATAGACTGTGGGCTGTATTTATAATAATGGACCATCCTCTGCAGGGACAGAAAATAAGGCATGACTTCTTGCTCACAGGAGCAATTGCTACCTCCCAGAATGGACTTATTCTCTTAAGAAACAGCATCACCCAGCAGCCAGAATGACTTTTTAAAAAGGAATAAACAACTGGAGGCTGCTTGGGAGGGACAGCTGCCTTCTGGTATAGCTCAGCCCATAAAAATGTAATGGAAACCTACATAACACAGCACCTCTGAAGTACCATAAGGAAGGGATAAACCACTGCTTCTCAACCACTGGTCGGAGGATCCCTGGGGGAGACAGCGATATCATCACAGGGGATCCATGAAGGCTTGAAGAAAGGTTATGATTTAAATCTTAAGTTAAGTCTTGAGGGTCCATGGCCACAAAAGATATTCAAAAGGGGCCCATGTTGAAGAAAAGATTGAGAACCATTGAAATGGGTTCTCTCTAGACCAAAGAGGCAATCTGCTTCATTCACATCTTAATTTACTAAAAACAATTACTGTAATTTAATTTAAAATAGAATAAACTTCCCTAATGTGAGGGACGACTGTGAACAAGGATCTTTCTTTCATCTGTAATGAACTGGCTGGAAGGCAGCTATGACCTCTGCTCAACCTTCATAGAGTTCATTAAGATAGATTCGGAGAGGACTATCATTCAGGCAGACATCTGTCAAAGTGTCCTTTGCAAAGTAAAGCAGACAACATAATTATCCAAATACAGACAGAAGCACATATGCAAGCATATGTCTAGTTACCTCCCTACCCCCAAATTATAAATATAGAACAGATAAAATATTGTTTCACTCCTGAAGTCAAGCAGGAAGTATATTCCATTTCCAGTCCTTCTTTGCCTCAAAGGGCTTGGACAGTTCTTAACTGACACCTCTAATTTGCAATAATGTACAGTAACGTACCAGGTTTTCATGTACTGTTTAACACCATACATTATACTGCAAATTACTCTTGAAAAATGAAAAGCAACACGCACACACAATGGATATGTGCAAAACTATTTTTGTATGCCTTTTTCTCTGATTGAACTTTTCCTCCACTATACACTAAGTTTGAATGTAACTATTCTGGACCTAGGCAATTTTTCCTTTTTTTGGTGGGGGGGAATATTTATTAAAGTTTGCAAATATAAAGGCAAAAAATTAATACAAAAGAAGATATCAAAAATGAAAAAAGAAATACAAAAGGATTGAGAGAAGAAGAACAAAGAATAAAACATAAAGATGATTCTCTCCTCCCTCCAGAAAAGCACAAGTAATTTCAGTAATTTAACCCTTTTTCTAATATTTTAGTAATTATTATTATCATCATAATAAAAATATTTTCTTTCTATACATCATCCCTTATCATTAATCAAATCATTAAAAAATCATCACGCTACTCAGCAAAAAATCATCACAGTTACTCTATCAAGAGCTGTCAGGAATAGTAACATATATATTTTAGCCCTAATGAAATATATCTATTTTTAAATCTGATTTATCACTTTCTTTTTTTTATATATAAAATTTTATTATTTTTTAGACAAACGTACACAAATACAACATAAAAGCATCAAACCAACTTCCACTTACGTACATACAGTGTGTCAGTTGGTTTACAAATTGTTTTGTGCATTCACTTCATAGTCATCACTTACAATTACTTGTATATGTTCTCGTATTATCTATCAAATATTCCTAAATACATTAATATCATTGTTAATCAATCATTTGACTATACTATTATTTGTTCATGTTATGCAAGATAATCCATATTTTAATTGATTTATTTTATGACAGTTCATATTATCATCCCAAATCTATCCCATAGTTATATTATGATAATACATCTTTATATATTCTTTATATTTTAAAATTCTACATATTTCATTACCATATTTTATTGTCTAACCATTGATAAAATAAATGCCAAATCTTATAAAATAGTTTTATCTTCTTATTCTGATTTCTCAAAAACATAAAACAAAAGAATTATCTTCCAATTTATAAATTGAGCAGAACAGACCAACAGAGTTTGAAGGAACCTTGGAAGTCTTCTAGTCAACTCCCTACTCAAACAGGAGATCCTATACCATTCCAGACAAATGGTTGTACAGTCTTTTCTTAAAAGCCTCCAGTGATGGAGCATCCACAATTTCTGAAGCCTTCCCAGTGATTAATTGTTCTGTCAGGAAATTTCTCCTACATTCTCGGTTGCTTCTCTCCTTTGAAAAACAAGTTGACCCCATCTACTTTGTGGCAACCCCACAAATATTGGAACACTATGTTTAAAGAACTATTCTTTAAACACTATATTTAAACAATTATTCTTTAAATATTCAATTCTAGTAAAAAAAAAACCCATTAATATTTACCAGAAACACCAACACATCAATTGTAAGCCTTATAATTTACTTTATAAACTTGTTTTCTTTTGAAAAATTTGATCTTTAATCCCATCAAATAATGCTCCAGAAGTTGATTTATCATTTTCATTTTGTCTCCTTTCAGGAACAGCTCGAATAATGTCGCTTTCTTTTCTCTCAGGAACAGCTTGGTTAATTTAACACCTTCCTTTTAAAATCCAAGATAAGAAGGCTTTCCAAAACACTCTTCTGATTTATTATTTGTAGGTTCCCCCTTTCATAATTAAAACATCAACTGGCTTCACTTTAGCATCATTTTCCATATGGCTTTTATATTCTGCCATTTTAAAATCCATTTTCAGAACAGCAGCATGTTTTTCCATATCACTTTTGTAATCCACCACCAAAATCTACATTCAAATCAGTCTCAGCCTCTATTTGATCCACTAAACTCTGTTCTTCTAAATTCTTTGCTATGGTATTAAACAATTTTTAAGTAACTTCTGAGAATATTGTTCCCAAACAGCTTTAATTTATGTTATTGCTCCATTGTTCTCTTTTAAGAGTAATATTTTGTTCCCAGTTCACTCCAGCAAGCCTTCAACTCCCCTCTTATATCATCTGTTTATTTTCAAATCAACAAAACAGTTAATTTCAAAACCTTCATATATTTCTTTTTTAAATTGTTAAACACCCCACAGGAAATATTCTTTCAAGTCTGTCTAGCTCTTTAACTTTCTAAAATAACTTTGCTCCCCCTTTTGCTATTTTCCAACAATCAAAGCTTTTCTTATTAATGCTTAAACTTACTTAGAACTTCTTTTAACCAAGGTAGAAGGCAAATCTTCTGATGTAATGCAGCTTGTCTTTTGAAAGGTTCTTAGCATTAACAAGCAACTTCTAGAGGGAGAGTAGATGAACTCAGTGTCCCTTGAAGGGATCAAAATATTTAGAATTTATTTGATTTGTCAATCACTTACAAGATAATAGGTATAAGTATATACATAGTTATGAATACATGAAATGGGTACATATAAGAAAAAAGAAAGAAACAATAAGACAGGGACGGTAGGCACATTGGTGTGCTTATGCACGCTCCCTACAGACCTCTTAGGAAAGGGGTGAGGTCAATAGTAGACAGTCTTAGGTTAAAGTTTTTGGGGTTTGGGTGAGAAACCACAGAGTCATATGGTTTAGGCAGGATGTTTTCTCCTCTGACTCAAATCAACTGTTGATCACTACTTTATGATTCTTTGTAGGAAGGCTTGAATAGAACAAACGTGTAGATGATTTTAGCCCTTTCCTTTTTGTTGTTGTTTGTTGCGAAGTTGTATCCGACCCATCGCGACCCCATGGTCAACGTTCCTCCAGGCCTTCCTGTCCTTTACCATCTTCTGGAGTCCATTTAAGCTCATGCCTACTGCTTCAGTGACTCCATCCAGCCACCTCGTTCTCTGTCATCTCCTTCTTCTATTGCCTTCAATCTTTCCCATTATTAGGCTCTTCTCCAGTGAGTCCTTCCTTCTCATTAGGTGGCTAAAGTATTTGAGTTTCATCTTCAGGATCTGGCCTTCTAAGGAGCAGTCAGAGTTGATCTCCTCTAGGACTCCTTTTTTTTAACCATGATCATTGACTCCACTCTTACAGGGCCATCTTCAGGCCCACATTGGTCTCCCGGAAGTCCAATCTATGCAGTACAGTTTTGAGTTCAGTATTATTCTGAAGTGATTGTTACTTGATTAAGTGAATGATATATCTGGTCTGTGCCATAGCAATTTTGATAGGGAGGGGGCAAATGAAACAACTGGTTTAAGAAGGGCATTCTTACACCCTTAATAGAAATAAGTAAGAGACGGGGAAAAAAAGAATGTATTTAATTTTTATTTTATATATTGTATTTGTACACTCATCTCACAAGAGAGTGACTGGGTAGCTTACAACACTCAAGTACAATAAAAGCAAATGCCAACCCAGAAAACTGAATCATTTTAATTGGACATCCTAAGGACTTTTCTCACCAGATTCCAGGAACTCTACTCATAGCCAAGGAACGTAGCAAAATCACCCCTGTCCACCAAGGTAGACAGAAGAATCCTGATGAATTCTCAGAAATACGACTGCTGGAAACAAGTGGTTAGATGGTCTCCATCTATTCCTGTAAGGAAATTATTCCAGCATTGAAAGAAATATTTGACATCTGTAGTTCCTGGAAGATGCATGATGTGAAGAACAGTTTTGATGGCACCAAAAAAAAAAAAACAGACAGAAGTTGCAATATCAAATTTCCTCTTAATAATTTTTTTACCAAAACACAAATCTGCATCCTATTGATCAAATGCAGCCTCTCCAACTGGTATGGTTGAAGTATGCTGAGATCATAACTTTTCAAGCAGCAACATACTGGAGATGTAGTCTCCTGAAACCTGGAGGACATCAGGTTGGAGAGCTGTCTGCCATTTAGGGTCTTAGGCATCTATTTGGTTCTGATTTTCTCTACACCACAAGCAAAATAATCAGTGTCAGTGCACTGTGCAAAAATTAATGGCAAACAAGCAAGATGGCCCTCTGGGAAATGTAGCCTCTTTTGCTTCCCAGTTGAACAATTGTTGGTGATTAACATTCTGCAAATTTTGTATAGTTCTTTTTCCTTTCAAAGTGCTTGACAGTTATTTAAGATCACGCGGCCAAGGGAATATGAAATTGAGCATCATCGCCAGAGTAAGTTCAAAGCAGAAGTGGTTGATTATCTCTACTGGGGCATTCTCAATTTTTTGAAATAATTTATTGCATCAGAAACTTTTGATATTAGAGAACAAGAAGATAAACAATTTTATAAGATATGGGATATATTTTATCAGTGGTTAGCTAAAAAAACATGGAAATGAAATATGTTAGAAAATCTTAAAGATAATAGAATAATACAGAATGTATGTATAAAAATGTATAACCATTGGAAGAATGCATACTATAAATTTATAGCAAACATAGAACATCTTGTATAAAATGAGTGAACAGCAGTTTAGTGAAATATGTGGTTAATAATTGATAATAATGTACATATATATATATTAGATTGATAATATGAGAATTTATACAAATGATAAGTGATGACTATGGAGAGGAAGCACAAAAGATTTGTAACCAACCAACACACTACATGCATGTAATTTGATGATGGTTTTATGTTTTATGGTTTGTTTGTGTAAGTCTGCCCTAAAAAAATAAAACTTGTTTGGAAAACAAAAAGAAACTAACAAGTAGTATATGCAAGAAAATACTGCATTATTGAATGTTGATGTTCAGAATTCCAGTGTCTACTTTCTTCTATTCTTCCCCAACAAGAATTCTACTTTTTTCTTCTCACATTTCTCTGCTTATTCAGCATGCTAATTCGTCACAGGGCTCTTCTTGATGGGTCATTGAGCAAGGTGATAATTAAAAATTCTAGCTTTATGATTTTTTTTTCCATTGCAAGAAATGTCAATTTAATAGTGGCTGTTGTCATTTAGAAAAATGGAAGGGATCCCACCTCACCACCACTCATTGTTGATTCTCTTTTACATTCTCTTAACTGTCCATCAAACTAAAGTACACATTGTACTTCCAGGTATTCCCCCTTCCTCCGTCTTTCGACGTGGTAAAATATTCTTTTGCATTGTCTGATTCATGATACCTGGGAAACTTCAGTGAGAAAAGGGGAACACAGGTTTTTTTTTACTTTTTCATTTTTTTTTAACTTTTGCATTGCATTAGTATTTATCTTGAGGATACAAACTCTGCTCATTTTTATCTCATTAACTACTATGTGCATTATGGGTAGAGATATCAAGCAAGGGATTTTATCCTTGTTCCTCCTTTTGCTTCCCCCTCATTGGAAGCACTGTCTTAGACCATTTGCCCACTAGTTAAAACATCCTCCAGAAATAGAGAATCTACATGGAGCCTTGGTGGCACAGTGGTTAGAATGCAGCACTGCAAGCTACTCTTACTGCAATTTGACAGATCGAATCCCACCAGGCTCAAGGTTGACTCAGCCTTCCATCCTTCTGAGGTGGGTAAAATAAGGATCCAGATTATTGTGGGCAGTAGGCTGACTCTGTAAACTGCTTTGAGAGGCCTGGAAACCACTAAGTCTAAGTGCTATTGCTATTGCTACATCAACATACAGTATCTGTAGATGTACATCTACATCTACTGTCTGATTTGCCACTGCAGCCAAACAGGGCAGGTACAGATTTCAACAGATAGGACTGCAGAAAAAACAATTGCAACCAGCCTTCCTTCCACTGAGGATCTATATACAGCCAGAAAGAGAAAGTATCTACAGACCCCTTACATCCTGGGCATAAACTGTTTCAACTTCTCACCTCAGGACATGCTACAGGGCATTCCATGCCAAAACAACTAGACACACAGAGATATTTTCCCCATGCCATCACTCTGTCCCCCAGTCCCTCAGCATTGTCTTATGCCTACGCATATCTAACCATGTAATAGGGCTGTATTGCTATTATCCTTCTTATCTTCTCATTTTTCTCATCTTCTTATCTTTCCTACTACCTTCTCCTATTGGTATTTTATGATTTATATCTATGACTTACCACTTTGTTATTTATACGTACACTGAGAGCTTGTTCACCAGAGATAAATTCCTTGTGTATCCAATCACACTTGGCCAATTAAAGAATATTCCTGTATTGCTATTTAGAATAGAATTCTTTGGAATTCTTTATTGGCCAAGTGTGATTGGACACACAAGGAATTTGTCTTGGTGCAAGTAGAATAGAACAGAATAGAATAGAATAGAATAGAATAGAATAGAATAGAATAGAATAGAATAGAATAGAATAGAACACTTTATTGGCCAAGTGTAATTGGACACACAAGGAATTTGTCTTGGTGGAAATACTCTCAGTATACATAAAGAAAAGGTACATTCGTTAAGGATCAAGAATCATAATGATAGTCATAGGGTACAATCAATAATCAAATCATACTAGGAAACAGTCAATATAAATCGTAAGGATACAAGCAACAAAGTTACAGTCCTATAATCACAAATGGGAGGGGATGGGTGATAAGGAGTGATGAGAAGATTAGCAGTAATAGTAGTATACACTTTGTAAATAGTTGAACAGTGTTGAGGGAATTATTTGTTTAGCAGAGTGATGGCTTTTGGGAAAAAAATGCTCTCAGTGTACATAAAAGAAAAGATACTTTCATCAAGAGTCAAGAATCATAAGGTACAACACTTAATAATAGTCATAGGGTAAAATAGTAGGGAAGAAACAATCTTTAGATCGAAACTGTCACTGCAAGTCAAATTCACTTTCCCATGCAATGGTGACCTTACATAGACTAGTACTGAAACAACTATAGGAAAAGAACCAAGTTCAGAGAACACCAAGAACCCAGAATCTTAAAGACTCATCCAAATACCGTTGTGCAGAATAATAGTTATGAGGACAAATTTTGTATCCCTTCAACAGTGATTGAGTGATGCTTTGAAGACACTGATGAGACATTAGTAGGGAAATGCCCTTTGGCAAGGTTATCACTAATGAGTTATAGATCTAGTTATCCAATCATCTTCTCAATAAAGCAAAAATAAGGACAGATATTGAGCTTTTCAGTGCTAGCTTAATGATGTAAGAAGACACTAAAATTCAGTAGTGGGGAAACAGCTTTAAGAGTTCCCTCTTTCCCCTCTTGTTTCCTACAGAATAAAAGCTGGCTTCCTTCTTTTTCCTTTCTCCCATAAGAATCAAAAGAACCAACTTCCAGTAAATAACTAATTAATTAATTAAAATAAATAAATAACTTTTATGTAATGTAATTTCTTTTTTAAAAAAATCTTACTCGTCAGTTGGGGGGCTGTAAGCATGACTAGCTCAATACCTGTGCATTACCACTAAACTATGTGATTGGGCTTAGTTTTGGGGGAGGAAAATAAGGGGGGGAAATTGTGTCTCTACCTACCAGCATCCGTCAGTACTAATCTGGCTAGTATCCTGTCAGTATGTGAGAGAGTTGAGGGCTGTTTGGAAACTGAAACATGGAAACTGAAACATTATTTGCTGTGTGAGCAAGGAGACAGCAAGGAGCCTGGGTGTGGCAAAGCTCAACTGTTCTGTATTAAAGCTGGTTGCTGCTGTAAAACTAAAACTGAAACTGAAACTCCTCTCCTCTGCTTGTGTTTTGTATTTGGAACAGATTTCTTTTCAGATGAGGTGGGGGAGTAGAACTCTTTAGCATCAGAGCGTGTTAATAATAATATATGAAATACTAATGCTCTGATGGTCATTTCAAAAAATCCTTTCTTAGTGAACACCTAAAAGCCAAGAGGAACATATGTGCCAAATTTCAGGTTTGCAGGCTTTACGGCTCTGGGGATTTTGTGATGATGCATGACTGATATTTTATATATATACCGTAGAAGATTGGTCCTACCGGAGATGGAACTCCAGTAAATGAACTTGTTTGAATGAAACTTGGATGTTGTTCTATTTATGGAAAACATGCAAGGAGTTTTTGTAGTGATGTCAGAAGCATGTCAGTCAAGCATGAGAGTAAGATTTTATTTTTTACTGAATATATAGATGATATTATGGGATAAAACCAAAATTTTGCAGTGAATATTAGATAAGATTGTATAAATATGGATCTGAACATGAATGCATGGAACCTCAAAGAAAGTGAAAGAAGCCATTACAATTTAAATATAAACAAACCCTCCCCTCCCCCCCCAAAAAAAAAAAAAAAACTCTACAGCAAGTAGATGAAATTGGTAGAATGATGTAGGAAAATGGATGGAGAAAATTTAAAGTATGCCAATAGAAAGGTAGTAGGTTGCAACAAAGAACTAATCAACTAATCCCATACTCTATAAGTCAATTAACCATGTAGTGTCAGTATGGTATACTGTACATACCTTGAAAGTACTGCCATTTGCTGATGGTTTAAGATGGACTCCATATGTGAGACAGAAGATCTGCTGAAACAGAAACAAGACTCAAAATATTTCTGAAAAGCACAACCCCCAAATACTTGAAATCTTTTGAGGATTTTCTTTCTGTGCCATCTGTGAAGTCACAGTTGAAGTGGCTTATAGCTTTGTGCCTCCTATTCATCTTTGGAGGGGAAAAAAAGCAGGCTCGGTAGATTGGCATGACTTTATAATAGATACATGGCATTTATAAAATCTTATTCTGGAAACATTCTGCTGCTGGGTTCATTTTTTTTTTCATATAAGGAAAATTTGGACTATGCCCTGCAAATAGAACTTTTTTTTTCCAAAGTGTATTTTCATGTGACAATATTTGAGAGGGAAGATATTGAAGGGATGGATATCTAAGATATTAGGTGAACTAATATCCTCTATAACTTAGAGGCTACATGTGGGGAAAAATTTTATAAAAAAGGATGGTGTGGTTATGGAGATTAAGTTGGGACTAATTACTACCAACCTGCCTTCAATCGAGGACCTGTACACTTTACAAGTCAAAAAGAGGGCTGTGAAAATATTTACAGACCCCTCACATCCCAGACGTATACTGTTTCAACTCCTTCCCTCAAAACGACGCTATAGAGCACTGCACACCAGAACAACTAGACACAAGAGCAGTTTTTCCCCAAAAGCCATCACTCTGCTAAACAAATAATTCCTTCAAAACTGTTCAACTATTACAAAGTCTGCACTATTATTACTGTTAACCTTCTCATCATTCCTTATCACCCATCCCCTCCCACATGTGACTGTATGAGTGTAACTTTGTCGCTTGTATCCTTACAGTCTATATTGACTGTTTCCTAGTATGATTTGATTACTTTATTGTAGCCCATGACTATCGTTAAGTGTTGTATCTTATGATTCTTGATGAATGTATCTTTTCTTGTATGTACACTGAGAGCATTTGCTCTAAGACAAATTCCTTGTATGTCCAATCACACTTGGGCAATAAAGAATTCTATTCTATTCTAATGCCAAAGTCTTCAAGGTTTCTGTCCACCATCACTCATGGGTGAGACATGTAGTAGTGACTTTCTAAGCCCAGCCTACCTTACAGAGTTCTTATGGGGAAGAATTGATATAGGAAAATGCTATGAGCAGAAAACTGCTAGGTAACATCATCAGTACTTGTCACTGATTATTGACTAGCACTGATGATATTACCTAGTTTGGGTAAGGAAATGTCTGCAAGAAAACAACCAAGTTCAGAGAGCACCAAGGACCCCTCATTTGAACACTGAGTGACACATATTCTCTTTTCTTTATAGGAAGAAAGGTGGGATATAGTTATAACAAACAAGCACATTCAAAAGCAAGTCATCAAATGAGGAGGTTTCCATAAAATTTCTTCCAACATCAATCTAAAGTGTTGTTCAATATTGTCAGATATCTCTCTTCTCTGAGAATAAAAAGAATTTTTATTTATTTATTTATTTGTCAATTGCTTACAAGATAATAGGTATAAGTAAAACATAGTTATGAATACATGGATACATGTAAGAAAAATAAAATATAAAAGAAACAATAGGACAGGGAGGGTAGGCATGTTGGTGCGCTTATGCACGCCCCCTACAGGCCTCTTAGGAAAGGGGTGAGGTCAATAGTAGACAGTCTAAGGTTAAAGTTTTTGGGGTTTGGGGAAGAAACCACAGAGTCAGGTAGAGTATTCCAGACATTGACCACTCTGTTGTTGAAGTCGTATTTCCTGCAATCAAGTTTGGTGTGATTAACCTTGAGTTTGTATCTATTGTTTGCTCTTGTGTTGTTATGGTTGAAGCTGAAATATTCATTGACAGGTAGGACATTGCAATGTATGATTTTATATACTATACTTAGATTGGAAGGCAGCGTAGTTCTAGGTTTTCAAGGTCTAGAATTTCAAGGCTGGTGGCATAAGGTATTCTGCAACTAGTAGAGGAGTGGAGAATTCTTCTTGTATAATATTTCTGGACTTTCTCAACTGTGTTAATATCAGATACATAATGTGGGTTCCAGACTGATGAGCTGCTATTTTTTTTCTATAAATTATCCTAACCACCAAGATTTCTAAACATATGTTCAGTGGTGGGATTCAGCCAGTTGTTAAATTATGCACCCCCTGCTATCAGTGTATCCTAGGTGTACAACTGTGTTGCAATGAAGAAAAGGGCAATGGAGTGGCTGGCACAAGGGAAAGAGAAGACTGTTTTCCCTCTTTCTTCTCCCTGCTCCTCCTCCCCCACTCGTGCCAGTTGCTCCATTTCCTGCTTCTCTGTTGTAGTGCATCATGGCGCCCAGGATCCACTTTGATAGTCAGGGGGACATAATTTAACAACCAGTTCATCCAGGGTCAGGATCAGAGGTGGTCTTCAGCAGGTTCTGGAGAACTGGTAGCAGAAATTTTGAGTAGTTTGGAGAACTGGAAAAATCCCACCTCTGACTGGAGATTTTACAGTATCCTTCCCCTGCCAAACCCACCAAGCCACGTCCACAGAACCAGTAGTAAAAAAATTTGAATCCCACCACTGGTCAGGTTGGCTGTTGTGGGAGAGCCGTTCCACATGTGAGGAGCTGGAGGATGGGGATGGGCCACGCCTCCCATGACAGCCAACCTGACCCTGGGCAAACCTGTTGTTAATTTTTTTTTAATCCCACTACTGTATGCATCCCTTGGACTTGAATTTGAAACTTATGCTGGGTGAACAGAAGAATTTTAATTTGTGAAGGGGGTTGGATCTTGGTTTGCTTCTTCTGCCCATCAGACAACAGCAACAAAAGATTCTTGGTTCTTGGGCAGAGTGTATAATTCTCAGTCAGTTTGGCAAGAGAAGATTTGCCTTTGATTTTTCTCTCAAAGGACAGGTAAACATTAGAAAAAAAATCTCATTGGTGGTAGAGATATTGCCAGGATCTGCAGCCTCCCTGCCTTCTCCTGCATAGCTGAATCACAAGGGAAGACATTATCAACCCTGGTTTGAACAGCTGAATTTAATTTTCCATTGTTTTATGATTCCTGGATATATTCCATTTTGTAGCTAGCAGCTTTGCTTGCCTTTGGATTGAATACGACAACAGAAACTCACAATAATGAAAGTATTAAATGTAATATTTATTCAAAATATTTTTCAAGAGACTTATTCCCAGGAGTGTTCTGAGCGGCAACCTAACTGGAAAAAAGAACTGCAATTTATTTCATATCCTAGGAATAAATGTACATGGAGGGTAATATTATTGATATGTAGCTAATGTTTCAACAGTGTGTAAATCTGGCAGTACACACAGTTAGAAAAGGCTGTGATTTTGACTATGTTTTGCTTGTGGGTTTCCAATGACATTTGGCCAGCTATTGTAGGAGAACAATTTGGGGGCAGAAGGATTTTTGATCTGATCTGGTATGTTTCCTCTTAATGTTCTTAAGAAAAATATTCCTAAATCGGAGTTCCGGTTCTAGTTTCTCCGGCGACGGACCAAAATCCGCAACTGTGCGCGGTTTCGGCCCGTGCTTGCCGCTGGAGCGCCCCGATCCTTGTGATTCGGGGCTGAAGCTGCCCCATAGAGGTGGTGAAGATGGGGGAGACTACCAGCCAAGTTGAGGGGAGCTGCAGCTTTCCTTCTTGGCTAGCCTAACTCCCTTTCCCGAAGGCGACAAGTAGTGATCAGAAATAGCTGCCACAAAGGAGAACCGGACGGGATAAGAATGTGCAGGAGAAAGACAAAGAGGAAAGCAGGACAGACTGGGCTAAACATAAAGAAACATCTAAACAAGGTACCCTGAAGCTAAAAATATTTAGAGGGATACCTCTGAAAGAAAGTTCTAACAGGCGGCGAAGGAGAGAGAAAAGGAAGTTAAAAATCCCTTCTCCCATTTTTTTTATTTTATTATTATTGATTGGAAAGAAGTTTATGCTGAATTAATTTGACATTAAATAGGCTATCTTAAGCTGGAATTTGAATGTCAAAGGAAGATACAAAAGATTTCTTGGTACTTTATTTTACTTTTAATATTTTTGGTCAAAAAGGAGAAGAGGAGATAAAACAGTGGAATTTGGAATAGAAAACGGAGTTTCACCTGGAAAAAAAAATAAAGGATCTAATTGTGAACTTTGAAAAGATTCCCAAGGATACATTGTAACTGAAACTTTGTTGAAAGATACAGTAACGATTGGAAAGGAAGACAAAACAAGACAGACCAGTTTGGGGAAGAAGAGATTGGTTTCTTTTTTCTTTTGTTAATCAAAGTCACTCGGGTGGTTGTTTGAAATGGCATCACCCCTGGAGCAAATGAAAATATATCTAAAAAATGAGAAAGAAGAGGCAGAAAAAGAAGGAAGATCTTTTGGCTTCATGTTTGAATTTTTGGAAATGGAGATCCTGAACTATGAAAAAAAGCTCCAAGAGGAAGAAGAAGGCTGGAACAAAGAAGAAGCCATCTTTACTAAAATAAAGCAAAATATGGTAAAAAGGGGTAAAAGGGGGAAAGGAGGGAAAAGTTTTAGATTAAAGGCAGCAGCCAAAAAGGAAAATACTTTGAAAAAGAAATATAATAGCAAGGAGAAACAGAAAAATAAATTACAGAAAGGGAAACAAGAGAGAGAAAGTTACACAAAAAAAAAGGGATGAGAAAAAGGTGGGGGGAGATAGAAAGGGAAAGAAATTATGAGGAACGAAAGCAAGAGATAAAAAAAAAAGGGAAGCGTACTAGAATCAATGGTATATGCTCAGCTTGGGAACACAGAGATAATGGTTAAATCAAGTTAAAATTGAGAACTCTGTAAAGGTACTAGGGTTATAATTGTAGAATATTATGATGTGTTAGAAATGTAATATATAAGCAACTTAGGAGATAAACATTATATTATTATGTTTGGTATGTTTATTTAGGGAAATGGAAAAGAAAGAGGAAAGATCAATATTAGCCACTTGGAATGAATTTGAATAATTATTTTTAAAGATTGATAAAATATTTAAGAGTTAGCTAAAATGAATTTGAATAATTGTTTTTTTATTGGATAAAATTGTATAATTAATTAATGATATATGTATTGATAATTAATGTAAGAATAAAGAAAGGAGAGAAATATTTTGGCTGTTTCCAAAGATGGTTAATGTGAAGGATTTATAAGATTCATACCAACATGAGAATGATTTTGAATTATTTTATTAATGTTTATGTTAATGTTTATGTTTATTTATTAATATATATATATATATATATATATATATATATATATATATATATTATTTATTTATTTATTTTTATTTATTATTTACATTTATATACCGCCCTTCTCCCAAGGGACTCAGGGCGGTGTACAGCCCATCTAAAACCCACAAATATACAAAAATTAAAAAACTATTAAATTAATTGGCTGATTACTGAGACTAAAAAGACCCCCCCCCCTTAAAACCCCAATTTAAAATTAAATATTATGGAGACCAAATTAAAACCATTATCTCAGCCCAGGCCGGCCTGCTCAAAGAGCCAGGTCTTCAACGCACGCCTGAAGGCCCTCAGGTCCATGCCGGTACGGAGCTCCGGTGGCAGAGTATTCCAGAGGGCGGGGGCACCCACAGAGAAGGCTCTACCCCTCGGCGCCGCCAGACGACACATAGCGGCTGACAGCACCCGGAGCAGACCCTCTCTGTGGGAACGCACCGGCCTGTTGGAGATCACTGGCAGAATGCGGTCCTGGAGGTAACCTGGTCCCATGCCATGGGTCGCCCTAAAGGTCAAAACTAGAACCTTAAAGCGAACCCGGAGAGCCACCGGCAACCAATGCAGCTCGCGCAGGAGAGGCGTCACATGGGCGCTACGCGACGCCCCCATAATCACCCGCGCGGCTGCATTTTGCACCAGCTGGAGTCTCCAGATGCTCCCCGCGGGGAGCCCCATGTAGAGGGCATTACAATAGTCCAGGCGAGAGGTGACAAGGGCCTGAGTGACCGTGCGCAAGGCGTCCCGATCCAGGAAGGGCCGCAACCGGTAGATCCGACGGATCTGGTGAAACGCCCCCCTGGAGACGGCCGCAATGTGATGTTCAAGTGACAGCCGTACATCCAGGAGGACACCCAGGTTGCGAGCCCTCTCTGCGGGGGGCAAAACTTCCCCCCCGATAGCCAGCGAAGGTGTCAGCTGGCTATATCGGGGCGCCGGAAACCACAGCCACTCGGTCTTGGATGGGTTGAGCCGAAGCCTGTTCCCGCCCATCCAATCCCGCACGGCCTCCAAGCACTTGGACATAGCCCCCACAGCATCGTTGGGGTGGTCTGGAGTAGAGATGTACAACTGGGTGTCATCCGCATATAGATGACACCCTACTCCAAGACCACGGATGATCTCGCCCAGCGGCTTCATATAAATGTTGAACAAGAGGGGAGAGAGGACCGACCCCTGGGGCACCCCACAAAGCAGGGGCCCAGAGGTGGACCTCTCCCCCCCGCCAACACAAATTGCGAACGGTCGGAGAGGAAGGAGGAGAACCATCGAAGGACGGTTCCACCAATCCCCAACCCCCCCAACCGTCGCAACAAGATACTATGGTCGATAGTATCGAAAGCCGCCGAGAGGTCTAATAGGACCAGGACAGAGGAGAACCCTCTGTCACGAGCCCTCCAGAGATCATCGACCAACGCGATCAATGCCGTCTCAGTACTATATCCAGGCCTGAAGCCCGATTGGGACGGATCGAGGTAAGTAGCTTCCTCCAGGTACTGGGGAAGCTGATGCGCCACCACACTCTCAACAACCTTCGCCACGAAGGGAAGGTTGGAGACCGGACGATAGTTGTTTAAAATAGCTGGGTCTAGGGAAGGCTTCTTGAGGAGGGGGCGCACCACTGCCGCCTTTATATACTTTATATACTTTGTGTTACAACACCCTGTTAAGCTCCAATTAAGGGAGAAAGCATACTGCTTTCTTTTCTGTCTTTCGGCTCATCACCAGAGACCATACCGACAGAAAGCTATTTGTTTCGTTGTCTTTTCTTTACATGTGTGTAAGGTTTTTAAGCTGATAATTTTAAATAATAAATAAGGGAGACTAGTATAGATCTATATCGAGCTAGTTAACTCTCTTCAGCTAGCCATACCCTTACTGGGATTCGAACCAGGGAAGTATTACATGTGAGGCAGTTGTAATTGCCTCTACACCACTGGCTCTCTCCTTATCAGCTCAGGCAGGGGAATAAGTATATACTTTGTATTACAACACCCTGTTAAGCCCCAATTAAGGGAGAAAGCATACTGCTTTCTTTTCTGTCTTTCGGCTCATCACCAGAGACCATACCGACAGAAAGCTATTTGTTTCGTTGTCTTTTCTTTACATGTGTGTAAGGTTTTTAAGCTGATAATTTTAAATAATAAATAAGGGAGACTAGTATAGATCTATATCGAGCTAGTTAGCTCTCTTCAGCTAGCCATACCCTTACTGGGATTCGAACCAGGGAAGTATTACATGTGAGGCAGTTGTAATTGCCTCTACACCACTGGCTCTCTCCTTATCAGCTCAGGCAGGGGAATAAGTATATACTTTGTATTACAACACCCTGTTAAGCCCCAATTAAGGGAGAAAGCATACTGCTTTCTTTTCTGTCTTTCGGCTCATCACCAGAGACCATACCGACAGAAAGCTATTTGTTTCGTTGCCTTTTCTTTACATGTGTGTAAGGTTTTTAAGCTGATAATTTTTTAAATAATAAATAAGGGAGACTAGTATAGATCTATATCGAGCTAGTTAGCTCTCTTCAGCTAGCCATACCCTTACTGGGATTCGAACCAGGGAAGTATTACATGTGAGGCAGTTGTAATTGCCACTACACTACCTGGCTCTATCCTTATCAGCAGAGGCAGGGGAATAAGTATATACTTTGTGTTAGATCTATACTAGTATAGATCTATACTAGTCTCCCTTATTTATTATTTAAAATTATCAGCTTAAAAACCTTACACACACACACACACACACACGCACACATATATATATATGCAGTGTTTTTGTTAGTGGTGTAGATCTTTTTCACATTTGTGGGGAGAAATACCAACCGGAGTCTAAAGATAAGATTTATATAAAACGGATATTAGATTTGAATGGATAAACTTAATCTTTAATGAGATTATGAATATAAGATTTAAAAAATTTTGTACTCCGATTGATAACTAGAGGGGAAACCTTGCTTGTGTTTTGTTTTTTTTTATTTTTGTTTTTCTTAGAATGTTGGAAGAGAATATATAAAATTGTAAACAATGACAGACAAAATATAAGGATAATGAATAAAAAGATATAGAAATTTGGATTGATATTACTATAAAAGAAAATTAAGAGAAGTTAAAGGAGAAATGGTGAGAAATTGATAAAAAATGATAAGTTATAAAGTTGAATTTATAAGATGAATATAGATATGAAATTGTGTCTGTATGAAAATGTGATAACCCGGAACCATGCTGTACTCAAATAAGATGTTTTATTTGTTTGATAAAACCCAATAAAACTTTTCAACAAAAAAAAAAAGAAAAATATTCCTAAATCAAAGCTTAACTGTAGTACTTTAGTGATTCCTTATGATGTCTTAATGCCTTGCTGCTACCTTAAAAAAGCATTCTGAAGCTCTTAATTCAAAAGCAGAGTACAGTACCTTGGTACTCACTGTTAATTGGTTTTAGGAGACATGATGAGTACCAAACAAAATTTTCCCATAAGGAATGATGTAGTGAGTCATAAGGCAGCTGACACTGATAAGTTCTAGTTTGTGCTTGATTACCAAACAAATGATGAGTATTGGGACAAAATTTTTTGTGTCAAAATCGTTAAGTACCAAATTTGACAAGTTTCAAAGCAGTTGAGTTCCTGGGTACTACTATACTTGATTTTTATGCTTTCTGTGACTACTCCTTTTCATATTTGGTGGTTTGTGGTATCAGAAGCAACTGATGGAAATCTGAAACGGGCAAAGCTAAGCATTTCTTTGCCATGTCACAGAGGCTACAGTTTAGAAATAATCTCAAATTGTGTTTTCTTTATCCATCACGGTGCTGTATAACCTTGAAGGGGTTTTGGACTGATTGGAATGTTCCTGCTTCATGATTTTTCCTAGGTGAATAGAAATGGATTGGAAACTCATAAGAAGTGCATGTTTTCTTTTACTAGCAGATAATCTGTTAATGCTGCAGGGGGTTCCATACAGAAAATCTTTTTCCATTAGTTCTTCTTTTTCTCCTTTTTCTCTTTTTTTATTGAATACCACCCCATGAGGATTGGCTCGAATGAAAAATAAATCAACAGATATGAAAGTGCAACTGCGGATATGTTAACTAATTCTAGTGCCCAAGTAACATCAGTTGTGAATAGCAATGAAAGAGGCATAAGGCACTCTCCCTGCCACTGTAGACCACATTAAATGTTTTCAAGAAAGCAGTCCTTGCTTTTAAAGCCGTTGCAGGCATTGGAAATTAGATTAGACTTGTGGCTCTAGAGAAGAGATGATTTACATTTTGCCTTGATGTGCATTTCATCAGCTATTGTGAGGCACCTTCTCCGACATTGCTATTAGCTTTAATTGGTGGGGCGGAGGCAGAATAGATAGAAGGGAGAAGACCAGCCTTAAGGGAAAAGAATTAATAGAAAAAAATGTTTAGCAAACCTGAAAGAAGGGGGTGTGGTGCTCCATACACAGCACTATCACATGGGGCCAGGGGTGGGATTCTACCAGTTCGCACCTATTCGCTAGAAATGGTTGTTAACATTCTAAGCAATTCGGAGAACCGGTTGTTAGAAGAAATTACTGGCCTAATCCTGTAAGGAAGGCAGGAAGAAAACATTCTGGTGTTGCTTACAGAAACTGCCTCTCCGTTAACTCTTATTACATTCTTGGCAGGACTAGGCTTCCTGTCTCAGGAACTTCTCTTGAGTTTTTTTCCCCCTCCTTTGCTGGTACTTTGCTTGTGTGGAGTGACTGTTGAAAGTTACAATGGCACTGAAAAAAGTGACTTATGATCATTTTTCACACTTACGACTGTTGCAGCATCCCCACAGTCATGAGAGGCCAGGCGAGGAGATGCGTGCCTCGATGTGAGTGATATTGAGTTGGCCACGCCCAGCCACACCCACAACCTAATCCACGCCCACAGAACTGGTCGTTAAAAAATTTGAATCTCGCCCCTGCATGCGGCACAGCAATTAGCATTAGCAGTATGCAGATTAGTCATGATCCCAATAGACAAGAATATTTGTAGCTCAGAGTTGAACTGTGGAATCCTTAGTGCTCTCTGAGGTTGGTTATTTTCTTGCAGACGTTTTATTAACAAACTAGGTAACATCATCAGTGTTAGTAGGGAGTGGGGTTTGCTCTCATTTTATATGTCAATGGTTTGTCCTGTCAGTGTTGGGGGGGGGGAGGGGTGTGGTCTTGACAGCTCTTTGATTAAGCTGTTGTTTACTGCTTTGGTAGTTCTTTGATTGTGGTATTGTTGACAAACTGTTTAGGCTTGTTTGTCTGCTTTGGGGTTCTTTGTGATATTATTTACTTCTTGATTGTTGGTCTAGTGTTAATCTTTAGTGAAACATCTGCAAGAAAACAACTAAGTTCAGAAAGCTTTAAGGACCCCACAGTCAAGGTCTAATTCAAATGTGAGATTCCAAGACGGTGTGGTTTGATTCAAACGTGAGGTCTGAGATTGAGCTATCAAGATTCAGTTCAAACCAATTCTAACCTTAATTGGGCAAAAGAATCAACCATCAGCCATAATGAGAAAACATTAAAACATTGCAACTTTTTTGTTATTTGGCAGAACAGGAAGCAAAAAACAGTCCACTTCTTTCTCCACACAAGCTTTCCTTAAAAAATTATAGTAGAGGAAGGAAAAGGATTCTTATTTTAATACATCAAACAGAAACTTTCACCATAGTGATGTGTGCGATCTTAAGGAAAAATGCAAACATTTTAAGCTCCATATTCAATATATTTACCAAGAGCAAATGTTGGATAGATAGAAATTATCTGTTAGAGAAAATGTTAACAGGCCTGAAAAATTGTGACCTAATTTGAGTACATAACACCATTGTTGTAGGATTATTATTTTTTTGGTTGTTGGGTTAGTTTTTCATCCAGAATAATTTCACTCACTTTTCCAATGTCACTAATAAAACAACTATCTTTGTTTCCCAGTATTTCATGAATTAACATCCTGAAATTAATTTTAAATATAATTTCAATAATTGAGATATGTGCGTTTTCAGACACTGTCATAAAAAGAAGTTATGATTTTTTTTCATATACATTGTCTGCATTTTCCTTGAATATTTCCCTCTGGATAAATTCTCATAACTATTTCTTACAGATTAATAATCTATTAATATTCTAATTAAGCAACCTTCACAATCATCTTTTATGATCAAGCGTGATGCAATTTTTTCTGTAAATGCTTCTTCAGTTCATGGAACTCAAGCTATTCAGAAGGAAGGCATGCATACAAAGAAATACCATTTTCCTCTTGATTAGATGAGGTTCCTCATCTTCTACATTGCAGAAAGAACATAGAGAATTAAAGAATTAGTTTCAGTAGAGGCTTCAAATCCATCATGTCGAATTGCCATGACTATAAATTTTGTAATGATAAATTTCTAGGGTATGTATTTTGTACGCAATGATAAATTTCTGGGCTATGTATTTTGTAATGATAAATTTAATCAAAGTTTTACACAAATGCCTTTATATCAATAGTGAAATTACAGTTGTTAAAAATATATGCATTTTTCAAGCCTCAAACATGTGTATTCCTCTGGATTATTTAATCTTCTTCTTGACCATTTGCTACTTTGCGAATCTAGTAGTCAAATAAAGGAAGTTTCAGTACTCACCCTTCCTTATTTCATTCTTATGAAATGTCACAAAAATCCATTATGAAATTAGCTGTCTTTTTACCTGATCTTCAGCAGATTAAACCTTGAAATATTTCATTCCTTTTCCACCTGGATCCCAAAGAGTAAGGCTGCCTGTGTAAAGCTTTAAACTGGATTCTAAAAATAACCTTCAGAGCACTCTTCAAAGCAGTTATATATTTTCCAAGGATCACACAGTTGCCTTCTTCAGATTTCATACATTTTGAGGAAACCATGTGGCTGCTTCTTGAATGTTCCCATATATTCTGAAATCATCTTCCCAGAATGAAATACAGAGCAATATTTCATAGCCCTATTAAAGGAACTTCTCTCTTCTCAAGCAAACTCATCTTTACAAGTGCTCCAAATAGCTATCACTAGATCAGGCCAATGCAGAGTCTTTGGCTGAAATTCTGAGAATCAGGTACAAAACTACGGAGAGCAAATATGAAATTGATAATCCTGAGGATTTAAACTGTGAAGGCAGAAATGGATGAGTCTCTTTTTGACTGAGTGCAGGACTCTATGATGTTGAGCAAAATGTTCTAAACCATAAATCTACTCAACTGTCATTCAAACCAAGGTAAGACTTTAGAATTGCAGCAGATCGTATTTTTACATAATCTATATTATCACAAAGGTCATTCTACTGATGTTTGCTTATCCTGAACAAAAGGTCTGGTTGAGCTCTTGCTACTTATTGTGCCATTGATCTACCACAGAGATGTCAAACTCATGTTGTCATGGCATCATCACATGATATATTCCAACTTTTTCCCCCTTCGCTAAATCAGGTATGGGCGTGGCCAGTGCATGACACATCCAGCCTGCGGGCTGCAAGTTTGACAGCCCTGTCCTACCAAATGCTAGTTGAGAAATCTCCAGTTCAAACCCTTCCTTCCTTCCTTCCTTCCTCCCTCCCTCCCTCCCTCCCTCCCTTCCTTCCTTCCTTCCTTCCTTCCTTCCTTCCTTCCTTCCTTCCTTCCTTCCTTCCTTCCCTCCCTCCTACCCTTCCTCCCTCCCTCCTATATTTAAAAGTATAGCATTGAATACAGAGGTGGTATTCAGCCAGTTTGGACCAGTTTTGGCATACCGGTAGCGGAAATTTTGACTAGTTCAGAGAACTGGCAAATACAACCTCTGGTTGACCCCACCCACCCGCCCTCGACATTACCTCTCCTATATGACCTTGTTTTTTTAGCTCAGCTGATTTGAACAGCACAGCAGATTGCCACGCCTCAGCTGAGCTAAAAAACAGCTCAGCTTACCAGCATTGACAGAGGTCAGTCTTTGAGCCCTGTGTGCATGCACAACGCTTGCATGCATAAAGCCACACATAGAACCAAACCGGTAGGAAAAAAATTGGAAACCCAACACTGATTGAATATATTTATACGTCAGTCCTACAAGAATACTAATTCTACTTTTATTGTAAGGTTACAGTAAAAGAATTTTGCAAGTCTCTAAGTGCTTCCCCCACTCCCTGCCTTTATATTCTAAAGAATTAGGAAGGATGAATTCTGAGATGTTTCTCCATCTCCATTTCTGCTTTGAATTCGGATTTCTGTTATCAGACTATTGTCTAAGCTGCAGCTCTTCCTCCAGTCTCACAAGGTTATTCTCATTACCCATTACATCAGAAGAGTAATTGCATATAAATTAGGGTATAAGGACTCAAAATCCTATTTTTATTAAAGGAAAGCTCTTCTGAATACAATGAACTGACATCTTTGGCTAATAATTCTTAAGTGCCTTTATGTGTGTGCCCTAATTTAATTGTAGTTAGCTTGTCGTACCAATTTTGATATGATTTACCATAATAAACAGTATAAAAAAATTCAAGCCAAAAAAATCAGCTTTCAAAGGATTTATCAGAGTTGTGCTCAAAGAAGGTATAAAAATCGCACAAAGTGCAGCTTTTGAATATTTTCTCACATTTATATTAATTCTAAATGGATTTTTTCTTTAAAACTATTTGTGTTCATCTGCCAATATTAAGCATCCAAAAGTTTAATCAATTCAAATCTACTTGATGAATCAGTTAATACCACAGTCCTGTACAAATTGACTCAGAAATAATTCTTATTGATTTATCCTCAGATCAGTATATATGGCTTTAATCAGCTAAAAATCTTAGCAGTACCCACATTTGTGAGACAAAAATTAAACTTATTTTTATAAGGAGGACCTACAGTAAAATAAAATAGAAGCAACCATATAAATCTTTAAACCTTCTCCTATCTGCTATAGTAGTAGAAAAGTTTTAGAAAGATGTAATATAATCCTATTTATAACTTCCACATAGCCTACAAACACACTTGAAATGTAATTATAATTCACCATTACTTCCTTTGTCAATGCAATTTGACAATGTTTCAAACAATCATGTACAAGCTTTAGAATAAGATCGATTTTATTTATTTTATTTTATTTGGTTTGTCAATTGCTTACAAGATAACAGGTATAAGTAAAACATGGTTATGAATACATGGATACATATAAGAAAAATAAAATATAAAAGAAACAATAGGGACGGTAGGCACGTTGGTGCACTTATGCACGCCCCCTACAGACCTCTTAGGAAAGGGGTGAGGTCAATAGTAGACAGTCTAAGGTTAAATTTTTTGGTGTTTGGGGAAGAAATCACAGAGTCAGGTAGAGTATTCCAGAAATAGACCATATCAAGCAATATGTAATAAAATTTAAAATTTTCAGTATGTTCAAACATCTATCCAAAACTGTCCTCAACAATTCCCCAGAACTGCTTATCAAAGTCATGATGAACCAATCAATCAGAATAGAGCTGGAAAGGACCTTGGAGGTCTTCTATTCCAACCCCCTGCTCAAGCAGGAGACCCTATCCCATTTCAGACAAGTGGCTGCCCAGTCTCTTCTTTAAAACCTCCAGTGATGAAGCACCCACAACTTCTGGAGGCAAGCTGTTTCACTGGTTAATTGTTCTCACTGTTAGGAAGTTTCTCCTTGGTTCTAGGTTGCTTCTCTCTTTGATTATTTCCCATACATCGTTGCTTATCTTGCCTTCTGGTGCTTTGGAAAATAAGTTAACCCCCTCTTCTTTGTGGCAGCCCCTCAAATATTCTGGGAGGTGAAGGGAAACATTATGCAGAGCCATAGGTACAGAACATTCATGGATTAACAGAGTTGGAAGGGACCTTGTAGGTCATCTAGTCTAACCCCACCCCCCACTCAAGCAGGAGACCCTATATAGAGATCCTTGCTTCTGACAGATGGCAGTACAGCCTCTTCTTGAAAGCTTCCAGTGATGAAGCTCCCACAACTTCCGAGGGCAAGATGTTCCATTGGTTGATTGCTCTCACTGTCAGAAAATTTCTCCTTATTTCCAGGTTAAATCTCTCCTTGTTCAGTTTCCATCCATTATTCCTTGTCTGGCCTTCAGGCGCTTTCAAAACACTTGATCCTCTCCTCTCTGTAGCAGCCCTTCAAATATTGGACCACTGCTATCATGTCTCCCCTGGTCCTTCTCTTTTAGTCCTAGACTAGACATACCCAGTTCCTGCAACCATTCATCGGATGTTTTAGCTTCCCATCCCCTGATCATCTTAGTTGATCTTCTCTGGACTCTTTCTACAGTTTCAACACCTTTTTTATAATGTGGTGACCAAAACTGGATGCAGTATTCTAGGTATGGTCTTGCTAAGGCTTTATAGGGTGGTATTAGTACATTGCTTATTTGGAAAGCCGAATCAAATGATTTTTCATTTATCAATTCATTCCTGAGGTTCTTCATTAGGAGCAATTGAACAAATTGCTGATCAAGCAAGGTGCCCCTTCAACTAAGCACACTATCTGATGTTGACTTTTTCAACAGTTTGTTTATTTGCCCTCATTTGCCTTCTTCTCTTAACCTTAAGCTTCATCATTTATTTATTTATTTATTTTATTTATTTTTATTTTTATTTGCATTTATATGCTGCCCTTCTCCGGAGACTCAGGGCAGCTTACAGTCTATGGAGCACCATGCTAAGTGCTCGGCAATAGCCTTCATTCCATTGTATATGCCTGCTTATTACTAGGGCTTTTGGCTCCCCCCAAGAGGCATTTTTACAAAGTCAGCTTATTGCCTCCAACAATCTTGGGTCCTCAATTTACCTACCCCAAGAGGATGGAAGGCTGAGTCAACCTTGAGCCTGGTGGGATTCAAGCCTGCACTTCATCATAACTCATGTCATTTTCCTACACTAGTCACAAAAATCATGAGAGAGAATACAGCTACAAAATGTAAAGAGGAAAGTGAACTGGGATCTAGAGATTTACAATAATTAAAAGAAGGAAAAATCATTAGGCTTCGTTGCAACAAGTGATGGAAGCTGCTGAAAGAAAACCGTGAATTTTAATGTAATGTAATGTGGATGAGAAAAAAAATGCTTTTTATCATCTTCAATGTCATCATTCATTCAATAATTGTGATTATGATAGTAATCATAACTGTAGAATTGAATAGAAAGATAGTAGCTAGTTAAAACACTTTCTCAAGAACTGGCTGATATCTTACTAATTAAAAGGGATATACAAACAATAAACCAAGAGATAATTTTCCTATATTGGATTTACAAAAGATGCTTGTTCAAATTTTGAAGAATCTCATGAGAAGGAAGGGACAAAGAAAAAAAAAATGAAAAGAAATCAAGTTTTATGAAATTATTTGAATGGATGAAATTACAAATTTGTTAGAAGTAACAGGAAGGAATATAAAATTGGTTTATTTGATCAACATTAAAATAGTTATGTTATATGCTACTTTTAACCCTTAGTGGAATGTTGCTGAAATGATTGTGCTTTATTAATTGTTAATAGATAAGAGATGGAATATGGGAAGAAGAGATAATTTGTTGCATTTCAAGAAGAGGTGATAAGAAACTAAAATTTATGCTTGTAATGAATGTGGAAAGTAACAACTTTAAAGAGAGAGAGAGAGAAAGAGAGAGAGAGAGAGAATTGGGGTTCATTCATTTATTAATTCAATTTGACAATCAGTCACTTACCTTTGTAACCACAGATTGTACCCAAGGTAGCAAAACCAAAAAATTACAACATGTAATCAGTTAGAACATGTAAACAGTTAAAATACAACTCAAAACAACAATAAAATCAGTCAATATCCTACATATCAGGCTTATTTATTGGGAGGGAGGTTTCTGCCAGAAAAATAAGTGAAAAAAAACTGACTACAACTTCCCTAATTCTTGGCAAAGTGCAGAAAGATTATAGGATGGTTTTTCTGAATTTCACAAGCCTTGGTGGCACATTGGTTAGAGTGCAGTACTGCAAGCTACTCCTGCTACAATTTGGTAGATCGAATCCCACCAGGCTCAAGGTTGACTCAGCCTTCCATCCTTCCGAGGTGGGTAAAATGAGGACCTAAATTGTTGGGGGCAATCTGTAAACTGCTTTGAAAGGGCTGTAAAGCACCATAAAGTGGTATATAAATTGCTATTACTATTGTTAATATTGCTAATAATATCCTAGAGAGAAATAGGACAGGCAGCAGAGGATGCAGAAGGATGTGTCAGAACTTGTAGGAAGCTGCAGAAAAGAAAGAATGCCCAGGGAAGGCTGGGTCTGTAGAGAAATCTACTGTAAGACAGTGATTTTTATAAAAAAAAAATTGAAATAAGATGTCATGGCTCAATTAATAGCACAGTTTGTTATGAAATCACACAATCACCCCATGACAGATATCTATGCTGAAAATATAACTTATTTGGATATATTTGTACCATGGTCCTTTTTCATTTTCTTTATATTCCTTTATATTTTGAAATATAAGGACTGTAATGTTTCAGCCAGGGGTTGTATCTACTCCATATTTCTTGGCTCTCAAACTTTTTTTTTTCCTGTGTCATTGTCTCAGTTGGCAATAGATTTTGGAGACAGTTCAGGTAGTGTAGCTTCTTTATTACAGACTAGAAGAGAACAGCTATATTTCTGGGAGTTGTAGAACCTATAACAGCTTCTGCAACTCCCAGAAATAAGAACCTCTGTATATGTCAGAGTTTAAACTTAGGTGTTTCCTTCCCACCTTTCCAGGTTTGCATCTCATATGTGTCAGAAGCACAAAAGCACTTTTTGGCTTAAAAGGATTAGCTGATGACATTACCATTGCCTGTGGGACACCCACTTGGGGCTCCTTTCCTGTCCTCAGCAGGAGTTGGAGCGAAGGACAGGAGCTCAACCCAGCCCCGTGGCAGCATTCATGTCTCAAACATGGGCTTGCTAGCCTCCATCCCAGCATCTTAACCACACGAGCCATCATGCTCCTTACCTTTCCAGGTTAATGAAAGCAGATGGGATTTTTGTGGCTCCTGCTAGTCTGAGTACTTCCTGCTATATCAGCCTAATTCCTAACAACATCGCGCATTTTCATTTTAAATTACATTTGTGTAAATGAAAATTAGGTCTAAACAGTAGCGATGCTATTAATGGATATGTGAAGTAAAAATCATTTGCCCCTCTGGTTGTAGCAATCTTTGTTTATGTAAATAATATTGAGGGAGGCGAACCCTCTGTTAGACCTCTTTCTAGATTGCATTAGGCCATCTGAAACCAATACAGAATGTCAGCATGCATTTACCAAAATGTCTGCTATAAGTGGCTTCAGCAAGCAATTCAACGTTCCTATCCATGTCTGGACAAAAGGAGCAGGTGTTAGAAACAATCCTGAGAGCAAAGGATTTGGCAGGGAGAAACACTTGTTATCTGGTACCCACAGGTACATAATCCAAGCGTGAATGCTAGCTTAATGTATCCATATTTTTAAGATGTCCTCATCTTGTTTATTTCTTCAAACACTATTTGACTCCTCTTTGGCCTCTATCTCCATGTCACCTTAGTTATGGAGCACTGCAGGCAAGTTCACGTTTTAGAATTATTTTTATGGGAGGCCGTTTTCTTTTAAATTTTCCAGCCAGTTGCCATTGTGTAATTTCATTTGAGACACAGCAGAGTTTGACATTGAAATGCAGACTCTTCTTGTGCCTCAGACATAGCTTAAATGGAATCTCTATTAAATTCACATTCAATCAGTTCTACCCCTCAAGCTGAGTTATGGGGTATGTGTGTGTGGTTATGAAGTGTTCTTGCTTTCCCAGACATATGCTGGAGAGCTATGCTGCCTAAGAAGTGCCATTAAAAACCAGTTCTGAAATAAATGTGTAAAGAAATAGGAGTGGATTTTATTGATCATATATATGGCAAGCTAAGTTTATTATGTTCAGAGGTGGTATTCAGCAGGTTCTGATGAGTTCCGGAGAACCGGTAGCAGAAATTTTGAGTAGTTCAGAGAACCAGCAAATACCACCTCTGACTGGCCCTGCCCCCATCTATTCTCTGCCTCCTGAGTCTTAGCTGATTGACTTGGTCTTCTTTTCTTGCCCTGCATAGGAGAACGGAGCTGGAAAGCAGGTTAGTGGGGTGGGGAGGGAATGGGGATTTTGCAGTATCCTTCCCCTGCCATGCCCACCACGCCACGCCATGCCAAACAAGCTATGCCCACAGAACCTGTAGTAAAAAAAAAATGAATCCCACCACTGATTATGTTCCTTTTTATTCTCCTACACTAATGTTTCTTTGTATGGTCTGGATCCCTTCTGTATCCAGATTCCTTGTGGTTGGTTACAGGTTGGTTACAGGTTACAGGTGGTTAAGGGTGGTATTAAATCCATTCTCAGGATTTTGTTTTCAAAAAGAAATGTGCGATCTGCTGAAAGGCTGCATACCAGTGGGATAAACCAATTCTTTTAAAAAGTGTGTGCATGGGGGAACATATAAAAGACCGAGTTTCTTGGCGTGGTTAAAGTGTTAGCCTAGAAACTAGGAGATTTTGAGCTATTGTCTTCCCTTTGGATACAGAAGCTGGCTAGTTAACTTTAGGCCAGTCACTCTCTTTCAGCCCAATTCCCCCCCACCCCCAAGTTTCTTGCTAGGGACAAAAAAGGAGGGAGGAGTTTTAGGCATACTCTTCAGCTTGAATTGGCTCTATAATATATAAATAAAAGTGAGATAAAAGTCATCTGATTTTTCAGAGTATTAGCAATTGGGATAAACTTCCAAATTAGAACAACAAGATCAGGACAGAAATTTTACACTCGAACTGTCCAGGAGACACTTTATGTTAAGTGCATGTTGGATACATTAAAGAAATGGAGACTTAAGAATGTAAATGAGTCCTAAACCAATATTCATTTTGCATCCCAAAATTGCTTTGAAAGCAGACAGAGTTTATGGAGGCAGTGAAACTGATTTCTCACAGTATTTCCAGAGGCCATATATCTCACAATGGAAAAAGCGATTGCAACTTTGTAGTTTGTCTGTGAGAACTACAGAAGCAGCAAAAAAGTCACCTAAGTCATACTGCAAACAGTGCATTGATTGATTAATTATGTGCCAGTCAAGTCAGTACCAGTTCTGACCAGTTCTGGAGAACCGGCAAATACCGCTTCTGACTGGCTCCGCCCCATCTATTCTCTGCCTCCCGAGTCTCAGCTGATTGGTTGGGTCTTCTTTTGTTTCCCTGGGCAGGAGAACGGAGCTGGAAAGCAGGTTAGTGAGGTGGGGAGGGAATGGAATTTTTCAGTAACCTTCCCCCAGGAGTGGTGAGGAAATGAGGATTTTGCAGTATCCTTCCCCTGCCATGCCCACCAAGCCACACCACACCCACAGAACCGGTAGTAAAAAAATTTAAATCCCGCCACTGGTCAGTACCAACTCTTAGTGACTGACCATGTAGATTTCCTCCAAAGCAATATATCCTTAATCTTCAGCTTATCTACAAATTGCTTTGAAGCCACCTGATAAAATTCTCGGCTACAACAGGGCAATTCCATTGAATCTTCACTTCACTGAAATACCCCTTTGGAGATTCCTGACTTCGTGCAAACTTTGGTGCTTATACTTTCGGATTCCCTTTGCTTTCTTCCTTTCCCACTGCCTGCTTCCCCACGTGAAATTTGGAAGTGAAGAATGACTCCATCTTCACTGGCAGATGGGAAGTGCTGAACAAGCACTGCTCTTTGATGATTTTTGATTCAGTCAGCTGAAAACTTCCATTGCAAGTTATTAAATATTAACTAGCCTGAGTTTGCTTCTATCACTATAAATGAAAGGATTATAAGAGGGAAAGGCAGGAGAAAGAGTTATTTACCCTGGCTTGAGTGGAGCACTGTTCTTTTTGAAAGCAGTTTCGAAGACTTAGAGGCAATACACAATGAAGAGGGGCATGCCCCTTTACCTATGCATTAAAGTATTTCTCCTTTTCTTCTGTCCTCATGATGTAGTAGGCTTGTAGAACTTGGCTCAAAATAGGAAATCCAGTGATTGCACAGAAAGAGAAGATAAACTTCCCAAAACTATTGTGCTAATAGTCATTGTCAAAAGCCTATGATTTCCATCACTCTGTTTCTTGTCAAACTCACAGTAGTTAACAACAGAAACTCAAGGAGGATTACTTTGATCTCCTGGAGTGACTAAACCCTGTTAGCCTATTCATTCTCCAATTAGGTTCTATGGCAAATAGAACAATCAAGAGGTTTTTTTTTCCCTTCCTCTCTCTGTTTTGCTGTCATTGAGATTAAGCACTAACGTCTCATTAGCAACAGGTTAACATTTCATGTTGAATGATTCCAGCCCAGACTATGCAAACAGCACAATGGTGCCAGAATTTTGAAGGCAGAAGGAGTTTTATTTTGGAATGCTTCCTTACTTTAGCTGAAGGAAAATCACAGAGGGAGCATCATTAAAATTGCTCTTCCCTATGTGCTTGTTACGGTTTTCTTTGCCAGAAGTTGTGGTGGGCTTATACTTGTTAACCAAGGAAGACACTCTGAGAAGGACTCTTCAATTTTCTGCATCCTGGGTGCTTGTTTTGCAATACAACAGCCATTTTATGATTTCAGAATCCATTCTTCATGCTGCCAGTGAATCCAGGCCTTTTGCAGGGTATGAGTTGATAATAGAGATTGCTGTAATTAGAATAGAATAACAGAGTTGAAAGGGACCTCGGAGGTCTTCTAGTCCAACCCCCTGCTTAGGCAGGAAACCCTACACCACTTCAGACAAATGGTTATCCAACATCTTTTCTTTAAAACTTCCAGCATTGGAGCATTCACAACTTCTGGAGGCAAGTTGTTCCATTGATTAATTGTTCTAACTGTCAGGAAATTTCTCCTTAGTTCTAAGTTTCTTCTCTCCTTGATTAGTTTCCACCCATTGCTTCTTGCTCTACCCTCAAGTGCTTTGGAGAATAGTTTGACTTCCTTTTCTTTGTGGCAGCCCCTGAGATATCGGAACAGTGCTAACATGTCTCCTCTAGTCCTTCTTTTCATTAGACTTGACATATCCAGTTCAAGCAACCGTTCTTTATATGTTTCAGCCTCCAGTCCCCTAATCATCTTTGTTGTCCTTCTCGTACTCTTTCAAAGTCTCGACATCTTTTTTACATCGTGGCGACCAAAATTGGATGCAGTATTCCAAGTATGGCCTTACCAAGGCATTATAGAGTGATATTAGCACTTCACGTGATCTTGATTCTATGCCTCTGTTTATGCAGCCTAGGACTGCGTTGCCTTTTTTGGCAGCTGCTGCACACTACTGGCTTGTATTTAAGTGATTGTCTACTAGGACTCCAAGATCCTTCTCACAGTCACCACTATTGAGCAAGGTGCCACATATACTGTATCTATGCATTTTGTTTTTCTTGCCTAAATGTAGAACCTTACGTTTTTCACCATTGAATTTCATTTTGTTAGATAGTGCCCAATGTTCAAGTCTGTCTAGATCTTTCTGTATCTTAAACCTATCTTCTGGAGTGTTGACTATTCCTGCTAGCTTGGTGCCATCTGCAAATTTGATGAGTTCCCCATCTATCCCTTCATCACTGATGAATATGTTGAAGAGTACTGGGCCTAAAACAGAGCCCTGGTACCCCACTGCATACTTCCCTCCATGTAGATACAGTTCCATTGAAGACTACACGTTGAGTGAGATTGGGTTCATACTTGCCTGTAAGTCACAAAATGGCTTTTTTTGTTGTTGCTCTGGCTTAAAGTGGTATTCAAACGTAGCCACTGAGACCTGCCAATTATATTCCATGCAGGAGATGGCTAGCCTGTGATCACCTGTACATACACATCATCCCAAGAACTTACCGTGGGAGAGTTAAATTTTCATTTTTTTATAGAGATTTGGATAGAATTCTACAGAAACCATTTCCAGGGTAGGCTTAAGCATCAGTAAAAATTGTAGAAGGTCTGTAAAATAGAGTGAAGCCAAGCAATTGGGTCTCTTCTCATTATTATTATTATTATTATTATTATTATTATTATTATTATTATTATTATTATTATTATTATTATTATTATTATTATTATTATTATTATTATTATTATTTGGAAATGAGAGGACTTTATGTTTTGAAACAGCTTTGAAAGGATGCCTTGTTCAAACTTTTATCAAAATGGCTTGATGCCATATGCCTCTCCTGTGATTGGCATATCAGGAAATTTGCTGAGGGAATTTATAAAACTTTCTAAGAGAGTGTAGGGAAGGGAGGGCAATTAAAAGAGGAAGGACACATAAAACCATAGTGAGCTTCATAATGAACTTGCATGCTCATTCCATTGGAGCTAAAATAAAGTAGTAAATATTGGGCCAAATTTACACATTTATTGAACATTTATCAAACACTGATAGAAGAGAATATTTGTAGCTCAAGGGTTGAACTGTAGGGGCCTTGATGCTCTCTGAGCACCAACACTGACAGGGCGAGCCACTAGTATATAAAAATAAGAGCAAGCACTATTCTCTTCTAGCACTGATGATGTTACCTAGTTTGGTAATTAATTGTACTACTAACTCAGAGAGCACCAAAGAGCCCACAATCCATCAAACATTTTTGTTTGTTAAATGTATATTTATTTTCCACCAAGAACTCAGTAGTGTGGGTCAGTCTCTCTCCATCCTTCCCTCCACGAATGTTTCCCTATAAGGTAGGCTGAGCTAAAGGAGAGCTACTGGCCCAAAATCCCCCAGTGGGATTTTAGACCTGAATCCATCCTGTTCTCAGACCAACATTTTAATCAGTCTGCATGGTACCTCGTGATAATATAATGTTAGTTGTTCAAACACATAATGGCATTTGAAAGCATTTTTATATTACTTGAATAAGTATTTGGCATTCCATAGTTTAAATTTTCTTACAGAATGTTAATATAGACTTTTGCCAAAACAGACCAAGATACTTATAAATAATTTGTGTGGGTTTATGGGGAGGAGGGATTTCTGATCATTTATTCTACTTTCCAAAAAGAATATTTTTTCTCCTAATTAAAAAAATGACACAATAGGTTTCTGGTTGGCACAGATTTCATGATACTTTACAGTGGAGATTTTTTTCAATTTGAAAGTTTAATTTATTCTTTAAGATGTAATATTGCAGGTGCAATTGTTAGTTCATATTTTCCCTTTTTCTATTTTGCTCGTTATTAACTGTGTTTGTTTATAGCTTGTTGTTGATAGCAGATACAGTAGATAGATAGATAGATAGATAGATAGATAGATAGATAGATAGATAGATAGATAGATAGATAGATAGATAGATAGATGATAGATAGATAGATAGATAGATAGATAGATAGATAGATAGATAGATAGAGCCTTTAGTCGATTTTTTGCATTTTATTTTTTTCAAATTTGCAATAAAATAAACAAAATATGTTTTAAAGAAAGTGAGAACTCTCTCTGAAACGTATTATGGAGGAAAAGAATTATCTGAAATCAGAGAGAAAATGCATTTTTGAAAGTAGAATAAAACAATTTGAAAAACAGATTGCATGTGCTACAATAAAAGTTGTTTCTATCAATTAAATCGCACACCTGTTGTGATATGTTTTGATTTCTGTGAAATCATAGCAAACTCCTTGTTTATTTATAATAAAACAAGTAAAAAAATAATGCCAACATGAATAAAGGGAAAGAATGGGGAGTCAGGAACTAATGTTTGTTTCACAGATGGACTCAAAGCCAGATATCCAGAACACAACAATTTCTGATTTTTGTTTCTTTAGTTTTCTTAGCTTCTTTCACTTTTTGTACTTTCATTTTGTATTCTCTCCCTTCTCCTTTCCTTCCCTTTTTCTTTACATTTGTCTTTTATCTATGGAAAAATTCTCAATAAAAATTACACATATACAGTATTTTAAAAATATGTAACTCAAATATGTATCTGGCAGGTTTTTCCAACTTAGCATCTTTGATGTACTAATATTACAACATGTGTAATGTCCAGCTAATGATGGCTGTGTATTCTGTAAGCAACCCCCACATATCTTGATAATACTTGGCTGTCGGAGGTCTTAAACAGAATACCATAGCTCTGAAGTAATTAAATGATTGTGGGAATATTCTTCCATTTCATAAAGCAAAATGGCCTCCCGATCTTCTATGAAAACTGTATGTCTAACTATGGATGCTTTCTTAAAAGATTCTGCTCAATTTATATTGCTTGAGTTGGGTGGCAAAATCACCTGATTCCCAATGGAATAAATATGGTCACAAATGGACAGAGATAACTCTGAGTTTTTTAAATTTGTTATCTGAACATTATCCTGGGGTTTTACAAGGCTGAACTGTTACGTTGGAGGAGACAAAGGAAAGGATGGTGACACAGTTCATTAAAGCATATGTTTCAAGTCTTTATTTTCTTCTCCATTTGTCAACATTTACTCAACGCAATACACCCTGGACTCCAGAATAAACTTTTTGGTGGCCATACTTGCCAACATTTCCAGCACTTTCTCTCCCTCGGTACTGCATTTTGGAGAAGTGGACTTCTGCTGGAACAAAACATTCAGTAGCACGAGGGTTTTCCACAGTTGGAGAGCAAGTTGGGTAGCAGACACAAATATTGCTAAACTGAATACTGAATGTATGGGGGGGAGGGCAAGGCATCCCTAAAGGTAGAGAAACGGGAAACAGGATTCACCGCCTGTCTCCATCTATACTTCCACCATTTATCATGGTCTTGTCCTTATAAATTTAAACAGGTCATCCTCTAATGCTTATCTGTCCAGATACCCTCCTACACAATTGAATAGGAGAGTGGGGAAGGAATCTGTTTTTTAAAGGAGGGAATAATTATTCATCCTTGAAAACACAGCATAAACTTCCCCATCCCATTCTGGATTGACTCACTTTTTTTAATAAGCTCTATTGACCTTCAATTAAGGTTCAGATAAAATAAGCTGTTGAACTATAATAATCTCCCTTTTAAAAAAAAAACAAAAGCTGTCATGTAATGGTTATTGAAATGTCAAGGATATTTTCTTTAATAAAAATAATTCTGCCTGCTTTAGAGAAATAATTAACTTCTAGATATCTATAAAAAAGATACAGTGGTGCATATTAGCTTAAGGAGTGAGAAAGAGATATAAAGAGAGAGAGAGATAAGAAAGACAGAAAAGGACAGAAAGACAGATACAGAAGAAGGAAGGAAAGGAAAGGAAAGGAAAGGAAAGGAAAGGAAAGGAAAGGAAAGGAAAGGAAAGGAAAGGAAAGGAAAGGAAAGGAAAGGAAAGGAAGGAAGGGAAGGGAAGGGAATGGTGTTTCAACAATGTATAACATGCCTCTTTGTAGTTTATTACAAATTTTAGATGCTGTAAACAGAGAATGAAAGATAATTGCCATCATATCTGTTTGTGTGGTTCCATAGGGCAAGTGGAACTAATGTCTAAAACATGATGGCTGGATTACATGGATCCTTGAACTGATTCAAACAGTCCCACTTCCTTTAATTGCACTCTTCAATTTTAAAAACGAAATGAAATTTCAGCCTTGCCTAAACCTTCATATGTATTCCAATTAAGCTTATGTTGGGTCCTAATGATAGCCTATAAATCAGCTTTAAGAAGCAAGAATGATATATTTCCTTCTGATACTGTATGCAGGGGTAGTATTCTACCGGCTCTGTCCGGCTCTGTAGAACCGGTAGCTCTGAAAAGCAACAGACATAGAACTGGTTCTATGTCTGCTGATGTTTTGGCACGCCCGCCTGCCTGGATTCTTACCTGGCCTTTATTTCCTGGTTTTTCAACCTCAGCTGATGTACGAGGCACAGCTGCAGTTGAAAAAGCAGAAAAAAAGTTCTTTTTCAAACGCCGCTTCTCTGCACTCAGTGCTGCTCAGCTGTCCAGGCACCAGGCTGATGATGATTTACAGGGCACGCACAGCGTGCAAGGAAGCACATCGTAAATCACCAAACCTCGTAAATCACCAAACCGGTAGTTAATCCTGTCGGATCCCACCCCTGATTGTATGCCTGAATTCAGTTCCCCCAGGTTCCTTATTACAACCAGGGGAGTTCTAACTATGGATAAACTAACTAGAATTCAAGCTGCTGTGGCTTCATTTATCTAACAAAGACATCCAGGGGAAATAAAAAATGTTTGATTTAAGATGTCTTTCCATACTACCAGTAAATTGCATTGCAATGTGCTCTATATGGTGGTCCTTAAAGACCACCAGGAAGCTGAAGCTGGTCCAGAAAGTAGCAGTTCTGAATGCTTCACCGTTCACCTAGTTCAGATAAGGTGGGCATGCTTTATGGTGTCATCTAACAGGGCCTCAGAAGTGCTTGTTCTTGGTAGCATCCCAGGCGTTTGGAATAGTGTCTCATGTTTAGTAATATTTGTACCACCACCAGGCTCAAATGATTAGGGTAGTTGCCAAAATTGTGAAAACAAACCAACACATGCAGTGCACAGTCTCCAGTAGTTGTGATTTTTATTTGAGAACATTTCTCTGGATTATGGTGATGCTGCATCTCTTAGTAAGCCAAAAAAGCCTTGTTAATAAGTAGTGGTTCAGTAGCTGGCCTAGAAACCAAGAGACTGAGTTCTAGCACTTCCTTTAGCATGGAAGCCAACTGGGTGACTTTGGGCCAGTTCCTCTCTCTCATCCCAGCCCAGTTCCCAAGGTGGGTTTTTTTTGTGTGTGTGGGGGGGGGCAGTACGGACAATAGGAGGCAGGTTTATTTATTTATTTATGTATTTATCTGTTTATTTATTTGTTTGTTTATTTGTTTTATGATAATTATGTTGCCACCAATTCGCATATGGTGACTCAAGGTGGCTTACAAGAATTAAAAATCATCATATAAAAACAATGAAACTAATAAAAGAGAGAATTGTATATAATAAAATAATAAACTAAAATAACCCCCATCCCCCACCCCAGTGACAACACATCACACGAGCCATTTAATGGACTCCATCCCGCTCTGGGTTCCCCAGGCCTGCTGACAGAACCAGGTCTTCAGAGTCTTCCAGAAGAGTGTTAGAGTGGTGGCCAATCTAATCTCTGGGGGAATGATGTTCCAGAGAGAGGGGGCCATTACAGAAAAGGCTCTTCTTTTGGGTCCCACCAGGTGTATCTCCATAGGGGATGGGACCTGCAACATTCCTTGCCTCCCCACTCTGGTAAATTGGGTAGATGTGACCAGAAAGAGATGGTCCCTCAGATAACCTGGTCCCAAGTCATGAAAGGCTTTAAAGGTGACAACCAGCACCTTGAATTGCACCTGGAAGCAAATCGGCAACCAATGCAACTCCAGCAGGAGACTGATACATGTACACACCCAGGTCAGCACAAATTGTTGCACAACTTGTTATATAAGTTTTTGGAGCTTATATGCTACTCCAAACCAATAGTTTACCTTTTTTTCCATGAAAGGATCAAATCCAAGAACAATACAACAAACCAACAAGTGTGGCCTTCTGCTTTTTTACTAGGGGCTACCAAAGACATGGGGAAGATGTTGGGAGGAGAGGAGGAGAAAGATCCTGATGCTGCCAAGAAAGAAGAAGAACGACAAGAAGCGCTCCGACAGCAGGAAGAAGAAAGAAAAGCGAAATATGCCAAGATGGAGGCTGAACGAGAGGTTGTGAGGCAAGGGATTCGGGACAAGGTAAGAGTCACTTCTCCAAGTCATTCAAAACTTGCTAATAAAATGCATTCATTAGAAAAAGCCCTATCAGAGTCTTGCATTTCCCCCAAATGTTGGAGAGTGCACTTGAAGAGCAGAGATGAAGGTACACAAAGCATGTGCAGATGGCCTCTCAAAGTTCTCACCTATTGAGAGATATCATGACCTGATCTTGATCCAGAAAGGTGGTCCAGGAAAAAAAAAGTGCAGTCTTATTCTAGGACAGGGGACTCCAACCTTTAAGACTTGTGTATTTCAACTCCAGAACTACTCAGTGAGCCATGTTGGCTGCGGAATTCTGGGAGTTGAAGTCTGCAAGGCCATCTTAAAGTTGGAGACCACTGCTTTAGGGGAAGACAAAAAGGAATATCTTGGAAACATTCTCAGGAACATGTAGCCAGAGCAATGTCATCACCGCTTGGTATTAAAGTAACTTCATGGCACATTTTGCACCAGATAAACTTTTGCAGAAAAGCTTTACTTGGAACTCCTTGGGGATTGTAACAATTGAAATTATTTTGATAATAATCAGAGACCATGAATATTAGTCCTGCTTAAGGCATTAAGCAAATCTTTCTCTCAACCCTGCTATGTTGTTTCACAAACTATATATTGAAGCATTAAACAGGAAAAAGGGAAAGTATTTCAACCTACATAAAATTCTGACCAATCTGGGATTTGCATTCTCAGTAAGAACTATTTGGGAAGAAAAGAGCGTTTGAGACTTACATAAGAATGCCCCAAATGAATACTTTCTGAATACTTTCTATCCTTCTGAATTCAAAGCCCTATGCTTAGAAATGTTTGATAGGTGGATTATTTATTTATAAGTGTCTGGCATCTTTTCAAGGGCATGCCAGTTTTGTGAGGTGCGCTTGTCATGATGTGAAATTGTTTTAGACTCTCCATTGTGTACAATTTCAATAAAAATATTTTCCTGGGAGTTCCAGAATTCCCTAATCAACTTCTTGGCTCTGAACCTCTAACTCCCTCTGAATCTCATTAATACTAATTATCAGATACCAAGAGACAAATTAAATTGATGTTTGTACTTGAAGGTAGATAGGTAGGTAGATAGAGAGAGAGAGAGAAAGAGAGAGAGAGAGAGAGAGATGATAGAAAGAGAGAGATTATGTCTGTCTGTCTGTCTGTCTATCTATCTATCTATCTATCTATCTATCTATCTATCTATCTATCTATCTATCTATCGAGAGAGGGGTTTTTCTTAATTTTGGTCTGAAAAATGAAGACTGTAAAAGAGAGGTTAAGCTATAAAAGGCTGGAGTGATGGGACTTTTGGTCCAAGAAAACTAGAGAGTAATAAATTGAAAAGAGATTAAATAAACAATAGTGAATTGGAAACAATCAAGTTGTGGCTTGAGGTATAAGATCATTTCAAAGATTGAATAAAATTATAGATGCTATTTATTTATTTTGGTTTCTAATCTGCTTCAATTGTAGAGAGCTGTAAACAACACATACATACTCCAGTGCAATGAAAACATGAAATAAAATTAAAACTTAATACAAAAACATATAATCCTTACCTCCAACATAAGGAATCTCACTTCCTATAATAAAAAGTGTATATTTTAAGGGTGATGAGCCACCATGTTATCAGTCCTTTATATGACTTCATTTGTGGATTTAAACCTTCTTTCCTGTTTTGTTTGCTTGTTTTTTTCTTATTATATTCTTTTGTGTATTATGAAACATGGAGGGAAGGAAGGAAGGAAGGAAGGAAGGAAGGAAGGAAGGAAGGAAGGAAGGAAGGAAGGAAGGAAGGAAGGAAGGAAGGAAGGAAGGAAGGAAGGAAGGAAGGAAGCTGGTGAACCCAGCAAACCCCAAACCATCCCAACAATATCTAAAATCCAGTAATGGTGTCACTAACAATTGTAGCCTAAAGCCTGGAAGAATAGCAGATGTTTGTGGCCCTTCAAAATGCCAACAGGGTGGGAGCCATCCAGATCTCATTGCAGAAACCAGGCAGTGACCAAAGAGGCACGTTTCTTAGGTTCTGGTAGAAAACATTGTTGAAATGAAGGAACTTGGATCACACCCAGATTGGCTTGGAAGGTACCATGGCAGTTTTTAATCCTACATTTTGGTCAGCCCACAAAATGTAAATTTAAAGTAAAATAAATATCCCTGAACTATTCTGAAATAGCCAACTCTTTGGGACTTTCCTAAATTCCAGCAAGGGTGTTGCCAATGCAATCTCTGATGGAGCGCTGATCCTAAAGAAAGGAACCACGTTTTACAAGTAAATGTGTGTACCTTAGAGAGAGTGGTGGTAGGCAGAAAAGGAAGGAAAGGAGGCTGGGAGGGTGGGAGGGTTTTTAGAGATCCCCAAGAAAGCTAATTCATAAAAAAAATATTGTGTGAAAATTCTGTCCCCCCCTGCGGCGCCCCCCCCCCCCCCCCCCCCGCCTCTGAGAGTATTTCTGCAGCTGCCTGTAGGCAAAATTTTATTCTGGTCATATCTAAAGGCCAAAAGCTTCCAACAAGAGGAAAGTTTGTCTTTCTTTAACTATGTTAGTCTACAATGCTGTAGAAAATGTTGTTTACATCCCAAATGTCCATCCCACCCCTGAAAGGACCTAATGGTAAAGTGATTGCACTGAACTCCCTAGCAGAATTTTCTTTTAATTATTAATATGTTGCCAATGAGATGATTTTCAACACTCTTTATTGATGAGAGCTGGCATAAATAAGGACCTTCAAGTTTTGCCACCGGCAAACCATTTTCAGTGAGGAAAAAAATTAGGAGCTTTATAAATAGCAATAAAGTTTCCCCATTATTTCAAATATTTGTATTCGAGAGTAGTTAAATGGCATGTATATTTAATAAATTATTATTATTATTCACAACACTTTGAAGTCATACCTGCCAGTTCTTTAGCAGGTATGTCTTTAAGTTCTTCCCAAAAACTTAAGATGTCATCATGTATATGTGTGCGAATCCAAGCAGTGTGGTTTGCAATTTGCATTTGACAAATGGAAATTTTGTTAAATTGTTATTGTGGTTTCTTCACAATACAGTCCAGCACAGTCAGCCAGATGTTAGATTGGATTTTGGCATTTTTATCCGTATATGGAGATGTAAAAATAAAGAACTGTAATCTTTAAGAAACATTTTTATTTACAATCTTGGGTATTGCATCCATTTTCAATCTAGTTACTATAAATTCATACAAAACAACACAGTATAATTGTGGACATATCATATTTCTCAAGCAAAGCAATAATCTAAGGCTTAATATATCTTTTTCTACAATGTCCTATCAAATACAAGTTTAAATACTATGCCTTCTATCTATTTCTAAGGAAAGGAAAGAGGGGTTCACAGGGTGCCACATCCCTTAATTCTACTGTGGCTTGGTATATATGCCACTAGGAGCCACGCTGGAGGGATGTAATAGAGGAGATACCATAGCTGTAGAAGGATATTAATGTTTAAGCAGCACACAAACTGGTACCCACATATATAGATCTCTTTGCAAAAGTGGAGATGATCTGAAAAAAGATGGCTAGCAGATTCAATCAATTCATAAAATGAATCCTATGCCTCAGGTAATGAAATTAAAAGAGTAGGACCAAGCCTTACTTCCTGTACTCTCCAGGATTGTTACTTTCCTTCCCAATACTTCTTTTTTGATATCTCAGATCTGTGGAATATTTTGCAAAGTACTTCTCCGAACGTCTCAAAGCAAGATAAAAGCTAGGGTCTGCTTGACCTAGATCAGCAGTCGCCAACTGGTGGGCTGTGGCCCACTGATGGGCCACAAGAAAATTTTGGTGGGCCACAGAGAAATCTCACTCCCAGAGCACTCTCCCCCAAAGCAATTAATCCAGGCTGTGCAGAAACACAAGGCTGCACCGCCCACATGGCCCGCGGGAACCCTCTCCGCTCACTCACTTCTTATCCGGCAAACCTGCCTACTAAATTGCTATTTTTCCAACCACCAGCTGTTCTGCTATGCCAGGAGATTTAGATTAGCTAGGAAGCAGGAAATGGTTGGATTTCTTGCTTTCTAGCTAGTCTTTAAATCTTCAGCTCTGCTTTTAAGCACAGCTGAACCTCCCTTAGAAGTGAAGGTTCTATTATTCAGTGCAGACTCACGGCAAGCAAATTTTATGTGACAGACTGAGCTAGCCGATGGCAGATAGATTTCTGAATGAATCTGTGATTCTGTGAGCAACTCAATCTGCCTGCCTGCTTTGCCTGATTTGGGGTAAAAGTTGCTTTTTTATTAAAAAAAATCAATATTTACATAAATATTTATAATATTTACATACAAGCCGTGCCCAGCTATCACATGCCCAACCAGTCACATGACCACCAAGCCACTCCTACAAATTAGGCCATGCCCACAGAACCAGTTACTGGTCCCTGGGATTTAAAATTATGAGTTTGGTGGTCCCTGAGGTCCAAAAGGTTGGCAACCCCTAACCTAGATGGCTTGATGTTCTGACCCACTCCCTTTTCCAACAAATTAAACACAATTCAAAAAGAACAGAAACCTTGTAATGCTTTTACAAAATAATTAGCTGTGATAAGCACAAGCCAAACTGTGTGAGACTTGCCAAAAGATAACAGACAAGAAATAATTTGCAAAATAAGAATCTTCAAAAACAAACTCAGGATACTGGACTGTCCACGAGGCTGTAGTTTCAAAATGTCTTTGCCTTCTGCAAAGTACGTTCATTTCACAGCTGGCTTTTATCTTCTTGAAGGAGGGGCCATTACCTTGCAGCCTTACTCCCGAGTCGCCCATGCTGTTGTAACTGCTCTTTCCTACAAGCAGTCCTTGCATGCACATGCACTTGGCACAGGCTCCTCGGGAACCTCCTCATCACTGCTGCCAGCCGCCACAATCTCTGAAGGCAGCAGCCCACTCCCTAATGGTCCTGTCCCCTCATCTGAGTCCTCACTCTCAGCCATCTGCACCTGCTACCGGCTAACCACAACACTTGCTCAGAAGAGATGTTGAAACTGGAATGTTTCTTTATTGTAGTAAGAAACCAGTTCAATGTGGTGAACAGGTGAACAGGAGGTAGTAGGTCATATTTGGTATGTATATAGTATTTAGATTGCTACTTGCAGAAAGTACTCGGGGTGAGTACTTTCCTAAGAGGTCTGTAAGGGACATGCATAAGCTCACCAACGTGCCTACCGTCCCTGTCCTATTGTTTTTTTTATTTTTCTTATATGTATCCATGTATTCATAACTATGTTTTTACTTGTATCTATTTTCTTGTAAGCAAACCAAATAAAATAAAAATAAAAAATAAATAAAACAATAGCTCACAAAGGCTGCAACCTAGCAAAATGAGAAACACATAGATTTTGGGATGTTCATTGCAGGAAGCTACAAATTAAGTAAATGCTAAAAGCCAATGATTCAGCATCTGGCTTTTGTAGACCACCATAGGGCCTTAACAAAACTTATTCTTTGGTTCTATCCCTGTTGAATATAGACATATCCTGCTCAGTGGTGGGATTCAAAAAATTTTACCACTGGTTCTGTGGGCGTGGCTTGGTGGGCATGGCAGGGGAAGGATACTGTAAAATCTCCTGTTGGAGGTGGGATTTGCCAGTTCTCCGAGCTACACAAATTTCTGCTACTGGTTCTCCAGAACTGGTCAGAACCTGCTGAATACCCCCTCAGATCCTGGTCCTTTCTTGAAAAAGTTGTGTGCTTCTCATTCTTCATTTCACCAGAACTGTCCATCAGTAACACTTTCTCTGAGTTCTTGAAAAGTCCTAATTGTGTGTCATCAGTGATAGTATCTTGCTTTTATCAGCCTCCTTTTTTTTTAAGCGTTGTTGATTTTTCCAAGCATTAGAATATTTTCTAACTATGCTTATTCTCGTATTATATGTCTGAGATGTTAATGGATTGATTTCCCCTCTATTTGCAGATGGTCTCTTATGCACATGCACATGCAGATACGTATACACGTGCACGTATACATACAAACATACAGAGAACTATAACCGGAAACACTGGCATCTTTGGTTGTGGGGAAAGGTGGAGGAAAGATAATGTAACTAAATAGTCCCGTATTTTTTGCAGTATAAGATGCTTTTCCTCCACAAAAAAGTGGGTGGAAATGTCTGTGCATCTTATAGAGCAAATTCTGCCCACCTGCCAGTCCCCTTCAGCTTCTGCCTCCCAGCAATTTGCCTCCTTGCAGCAAACAGCAAACAGCCTGGTCAGCTTCAGCACAAACTGATTTAGCACGAGCAGCTGATTGGCAGTTGGATCGACCTCCCGAAATACCGCCAATCAGCTGTTCTGGGCTGCGGCGATTGCCACCGCCTTTCGCCACCTATCGTCACCTCTGTATGCCCCATTTTTGGCCTCTGCACATCTCATTTTTGGCCTCTGTGTGTCCCATCTTTGGCCCATTCCAGGCGGTGGGGATTGCCACAACCGCTGCATATCACCACCAAACAGCGGTGGTGGTAGAGATTGGCAGCAATAGGCAGCAGCAGTGATCTCCACTGCCTCGAACGGGCCAAAAATGGGATGTGCAGAGGCTAAAAATAGGATGCATGGAGGCCAAAATGGGGAGCACGGAGGCAGCGATAAGTGGCGATCCCCACACCCTGGAACAGCTGATTGGTGGTATTCCGGAAGGCCAATCCAACCGCTGATCAGCTGCTTGTGCTAAATCAGGTGGTGCTGAAGCTGACCAGTCTGTTTGCTGTTTGCTGCAAGAGGCAAATTGCTGGGAGGCAGAGGCAGATATTTTTTCTTATTTTCCTCCCCAAAAGCTAGGTGCGTCTTATGGTCTGGAGCGTCATATAGTGCAAAAAATATGTTAAATGTAAAAGAATGCAATTCTGGCTAATTGTTAGACTGGCCACAACTTAAATGTCTAAACAGAAAAATTCTTGGCTCCATTTGTTCAGAAAGGTATAGTTTTATTAGAGATCAAGTGTATCCCAGCATTGCATAGCCAGAACTGAGAACTACATGCTAAAACCCTTAAGTTCTACTCCTCCACCCCCAACTATTCCCCACTGTCCATCCCACTGAAACCAATCAAGGCCATGCAAGATGTTTTCATAATGGTCAGTCCAAGTGTAACTTGGTATGCAGCTCCTTCCTTCTTCCAGCTGGATGACCTTGAGGCTGCATCTCAAGGGGGTACAGTCTCTACTTTTGATTTCCCAAACATTCACCTCCTCGTCCCTCCTCCCCCCAGTTCATGACAGTCTGGCACCATATAACAGTGAAGCACAAGAAGCATAAGGTGGCAACTGACAGTCATGCCACAAGTGTCCATGTGATGCAGTTTAAATCCGACTTTTCCTTTCTCTTTTCTTCCCTCCCTTTATACTGGGTGCTAAAACTACCCATAAGTGGAAATTCTATACAAACACTGATCTATGTCATCAGGCCTGTATGAGTGCTTTAGCTTCTCAATTAGTGCTTCTTAATCTGTTATTTTTGAATCTGAATAATCTATTATTTTTCCAGTCCATGGTATTCTCAAAAAAATTCTCAGCACCATCAGTCAAAGGCATCATTCAACTTTTCCTCACTCAGCTTTTATAGCAATATTTGACAACTGTGGAAACCAGACAATATGCCCCTTTGTTGTCAGTGTGATGCCTTTGCACATTAATATTTTGCCTAGATATATCATAGTTTTTTCTCCAATGAAGCATATGTTTCGTGGCCATTTTTGCACCCTTGTGAATTTTTGAGCCTGGGAAGATAATCTCTCTTACTATCAACTTCTACTCTTTGCATTAGATTGGCATTGTCTGTGACATAATCTTAGAGGGCTTTTTCTTAAAAGATGAATATTTAAAAAAAATATGATGCAAGATCCCAGCTTCTGCGTACTTCTTTCCACAGTTTCTCTGCAGTAATTATTTAGATATAACTACTTGTATAGTTTTGATTTTCTCTGGAACTCTATTTTAATTTGGCAATTTTTCCTCTGTCTCTTGCCTTTTGCTTTTCACCTTTATTCAGCTATTTTCAACATACCAACAGATAATCATATTGCTCATTTTTGTTTTTTTTGTATTATAGAATTCTCTATTTGTGTTATCTTTAATGATGGCATAAATTTCAGTCCAGAGTTTTTCAGGCACTGCATTTATCAACTCTAACCTATTCTTTACTTTCATTGAATAATCAGACCGAGTATTGCTGAGAAATCTTGTTGTCTGATATTATTGTTTTCTATAGTTTTAAGATATAATTTTGTAATAAATTGGTGACCTGAGGTACATGATCTAGCATCAGGTTTAATTTGGGGTGATTAATACAGCTTCTCTATGTTTGCTTCTTGTGTATATATACAATATATCTTCATTATTATCTTAGAGCAGAACAAAAATGTTACATATGGGAAAGGTATAATAACATAATAAAGTTAGTGAATGTCAACTCCTATATTCTAGGAGATATAATTGGCAGTCCACTGCAATGGAGAATATAATAGAACATCAGGTGGTAACTGAACACAGGTAAAATATTGCAATAAATAATTTATTATTTGGGTCTGTCAGCTAATAAATAATCTATATAAAATCCCAAAAGCTAAATTAGCCTGAATTGAGAATCAGAAAATAATATAAATAATAGAAAAACAACTGTGGCATAAACGTTATTTTAGTTCAATATTACTGAGGAGAAATTCCAGAAATGCTTAATATGGTATTAGGAGCAAAATAAGAAAGAATATGACTTAAACCTGACAGGACCCCAGCATCATGTAGGAAATACAAGCTATGCTAATGAAAGTCACAGAACAAGTTATTTGCAATCTATAGATGTGCGTGTAGGCATGGCTTTAATTGCTTCTTGGTGGGATGCAATAGGCTGAGATTATTTTTTCAAAATTCCTTGTTATATAATTACCATAAAAAATAGCTCAGTTGGTGAAAACAACACACAATACATTTTGGGTAGCAGCAGGTGAGATATACAGAATAAAAAGACTCCTAAAGATCAAACCTAATTTACATGTTTAATCAACTACCCATGATTATTAGATCTGGCAGGAGAATGCTCTAAGTCCTATCTGTTAGGAAGCTGACAATATCCTTCCTCCAGATGTTAGATTGATCCCAGTGGTGGGATTCAAATTTTTTACTACTGGTTCTGTGGGCATGGCGTGGCTTGGTGGGTGCGATTTGGTGGGTGTTGCAGGGGAAGGTTACTGCAAAATTCCATTCCCTCCCCACCCCACTAACCTGCTTTCCAGCTCCATTCTCCTGTGCAGGGCAACAAAAGAAGACCCAGCCAATCAGCTGGGACACGGGAGGCAGAGAAGAGATGGTGGCGGGGCCAGTCAGAAGTGGTATTTGCTAGTTCTCTGAACTACTCAACATTTCCGCTACCAGTTCTCCAGAACTGGTCAGAACCTGCTGAATACCACCTCTGATTGGCCCTGACCCTATTGGTGGTCCATAAAGCCTTCTCCTGGATACATTGAAAGTTGGACTGACAATTTTTTAAAATTATTTTCTGAGCTGCTGTATGTTTCCTATTATATATAAACTTTTTAAATATTGTTAGCCATCCTGAATCATATACTTGAGTTGGGCAGTCATATACTGTAAATGTACTAAATAATAATAATAAAAAGCAGTGCCTTAAAATGTATATCAATTATTATATTTTTAAATTTTAACATTGGAGGTATTTTTTTTTAATTTTCTTAGAATGGCTCTGCTTAAGTGCTACCAGGGCACAAATAGAATCACAATGGTAGAGATAATTTAACAATTAAGTAAAAATCATAAAAATATATTAACTCAGATTCTAATGGATTTAAAATTAAATTTAGCTTAAAATTAAATTTAGCTCAAAACAAATGTCAACTTAAAAATGTGGAAGGGAGGAAAAATAACTTAGAGTTAATTTCAATATCCATGGTCTTTTCATCAGATTTTTGGGATTTTCCTAAAAGATTGATCAATATATCCTACAGAAAATGGCACAGTTAGGAACAGAATAAAAAGACACCTAAAGATCATCTGTAGAAGGCACTGAATTATTTAAAGCAACAAAAGGGGATTTTTTTTTTAATTCAGGAAGTTGTGAATGTCTGATTTCCTTCAAGATTAAAACTCAACAACATGTAAAATTACTATATAGTGAAATAATTCCAGTTTCTTATAAACATTTATCTCCAAGTTTCTTTACACTTTACATATTTTTAAACTCTACTTCTGTTTGATTCCTACCTGTTTTTTTTTAATTTGGTTCTGATGTTTTGTATACTGCATAGACTGATTTCCTTCCTTCCTTCCTTCCTTCCTTCCTTCCTTCCTTCCTTCCTTCCTTCCTTCCTTCCTTCCTTCCTTCCTTCCTTCCTTCCTTCCTTCCTTCCTTCCTTCCTTCCTTCCTTCCTTCCTTCCTTCCTTCCTTCCTTCCTTCCTTCCTTCCTTCCTTTCCTCCCTCCTTCCCTTGCTTCCTTCCTTGCTTCCACAATTTAAAAATAATTGAAAGAAGTCACATAAATATCAAAGACGTTATCTGAAGCTCAGAAAACTTCCTATTGTCATTTTCAAGAGCTGAATCTCAGGAAAATATCAGTCATGCCAATTGTCCTGAAACAAAACAAAACCTGCTTATTTAGTACTTGGGGTCTTCCTTTGTTTGCTGGAGGACCTGAATTGGGGGAGATTCTGAATGTTAACACCTGCAAAACAAAGCAACCCTATTAATAATTCCAACAATAGACATTTTATAATTCATATTTCAGGTGTGAACTTGAAAATTAAATTCTTGAGTATCGAATATTATCTGTAGCCTGTAGTGTAACAGGCCAATTGACACATCTGACTTTGGAAGGTGTCAAGCATTCAATGTCAAATACCGTGTCAGCTGTAAAATATCATCACATATTTCTTACAACTCTTGTCAAATAATATGCACTGCTGCATGGCATCTGTTACTTATTGCCAGATAATAAAGGATATGGCATGTTGGCTATCATACGCTATTGGATAATAAAAGCAGACACATCACTATGCTGCACTGGATACCAATTACAGTTAAATATTGAAATGTGGTTAATTAAATATTTAAATATTTCAGCAATCCTTAGAAATGTAATCATTAATATTTTCAGAAAAGAACACCGAGAGGATTATTTCAGCTTTTCTTCCTAATAAGAGTCGCTTCTTCAGTGTTGTGAGGCTACCATCTTATAGACCAGTGTTTCTTAGTGGCCTCTTGAAGGTGTATGGACTTCAACTCCCAACATTCCCCAGCCAGCCACTCCCAGAATTCTGGGAGTTGAAGTCCATGTATCTTCAAGAGGCCAAGGTTGACAAACACTGTTGTAGACCATATGATTCTTAATATCCTTGTATATTTCAGGTAAGACCGAGTGATTACATCAATATTAAATGCTGCAGCTGTGAAGCAACTTGATTTCCCCCCTCAGAGAAAGTAATTTCATTGTAATTTATTCCAAGGACCTCAGCTGGCTTGGTTTATCTTTTTTGCACATTGACATTATAATGTCTACTCAATAAAGCATTTATAAATTGGCTCCTCTTGTGATTCATTTCGACTAGAGTAGACTTACAATATTTGGAACATTTCCTCTACTCCTAATAAGTGTCAATTCAATTGGTTCTCAGAGTGTGTAATGGGAAGGAATGTTTAATAACCTATTATATTCAGCTGAAATGAACTGCAGAGCAGTGGTGTTGACTGCTAAAGCCCTTCATCTCTGAAGCTGTTGAATTGGTTCACACATGCATGTCGGTAGCATGGCAACTGCAACATCAGAAGACTTCCAGGCGTGAATGAGTTACAACTGCAGTCACACAATAGACAGATAACTACAAAGATATGCAAGATTCAGTTTTCCTCCTCATAAAAAAAGAAGAGAGAGAGAGGAAAAAAGAAAAAGTTGGCATAAAACTCCTAATGAACAATACACCTGGAAAAATAGCAATCATTGCTATAATCGAAGAAGAAATAAAATGTAGACTATTCTTTCCTAATTTACTGTCCTAATACAAACTGGAGTTAGGCGAATTGAAAGCCTCTGGTTTCTCTTTTTATTGAGATACTTTCCATAAACTGGGAAATATGACCCTAAGCAGGAAGAAATGGGATCACAAAGACACAATGCCTACAATTTTCTAAAAGGTGGACTACAGATAGCCCTCAACTTATAGCAGTTCACTTAGTGACCATTCAAAGTTACAATGACACTGAAAAAAAGACTTATGACCATTTTTCACAATTACAACATTTGCAGCATCCCTATGATTGTGTGATCAAAATTCAGATGCTTGGCAACTGGTTCATACTTATTTATTTATTTATTTATTTATTTATTTATTTATTTTAGGTTTTATATACCGCCCTTCTCCCGAAGGACTCAGGGCGGTGAACAGTCAACTAAAATACATGTAGACAAATATAAATAGTTAAAAAAGAATTAAACCCTAGGCTGTCCCTATAAAAATCTAAAAACCCCAATTAAAATAAATTAAAACTTTGTACACCCATCCCAACTAATCTAAAAACCCCATTTAAAATCCCATTTGAGTCAGCTCAGGCCGGCCTGCTCGAAGAGCCAGGTCTTCAGGTCACGTCTGAAGGCCCTCAGGTCACTGGTCGTTCGTAATCCAGGGGGCATCCCATTCCAAAGGGCGGGTGCCCCCACAGAGAAGGCCCTATTCCTCGGGGTCACCAGACGACACATAGAAGGCGTCGGGACCCGGAGGAGACCCTCTCTGTGGGAGCGCACCGGTCGGTGGGAGACTACTGGCAGAATGCGGTCTTGTAAGTATCCTGGTCCGATGCCATGGAGCGCTTTAAAGACCAAAACCAGTACTTTAAAGCGAACCCGGAAGGCCACTGGCAACCAATGCAGCTCGCGCAGGAGGGGCGTCACGTGGGAGTATCTCGACGCCCCCATAACCACCCGCGCGGCTGCATTCTGTACCAGTTGAAGCCTCCGAGTGCTCCCCGCAGGGAGCCCCATGTAGAGGGCATTACAGTAGTCCAGACGGGAGGTGACCAGGGCATGAGTGACTGTGCGTAAGGCGTCCCGATCAAGAAAGGACCATCAGAGCATCCTAGGGTCATGTGATTCTCTTTTGCGACTTTCTGACAACGTCAATGGGGAAGCCAGATTCACTTAACAGCCACGCTCCTTGCTTATCAACTGCAGTGGACATTGGTCAACTGAAAGAGGCATACAGATTGGCCATACTAATTGAATTTCACAATGGTTCTGGCCCATTGTACCGACCGTTCTTTTATCAGGAGGCCTATTCATGGAAAACGTAAATATTTTTGAGATTGTTTTAAATATATAGGGCCTTCTGTAGATAGCCCTATTTAACCCACCACTTTGCACTTAGTGTTCACTGCTTATTTACAGCATATAACAATCACTTCATAGGTGTAGATGAATATTTAGATGCATTCTTTAACAAAAATATGGGCCCATCAAAGACATTCGGTTAATAATGTCAGCCTTTCTCTATATTGATAAATAGCTTCTACCTACCTACAAAGCTAAATTATGCAAAACTTAATACGGGAGAGATTTCCTTCTCATCATTACTGAGATGAATGCTCTAAACCCCATAGAGGAATATAGAATTGTATTTCTCTGAGCAATTTTTGCTTAAATTAGAATCTTAATCAATAGAACAGTGTAATAAAGTTAGTAGATTAATCACAAAGTCTCTTTGGGGGGAATTCATAGATACCTTTAAGAACTGGCATTTTGATTCCTGTCACTACTCTTTCTTCGTTCTTTTTATATAACATCTATTATGAACTAAGAGAGGTTTAAATAATAAATGCTATATATCCATAAAAAAAGAACGAATAGCATATACTTGAAACTATAATAGGAAAAGCAAGTACTTTGTGTTATATAAGTTGCTCAGTGAATTTTTTTTTTCTCTGCAGCCAGGCAATGTGTTCTATTCCAGAGAATATTTAATCCCATCATAGCTCTCTCTGCTCCATGCCCAGAAATTTTTCTTTGGTGATACATGCAGCCATCTCTTCAAGGAGAAAAGTGGTGTCCTATTTAGTGGCAAACTGGAGGGAAATCCCAAAGACACAATGGATATTCAGAGTTACTCTTGCTAGCGAGATGGACAGAATATAAATTAAAGAAGTATTGATTTCCCTTCTATTTGCAGTTGATCTCTTGTATATACGTGTGCATACACACATAGATGCAGAGAGCTATAACCAGAAACATCGGCATCTCTGATTGTGGGGAAGGGTGGAAGAAAGATAATGTAACAATATTAACTGTAAAAGAATGCAGTTCTGGCTAACTGTTAGACTAGCCACAATTTAAACCTCTAAATAGAAACTATCTTTGGCTCCATTTTTGAGAAAGGTATAGTTTTATTAGAGATTAAGTCAGTGGTGGGATTCAAATTTTTTTACTACCGGTTTGGTGGGTGTGGTTTGATGGGCATGGCAGGGGATGGTTACTGCAAAATCTCCATTCCCACCCACCCCACTAACCTGCTTTCCAGCTCTGTTCTCCTGTGCAGGGCAACCAAAGAAGACCCAGCCAATCATCTGGGATTTGGGAGGCAAAAATAGAGAGGGGGCGGGGCCAGTCAGAGGTGGGATTTGCCGGTTCTCCTAACTACTCAAAATTTCCTCTACCTGTTCTCCAGAACTGGTCAGAACCTGCTGAATACCACCTCTGGATCAAGTGTATCGCAGCATTGCATAGCCAGAACTGAGAACTACATGCTAAAACCCTTAAGTTCTACTCCTCCACCCACAACTATTCCCCACTGTCCATCCCACTGAAACTAATCAAAGCCATGCAAGATGTTTTCATAACGGTCAGTCCAAGTGTAGCTTGGTATGCAGCTCCCTCCTTCTTCCAGCTGGATGACCTTGAGTCTGCATCTCAAGGGGGTACAGTCTCTACTTTTGATTTCCCAAGCATAGCCCTCCTTATCCAGTCTCTCCACAGTTCATGGCAGTCTGGCACCACATAACAGTGAAGCATAAGATAGCAGCTGATAGTCAGGCCACAAGTGTCCATGTGCTGCACCCAGTATAAAATCTGACTTTTCCTTTCTCTTTTCTTTTCTTCCCTCCCTTTATACTGGGTGCTAAAACTAGCCATAAATGGAAGTTCTATATAATACTACTGACCAGATCTTGATTGACTGATCTATGACATCAGGCATGTATGAGTGCTACATGGATTTCTATGTCAGAGATTTTACTCAAGTGTCAAAGACCTTCTTCACTCAAAGTTACATAAATGCTGAACTGTTTTAGTGTTGAGGCATAGTATACCACTAGGATAGCATAATTGGACTTCTATGTAATACAAGTGGTAGAAATATGTCTCTTTGGATTTAAAAGAGTTTTTGCCATGTAGTGTCATGCCCCTGTCAGAATCTGATTCGGAGGGGGAGGCCGAGCAGCTGACAGGGAGTGGGAGTGTGGCTCCATTGGCTGTGGAAGAAACTAGGGAAGGAGACAGTCCGGCTGGGCAGAGCAGGGGAGACGTAGAGCAAGGGACAGGGAAATTTGGAGGAAGACCCAGGCCCACCCCCTCTTCTTCCTAGGGCATACAGGAAGGAACAGACAAGGGAGTTCAACGGAAAAGGAAAGGGCCCTGATTCCCTTCATTAGCTGCAGCTGGGAACACAGTATTTAAAAAGGGAAGCTGCACACTGCAAGTTGTTGGGAGTAAATTGTGAATTATCTGGTATCATAGAGGCTTATCTGTGTTCCTGGTGTCTTCCCAACTGTGTGTGTTTTGCTGGGCTTTCCAGTCTGCAAATTCTTTTCCTGCCATGTCAAGTTAATTACTGCAGTGTGGTTTGTTTGGATTTTTAGTTACAGTTTGTATGTACTTTGTTTTCAGACTGAATTTTCTCCAATTAAAGGTTGTTCCTGGGAGAGTTTTTCTCCAGCCGAAGGTAACCTGGACATTGGGGGCAAAGTTGGAGATAATAAAGGGACTCTTCTTGCTTATTTGAATGTGTTGGCTTTGTGCCAAGCCCCAGGTCATCACACATAGTATCTATCTGTATTGCTTTCTTAGCAACATTATACAGTAGGTTTGCCAATAATTGCCATTTCCTTCTTCCAGCATTTTTTTAAAATCCTCAAAGTACGAGCAAAAGTATCAGAATGACTAAGAAACAGTTCAGTATCTCTGGGAAAAACCTGTCTTGTTCTGTTTGAATGCTCATCATGGTAAAGGTCTGAGCAATACGAATCTGAATTAGTTAAAAACTGTGATGCAGGTCATAAGATTAAGACTGGTAATGTATTTTTCTTAGTGAAAACATTGGGAAAATAAAATGCTTACGGGAACTTTTTTTTTTCCTAAAGAAAGCCATATTAGGAATTAAGACATTTTCACGTCATGACTTTATTAAGGGAGATTTGCAACTTTTTGATCTTAATGCTTGATCATTCCCATTGCTGTACATTATTTTTCAACTTAGTTATTTTTGCTTTAACCCAATAGAAATGCTTTCGTCAGAAAAAAAAGGGGGTGCCTAGTCACACTTGATACATTATATAAACTGAACAATGCAATTTAAAATGGTCATATTTCTTGTCTTTGAGAAGGAGGAAACAGCTCTTTTGTATGGTTTGAATGACATAATGAGATACTGCTCCAAGGAAACACACAGAGCTAATGAAGGACAAAGGAAAGTTATTTATTTTTAAAGCAAAGGATGAGCTAACAGCTAGAGATGCACCATTGCAAAGTAATTGGATCACACTCATTTCTTGTATGATGTATAATTGATAATTGTCCCTCCTCATGGCAGTATGGGTTTGATTGGAACTGAAACAAGCCTTTATCTGCTGAGAATTTATATTTGAAGTCTCTGCATAAGTCTCAAAATTCCAAGAAAGGTCAAATGCATGAAGCAGGTTAGGATCTATCTATCTCTGATTATCTCATCCTGTCCACAAGATCTGACATGGTGAGCATGCTTTGAGTCCCTTTCCATGAAACAATGCAATCTGACGGGATCCAGGAAGTCTGCTTCTCTCTCACCATGCCTGCCTGTAAGACCATCTGGCCATTCCTATCATGCTCAGGAAATGTCATGTTCTGTAACCACTGAGCATGCCCAATCTTCAGTAGGTTATTTTGGGTTTTATTTATGATTAGGTGGTTGTTGATATATCCTTATATCTCTATCTGCAATCTCTATTTTCCAGAATTCTTGAGTTCCCCCTCATACTTCCTTCTCCTTTCTCAATGGCTTTGTTGAGATTATTAAGTATCATCATTTAATAGCTGGGTTCATTATAGTTAGGGAGATCTGGTTTTGATTTTCCATCCCTTAATGCAGTTCAAGTGCAGAACAAACGAAAACCACTTCTAGAAAAATAAAGAAATATCGATGTACATTTGCCATGAAAAATTAATTTTGGTAGCATTTCTGTCAGTTATGTGGGTTTTTTTTAATATTTCCAGTTTTTACATTATTAACACTTCTATATTGCTTTCTTTCACTTGAAAAGGTATTTCAAAGTAGTTTATGGCTTAAAAGTACAGGTAGTCCTTGATCTACGATGACATTGAGCCCAAAATTTATGTTGCTAAGTGAAACATTTCTTAAGTGAGTTTGCCCCAATTTGCAACCTCTCTTGCCACAGTTGCTAAGTGGATCACTATACTTGTTAAGTCAGTGATGCAGTTGTCAAATGAATCTGGCTTTCCCATTGACATTTTTTTTGTCAGAAGGTTGCAAAAGGAGATCACACAACCATTACAAATATGAGTCAATTGCCAAGAGTCTGAATTCTGATCACAGGACCATGGGATGCTACTGTGATCGTAAGTATGAAAACTGGTTCTACATCACACTTTTTTTCAGTGCCGTTGTAACTTTGAATGGTCATTAAATGAAGTGTTGTAAGTCAAGGACTATCTGTAATGCGGTGACAAACCACTTCCTGAATATTTCACTTCTTGTTCGATGGGAAAAATGACTCCCCAGCATCGTTTCATGGAAAAAAGAAATGGTGAAATTCTCGTGGATGAGGGGTAGAGTTCTGACATTATCTAAGTTACATGCCTGTTGTGGTTAGGTGTGAGTCTGTCTTTTTATAAACCATCATTGCTCCCACAGTTTGATTCATTTTGATATCAAAAGGCTATGTATCAGAAAGGAATTCTTATAATTGGGGCCTTTTCCATTCAGGACATGAAGGCAACTAGGAAAGCTTAAGATGAAATGGTTGCAAAATAGACAGACAGACAAACAGACAGATCTATCTATCTATCTATCTATCTATCTATCTATCTATCTATCTATCTATCTATCTATCTATCTATCTATCTATCTATCTATCTACCTACCTACCTATCCTGAGCAAGAAGTAGCAAAGCAGTATCTATCTATCTATCTATCTATCTATCTATCTATCTATCTATCTATCTATCTATCTATCTATCTACCTACTTATCCTGAGCAAGAAGTAGCAAAACAGTATCTATCTATCTATCTATCTATCTATCTATCTATCTATCTATCTATCTATCTATCTATCTATCTATCTATCTATCTATCTATCTATCTATCTATCTATCTATCTTGAGCAAGAAGTAGCAAAAGAAGTATCCACATTTGCATGGGGAAGAGAATTGAAATGGATTTCAGCACTGTATTACTTTTAACGAACACTTCCTTCACTGGAGACCACAGTGAAGCTGCCAGCTGCTGTGCTAGGATTTCTGAGGAAGAAAGCAATGTGTCTGGCCTTGGCTATCTAAGATGATTGGATTTATTTGTTTATTTATTTGTGGGGTTCAATTTCAACGTTACAATCATTGTCTGATAAATGATCTGGACCACTTTTTGCCAATAAATCTGACTCGGTGGGTAAATATAATGATATTTCTTAGAAGCCAAAAGTATGGTTACCTGAGCTGTTCTTCATCAAACGTTCCTTGCATCTCCATCACGCCTGGAGTCTAATAGGCTTCCTATTCTGAGCAGATTCACTTTACAAATGAATGGGCTCCAAATACATTGCTGTGAACACAACCTTGCTGCATTTCCTCTGTGGCAGCAGGAGGAAGGAGGGTTCCTCACTATCAGGAACCTCTACTGTGTTTCATCTCCTGGAACTATCCCTTATGTCCTAAAATAGAAGCATCAATTCCTCCATTGCACTCTGGCCTTTCTGAGTGGTAGACCCCACCCTTTTCCCAGTTAGAACATCTTCCCCTTTGAGATATGGCAGCCCCCTCCCCTTTTCAACTTCTGGCAAGCACTGAAGGGCTGGATCTTCCCCTAAACCAGGGCTGTCAAACTCAATTTCATTGAGGACCACATCAAGATTGTGTTTGACCTCGAGGGGCTGGGGAAGGCATGGCCAGAGGGCATATCCAGCATGATGTCACTCATGTTGGAGACGCCTATGGGGACCTGAGCACTCTGCCAGCGAAAATGGGCTCCTGGGCCCCTTTTTCAGCCACAACAGCCTTCTGCAGCCCTCTGCCAGTGAAAATTTATTTATGTATTTTGTCAAGCAATTATAAGATAACAGGTATAACATAGTTATGAATATATGAAATGGATATATATAAGAAAAATAAAAAGAAACAATAGGACAGGGACGGTAGGCACGTTGGTGTGCTTATGCATGCCCCCTACAGACCTCAGAGGAAAGGGGTGAGGTCAATAGTAGACAGTCTAAGGTTAAAGTTTTTGGGGTTTGGGGAAGGAACGATGGAGTCAGGTAGAGTATTCCAGGCATTGACCACTCTGTTGCTGAAGTTGTATTTCTTGCAATAAGTTTGGTGCGGTTTACCTTGAGTTTGTATCTATTGTGTGCTCTTGTATTGTTATGGTTGAAACTGAAGTATTCATTGATAGGTAGGACATTGCAATGTATGATTTTATATACTATACTTAGATCGGACCAAAGGCGACATAGTTCTAGGTTGTCTAGGTCTAAAATTTCATGTCTGGTGGCATAAGGTATTCTGCAACGAATAGAGGAGTGGAGAACTCTTCTTGTGAAATATTTCTGGACTTTCTCAACTCTATTAATATCAGATACATAATGCGGGTTCCAGACTGATGAGCTGTATTCAAGTATTGGTCTAGCAAATGTTTTGTATGCTCTAGTTAGTAGTGTGATATTACCAGAGTAAAAGCTACATACGATTAGGTTAACAACTCTTAATGCCTTTTTGGCTATGTAGTTACAGTGGACTTGGGGAGTGCATGTGAAGCCTGGGATGGCTGTGCGCAGCCCTCCCAGCTCCATTTTTGCTGGCAGAGGCACCAGAGCCCAATCCTTTGCTGTTTTCAGGGCGGCCCCACAGGCCAGATCTAAGCCTTAAGTTTGATACTTCTGCCCTAAACACTGGGATCAGGTGAGGTCAGATCAGGGCTGTAGCGCCAAGTTTTTTCTTTCTTTCTGATTTTGGTTTTATTGTCTTTTTCTTGCTTTCATGATTGTGCATATAGTTTTTTATACGTTGAAAGCTGCCCAGAGTTTGGCTCTACATGGCAACTGTGGAAATGGTTTCAGAAAAATAAAAATTGGTCCCAATGGTTTTGTGTTTAATAATTCCCCCCTCCCTTGATGCAAGGAAATGGGTGAGTTTCCAGCAACTTGGTGTTTTGATTATTCCCCATTAGACAGCTGAAGGAGTTGCTGGTGGTTCTAAGAAGCATGGTAAGGGTCCTTGCTGAGCTTTGTAGTGCAACATAAAAATGCTGCACTACAGCTGGAACCAGAGGTGGTATTCAGCAGGTTCTGACCAGTTCTGGAGAACCGGTAGTGGAAATTTTGCGTAGTTCAGAGAACCGGCCAATACCACCTCTGACTGGAGATTTTACAGTATCCTTCCCTGCCATGCCCACCAAGCCATGCCCACAGAACCAGTAGTAAAAAAAATTGAATCCCACCACTGGTTGGAATGATAACCCTGGCAGCCATTCAGAAAATGTCTCCATTCAACCTTTGAAGGGAATATAAGAAGAAATCATCTGTATCAGTGTTTCTTAACTTTGTCAACTTTAAGATGCATGGACTTCAACTCCAAGAATTTATTTTTTATTTATTTATCTGTCAATTTGTCAATTGCTTACAAGATAATAGGTATAAGTAAAAGCATAGTTATGAATACATGGATACATATAAGAAAAATAAAAGAAACAATAGGACAGGGACGGTAGGCACGTTGGTGTGCTTATGCACGCCCCGTACAGACTTCTTAGGAAAGGGGTGAGGTCAATAGTTGTCAGTCTAAGGTTAAAGTTTTTGGGGTTTGTGGAAGAAACCAAAGAGTCAGGTAGAGTGTTCCAGACATTGACCACTCTGTTGCTGAAGTCGTATTTCCTGAAATCAAGTTTGGTGCTATTAACCTTCAGTTTGTATCTATTGTGTGTTCTTGTGTTGTTATGGTTGAAGCTGAAGTATTCATTGACAGGTAGGACATTGCAATGTATGATTTTATATACTATAGTTAGATCGGACCGAAGGTGGTGTAGTTCTAGATTTACTAGGTCTAGAATTTCGAATCTGGTGGCATAACGTATTCTGCAACAAATAGAGGAGTGGAGAACTCTTCTTGTGAAATATATCTGGACTTTCTCAACTGTGTTAATATCAGAATTAATATAATTAATTATAATTAATATAAGAGTTCCCCATCCATCTTAAAGTTGACAAGGTTGAGAAACATTGATCTATATCAGGGATGTCAAACTGGGAGCCCATGGGCTGGATGTGTCACATGTTGTTCACACCCACCCCAGTTCCGCGAAGGGCGGGAAATGTTGCCATACGTCATGTGACGGCAACATGACACCGTGAGTTTGACACCTGTGATCTATATTAACTGTGGGTATTTGCTTCGTATAGAAAATTGATTGTTTCTGTCTCTTTATAATCCATTGATATCCTTTTTGCCATCACTGTCCCTCAGTAACTGCTTCTTCAAGTTCTTTTCAGCTCCCGTTTGTGTCATCATTTAGCCATTTTGGCTTTTGTTGACCATTTTTTAAAAATCTTTTGGTTTTTCCAAGCAGAGTCATCACCAGTGAGTCTTGCCTTTGCATTATGTGTCCAGAAAGATGTAAACTTTAGTTTCATGATTAGTGCTTCCAATAAAAGTCAAGTTTTATTTTATCAAGCATTACATGGTTTATTCTTTTTGAATCATTTTCCCAGCACTACAACACACAAGGAACACTTCCCGCCCCCCCAGTGGTCCAGTTTTCACAACTCATTTACAACTGGGAAAACCATAGAGTTGACAGTACATTGTGGGATTTTTCTCTGTGCAATCTCCCTAGACATTATTTTACAATAGTTCTGTTACAGTTCCTCTTCCAAGTAGCAGACATGTCTTTTTTCATGATAAAAGTTAGCATCTCTGTGAATTTGTGAACAGAAGAAGATGAATTCCGTTATTATTCAAATGGAATAAATACTTTTTTTAAAGCACTTCAGCTTGATTTAATGATAGATCTTTGAAACAAAAATCTCAAATTCAGTTTGTTTGTTTGTTTGTTTTAATATCCCTGGTAGTCTGCTGAAGTCATTTGCTGCGTTGCTTCTCAGCTGGACAATTCAAATGGACGTAATAGAAAATATTAATTATATTGAAAATATCAAGCAGCTTCCAGATTGTCAATTGTCCTGGATGTAGAAGAGCAGTAAAATAATATAAAAGCAATTTTACCCTCTCATAAATCCTTGGATAAGCTATCTTTTCTGCTTCAACACCCTACAATGGCAATAAAATTTGACAGTGTATTTCATGGAGAGATGAAACCGAGAGATGAAACTTAAGGCTCCAATATTGAACATACTGACTAGACAAATATTGAAGTGGGGACTTATTTCCAAGCAAACACATTTAAGTATTATTTGAGATCAATCTTTTTGTTACATCAAATGTTACACGTATCTGACATTTGCAGAAGCATCCATCCATCTTTGTAACTCTTTTGAATTTAGAATTATATTTGTGAGTATGTATGGGAACACCTACTTACTTCCCCCAGAAGCCTAGAAATTATACTTTTTTATAACCTTCCCGGGGATTATAGAGCTACCTAGTATTAGTCCCACTAAAATTGTCTGTTGTCCTCCATCTGTATTGAGACAACAAGCCCCGTAATTTTCTACCAGGTGAAAATTGTACATTTAGTAGGCACCAGGCTGTGGAAAGTCAGTTACAGAGAGACTAGCTTCTGATTCACGTCAAGCGGTACTCTGGATTTAACTTCTGATCTTCTAGGCTGGGAAGATCAATTCTGGGCCCTTCCTGATAGTTTCCCTCCTCCTTTTGAAGCTTATATCATCAAGCTGTTCTAGCCGAACTTATCCTGGTTGAATTTATCCTGAAGTATCAGGATACTTTCTACTTGATGGGATACAAGCAATATTATGTTGTCTTAAAGATAGATTTTAGAAATCTTAGCTTGCATGGAATGGAAGCATACTTGAGACAAAACTCAGTTTGCTTCTATTTATGACCTATGGTGCTGGTCAAAATATATCCAAACTGCCCAATAATGGTCCTTACTATTAGCAAGAAATGGTGTACATTGCAAGATTTTGACTAACAGCCTAGTCTACTCTTTCTTTTTCTTAGTACCATGCATTGTATGAAGGCTCCGTTTGACAAAGCCATCAAATTTTTTTCTCCATTTCATCAATTATGGCTTCCTTTCAAAATAGTTACTATTCCAAATGCCTGTGAAAAGAAACAGCTGCTGTCAGGGATGCTAATCCAGATCTTTTAAAAACTGCAGGACAATGCCTTTTATTGAGTCAACCTACTGGCCCATTTAATCTGAATTGTCCTCCCTAAGGAGCAACAGCTCTCCAAAACCATATGTGATATTTTTCCTATGAAAAGTAGCCATTATAAGCCCAGCTGTCCCCATTGACAATTTTGAAGGCTGGTCAAAAGAAGCCGGCGGGGATTACAAAGATGCTCACCAATCTTTCTGCATCTTTTAGTTATATATACCTACTTTATCTTTCCATTACAAGCTAATTTCACTTGATGCTTTAGAGGGGAAATCGGAAGGACAACTGCTTTCTGAGATATTTGAACAACATACAGGGCAAAGATGAGCAGGTAGTAATTCTGTGCTCAGAGATTCCCTCCAACCTTTTTTGTGTGTGATTCAAAAGAAGATTCAGTATTATCAACATAAAAGGTTGGCTCAACAGTGACTACTTTGCCTCACCCAACTGCTGGGATATTCTGCATGTAAAATGTAACTGTCAGACATGCTCCAACTTGATCCATTACAAAGAAAGACCTTTGACTCCATTGCATAGTGAAATGTATACTTTTACTAAAAGCCAAGCGGATTACAGTAAAACAAAGCCAGAACTAAGTATTTACATGTCAATTTTCTCCAGTTAACTTTTGCCCTGTTAGACCCTTTCCTGACTCTCTCCTTTGCAGGTCCAATTAACTTTTAATAAATTGTTTTGGGAACAGTCTCTTCCATGGTATGCTAGTTGGTGGGCCATTAGCTGTAACATTCCGATCTCTATTATTTCACTATGAGTGGTTGTCTCTGGTTGTCTACGATGGGCGGTATGGTTTCTCCTCTCCCCCAGCTCCCTCCCCCCCTACTCTATGACAGACTGGCAGATAATGTTTGCAAAGCTCAGTGTAAAATGGCAGCTCTGACAGTACTCCATCCCAGTCCCTCTCCCTATGCCCTGAATCTAAACATCCTTGCGTCGTTTTTGTGCCACAGAATGTTCTGATTCCCTCTCAGAAATACAACAGAGGCTCCATGTGCTGTAGGAATGAGTACGCATAGTAGGAACGCTATGAAATCAGGCTTTGCTCATTGCCTTTCATGGGTGGTGGAACAAATCTGCCATATGTATCTCCCCAGGTTGGAGGAGGATGGCTTTTGCTGACTTCCTGGTGCCGAGGGAGAACAAAAAATCTCTGCCATCTGTGTTTGTAGAATGGTTTGGAATATATCTAGGGCAGAATCCGCTGCCCCAATCCAGCCCCATCCCACATATGTTCCTTCCACCTGGTGTGCTCACAGTAATTTCCCAAAGAATATGCCTCCTCCTTTGCCTCCTGTCCTTTTCTGCTCCTGACTTTTCTTCCCTCGTCAAAAGGCAGGACACACTCTTCAGATTAAAGTAGACGTTTTCATTTTGTCTCATTTTCCATCTACATTGAAACCACCCTGTGGTATTTTCTTTACATAAATTCAAATGTTAAGGTTGCAGGGGGAACAAAGGCTTGCTTATATGAAGAGCTCTGCTAATCACAGCTGTCACTCCAGTTCTTCCTGCTCCATTGTGAGAGTCTCTTTCCTCGTCTCCTGCCACTTGTCTCCTTTGTTTCATCTGCATGATTACTTTCCCACCTCCATTTCATCACAGATAAGCCTCTTCGGGACTCTTTGAATCTTTGAAGTTTTCTTTCCTAGGATTTAGGAGGCCCTGATCCCCCCCCCTTTTTTTTTTAACTTAACAAACATGAAACGGCAGTGTATTTTTTAAAATGCATAATACTTATTTTTGTGATTTAACCTTTGAGAAAAGCCTGGTTTAACCCAGTAAATAAGTAGAGACAGCTCTCTAGGGATAATTTCAGGAGTTTCAGCTAATCCACAAATTCTTTGAAAATGAATTCAATTCTCGCTGACTTTTGCAATAGGCCAATATCTTTTAGTCATAAATTGAAATTCTAGACCTAGGAAACCTTGAATTACGCCGCCTTCGGTCCGATCTAAGTAATGGTATATAAAATCATACATTGCAATGACTTACTTGTCAATGAATACTTCAGCTTCAACCATAACAACACAAGAGCAAACAATAGATACAAACTCAAGGTTAACTGCACCAAACTTGATTGCAGGAAATACGACTTCAGCAACAGAGTGGTCAATGTTTGGAATACTCTACCTGACTCTGTGGGTTCTTCCCCAAACCCCAAAAACTTTAACCTTAGACTGTCTACTATTGACCTCACCCCTTTCCTAAGAGATCTGTAGGGGGCATGCAGAAGCGCACCAATGTGCCTATTGTCCCTGTCCTATTGTTTCTTTTACTTTTCTTATATGTACCCATTTCATGTATTCATAACTATGTATATACTTATACCTATTATCTTGTAAGCGATTGATAAATCAAATAAATAAATAAATAAAAATAAAGGGTTGGATAAGAACTGGGGAGACTCATGTGAAGTCCACCTTTAGCCTTGGCAGCTCAAGTTGAGGTCTTTCTTTCTTTGTCTAACCTACTTGGTATGGGAGAAAATTGGAAAAAGGAATGCTGTGTAGGCTGCTTTGACCTTCTAGAGCAGGGCTGTCAAACTCCTGGTCCATGGGCCGGGTGTATCATGTGCTGGCCACACCCACACCCCTTTTAGCAAAAGGGAAAAAAGTCCCGATATGTCATGTGATGCTGCAGTGATGATGTGAGTTTGACACCCCTGTTCTAGAGAAAAGACAGGGCCCCAATCTAACAAACAAACAAACAAACACATGCAATGTAATGCAATGTAGTGCAATGCAATAATATGCTCTCTTACCGCTTTCCATATGGCGAGGTTCAAATGCAATTACTAATCTTTGCTTCATCAAGAAAGCGCTTCTATCTCACCCTTGCATTTTGCTGCACTCAAAGTGACCAAGAAGTTCCCCTGGAATTGTCGAGATCTATAAAGCCATGGGATACACTTATCTTTAGTATTATTTTGAGAAGCCAAAGATCACTAGATTGGGAGGCAGAGTGATGACACTGTTAGGTGCCTCCAGTAAATAAAGCCTCAGTCCAATGGATTCTGAATGAGATTTGCTGCTTTCAATGTTCTATCTCTACCCAAATTCTTAAAGCATCTAATTTCTTTATTAAGTACCAGGAATCAGCAGGAAATTGTGCTAGCTATTAGGGGAAATGTGCTGTTGAATTTGAGAGTGTGTGATTCCAGGGGATCCTGGGGGTGAGAAAGAATGTCAGGAACAATGAGAAACTATGGGATATGTATGGCCTCCTAAGGTAAGAACATCCAACCAAGTCAAGGTAGCACAGCACAGAATTTGAGGTAGAGATCAGTGATAGCTGCTACATTTACTTAGGTATGTGGATTTTGAATATGCTGTAGAAAGCTTCCAGACATTATATTAAATCATTGACCAGCAATTAATTTCCCTAGAGAGCAAAATCATGTTAGGACTGAAAGATGATGGGCTAACATCTTAATCATCATTCCCATCTCTGGTTTCCATAGAACCCACTTTGAATCCCTGCAGAATCCCTCTGGCACATTCAATAACTGATACTAATTGGAAGTGTATCTGTGCTCATGCACATGCATACATATGGGCACACCAGCCTGGATCACGTACAACTGTTTTAATTCATGATGTTTCCAGGGTCAGAATACAGTTTGAGTTGGTTGACATTTCATTCAGTCCTCAGTTCACAAAATCTGCCCTGGAGCATTAGGAAACTGTCTCTACTGTCATCCGTGGCTTCGGGGTGGAGTTCCATCAGTACGCTGATGATACTCAGCTGTACATCTCCACCCCGGGCCACCCCAGCGAAGCCGTCGAAGTGATGTCCCGGTGCCTAGAGGCCGTGCGGAATTGGATGGGTCGTAACAGGCTTCGTCTCAACCCGACCAAAACCGAGTGGCTGTGGTTTCCTGCGCCCAGATACAGCCAGCTGGTTCCTTCGCTGGCCGTGGGGGGAGAGATTCTGACCCCCGTGGAAAGGGCGTGCAACTTGGGTGTCCTCCTGGACGTACGGCTGTCTTTAGAAGAACACATTGCAGCCGTCGCCAGGGGGGCTTTTTATCAGATCCGTCTGATTCACCAGTTGCGGCCCTTTCTGGATCTGGGCGCACTTCGCACAGTCACTTCCACCCTCGTTATCTCCCGCCTGGATTATTGCAATGCTCTCTACATGGGGCTCCCCTTGAAGAGTCTCCAGAGGCTACAGTTAGTCCAGAATGCAGCCGCGCGGGTGATCGTGGGTGCCCCTCGGAGCTCCCACGTTACACCGCTTCTCCGCAGGCTGCACTGGCTTCCTGTGGCCTTCCGGATTCGATTCAAGGTGGTACTGATGGTATTTAAAGTGCTCCATGGCTCGGGACCTGGGTATCTACGGGTATCTACTGCCATCGTCTACCTCCCGCCGCCCAGTACGCTCCCACAGGGTTGCCCTACTTGGGGTACCGCCGCCTGATCGTTGTCGGCTGGCGGCCCCGAGGGTGCGGGCCTTCTCTGTGGGAGCCCCCTCCCTGTGGAATGATCTCCCCCCGGAGATACGAGCCATGACGGACATCCTGACCTTCCGGCGCGCGGTTAAGACCCTATTTTTTAAACAGGCTGGCCTGGCCCAGTAAGGGTTTTTGGGGTTTTATACCTAATTTTGGGTTTTAGTTTTTAATCTTCCATTTTAAATTTTTTATTAATCCCGGATTTTTAAATGTGTAATTGTAGTTAGACGGGATGCAGCCGGTTTATCTATTTAATTCAGTTTTAAATTTTATTTAAATTATATTTACTCTATGTATTTTTATTAGGCTGTACACCGCCCCGAGTCCCTTTTTTGGGAGAGGGAGCGGTATAGAAATATAAATATAAATAAATAAATAAAATACTATATGGGTCATGATAAACCTATGGAAGAAAGTTATTTTCTCTGTATTGTTGTCTGAAATTCAACAGAAGACAAGTCTTTTGCAGATGGAAGGATATAGCAGCTAACATAAATGTGTTTTCCTCTAGAAGGCATATTCAGAATGCCTTTTGTATGAAAATGCATTGAACTGAGCTAAATCCAGTTGATTTTTATTTATAGTTTGATGCATCACTTCAAGAAGAATTGATTGAGTAAGCTCACTTTTGAGTGCACGGATATTCATATGCTAATAATCTCTTTCATCTGGCTGCTATAGCTGGTTGCTTAAGAAAGTCCATTAGAACAGAAGTTTTCAGGAAAAATGCAGATTCCATATTTGACAAGGGCTTATTCAAGGGCCTTAATGGGGGAAAATGCTTTTGCTATGACACTGCTGCTTATTTTTCAGAGAAAGTGGACATTTTCTCAGTTAGAGAACCAACACAATGCGTTTCCACAGCTCAGAAGAAAGGTTATGTAAAACTTGAAATGTGTTATATAAATCAGGATGTTTAGATAGTACTGAGGCATGTTTTCAGAGTCTCCAAGGTTTAGACAAAGTTAAAATAACCTTCACAAGAAGTCCTTTGTGCTATGTTGTTTGGGCACAGAAGGATTGTGACTTTTCCTGTTTTTGTGCTGTTACTAGAACTGTAAGTGTAATCATCAGTGGCAAGATGTTCAACGCAAGATGAACCAATCATTTGGCTTTATACATATGTAAACCTTATTGCATTTATGCTGATATAGTTGCTTTAGCTCTATTCCAGTCACTGAAAAGTGGGGCAATGAGAAGGGAAAAAAAGGAGAAAAGCCAGAGAATCAGTTATTTAACTGCAGACTGGGATAATATTTCGAATTTTGCTTTCTGCTGGCTCCGAGTAATCTTGGAAGCAATTAACCTAGCTTAGATTATTTATTTATGATGATATAAAAACATTATTTTATACTTTTAAATCTTTCAAATTTTCTTTCTATTGCATTTTAATGTCACGACTCCATTTATACTTAATAGTCCCAGTTTAACACTAACACCAAATCACTTGGAAGTACACTGTGAAAGAACAAGAATAATCTATGCAGCAGAGTTAACTGCTGAAGTACTCTTGTGTGAGTTCACTCAGATTTAGTATACTTTGCTGTTTTACTCTAGGAACCAGCTCATTTGTACAAAAGTCACTACTGCACATTCTGTAGAAAGAATTCCTGTTGTTTCACATTTCTAGCAGCCCGTAGCAGGTCCTCAACGTTCTTCATTAACCTCTGTCATTTTGAGCCAACTTAGATTGGTTTGCATGTAGAAAATCTAATGTATGTGGAAATTCATTTCGTACATTTATATCCTATCTTGTTATTTTGCTTGCCAACACTTCTTGCTATTGCTGTTGATGTATCTTGATTATACTTCACTTCAATAGCAATAGTACCTAGACTTATATACCACTCCATGGTGCTTTGCAGCACTCTCTGAGTGGTTTACAATGTCAGCATATTGCCACCCCCCAACTATCTGGGTCCTTATTTTACCGACTTCGGAAGGATGGAAGGCTGTGTCAAGACATTGAGCCAGTTAGGATTGAACTCCTGGCTGTGGGCAGAGTTAGCCTGCAATTTTGCATTCTAAACACTGCATCATCACAGTTCATCAAGTTGTAGATGTAGTGCAACTTATTTCATTTTTGCAAACAATCCTGTATTCTACTAGTTCTGCTTGTCAGAACATGTTGAAATACCATCTGAAAATTGTATGTCAGTGCTTATCTGACACTGCTGGAAGTGTTTTGGCACCAGTGGTATGCTTCTCCTCCCGCCACCCCCAATTCTAGACAGTTTTAATTTCTTTTTCATCCCAGTCAACATACCCCATCTAGATACCATAGCTTTTCTTTTCCTTTTTTAAAAAGTTGTTGAATGTGTTTGCTCGTCATAGTTATGCTCTTTGAAATATTATTAGAAGGGGAGAACTGTTCTCAGTTTCCCAGAAGTGCCATCTAGCAAATATTTCTTGCTTACATCCTATAAGAAAAAATATAATTAAATATTTGCTGGTTGAAATTTTCATTTGCTATCAGAAATGATACTTTAAAGATGAAATTATTTTAGAGTCAGAATTCACAAACCAAGAACTTACAGATGTTTCCTTTTTTATTTAATTATAACCCATCTTTATTATTTCTATAAATAACTCAAAGTGGCAAACACATAAAATATTCCTTCCTCCCATTTTCCCCAAAACCACCAGCTGTCAGGTGAGTTTGGTTGAGAGACAGTGATTGGCCCAAAATCACCCTTTGCCTGGATAATACATATATCTTTGGAGTTTACTGGTTGACTTCAAGTTGAAGTTTAAGGTGCTGGTTCAAGACTGACATACCTTTGGAGCTGCCTGCTGCCCCAGTAAGATCTGAAGGATTGGTTTTCTTTTGGTTCCCATTTGGAAAGAATGTTATTCCCAGATACTATGAAGGTTCAGTGGTAGGGTTCTGCCAGTGTAACAACCGGTTCAATGATCGCACACTTCACTCCGCGCATCTGAACAGCTTTCCAAAATATCTTACCTGCTACATTACTACTGAAGAGTAACTAGTGGTGAGATTCAAAATTTTTTTTACTACCGGTTCTGTGGGCATGGCTTGGTGGGTGTGGCAGGGGAAGGATACTGTAAAATCTCCAGTCAGAGGTGGTATTTGCCGGTTCTCCGAACTACTCAAAATTTCCGCTACTGGTTCTCCAGAACTGGTCAGAACCTGCTGAATCCCACTTCTGAGACTAACACAGCTGAGGAGCAGCAATCCGCTCTGCCACGTGAAACAGCTGAGAGGATATAGGTAAGTACAGCACAAGGGTGGGGTGGGAAGCAAGCCCATATGATTGTTGGAGTGAACTGGTTCGCTGCCAGCTGATCGTTGGAGTTAGGGGTTCACCTGAACTGGTCTGAAGCAGGAGAATCCCTCCCTGGGGCAGTTCCATTGCTGCCTCCTTCAGTGAAACATGTCAGTACCAATCTTGTTGGATTTAGAAAAGTCATTAAACTTAGATTTTTGTGGAAGTCTTTGTGGTATGATTGGAATGTGGACTTGCCTGGGTTGTATATGGATTATGTATTGTCAAGTCAGTGTTAGCTTTTAGTGACCCTGGACATTTACTCAATAGCATGTCCCCAACCCAATGTTTCAGATCTTCTCATGGTGCACCAATCACTGCTGCTGCAATAGGTGGTGATTGTTGACCCATTGCATGATATATGAACAATTGGTATATTCTGTCACTTTTGTACATTATTATATTTTGGTTTTGGACATTGTTACGTAGCTTGGAGTTCACCTCCATCCCTTGGGATAAATGTCACCACCTCAATGAATGATGTTCTGCAATCACTGGAAAGTCAGAAGCTGTATTAAAAGAAAGGAAACACTCTCCAAAAATACATGTAATGCAGTCCGATCTCTTTGAAGGATATACATTATATACAGGCAGTAAATTAGGATCTTCCAATTATTTTTTCTTTCAAAAAAAAAAAAAAGATTTCACTTCCTCATTGAGGGAAATTTACAGCTGATCTACATAAAATCTCTTCCACTTTCAATCATCTCATAATATATCTGTTCCTCTTCCATCTTTTGGCTTTTTTCTTTTCTTTTTTTCATAAAAAGAAAGTCTGTTCAGGAAGAAAATACAGAACTGCACGGTATTGTTTTTTTCCTGCTTCCTAAGACTAGGAATGTGTTTATTTGAATGCCAATGATTTGTGTGAACTTTATTAAGGCTAGGAATGTGTTTATTTGAATGCCAATGATTTGTGTGAACTTTATTAAGGTATGTCAATAAAATTGTTGGTAGGCAACCCACACATGCAGGAGAATCTAATGGATTAATTTCCCTTCATTTGCATCATTTCAACCATAGGTATGGTGTAATTTGTAGGTTAACAATATTCCCTCTGCCTTCAAAGTAAAATCTTTAGCTTCTGGTAACCATTAGAGTCATTCTGTGCATTGTTTCGGGGGGGGGGGGGGAGGAATCTGTCATTGAGAATAAAAGAGGTCAAAACATCCATGTTTTTCACCTCCATACTATTTTTGCTTTTCCTATTAGATTTTCCTCACTCCTGTTGTCTTTACGATGGGAGTTTCAACATAACTGAAACACCCAATTCTATCCTCTTCTTGTAGAGTTTGTCAACGAAATAAAATTTCCAGCAGAAAAAGAAACAACTGAATCCTCAGGCCACCATGTTGCAGCTACAGAGAGAAAGTTATAGGCAAGGTCTGTTTAATTCTTCTTCCCATTCAAAATCTCCACTCTTCACACCCTGAAATATATATATATAGCTGTAAAATGGCTACAGAGAAGACATGCCTTTGAGGTCCACCAGATGACAATGTAAGAGAAGAGACCTGGAGTACAGCCATCCTAGTTGATCTCAGGAGATGGACAATGCCCTCAGGGGGAGGTGGTCCTGTAAATAACCTGGCCCTGGGGCCGTGAAGGGATTTAAATCTGGGTCTGTGCTGTGGAGGACTTTATTGGTGATAAACAGCATCTTGTTAAGTGGGTGAACTGAGGAATGTCGATAACTAGCCCTGCTACTACATTCTGAGCTAGCTGCAAAATTAATGGTGGACAACATGGTATGGTGGGAAACAAAATGTGAGTGGAAGTCCATCCTCTCTCACAATCCCCTGTTTTCCTTCTCCCCCCCGCCCCTATGCTTTTTCTGACAACTTATTTTCTTTCTACTAATTGACAGGCTGAAGGAAAACAACAGAGGTATCTTACCAGAGGCCTGAACCAAAATTAGTCTGAGAGGGCTGCATGTCTCTATGACTCCAAGTTGTCCAACTTTGGGATAGGGAAGGCAGAGAGTTAGCAATTTCTTTCCTACAACTTCCCTGCATGCATGCTCACACACGAACCAATCCTAAGCAGCATCTCATGTTTTGTGAGCCAGTTTGGCCTCATGGACTGTGGCTTTAATTCCCATGTGTTTTTTAATCAGTCTTTTCAAATAACTAAGGCTTTGTAGCAGCCCCTCACAGCTCCCAATTTGTTCTCTCTCTCCTGACTGATTTGTGGAAATATCTACATGTGTGCTTCTGGCTTTATTGTGTTCCTTCCTAGATAAGTCTTGTGTGCTGTTCACAGTACTGTGTATCTACTTATTTCACACTGGTGGTAAAATCAGCTGGTTCCTCTTCTTCCCCCCTGCCTTCTCTAGGCAGTCACTGTTGCCCTCTAGTTCAGTGGAGAAATGATGGCCTTGTAATTGCTTTTGTAGTTCCCAATGTGGCATAAATCAAACCAGCATTGGCTTCACATGGTCTTGTAAATAACATTTTTTAAGTCTGCTTCCCACCCTAAACTGTTTTTTTCCTCCTCTAACTCCATTTCGATCAATTCCATCCCTGTCTCCTTGTATATTTTTACAATCCCATTTTGCTTTCTGCAGCATCATTACCAAGCATGAATAATGGTAAGGCTGTCTTTTTCACCACTAATGGGCCACAGAGGACAGTTACTTACTATAAGGGAAGTGGAAATAGGCCCTTCTAGCTGCCCCGAGTTCTGAGAACAGTTTTTTCTTACTTAGCCTTGTGCACTTTTTTCAGCCTGAGGCACATTGGAAAACACATCTGTTTCCCTGCAAAGGGTGGTTTGTCCTTTAAAATCCATGTTCTAGAACAGGAGTTCCCAATCCCCAGTTTGTGGACCGGACTGGGCCATACAAACATGTGAAGCGTCATCTGTGAAGTATGGGCAGAATGCAAAATCACACCCCCTCTGGTCCGTGGAAAAATATATCTCCATGAAACCGGTCCCTGGTGCCCAAAAGGTTGGGGGCCCCTGCTATTCTAGAATGTCTAGATCTGTTTATTGGCACTAAAGTAAGCTAAGCATTCTTCTCAGTCTTTCTCCACTTGTTGCTTTCATCTTGACGCCTTGAGAGAGCAAGCTTAAGATGTCCTTAGTTATGCCCATGTGAAGAGTCTTCTCCTCCTTATTCCAATAGCAACCAAGAGTAGAATCAAAATGTATGGGTACTGTTAAGGTTTTATCACCCATTATTTTGGAGGAGGTCTGGTGATTACAATGAACTGAAAGATCTATAGAGATTGTCAATCATCCAGGTCATGATTATCTCAAAGGTGGCTTTTCAAAAGACAACTGGACTTTCTTGGTGGTTGTTGTTTTCTTTGAAAACATTTCACTTCTCAGAACTTGAAGAAGCTTCTTGGATGAAAGTGAAACATTTTCAGGAAAAAAGAACCCAAGAAAGTCTAGTTGCCTTTGGAAAACCACCTTTAGGACAATGTACTGAAAGACAATAGAGAGACGTTATTTACATTATTTATATATATCCCATTAAATTTGAGCCAATCTTTTTGCTGAATTCTTCTGAGTGAATCAGAGCCTATTGAGACAAAGAACAGCTCTATTCTACAGCTGTTTTCACTTCTTAAGTAATAGTTTGAGGGTGACCTGCAGTCACCTTCCTGGACATCAATTCAAAGGTTGAAAATTGTCACCTGAGCCAAGCAACAGTCTCCTCAATGGGAAAAAAAAGATAGAAAAAAATGGGACCGAGTAGGAATCCCCTCCTTGCTTCCTTGTTCTTAGTTGATTCTCTATTCCAGGGCTATCAAACTCGTGCCCCACAGGCTGGATGTGTCCCACGCTGGCGACGCCCACTCCCAGTTTAGCAAAGGGATAAAAAGTCACGATAGGTCACGTGACAATGCGAATTTGACATCCTTGCTCTATTCAAGTTTGCTGATGTGTAAAAAGACTGATTGCGGATGGGACGGGTTACTTAAGGAATGCCAAGTCACTATACCTTTGTTCAAGTTTAAAAGGCTGGTGAAATCCTCAAGTGAAGAAGCTACAGCAGCTGAATCTCTGTGGGGAGGGAAAAACCAGAGACCCATCAAGTAGGCAAATGGAAGCTCCATCACTTTCTGACAAATGCTAGATTCGTTATTGTTTTTTGAAGCACTGCAGCTGAGCTGGAAATAAACCACACAGCTGAGAGATTAGACAAAACGGGAGGCTGATTGAGGAGTTGTATATAAAGTCCATATGCAAAAGAGTCCAAAGAAAACGACACTCTAGAAGGAAATAACAAAAGATAAAAATTATCAATCAGCCAACAAAGCTGGTTCTAGGGAACAGAAGTAATTAATAAGTAAATGAGGCCCCCTATAATTTTTAAGCATTTTAATGTTGTTTTTTTAAACTGATAATCACCTGCCTGATAAAGCATCTGCTTCCAGTCTCAAATTTTATTTCCTGAAAAGTCCTGGGAATAAAGAAAACCCATGAAACTGATGCTTGGCATCATAACTCAGCTTACTCACTGGTAAGTAGAAAGATCTTAGTACTGTCTGTCTCTTAAGCATGATCCAAGGGATGGGTGAAAAAAAATGGGGTGCACAGGGAAATGTCAAGAAAAGTACTAGCTGTGAAAGAATAGGGCACATATCTTATATATGTGTCTATTTTTCTACCTGGAGTTTGGATTCGGTATGTTTGTTTCGCTATCTAGTGTAGGGGTGTAAAACAGGGACATCTTTCCAAAGCATCTTAGACTCGTCTCTGCCTTTACAAGGTCCACCCATTTCCCTTGATTCCATCTAACCTTTACTTCCCTAACTTCCATAAGCCTCTCTGGAAACCATGGAGCCTTTGGGGTGGCTTTGATCCTGATTTTTACACATTGGTTTAGCAGTATTTCACAAATATATCTGTTACATGTACAATAGTCCTCAACTTGGACCACAATGGAGCCTGGAATTTTGATCCTAAGTTGTGGTACAATAAGTCAAAGCACCACACGACTAGACTTGATTTTATGACCATGTACGTTATGATTCTTGATTCTTAACGAATGTTCCTTTTCTTTATGTATACTGAGAGTATTTACACCAAGACAAATTCCTTGTGTGTGCAATCACACTTGGCCAATAAAGTATTCTATTCTATTCTATTCTATTCTATTCTATTCTATTCTATTCTATTCTATTCTATGTTTATGTCAGCCATAAATTGAGTGACTGCAGTTGTTAAGCAAATGGTGTGATCTTTAAATGAAACCAGCATCCACCAGAAAGCTGCAAAAAAATCACAATTGTGGTCATGTGACTGCAGAATGCTGCAACCAGTTGTGCATTTCAAATGTGAGCCCATTGCCAAGCACCTGAAATGCAATGATGTGATTGTAGGGAGGTGACAGCCATAATCTTGAATGTGATTGTAAGTTTTTTTTTAAGTCTCTCATAGTGTCAAACAACTAATTGTACACTGAGGAGTATATCCAACTAAGATAAGAAAACAGGGACCCAATGAAGTCTATCTGTTCCAAGCATCAGTTTACCCATTCAGGTTTAAAGCCCATTTTATCATAGATTATAGGGTTTGAAATTCAGCTAAAAATACTAATGATAGGATGGATCTTTAAAAGGACTCTCCGATATCTTTAGAACTTTTTTCTCCAACCTAATCCAGCTATTTTAACATCCATTTCCAAAAACTCTAATCAGAAGTTTAAATTAGCTAGAGGTGATACATAACGATGAATAAGCCTGGAAACCAAACTGCTTTGCATTTTTAAAAACAGTAGCAGAGTGAGAAAGATTATCCCATCTATATTATTTTTACAAATAATTCAAGATGGAAAACATATCCAATACACCTTCCTCCCCCTAATTGCAGTGTTATATGGTGTTATTTTAGAGGATTATGGTAATATTCTGCTTCCTGGTTAAAAATCCAGCAAAAGACCACAATGGAGGAAGATGAATAAATAATCTGTTTTTTCTTTGAAGAAGTTTTGCTTTTCATTCAAGAAGCTTCTTTAGCTCTGATAAAATAGTGGGGAATGGAAGGATTTTATATTCTGTAAGGAATATAAATCCTTCCATTCCCCACTATCCTGTCAGAGCTGAAGAAGTTTTTGGGATGAGAATTGAAATGTTTTCAAAGAAAAAACAAAGTCCAGTTCCTCCTGAAAAAGCACCTTTGGGACATGAATAAATAATTTTCACTTAACCATTTCCTCAGGAAAGTCAAAACAAGCCAAAATTTTAGGAACAATAATTAATTTAATAGGCAAATTGGTACCCTCTGAGCTTGGTTGTTTTCCTGCAGATGTTTCATTAACAACCAGACAGTGGTGGGATTCAAAAAAATTTACTACAGGTTCTGTGGGCATGGCTTGGTGGGCGTGGCAGGGGAAGGTTACTACAAAATCCCATTCCTTCCCCACCCCACTAACCTGCTTTCCAGCTCTGTTCTCCTGTGCAGGGCAACCAACGAACACTCAGCCAATCATCTGGGACTTGGGAGGCAGGGAATAGATGGGGACGGGGCCAGTCAGAGGTGGTCTTTGCCGGTTCTCCAAACTATTCAAAATTTCCACTACCAGTTTTCCAGAACTGGTCAGAACCTACTGAATACCACCTCTGCAACCAGGTATCCTCAATGCTAGTGAGTGTGGGATTTGATCCCTGTTTGTATATAATAGCTTACTCTGCCAGTGTTCATGGGCTGTAATTTTTTCTATAGTTCCTATGTGGGGTATTGTTTCTGTTTGTTTGGTGTTGATCCTTGCTTATCCAGGCTTTGGCAGCTGGTGAGGATGTGTTCCAGTGTTTTGTGTTTTGTTCTTAGGTTTTTTGTTGTCTTTTTTTTTGTGAATGATATAAAATATATCTTTTGATTGCTGATTTGTCTCAATGCCATGCTGAATTCCCTAGTAGCAATAGCAATAGCACTTAGACTTATATACCGCTTTACAGCCCTCTCTACGTGATTTACAGCAGAGGTCACCAAACTTGGCAACTATAAGACTTGTGAACTTCAACTCCCAGAATTCTCCAGCCAGCAGCTGTATTGTGAGATTAAGTAGTTTTCATTGTGTTCTTCTGACTGCTAGTTGATATTCCTGGATGCACTCTGCCTGTTCTGCCTATTTGTCCCACATAGTGACTGTTAGAGTCCTTACAGTGCATGTTTTAGAGGATTCCTGTTTTTCCTTCTTTGCTTGCTGGATGTTTTGGTTTATTTAAGATGTTTTGTAGGACTTTACTTCAGTGATGCTTTTTGGTTGAAATAGTCTGTTGGTTGTTTCTGATATTTTTTTTTATATATGATATTATCTTTTTATAGCTTGTGTTCATTGTGCAATCGTGAATTGAATGGTCAGGCACTTTTGATAAAGTTGTGTGGGTATCCAATTTGTTATAAGATGTTACCTAGGCAGTCTGTTTCATTTTTCTGGTGTTCTGTTTGGTCCGGTGCGTTCGTGCCCATCTGAAGTAAGGAATGTTTCTATTTCTTACAATATTATTTTCTCTTATTTCAAACTTATCCTATTCTCCTATTTGTATCCCAAATAATTCAATTCATCCCTTTAGAAAAAAAAAATCAATTTAGAAACCATTCATTTAGATAGATGTAGGACTTGTTCTTGATGTCCCTTAGAAACTCACAGATGTTATGATTATCGCAAATTGTCCTTAATTTAAACCATCTACTCTTTAATTGGGAAGTGATGATTCAGCGGTTAAAGATGCTGAGTTTGTCAGCAGGAAAACTGATAGTCTGGGTTCAAGACCCCAGCATTAGGGTGAGCTCCCATTCCTTGTCCCAGCTCCTGTCCACCTGGCTGTAGCAAAATGCAAATAAATGAGTAGAAATCACTTTGGTCGGAAAGAAACAACATTCCATGCACCTTTGGCATATAGCCGTTCTGGCAACATGACAATGGAACATGTCTTCAGATAATGCTGTCCCCCTACTCACCACGTAATGGAGATGAACAGAGCCCCCAGAGTCGGACAGGACTCAACAGGGAAATCTTTACCTTTTTACTCCTTAGTTACATCCACAGCATTGTCCATTCCCTAAAAGAACCAGAGCTCAGGAAATGGCAACGGCTTATAACTGGGTCAGGATAGGCCCACTGCTTTGTTAGATAAGAACTCGGGACATCCTCCGGGGAAAATAGGCAAGTCCAAAATATCATAATTGATTGCTGCTGATGAAGAACTCCTGCTGCCCAGACTGCAGTTTTAAAAGCATAGCTGTCTGGTAGGTAATATATTGTATTACTCATGTTGGGAAGAAGACTTGTGCAGCTTCTTCTTAACTCGCAGATCTGCTTTGGTGCTAATTGCATGTATTAACCACTCTGACAGGGTCATTCAGATTTAAATAGCAAAGCAGAAGAAGGAGGCTCTTGAGGAAAGTGCTGCTGAAATGTTTGTACCTTGAACATCCTTGCTTTCAAGTTCAAATGAACTTCTTCGTTGAGGAAGGCTAATCTACCTCACAGTCATTTTGGAGACTTTTTGGTAATTGGGGAACCAAAAAGAAGAAGATGGCCAACTTTTTCCTACCATTTCCCCAGACCAGTTGATGGAGATGACCCCTTGATATCAGTGGTTGAGGTCCAATTCTGAAGTCAAAAATAGGAACTTTGCTAGGAAGAGATATATATAAGAATAAGACTTGGGGGTGGAAATGGTATTGTCAGCTTTGGAAGGCCTACTGAGATCAGATGCTTCCATGCTGCCACATTTTGAGCCTGGGAAAATGGGACGGAGAATTTCTTGGAGTGTATGTAGTTAGACACAATAACATTCTTTTTCTACTTCAAGGTCATGTTAGTTTGCGCATAAGTGAGGGGAAGTCTCAAGTTGGGACGGATGATGATTGAAGCATGTGATGTAATGATGGGTTCAGGGAATGGATTTGTAGTTTTTACTTATTGCAAGGGAGCCCGGAACTTTCAGATTCGGGATTCCCCAGATATGCCAGTTTACTGTCCAATAAAAAAAGAACTTTTGAGAAGACATCTGTCTCGGAGTTATCGGTTGGAGTGGAGGTTTTCTGGAATGCTGACAGTATTGGTGTTTGCTAGATTTTAGTCTATTCTATATAACAATAAGTCTTCAAAGAAGAAACATTCTTCTCTTTTAATCAGTGGTATGGTTTGTTGAGAGGTTTCAGACAAAATAGTTTATTCCATGGACATAGCTAGTCTAATGAAAAGAAGGACCAAGGGTGATAGCAGTGTTCCAATATTTGAGGGGTTGCCACAGACAGGAGGGGATGTCAACCTATTTTCTAAAGCAGTGGTTGCCAACCAGTGGGCCGGGGACCACTGGTGGTCTGTGAGAAAAGTTTGGTGGTCCGCAGAGAAATGTCACCCCTACAGCACCCCCCAAAGCAATTAATCCAGGCTGCGTGGGAACATAAGGCTGCGCCATTCACATGGCCCGCGGGAACACAAGGCTTATGTCACTTGCATTGCGAACAGCATGAGGTAGTGAGGGGAGAGGGGAAAGAGCGGAGGAGGGAACTTGTCCTACTCGCCCCATGCGCCTCGCCTGGCCATTGGGTTGCTTCTTTCCGCTTCTTTCTTCTTCTGCTTTTGGCTGCACGCAAGGAAAGCAGCAAAAGTCTTTATTTCTCTCCCCCATACTCTGCCAGAAATGAGTCTTTGGGTCCCTGCAAGGCATCCTGCTGCAAGAGGCTGTGCTGGCCTGACAAGTCTCACAAAGACTCATTTCTGGAAGAGTTTGGGGCAAAGAAAGAAAGACTTCTGCTACTTCTGCTGCTTTCTTTGCATGAAGTCAAAAGTCTCTCTCTTTCTCTCCCTTGCCCTCTCTCTCCCTCCCTCCCTCTCTCTCTCTCTCTCTTCCCCTGAGAATGGAGATGGAGATGGTATCCTGCGATCCCAAATAAAGAATGATTGATCAGTAGGAAAATGGGGTGGGAAATTTTCCTGCAGACTTTTTTGGGAATTTTCCCAGGGTCTCTGGTCCGTGGGATTTAAAATTATGAGTTTGGTGGTCCCTGAGGTCCAAAAAGTTGGTTACCCCTATTCTAAAGCACCTGAAGGCCAGACAAGGAACAATAGAGGGAAACTGAACAAGGAGAGATTCAACCTAGAAATAAGGAGAAATTTTCTGACAGTGAGAACAATCAACCAGTGGAACAGCTTACCTTTAGAAGTTGTGGGTGCTTCATCACTGGAAGCTTCCAAGAAGAGATTGGACAGTAATCTATCAGAAATGGCATAGGGTCCCCTGCCTGGATTGGACTAAATGACTTGCCCTACAAGGTCCCTTCCAACTCTGTTATTCTGTTCCATTCAATATACTGAAATGAAGAAAAGCATTTCTGACTTCTGAACTTGCATTCAGCTATGACTTTTTTTCCCCTTGTCTCTTCACAAATCCACACCAATAAACAAACCTTGTGCTAGCTAGCTGATAAGAAAAACTGAGATTAGACTTGCTTCAGTTCCTCACAGGAAAACGTTTCTTCTCTAAAAGTTGCACTGCTTTTTTTATCTTGTTAAAAAAAATAATTTAATGAAAATGATTGGATTGTCAGGCTGCATGAAAGGTAGAATTTGAAATTATGGGAGGACATTCTGGAAAGAGAAGTGGGAGAGAGAACGTGATGGAGCTTGAGAGACTAGAATGGATTCAAACAGAGATGAATATTGGAAACTTAGTGGTTTCAGGAAGGAATTGATTAATCTAAACTGAATTGGACAGTATTATATTGATAGAGTCTTGTCAGTCTGATAGAAATTAGTTGGAAGATGATTGTATAGAAGTGTAGGGTTAAGACTCAACATCCAAAGAACAAGATGGGCGATGGGACCTTGTCTCTCCTTTACAGATAGTCCCTCTGGATCTGAAGATGATGAAAGATAGCAATAGCACTTAGACTTATATACCTTTTCATAGTGCTTTACAGCCATCTCTAAGCAGTTTACAAAGTCAGCATGCTGTCCCCAACAATCTGGGTCCTCATTTTACCGAGCTCAGAAGGTTGGAAGGCTGAGTCAACCTTGTGCCAGTCAATATCGAACTCCTGACAGTGGGCAGAGTTAGCCTGCAATACTACATTCTAACCACTGCACCACCATAACTCGAAATCAAACATTCTATCAGTCAGAGGAGAGAGGGAGGGAGGGAGGGAGAGGGAGGGTGGGAGAGAGAGAGAGAGAGAGAGAGAGAGAGAGATTGTTCAAATCTGCCAAGGTTATTTTTTAGTTCTAAAATAAGACATAAGTATAGAATAGAATCCCAACATTATTATTGCATTTTTATTGTACAACAATTAGAGTCACTTTTTCACAAAATGGGTGATCATATAAAGCTGATGAACAAAATAAACTCTAAATAGCCACAGGCATGTGCATGTGTTGTAGCTTGCAAACATATACATAATTAAAGAAATCTTAGGCTAAGATAATGGGTAGTAGAGAAATAATTCAAAAGTAGACAGATAATTCTGTCTGCAAGACAGTTTAAAAGCCAAGGCACTGTCTTTTCAGGAGGGTAAGGATAGGATTTGGGCTATAGAAAGCAATGCAATTGACTAGTAAATTCTGGGTGAAATGAAACTGATTCCAATTAGCTGGATATTCCAATTAGCTTATTCTTAAAACAGGAAAAAAAAATCTAAAGTGCTATTTCTATCAAATGCTGACAATCTGCAAATTTTCTAGTTGCAAACTGCAAATATGCATCTGGAATCTGACACAGATCACATTGGCTATGCAAAACCACCCTTGTGATAAGGCTGAGTAAAGCAGTTGCTTCAAGTAAGAGATATTGAGTGGTAGAACAAGAGGTTGGAAGTGAAAGTTGTATAACAACTTCCTGCCAGTGTCCCCTACCTGAGCTTTCTGCTTTTGGTTCCCTGGACTTTTTATCACCATTATCTTTTGTAAATAGAAAGGGAGCAGTTATTTTCTTCTTAGATCTGAAGTGTCTAACAGATGTGGGGGGAGGGAGGGAGGGAGAAGGAGAGAATACTTGAAAGGATCTCATAGACTTGAATGCTGGGCCCAAATGAAATAAAATCCTATTTCTGGGGAGAACAGAAAAAAAGGCATAATTATAAAAGGTCTAGCTTGTGCCTAAGGTAAGATTAAAGCTCATGGTCTCCCGGTTTCTAGCCTGATGTCTTAATCACTAATAGTAATAGTACATGTGAAAGAATCTAGCTACTTTGGGATAAATGGACCAGGAGCATAGAGTTCAAATCACAGGAAGCAATAGCCCCATTTTATTCTGCCTTAGCTTGGAATGATGTGTCTAGTTCTGGCTTCACAGTGTAGAATGGTGACTGAAAATCTGGAATGAATAGGTTACTAAATTGTGATTAGGGCAAACAAATCCATCCTATAAGTTAATTGGATCTGTTTAGCCAACAAAAGAAAGGTTTGACAGGAGATGACTCCAAGTAGCTGAAGGGTATCATATGCAGGAGGGATGAAGGTGTTCTCTACTGAACCACAACCAAGGACTTGAAACTGCAGAGAAGCTAACGTAGGTGTGATATTAGGAGGCATTTCCTGGTGGTTAGTGCTGTCCACCAGGTGATTAAGTTGCTTCATGAAGTAATGAGTTTCATTTGATACCTTCAAGCAGAGGCTAGATAGCCATCAGTCAATATGTTTAAGCAGATCCTGCACCTAACAAAGGTTTGGACTAGGTGATCTTTGAGGTCTTTTCCAGTGGTGGGATTCAAATTATTTTACTACCGGTTCTGTGGGCATGGCTTGGTGGGCATAGCTTGATGAGCATGGCAGGGGAAGGATACTGCAAAATCTCCATTCTCACCCTACTCCTGGGGAAGGTTGCTGCAAAATCTCCATTCCCTCCCCACCCCACTAACCTGTTTTCCAGCTCCATTCTCTTGTACAGGGCAACAAAAGAAGACCCAGCCAATCAGCTGGGACTCGAGAGGCAGAGAATAGACGGGGGAGGGGTCAGTCAGGGGTGGTATTTGCCGGTTCTCGAAACTACTCAAAATTTCCACTACCGGTTCTCCAGAACTGGTCAGAACCTGCTGAATATCACCTCTGGTTTTTTCCCATTTTGTGATTTATTAAGTTACGGTAGGGTTTTCCACCATGAGCAATTTAAAAATGTGTGGACTTCAACTTCCAGAAGGCATCTAAACCAAGGCAAGGATCCACAAGTCTAATATGAAGCATAGACCAGGCAGCCACCAGTAGCAGCATCTGAAACAAATCAGATCCCCCTGGACTCTAGAACATGGGTGTCAAACTCTCAGCCCATGGGTCAGGTGCGTCACGCACTGGCCATCCCCACTCCCAGTTTAGTGAAGGGGGGGAAATGTTGCATTATGTCATGTGATGAAAGTGTGTCGTTGTGAGTTTGACACCTGTGCTTTAGAAGTACAATCCTAATTGCCAGGCCTCCCACAGTTGGGCACAATCAAGGAACAAAAATCATACAATGATATTCCGAATGAAATCAATATACAACACCTTAGATGGGCAACAGCACAGTGAGGCCAACAGATTAAACATGAACCACCTGACCTCAGGGTCTGTCTTGTCTGCCATTTTTGTTACCTAGAATGTCCCACTTTAGTATCATTTCTGAGACACTTTATATACCGTAAAAAAATACTATAAAGCTCTTGCAGGTGTACTAGCGATGCTACATGAATGTTAATTTCCAGGTGTGACCTGCATTCATTTTGAAAAAAGAGCTGGAAGAGATATCCTTGCTTTTCTAAAAGAAAAAAAAAAACCTAGAACAAACAAAATGAAAAACCAGCAGCCATTTAATGAAAGCAGACAAAGTAAGGAGAAGAAACACAATAAGTATTTACCAATATCCTAGATAATAATGGCTACAAACAGAGCATGTGTGATCTTCCTCTCTTCCTTCCTCTCTTTACCAAAACTGAATATTCATGAACATCTGGACTAGTTAGATTTGGAGGAAGAGAAGGGTACCCAAGAACTAGACTGTCAGAAATAAAAACCACAGTGCCCATCTTTAATTCAACTTTTCTTTACCCATGCTAGTAAATAAAAGAAGCAGGATGATTCTGTGATTATTACAATGCAGAGTTATAGGGCAGAGAATGCCAATTTGTCTTCTATTAATTTATTAATGCAGGATTTTGCACATTACACATTATATGTGAATTAGCATGGTAGGCAGTTTGGATTCTACATGCTATAAAGTAATTGATGGAAATGAATGAGGTCCATGTCTGATCTTCTATCAGATACTAAATATACTGGTGGTCAACTTTGAAGTCCAATGATTGCTTTCCTGCCTTGTGTTATTTGACCTCCAAGCCCAAGAAAATAATACATTTATAAGCATAATGGAATTCTGGGGGAAAAAAAACTCCAAATAATATGGGAAACCAAAGCCTTGGTTAGAGCAATTTCATCTTATTGATAGAATATTTGTAGCTCAGGGCTGAGCTGTGAAGTCCTTGGTTACTCTCTGAGCTTAGTTGTTTTCTTGCAGACATTTCATTACCAGTCATTTGGCAATTAGTTATTTAGGTAATTACCTAGTTTGGTAATGAAACATCTGCAAGAAAACAACCAAGCTCCAGGACACCACAGCAATTTCACTTTATTTTACACTGCAATATGTGAGCCGTTATCACTTTTCTTGGCGAGAGACCCCTTCAAGGCCATTACTAGAAACCACCTGGATATAATTGAATAAGGGAGTCCTCGGTGCTTGTTTTTTTGCAGATGTTTTATTACCCTAACTAGGTAACATCATCAGTGCTCAATCCAATCCAATCAGTGCTCAATCAGTCCAAAAAATCCCTTTCTTCTCAGTAGTCAAAAGTCTGACAACAGGACTCTCAATCAAGGACAAAGCAATATTAAAAAATATCAACATTTGAAACACTGCAGATCTCAAAATAGCCATTTTTGGGGGAAATATATGTATATATCTATATAATAGCACAGTCAAGTTGGTTGGAAACAGTCTTTCAGCATGTATAGTATGCACTGCTATTGCTTCGCCTACAGCTTGGCCCAAATTAGTTCAGATCCTGAATTCAAAGAGTGTGAGGAAGAACCACTACCAGTACAGAGAGAAGCTCCTAGGAGATGACATTTTATGTAGAGAAGTTATTTGTGTATATTTCAGTAGAGTTTACTTCTGACTGGTATGCAAAGATGCCATTGACCTATTTGGGTTTGGAAATGAAACAGGATTACAGCTAGTTAGTAGCTAGAATAGAATAGAATAGAATAGAACAGAACAGAACAGAATAGAATAACCTTATTGTCATTGTACAAGTACAACGAAATTGTGGATGCACCCTAGCAACTGTTTGCAATACAATAAAACCAAAGCACTTAAAGATAAAAATAAGAAAAACAGAGTACCCGCATTTTCATTTGCAATTTGAGAGTACAATATCTATGAATATACACAAAATATACATCCAGCACTGACTGTAACGCTTGCCAAGTGTAATACCCAAGAGATGGATTGTACTGTAATATGTTATTATACATCTGAATGAGGTTTCACATCTTTGCACATCTTAATAAGAGTAACTTATATTTATTTGCAGTACGGATGGCCCAGGGAAGGAAACTATTTGTTAATCTAGTGGTTTGGTATTTTATTGATCTAAAGCGCCGTCCAGATAATTGCCAGGGTGTGAGGGATTTCCTATGATGGCCTTGATTCTGCTTTGGCAGCAAATGAGAGATTGCCTAGGAATCCTAAAGTTATAAGCTAGATCAGAAATTTGGAAAAATCACAATGTATATCCAGTATAAAGTGTGCTTTTTTAAATCATCCTCTTGGCCTGTCACAATAGTTTTACTACTTGTGATAAATAAAACAATAGCAATACAGAAATTGAGACATTATCACACAGGCATAGGAATAAATGAGAGGAAATTTTGTTTTGTCCTGTAGGAGAAACCTGCCATGAATTAGAATTTTGTGTCTCCTTCTCCTACAACCCTAAGAAGTCATAAAGGGTTAGGGTACATATTTCAAAAAGCCAGTTCTTTTGAATAATGTCCCTAATCGATGGTTGGGACTGCAGAAGTCTAATGTTATGGTTTTCCTTGAATTCCTCAGCTTGGACAGCTCTTGAACCCTCCTTGGGTTGGGTCTTTTCAATGCTGGTCTGCTTGATGAAGTCTACTTCTACTCTTGGCTCTTCAAGCCATGGTTCTTCCCTGATCAATCCAACAGGTGCCTTTCTTCCTAGTGAACATCTGCCAGTTTCTGTCTGTGTATGTGGCCAAGTGTTGCCAAGATAAACTCATTTCTTTGCAACCTGAGCTGTCCCTCCTCCCCCTTAGCTACAGAGAGTGGGCACCTATCAGCCCTCCAGGATAGTTCAGGAATCCAATGCCAGGTAAGTCACTACTAATTTTAATGTAAAACTATATGGTAGTACCAGAATCTTGCAATTCTGGATGCACTGCAGTTTCCTTCCCCTTATTTTCCTGAGAACTAGAGAACTAAGTATACATTCCTGCCTCATACTTAGTCTTCTGGTATTTGATCATTATTTTGAGGGATAATGAGCTACTTTTTCTCCTGTCCCTCAAGGTTACTCCCTTTGTCCACTAGTGTAGAGCACCAGATTAGACAGAGTGCTATTGGAAGCAAAAACTTGCATCTTTTCTTTTAATCATGGCTAGACATCCTTATTCCAAAGAAATAAACAGCCATCCAGTTCCTTCTCTTATTCCCTTATCCCTTTTGAGTTGCTTACTTTTCATCTATTTCCCTTTTTTCCAGATGATTGCCTGGCTAGACCTGTCTACTCTTTCCTCCTCCCACTTCTCCCCCATATGTCCTGCACTTTATATATTTTTTCCAAACTTTGGATTTCATTTCTTGCTTGGCACAAAGCTCTTTTATCCATATGCCCTTATTCCATTGGCTCCAACACTTCTAACAGAAAATACCTTATCACTTCCTTCAGTTTCTATCTTCTACTTATCTTAGCTTCCCTGAGGTTCCTATGTTTTCTGATAGGAATCACAGACCTTTTCAACTAAGTTTTAACTCCCCAACTTCTCTTAGCAAGCTTCTGCCAGTTAGCATCAAGCTTTAAGTGCCTTAATTATTTATCATTTCTAACACAACCTGCTGGCTTGTATATAAGTGCCACTGAATTCAAAGCGACACGAAGAAAGCTTTTAAAATTGCATTGAAAGCCTGCAATCTTGGGAAGAATGGAGAAGCTGCTCAAATCTGAAAAGAAACTTGACCCATTTGTATGCTGCTGCCAACACAAGACCTCTCGGTGAGTAACAAGATATGAAACACACATCAAATATATCAATGTAAAAAGCTTAAGACAGATCCAGCCCAAACAAAATGTATGGCATCAAGTCCCAATAGCTTTCTGGAAAAGCTCCACATTCAGCTTCTTTTTCTGGAAAGTACACACTGTCAGAGACTGATGAATCATCAACTGGAGATCATTTCACAGGGTCGGCTCCATCACCAGAAAATAATGTTTCTCGGCTTCAGCCTATCTAACCTCCTGTCTGGAACAAGCAACCAGATCCACATGTGTAAAATTCAAATTAACAAATTCATTGCAATTCCACCAATAATACAGGGATCTCTCCAGGTTGCTTACCTTCTCATGGAAATAGATAGATAAGGTTCCATGGAGTTTAGGGTGTGGGAGGGGTCAGTTCTTGGTCTCTTGCAGCTGCACTGCAACTCAAGGCTAATTCCCTGCTTGATTCCCTCTTCCTTGCCTTGCTGGCAGTTTTCCAACATCTCCTGAATATGCGGGACAACCGGCTGATTTTCCTGGCATGAACAGAGAGGTTGGGGTGACTCTGGGGAGATACCAAACCATATATGAAGTGGAATCCAATAATTGGTTTTACTGTTTTACACTGCTAAATTAAGTTCCTATAATGGATTTGGGGCCTTGAGCCAAAAACTGGAAGAAAATGTAAACAAACAATTGTATGGACATCTGCTATCTCTCATGTACCTCACTTGTTTCCAAATCTTTCCAAAGAGAATCCTGATTTATATGCTGAGAACTCCATCTGCCTTATTATAAAGCTATGCCTTTCACATCTCACCCCCTGTGCACAAATGCTTAGATGAGTGAAAGTTGTGTCTTTTACTCTTCAGTAGTAGACCTTATGCTGAACCTTAGTACCAAACTAGAAATGGGTGCTTCTTCCTCTCTTCCCTTTCTTTTAGGTAGGAAGATGTCATGGAAGCTGTTATTAACTACCCATTGTGTACATCCTTGGAGAATGCTATATTATTTGACCATTAAATTTATTTTCTGTTTATCTTCCGAACTGTATTAATTATATTCCTGTTCTCACAATAATCCTGTGAAGTAGTTTAAGAGTCAGTAATTTGCTCAAGGCTATTCCTTGGAACAAATGGGGGTTTCATCTTGGGTTTGGCTCAATCCTTAGAGTATCTGTTGTCTGCTGGTTTCCCCATTAATCTGTGCTGAGCTTTTCAACTTTATAATGCCTTGGTAAGGCCACACTTTGAATACTGCATTCGTTTTGGTCGCCACGATGTAAAAAAGATGTTGAGACTCTAGAAAAGAGTGCAGAGAAGAGCAACAAAAGATGATTAGGGGACTGGAAGCTAAAACATATGAAGAATGGTTGCAGGAACTGGGTATGTCTAGTTTAATGAAAAGAAAGACTAGGGGAGACATGATAGCAGTGTTCCAATATCTCAGGGGCTGCCACAAAGAAGAGGGAGTCAAGCTATTCTCCAAAGCACCTGAGGGCAGGGCAAGAAGCAATGGGTGGAAACTAATTAAGGAGAGAAGCAACTTAGAACTAAGGAGAAATTTCCTGACAGTTAGAACAATTAATCAGTGGAACAACTTGAAGTTATGATTGCTCCAACACTGGAAGCTTTTAAGAAGAGATTGGATAATCATTTGTCTAAAGTGGTGTAGAATTTTCCGCCTAACAAGAGGGTTGGACTAGAAGACCTCCAAGGTCTCTTCTCTTCTCTTCTCTTCTCTTCTCTTCTCTTCTCTTCTCTTCTCTTCTCTTCTCTTCTCTTCTCTTCTCTTCTCTTCTCTTCTCTTCTCTTCTCTTCTCTTCTCTTCCCTTCCCTTCCATTCCATTCCATTCCATTCCATTCTATTCCATTCTATTCTATTCTATTCTCACTCTTCCACTCAAGCAACCTCACCAATGGAGGCAATAGCTATTTCTCAAATTCTTCTACTTCGGGGAAAAAGGAAATGGGGAGTATCATAGCAATGCATCATTGGAGCTGTGCATCATTAAAACTGTAATTAAGATCATCATCTCTATTGCTAGGAAGAAAGCATATGTATATGATTATATGTATAATAGGTAGTTCATAGAAAAGTACTTACATTTTAGGTGACTTCTTTTTTCCAGGCATTTTCTGCAGGGAAAATAAGACATCCATGATAGATCAATGTTCTTTTTGATATTTCTCTTGTTTACCGTCTTTTACCCTATAGGCAAATGCCCAAGATTCCTACTGACTTTGCCAGGTTGAATGATATTATGATATACTGAATGATATTGTGATATATATCCGTGATACATATCACAGATTTTTTAAAAATAAAGGAAAAAGTGGATTGCGAGGAGAGAAGTGCAGAAATGAGAACAAGGCCAGTGTTGGCAAGGGAAATTCTATCCAGAATGCCATAGAGGTGCCAACAGAGCATCAAAACAACACAAATGTTCCAGGAATTTTATTCTCTGCTTCAGCTGTCCTTTCCTCCCTTCTGCTCTCTCAGAGGGCAGGAGGGTAGATTTCATTTGCAGCTTCAGTACCCCAACTTCATGGCAGAGGCAAGAGGTCCAATTTGTTGACTCATCTCCATGTTGTTGCCAAGGCAATCCATATGGGCCTTATGCCCATGTTCCTGTTGCAAATCCTGTTCATAAGCTAATGAAGGAGATAATGAATGAGCTTATGAGAAGGGAAATTGAGCTCTTCACACCTGGTAAACAGCCCACCCCAAAACAGATGCCTAATGTAAATTAATGGAGCGTCTTTGGTGTTAATTGTACTAAAGTAATATCACCCCAAATAACCTTTTAAAAGTCTAACATTTCCAGGAAAGAAAACAAGGCCTGGTACACTTCACTTTTGGTATGTCCTTTTCTGTTTAAAACCTTTATCAAGATGATAAATTGTTTTAAAAATCTCTCAATTCCTGGAAGCATTGCAAGAAATGTGTCATGCCTCGTTAACCCTGACCTAACCATGGCTCCAGTTACTCAAACAGCTTCATATACAGCCATGACATTAAAATTCTGAAAAATAAAGTGTCAGAGACTCTTGTTTGAGTCTGGTACTGCCTGTTCAGGAATCCCTAAAACATTATCAGCTACCTTTTAGAGAAGAAAGTAATGAGATACAGAATAGAATACAGAATAATGGAGCTAGAAGGCATCATGGCAGTCTTTAGTCCAACCCCCTAAGCAGGAGATCTTATACCATTTCAGACAAATGGCTGTCTAATCTCTTCTTAAAAACCTCGAGTGATGGAGCATCCACAGCTTCTGGAGCCATCCTTTCCACTGATTAATTGTTCCCACTATCAGGAAATTTCTCCTTAGTTCTAGATTGATTCTCTCCTTAATTAGTTTCCATCCATTTCTTCTTGTTCTGCCTTTAGGTGCTTTAGAGAATAGCTTAACTCCCTCTTCTTTGTGACAGCCCTTAGATATTGGAACACTGCTATCATGTCACCTCTAGCTTTTCTCTTAGCTAGACTAGATATATTCATTTCAGTTCCTTGATCAGATGCTGGATGGGATCACCATTTGCCTTTGTTAGCACCAGGAGAGCCAGATATGGGGGCATGAAGGAACAGTTTGAGAAAGAATGTGGAGCTAGTCTTGAGAATAGGGAAGGGATGAACAATTAAATCTCTTTCTCCCTCTCCCTCTCTCTCTCTCTGTTTGAGAAAGCCTTCAGAAAGAGGAGAATGTGAGAAAGAAACTCAAAATTACTTTACTTTGATTTTGTTTAGTATAAAACAGGGCAGAGAGAAAGTTGGACAGACTTTTAAAATTCTGTTATTTTTTTCATTCTGCCTGGAATCCATACCATGCCTGTTTCTTGACTTGTCCTTTCCTTAAAGGCTGACACAGATATTTCTCTTCATTGTTATTTTGGCCCAAGTAAGTGAGGAAGAACCAGCATGAGAGGATCTATCAGGAGTTGACAGATACTGTATTACCACCCTCTATAGAAAGCAGGGGCTTTTTGGTAGAAAAGGGGGGTTGCCCTCCATTGGACATTGAGTTCTAAAAGCCATTTGGAATATGGAATGGATTAATTTGACAGAGAAGGCAAGACCCATAGACTACGAGAGAGACAGAGAGGGGGGGGGAGGGAGGGAGGGAGGGAGGGAGAGAGAGAGAGAGAAACCAAACTTTACATCTGGTCTAAAAATACCTCCACCCATTATGTTTCAAAAGCTGGAAAGCATGCATATAGGCATTTCAAGCAAAAATAAGTAGAGGCCTCTGAAATCCTCTCTCCCTGATTTGTCCTCAAAATAACCACAGGCAAATATTCAGGATAAAATTCATTATGTAGAGTCATTAATTATTCCTTTTGCTTCATCTCCTTTTTCTTCCACCTAATTATGGTTCATCCCCGTTTCCTTTTCTTGGGTGGATTAATTATGGAAACAAACGGCAGCTGGGGATTCAGTGACCCTCAATGTATGATATCTTTTTTGTCTGGGATGTTTTTATAAAGGTGTCCATTGGATTTATGATAGCCTAAAAATAACTTTACAGGGAGACTGGTGTGAGGTAAAGCAAGACTGGCATTGAGGATCTGCTAAGGTAGTGGCACCTCCTAGCTTACTTTCTTTTCTGTCTTGTTATTGTCACTTGTTTATTCCTCTGATCTGTCCCTAAAGTCCAGAAATGAATATTAATGCTGATATAAAAGAGAATGGAGTCAGGGAGGAGCCCTGAGAGAACTTCCTCAATGGCATTTTAAAGGGTGTCTCCACAGCCCTCATTGAACAAAAGCTATTTACTGCAATACATCCCCATCAACTTTCCAGGGACCTAACCTGCACAACCAAAAGTATATGACATTTAGGTCCCATATATGGGAACAACCTAAAGTATCAATCAAAGATGATTAGGGACCTGGAGGCTAAAACATAAGATCAGTTGCAGGAATTGGACATGTCTAGTCTAGTGAAAAGAAGGCCTACAAAGGATATGAGAGCAGTGTTCCAATATTTGCTGCCACAAAGAAGAGGGGGTCAACTTATTCTCCAAAGCACTTGGAGGCAAGACAAGAAACAACGGATGGAAACTAATTGAGGGAAGCAACTTGGAACTAAGGAGGAATTTCTTAAAAGTGAGAACAATGAACCAATGGAACAGCTTGCCTTCAGAAGTTGTGGGTGCTCCATCACTGGAAACTTTTAAAAAGAGACCAGACAGCCACTTGTCTGGAATGGTATAGGTCTCCTGCTTGAGCAGGGGGTTGGACTGGAAGACCTCTGAGATCCCTTCCAACTATTCTATTCTGTTCTGTTCTGTTCTGTTCCGTTCCGTTCTGTTCTGTTCTATTCTAACTCTTCCACTCAAGTAACCTCACCAATGGAGGCAATAGCTATTTCTCAAATTCTTCTACTTTGAGGGAAAAGGAAGTGGGGAGTATCATAGCAATGCATCATTGGAGCTGCGCATCATTAAAACTGTGTAATTAAGATTACATATAAATACCAACATTCCTATTTTGCCTCCTTATATTTGGATGCTTGTCCTCCTGAACTCAGTTGAATTTACTTCCACTTAACCAGGCATAACACTGGGCTGTCAGTTGCTGAGTGGTAGGGAATGGCTTTGAATAATGAGAGCCACTGTTGTGTTTAATTTCAAGCTCCACATAAGCCTTGAGGAGTTAGATCAAATATACTACTATTTCTGGATGGAGGACAGGGGCTGATCTCCATTGAGTCCTCTTAATACACATAAAAAAGACTTTTTAAAAATAATTGTCTAACATTACTTGTGGTCTTCCCACATCTCTAGTTTCAGATCCTGATAAATGCCCAGCCTCCTTTCCTGCTGGAGTCACTCAAGATAATGGAAAATTAATAAGAAATCAACAAGGGCATTGAGGGGGAAAACCCGTAATATAGTTTGCCAAGAGAAAAATGTAGAAATGGATGTACCTGCCAAACTATCAGATAGAGGGAAGAATTCTGGAATCAAAATATGCCTGATCCTGTTTGAGGAGCTGCCAATATTGTATACTGAGTCTGTTGAAAGTTATTGTCTTGCAATGAATGGGCCTATTTTCTTCTGACAGAATGGGGAGTATTCCCCTCCATAAATTTGCCCTGGAGAAGGAGCATTGAACTATTTCTTAAGTAGAAGAAAGGTTTCAGGGTTCAAAACCTACACAAAGCATCTCTATTCTGTCCATGGAATTATGTTCTTTTTTATTAACTCTATTGTTGGTAGGGTGGGGGCCACTCAATTGTAAAAACCTGCTAGAAATGCAATGTATGCCTTCAGCATCGGTGTAGTTACAGTATTTTTTTATGACATTCGTTTTTGTTTTTTAATTACAATTAACTTTTGTAAAGCAGATTTAACTTTTTGGAGTGTTTCCTGGGGCCATGCTAAATGCAGTATATCTATCTATCTATCTATCTATCTATCTATCATCTATCCATCTTCTATCATCTCTATCTACTTACTATCTATCTATCTATCTATCTATCTATCTATCTATCTATCTATCTATCTATCTATCTATCTACTATTATATATCTATCTTTTATCTATCATCTACATTCTATCTATCTATTTATCTATCATCTATTTATCTACTATATTCTATCTATCTTCTATCTATCTATCATATACTGTATCTATCTAACTTCTATCTATCATATCTATCTATCTACTATTATCTATCTTTTATCTATCATCTACCTTCTTTCTTTCTATCTATCTATCTATCTATCTATCTATCTATCATCTCTATCTACTATCTGTCTATCCATCCATCCATCCATCCATCCATCCATCCATCCATCCATCCATCCATCCATCCATCTATCTTCTATCAATTCTATCAATCTATCTATCTTCTATCTATCTATCATGTACTATATTTTCTATCTATATGTCTGTCTGTCTATCTATCTATGCAGGTCTTGGTGTGTTCGGGTCTTTTTCAGTGTAAGATTGAGAGTACCTTAGCAACATTTCGATGAGGTCCCACTCGCCATCTTCAGGCTGGTGTTTTCGGCTTCATGCTGAAATCTATCTATCTATCTATCTATCTATCTATCTATCTATCTATCTATCTATCTATCTATCTATCTATCTATCTATCTATCTATCTATCTATCTAACATTTAGGGCAAGAGAGGTATGAATTAGGTTACATTAGGACCATGGTGGAAATATTTGGGTTTGGGCTTCAGTTTGATTTTTGACTCTTTGCCCATTGTGACTGCATTCCAAACTGAATCCTCTTACCTTACATACCTACTATTTCAATGGAAGGAAAGTTTCCACATTCAAATGATGAAATGCAAGATGTCCTGTAGTTTAGGCTGGTCAATGTAATAACTCGAACATTTTGTGAATGAAGAAGGATGGTTGAGTTTTAGAGAAAGTAACCCAGCATATATTGGAATGTGGTTAAGGTACTTGTATATTGTTCTTTTGATTGAGTAATATTATATGTGCAGTTGGCCACATGATGTCCTCCATGGGGTTTGGACTTCAGCTCCAATCAACCCCAACCAGCATTATTAATGAAGAGAACTTGTGGAAACGGTAGCCTAAACCAGCTAGAGAACATTGGGTTGTTTTTATAAAGCAGGGGAAGTTAAAATTCTCATAGGAAGCAATGGAAGCATCTATTAAGGTTCCTTTTTAACATCCAAGATCTATATGAACAGATCATAATCCCATGAGAGTATTAGAATAAAATCTGACTAATTACAGGGGAAATAGCTAAAGTTGTTGCAATCATAATGCTGATTGCTGAACTTTGAAGCAACTGGCCTTTAATCAAATGGTTGCATGAATTAATTACTATGAAAAGTATTAAAGAGTTTCTTGGGGCCTTGCTGCGTGTATATTCTTTCCTTGAAAGGTATAGTTTGTTTATCTGCTAACTTATAGAAATGAATTATCGGTAGCGCCAATAAAACCCTTCGACTTAATTTAATAATTCTCTTTTCTTAAAAAAAAGCCATCAAAGGAACATCTGCACTTTACATATTCAGACCAGGAGGATTGCTGAAAAATGTTGTCCTGCAATAATCCTTTAAATCTGTTTGAAATCCTGTGTAATTTTTTTTTTAGGTTTTTCATTTATTCTCAGTCACATGCTTTGCTAGCCTGAAGAACGTGCCCCTAACCAACTATCCTTTTGCATGTGTATATTGAGTTTCATCATGATTTCCGTACAGTGGTTTAATTAGAATGCAAAGCCAACAAGAAAAGGTGTAGGGACCATTCAGGCAAAGCAATTACTTTTGGATCCAACAGACGAGTAATTTCATAGAAGATGATCTGACCTCTCTAAGTCATTTTGCTTGTGAAGTGCATCCTTAATGCTGCATAATTGAAATGACACCTCATCGCTGCAGGATATTTTCAAGACCGAGAATCTGTACATAAGAATCAAAGCTGAAGGCAGGGGATTTGATAGATTTTTGTTTTGTATTGTTTTTTTTAAAGCCAAAACTCTTTATTCTGGGATTTCTAAAATGAGGTGCAAGCATTTTTTTTATTTAGCAATTATCGGCATGCCATTTTCATGATAGAGTTCCATAGATTGGAATGCAACCCTGGCTGGAACAAGATGATCATTGAGTTGTGTTTGCAGCTCAAGTTCACAACATGGTATGGGTTGTCATGGAGGTGAAAGAATCATATTGTCATGCCCCTGTCGGAATCTGATTCGGAGGAGGAAACTGAACAACTGACAGGGAGTGGGAATGTGGCTCCATTGGCTTTGGAAGAAACTGGGTATGGGCAAAGTCCGACTGGGCAGAGCAGGGAAGAGGTAGAACAAGGAAGAAGGAATTCAGAGGAAGACCCAAGCCCACCCTCTCTTCATCCTAAGGCATGCAGGGAGGAACGGAGAAGAGAGCAATGTGGGTTGCATGGCTTACAGGGGAGGAAAGAGCCCTGATTCCCTTCATTAGCTGCAGCTGGGAACACAGTGTATAAAAAAAAGGCAAGTTGCATGCAGCAGGCTGTTGGGAGCAAACGTGACTTTATCTTGTATCATCATGGCTTATCTGTGTTCCTGGCTTCCCAACTGTGGAGTTTTGCCGTGCTTTCAAGTCTGAAATTCCTGCTCCTGCCCTGCCAAACTAATTACTTCAGTTTGATTTGTTTGTATTTTAAGTTACAGTTTGTGTGTATCTTGTTTTGGACTGAATTTTTTACAGTCAAAGGCTGTTCCTGGGAAAGTTTTTCTTCAGCCAAAGGTAACCTGGACATTGGGGACAAAGTTGGAGATAATAAAGGGACTCTTATTGCTTATCTGACTATGTTGCCTTTGTGCCATGCCCCGGGTCATCACACATATCTTGTAAGTGCTCTTGGCTCTTGGTGGGAAAAAATCTCATGCATAGGTGCCATATAGAGCCTTTCCCAAATTGGGAAAAGTCTGGACTGGTTTCTGGAACAATTTATCCATCCCATACTCACTGCCCCAGTGGCACAGTGGTTAGAAAGCAGCACAGCAGACTAACTCTGCCCACTGCCAGGAGTTCAATCCTAATGGGGTTCAAGGCTGATTCAGTCTTCCATCCTTCCAAGGTCGGTAAAATGAGGACCCAGATTGTGCTAACATTATAAAGCACTCAAAGGGATATGGAATGGTACAGGTAGTCCTCAATTTACAACAGTTCATTTAGTGACTGTTCAAAATTACAACAATGAAAGAAGCAATTTACGACCGTTTTTCACAGTTATGACCTTTGCAGCATCCCCATGGTCATGTGATCAAAATTCAGATGCTTGGCAACTTGACTCATATTTATGACCATTGCTATGTCTCAAGATCATGCGATTTCCTTTTCTGACATTCGGACAAGCAAAGTCAATGGGGAAGCCAGATTCACTTAATGTAACAACTCTAGTGATATATTTAACAACTGTGGTGAGAGAAGTTGTAAAATGGGGCAAAACTCACTTAAGAACTGTCTTGCTCAACAACAACAAAAATTAGGCTCAATTGTGGGTTGTAAGTTGGAGGACTACCTGTGCCATGAATTTAAAGATGAATTGTCGGTTTCTAATTTTTTTACATGGCAGAGCAGGAGAGTCTAAAGCAGGGCTGTCAAACTCGCAGCCCGCAGGCTGGATGGGTCACATGCTGGCCCCACCACAGGAGTGAAATTTTTATTTATTTATTTGGTTTGTCAATTGCTTACAAGATAATAGGTATAAGTAAAAACATAGTTATGAATACATGGATACATATAAGAAAAATAAAAGAAACAATAGGACAGGGATGGTAGGCACGTTGGTGCACTTATGCACGCCCCCTACAGACCTCTTAGGAAAGGGGTGAGGTCAATAGTAGACAGTCTAGGGTTAAAGTTTTTGGGGTTTGGGGAAGAAACCACAGAGTCAGGTAGAGTATTCCAGACATTGACCACTCTGTTGCTGAAGTCGTATTTCCTGCAATCAAGTTTGGTGAGGTTAACCTTGAGTTTGTATCTATAGTTTGCTCTTGTGTTGTTATGGTTGAAGCTGAAGTATTCATTGACAGGTAGGACATTGCAATGTATGATTTTATATACTATACTTAGATCGGACCGAAGGCGGCGTAGTTCTAGATTTTCTAGGTCTAGAATTTCAAGTCTGGTGGCATAAGGTATTCTGCAACGAGTAGAGGAGTGGAGAACTCTTCTTGTGAAATATTTCTGGACTTTCTCAACTGTGTTAATATCCATATGTGGGTTCCAGACTGATGAGCTGTATTCGAGTATTGGTCTAGCAAATGTTTTGTATGCTCTAGTTAGTAGTGTAATATTACCAGAGAAAAAGCTACGTAGGATTAGGTTAACAACTCTTAACGCGTTTTTGGCTATGTAGTTACAGTGGGCTCTAGCACTTAGATCATTAGAGATCAGTACTCCAAGATCCTTGACAGAATTTGGATCATCAACAAGGTCTTGACTATTCAGCCTGTATTTATTGTATTAAAAAATTCAATTTTTTTTCCTTACCGGCTCTGTGCACGTGGCTTGGAAAAATAATAATAGCAACTAGGAGCAATTTTTTTACCGATTCAAATCGTCCCTACCACCTCTCCCAAAGTGGGCCAAGGAGGTTGAATTTCACCCCTACTCCGCCTGGTTTAGCAAAGGGGAAAAAATGTCCTGATATGTCACATGACACTACAGTGACGCCGCAAGTTTGACACCCCTGATCTAAAGGATTAGCTGATTTGCAATGTTTCTTTGCTTTAAGAGAAATGAGCCCTTCTTTCCTCAGCTCTGTCATTCACCACCTGGCCTGATATTTAAAAGTATTATTTGATTTAAAGGCGGAGTGCACCAGAGGTGGTATTCAGCAGGTTCTGACCAATTCTGGAGAACCGGTAGTGGAAATTTTGAGTAGTTCGGAAAACCGGCAAATACCACCTCTGACTGGAGATTATACAGCATCCTTCCCCTGCCACGCCCACCAAGCCAAGCCCAAAGAACCGGTAGTAAAAAAATTTGAATCCCACCACTGGAGTGTCCCATTGGCCAGAATGTGCTCTGGCCTGGTGTCATCTGCCCTAAAGCAAATCTTGACATTTCTGATTATAACAGAATAACAAAGTTGGAAAGAATCTTGGAGGTACCCTTTCAGACAAATGACTGTCAAATCTCTTCTTAAAAATCTCCAGCGACGGAGCGCCCATTGCTTCAGAAAAGCGAGCTGTCCCCCTGATTAATTGTCCTGTCAGGAAATGTCTCCTTATTTCTAGGTTAGCTCTCTCTCCTTGATTGGTTTTCCATCCATTGCTTAAAGTCTCTGTTCTTTCTCTCCCCTTTCTGCAGTATGGCATTAAGAAGAAGGAGGAAAGAGAAGCAGAGGCCCAAGCCGCCCTGGAAGCAAATGCAGAAGGCAGCCTGACGCGTCCCAAGAAGGCCATCCCGCCGGGCTGTGGGGATGAGGAAGAGGAGGAAGAGGAAAGCATCCTAGATACCGTTATTAAATACCTGCCGGGTCCACTCCAGGATATGTTTAAGAAGTAAACTGCGACAGACTGCCAGCCTGTCCACGGACAGTAAAGCAATGGATTTCTCATTGACCAATGGGGAATTTAGACTTAAACACCACCTCTCACGCCCCTTCCCTTCCCATGCTCTGCTCCAATCCCAGCCATTCCCTTGAGCCCCGCCCTCCCTTCCATTCCTGATTTTGTACATCCTCACTTCTAGACGATGCCTCCAAAGGGATGGAAAAGATTAATGAGCTGCAGTCTACACAACTTTTTATTCCTCTTATTATTATTCTAAAGCCATAGTTTTACATGTGTTTTTAAATGAAAGGACAGGTGTTTCCTTATACAGAGAAAGGGAGAGGGCCATGTTTGGTTTGCCTCTTCCGGAAAGAAGAATGCTTCAGCCAAAGCGAGCTACAGGTAGCTTCTCCCTGCCCAGGTAAAGTCTAACAAGGAATTAGGCTGTCCCCCATCACAGCGTACGAGAGACAGAGAGAGAGAGCAGAGTGAAGGTAGCCGTTTTTTAGTCTTGACAGTCTCTGAAAAAAAAATATCCCTGTTTCAGTGCACGTAGTCCTCGTTTAGTGACCGTTGACAATTACGACGATGGCAAAAAAGTAGCTTTGCGATCAATCCTCGCATTTACGATCTTTACAAGTTTGTAAAGCAAAAGAAAGCTGAAGGAAGATTGTTAGCACAGTTGAGTGTTCACTTAACGACCGCTTTGCTTAATCACAGAATTGCCCGTCCCGATTGCAGTTGCTAACGAGGACTAACTGTCATTGGTATGATGCCTATCAAAACATTTGCCTGTGTATGTTCCTTTCCTTTCCCTTCCTTTTCTTTTCTTATTCTCCTGCCACCTCGTGATTTTGTTTAGCCCTCATCACATACCTTAAGACATAAGAAACATATCCTTTTTTGTTGTTGTTGTTGTTGTTATTTTATTCTGTCACTTCCTCTTACACACAATCCACATGTTATGTTTTGTTTCCTGATTGTCTGGGATCATTCATGTGATTTCTCAGTGACGCATTATTCCCATTTAATCCCCCCCCTCCTCTTGTCACTGGGGGCCAAAACTATTGATCATTGTCCCAGTTGATATATCTTTTCTAATCACTTTATGAGGTTAAGCTCAAAAAACTTGAAGTAGAAGTAGAAGCTGGAACCAGATGGGAAGGGAGAGAGAAGGCAAAACAGCAGAGCATCTGGCAGGGGGTGGTTGTAACTTCAACAAGAAAAATTGAATATTCTCCAAAATACAACTCCAAGAGAAATATTCATCTCCATCAAATAACCTTTTTAATCACAACATGGGTGACTATTCAGCTCTCTCTTTATCTTCTATATGAGAGAAATTAGTAGCTTATACACTAGTAGTAAAGTATAACATTTTGTGGAAGGGAGTAGTCAGAAATACATTTTACTCCAAGTGCACATGGGATAGAGAGGCTCACCTGTACTTTTTCAATAAGGATCAAAGCGCTCGAAGTCATTTTGGCCACTCACTATTACTGTGACAATAGCCATGACAAAGAGTTAATAGAAATGAATGCATTTTAAATCTAAACGCTGTTTCCACATCCTACAGCTTGTTTATTCCTTCTAGCATAACCCTGGGGGGGGGGGCATGAAGAGCCAGGTTCAACTCTAAAAGTGAGCAACATCCCCATTAAAGGATCCAACCAGTCAGTGTGAGGGAAGTAGCATTGGAATGACCCCACCTGTACCTGGTCCTGGGTTGTGACATCAGACACACATCTAGTAGGAGGCCCCTTTTGCCATTTTGATGAAAACCGGAATTGTAGCCACCCCGTGCTAAAAGGACAGTTACATATTCCCAGGGGAAATGAATTCATCTGGTGTAAGATGGTGTGCCTAAGTTTGTGCAAATTCCAATATATATTTTGATATCAAATACAAAAACACCACAGAGCTAGGGTTAACAGATATCTGAACAGATGGGAGGGGGACACTAACAAATGGAAAGGAGGACAAATGAGAGGAAAGGAGGACAGATTAAAATTTATTTTCTTGACATCAACAAAAATCACTGCCAAAAAGGACTTTCCCTTATTGCAAGTTTCCCAGCATCAGAAATACCCTTTCTTCCAATCCAACCAGAAATGGAGACAAAAAATATTCAGCAAGTAACTGATTAAAATCTTGTCAATTCCAGGCAGCAGCAGTAGCCCAGTAGGCATTCAATTAACTGAGGTCATAAAACTGCGCTTGTTAACTTGTTAGCATTTATTAGAAAAACTGTTCTTGGAAGCACAGGTACTGATGCTCGAATACTTTGGCCATCTAATGAGAAGGGAGAACTCATTGGAAAGGACCCAGATGTTGAGAAAGATAAGGTGACAGCAGGGGATGAGATGGTTAGATAGGGTCATTGTCACAGTGAATATGAATTTAGGCAAATTCAGGAGACACTGGAGGACAGAGGGCCTGGCATGTTATGGTCCATGAGGTCACAAAAAGTCAAATAAAACAGCAATAAAGCTGCAGAGAAAACCTGTTAGATACTCAAAAATCCTGACAATATTTGATTTTAACACTATCCCTGCTGGATGGAGGACATTGAACATAGACAAAAAGGAATTCATATTGTTCTTTTGTTGGGCAGCTGGTAACTCTATGCAAGTTAACCGGCAGATAGAATTATCCTGTTAAATTTCTCTCTCTCTTTTTTTTTACAATAGTCAATCAGGGTGTTAGCTATTAAAGTGAGTTATGAGAGGCATAGCTCCTTAGAGGTGTTAAAAGCTTCTTCACTGAAGTTTGAACTAATCCTTTAAAAAAATTCACAATTTAAAGCCTGGGATCAATTTGTAGGCCAATATTCCATGTCACTAATCACAGAGAAGCAAACATATTCCAGGTAAATACATACTATTATTGTACATGGACAACACATAAACTTCCATCCAAAGAAAAGCAAAGGGACTAAATGACAACAATAGTTCATACTGATTCAGAGAGTCCAATTTGCATTGGCTTTGGTCAGTTATTCTCTACGTACTTAGTCTGCCCATAATAATAAAAAATACCTTGCTTTATGTCTGATAGCCACTTACTGAAACTAAGCAGATTAAAGCCTGGTTCAAAATCAGGGAATGGCTATAGTTTAGTAGTTCAGCAATATTATATGTGTTTTTATTTTATGTTTTTACAATCCCAAATTCAGTTCCTGACCTTTTAATTAAGAATATCTGTCTATACTGTTTGGTGCTATCTCAGGATCATCTGGATGTTTGTAGCCCAGATTTGGCAAAACTGCAAAAGATCGCTCTGCATTGCTTCTGTTCTCTAGTGTCCTGGCATCAAGTCAAACTGTCAGCAATCCTTCCCACGATCAGAACTGGAACTATCAATATCAGCCCTTTGAAGCTGACCTGATCAGGAAACAAGGCTAGAGTTTGAGTAGAACATTATCAACTGAAATAGACTCTTGGAATGTTTCTTGAGGTCCACAGCTTTAAGATGTGTGGACTTCAAATCCTAGAGTTCTCCAGCAGCATGATGGCTGGAGAATTCTGGGAATTGAAGTCCATACATCTTAAAGAGGCTGAACTTGAGAACCACTTAGTTATCATAACAGTGTTTTACAATCCTGACTATGTTTTTTCCTTTCCTCCCTCTTATATTCCAGGAATTGGGGAGGATTCAGCCTAATCCTTTCCCTGTTTTTGCAGTTGTTGTTGTAATCATCTCTGAATAGTTTCTGCAAGGTTTTCTTGCTGTGTCCCTATACCTAGCCTACACCCAGTGGGAAAAGACAGTTGAGTTCACTTTAGAATGGGAATCAGAGCAGGGGCTCATGATCTGCAGCATCATGTGATGGCGTCACTTTTTGTATGGCGATATAGCCTATATAGGGAAGACAGATGTGGGAAATGATTATAATGTAGAAGAAACGAATTTTACATTAAAAAAAAAACTCTTTTCATATATGTTTCTTTTTAACCAAAAAGAAAACAAAAGCCAACATGTCTGGGAATCTCTTGGTGTCCCAAAATGAAATATTTTGTCTGGGAGAGCATTCAAATAATTTCCTGCCCCTGTTAGCCAAAGTAACATTATGAGGACCCAGATTGTTGGGGACAATATGCTGTCCCTATAAACCGCTTAGAGAGGGCTGTAAAACACTGTGAAGCGCTATATAAGTCTAAGTGCTATTGCTACATTGCATAATGGGCTTCGTATGGCAATAAACTTAGTGAATAATACAGCTTATTAATGGATTTTAAAGAAAGCACGAATGCTCAAAATATCTTTTTAGTCTTCCTGATCTCTATAATAAAGCTTAAAGTGGGGAATAGTCCCAGCAAGTTTTGTCAGGAAATAATATGCTTAAGTGATGAGCAGTGCAGCCATATTGAAACTGTTTTGTTTTAAATTATAAAAATGTTCATTATTGAGATTACAAGGGCAAAAACAGCATTCCCACATGGGGAAGGGAAAGAAATCATTGTGCTGTTTTCTTTTAATGTGCAATCTTGGCAACCCCTACTGTGAAAAGTGAAGTCAGTTTCCAAGACAGGAATCATTTGAGCAGAATTCCCTTGACCACAGTTTTTCCAAATCCTTCATATGTGTTGACATTACAAGTCATGGAATTCTGAACTAAGAATTAGTTGTAGTCCCACTTAGTTGTAGTTCTATCACTACATTGGGATTGTACCAAGTTAGGCAAAGAAAAATGGGAGTTTTAAAACTTGCTTGTGTTCTGTTCAAAATCTGACTTTGAGCACATGGTTCATTTTTGATTTCTTGTTAATTATTTGATTTCCATTTCTAACAATAACAGTATTTCCCCCATGTGCCAGTGACTTGGTTGGGAAATACATTTTCCATTTAGATATTTCCTCAGTCACTCACTAAAGAGGTTTTCCTAACTTTTTTGAACTAAAAAACTCTTAGTTATTTAGAAAAAAAAATCTAGAAATCCTGATCAGGAAACAAAGCTCTGGTGATGGAAAATTGGTTGCATTCAATGTTTTTTTTTATTGTGCCTTTAGCCTTAGAAACTGTTACATTCTCACAGAACTCCAGAACACAGTTTGAAAAAACCTGATTTATAACATTTTCCATTACAAGTTTTAAAAGGTAGTTTATAGAAACCATTACAAAAAAACACATTTTTTAAAAAAAAGTGCAGTGTTATTGACAGGAATGCAAGTAGATACAATGCAGCTACCATGATAGAGAATAACATTCTAGGGCTATGAACCCTAAGATCAAGAACAACACATTCCTTACCTGCTTTTCAAAGCAATTGGGACCCATATAATTTTTATTACTACAGAGTACTTCTTCAAAAGGTCCTTTGAAATAATCAAACTCTTTGGGTGGAGCAACCTCATTCCATCAGATGGAAAGGCCAAATAGATGCCTTCATGACAATATGGTGATCTTCCCAAAATCATGCAGGCATCTCTTAATATCAATAGATTCTCAATATACTCAGATAGGGGGTTATCAAGTGACAGATGTATTGCTTCATGCTTCTCAGTTCAGCCAGCAACTTCAGCAAAATTCAGCATCTTTTTCCTGTTTTTCCAGGCTGGCATAAAGCAGTTACCTAACTTTATTTTCTTCTTCTTCCTTCTCAGATTTAGTTGAAGGCTCAGGCTGCTGAAATTCTACCTTTAGTATGAATGCAAGAAAGCATCTTTTCATGCACTATTTGAATTGATTTGAGCTCCCCACGTGAATCTTAAAAATGAAATTTTGCAAAGATGGAAAAAAGAGTTTCTGATTAGCTTCCTGGTGTCCTGTTCTTACCCAGAACTATAGCTCTCAAGGAATTATTTTTAATTCCATTTAAATTTATGAGTAGCATGTGCCCTTATTATTATTATTATTTATTAATTATTAGGCATTCAGAAAGCCTGGGCAGACACTGATGTCTAATCTAATCCTTTCCCTTTCACACACACATATCCAACTTTGCCATGTTGATGAGGATGATCTAAAGGAAAACTTAAGCCATATTCCTATGACCACGATCAAATGCACTCTGGGATCCACAGATATGCCCAATCAGGGTTCTTGGCTGTGCAGATCACATTCAGCAAGATTTAATTCAGAGCTTATTAAGATGAGATTGGAAATAGAGAAAGTAGGGCTGACTTGGATCAGGTATTCCTGCTCCTCCTCCATGCTTAGAATTTTAAATGCCTTGACAAGCCTAAAGTTCATAGCAAATGAACCTCTGATTGCTGTTCTTCAATGCCTGGCCATTCAGCACTATCCATACAACTCTTGCATTTTCTAAATTAAATAACAAAAATTTAAAAGAACAATTTAAACATAGCAGCAATCAGTGCGATGGGCAAATCTGCCTTCAAAGATGATGAGTTCTGATGAGCCATCACCAAAATCTCACATGATTATCCAAACAGTATGAGATTTTACTAGTTCATGTGATTTTAGGCAGCTGGGAACAGGGCTTTGGGCCAGAAAAAGTCACCATCCTCTGTTATATTGGTGCACTGATCATGAGCCCAGGTCTTTTCCAGCTATGCTCATCTCTGTATTTGAAATTAGCCAGTCCTTGCCAGATGGTTTACATGGTGTGAAATGCAGCTGCCTTTTCCTGTTTCATCCTTCATTAAAAAATAAATATATCATTTCATTGTAGGTTAAAAATCAAACCTGTGATAAGCCAGCTAAAATTTATATTCTGTATACTAGTTTTTGAATCTGTTTGAGTTCAGTTTGAAGCTTCTCCCTGCTAAAAGTAAAAGGAATATTAATTATGATTCCATCTTGAGTCTAATAGGATTTAAAGCCATACATTTTTCCAATTCTTTTTTAACAAATAAAAGTATGCATGGTGGGAAAAAAAAAACTTAGATTGGAGGGAAAGCTCATGTATTTCTCTTAAATCAGCTCTATTAAAGTAAGCTTAGGGACAAACTACAATGAAATTATAGGGTGGGATCCTTTCAGGATTGTTCTACTTCAAGCATTAAATAGGTCTAGTCTCAATGTTTTTCTGTACTAAACTATTCATCATTGGCATGTCAAAAATAAGGAAATCGGAGAGGAAAAAATCATTCTTCTGATGTGCTATTTTTTTTTTAGCATGCAAGGCTTTTTTAAAAAATGTTTTTCATTTTTTAAAAATGTATTTCTTTCATCCCATTCAATCTGAACTGACAAAACATACCCTGGACTTTGTCATGTTGCTGAATGTGTAGTTTATACCTGAAAGCAATGCCAGTTTTGAGGGGTTGTCTCCCTCAACAATGTGCCAGTAGTTGTGTGAATACAATTATAATGGGCACTTTCCACCTTGAAAAGAAAGATCTCAACACAGTCCCTGGGTTCTCAGCTTTTAATTTGTATAAATTTTGGGACCACTTCCAGAAACGTTGACATCTAGCACACAGCCAGTGTATACACATTAAGAAGACCAAAGAGAAGTGTGATTCTTTCCTTAGATTCTGCATATCTTTTTTTACCCCCAGAATACATAACATTTTTCAACATTTGTTTTGGTTTTGAAATTCCATCATGATAAGTTCTATCTCAGGTATAAATGCTTTTCATTGATTACACCAGTTTGGACAGTTCCCTCATGTCTGTGTTGTCTCCCCTACATCCCTGTTTAATGAAATATAAATAAAGCAGTGTATTAATCCCTTTGGGGGTTGGGAGAAGCCAAGGGATCAGCTAAGTTTGGCAGTGGAGCTTCATGAAGTTGCATCTATCCTTAGAGAAAGCCATATAAAATCAGACTGCAATATGAAATCACAATGTTATTCTGTGTTTGAAACAAAGAAACAAACAGGAAGCTAAACCTTAGATTGTGTGCTACATCACTTTGGGAATTCCCATCTCTGTTTCCAGGACAATATGTTAGCTTCGTTTCCATTTGCCCTAACTTTCTACCAAGAAACAGCACTCCAATGATGTTCAATGCATTCTTCCACACAGGCTCTTAAGAACATTAGAATCAACCATTAGGAATCTGTTGTTGTGATCTGAATGTAATGTCCTACTTATATCTGATCCCGTTACCTCTGTATACGTTTGACTCCGTGTTAACCGCGATTCTATGTGCTCAGTCGGCAACATCTTTCAGTCAATGTCTTTTAAAATCATGCTTGTTTTCACACTCCACTTGCATAATAAACAGAGCAGAACATGTAATTAGGTGGGCATTTTCTAATAAGAGGGGGAGAAAGCTCTCCTTTTCTTCTCCCCCCCCCACTCTCGAATGCATGCAGCACCTTCCAAATCAACCAGAAGGTGACTTCAAGTAGAGACTTTGTGAATGTAAATTTTGTTTGTAACTTGCCTGCTACCTTTTCCTGCATGATGTGGGTTCAAATGGTACCATGTTCTTTTCAAATGGAGTCACAGCCAATAAACAACAACAAACAAGCAAACAGTAATAATAAAAGTGATTACATACTCTTCCCCTCACCTCCCCCCCCCCGCATCTTTTCCTGTGAAATTCCTATCATAAAATGGGACTGTGGACCTTTCTGTGCATTGCTAGGCAGCAAAATGTCACTTGACACAAAGTTGTAGCCAACTCTCATTGGCCAATGCATAAGCCTATAGGAGATATGAAGTCTGAAGATGTTTTTTCTTATCCATGCATTGCATTTTCATATTTATCTGAAAACTGAATAATTGGTCTTATCCAGAACCAAAGTCACTGAAAGTTAAGCCCATATTTAATGCCTGCCTAAGAATCAGTGTCAAATGGGTGTCTGATTGAAAGGAGTACAATATCCTTAATAAGCAGTTAACTAAACTATCTAGCACTAAGGACAAATTTCCTAACAGTGAGAGCAATTGACCAATGGAATGGTCTTGTCTCCAAAAGTTGTGGGTACTCCATTACTGAAGGCTTTCAAAAAAGAGACTGAACAATCATTTGTCTGAAATGATATGGGGTTTCCTGCTCCCTTCTATCTTTATTATTCTATGTTCTAAAGGAATCCATGCCAATATGCAATTGAATATCATCTCAAACTGTGCACACCTTTTCTGGTCCCAGTTCTAATCCCAGTTCTAGTCTGATTTTGTGTACCAGGCTTCCTAGCTCAAGACGATTATCACCTGAACATCTGCTTAGGCAGTAGATTCAAGGCAGAAGATCTCTCGGTTTCAACCTTCATATTTTAGTACATGACTCTAGAAGACTTAGCAACATCACCACTTTGAACTAAGTTGTCATTCCAGCTTTCTTTCCTCCATATTATTGTAGGGAGGAAGTAGATAATCTGTAGTCTTTAATCCAGTTGTGGTGCCCATCTTCTTTCTTTCTGCTTCTTGGATTGTGCCTTAAGAATGAGGTCTCTTACTGAAGTACGGTAGGAAAAGAAATGAATTATTCTAAGCCTTTTATTACGCTTAATTCCCCTTACACTACAACTCAAATTTCATTTGAAACCAACCAGCCAAAAACTACCCTAGGAAAATTGTCATTAACATTTGTCTAGATTTTTCAAAGCAGTTCTCAGGTTAAAAAAAAATGTGTGCAAATATTGATATGTTTAGCAACAGTGCACAGCAAACTGTGTGCAGTCTTGGAAAAGATGATTAAAAAATACATTACATTAAGAGAAATTGCTTGCAAAAAACGTGACTGTTGCCAAGTAGATGTATCAGGGGAAATGCATCTGAAAATGTGTACTTTTTTTCCTTGCTGGAGGAAAAAAAATCAAAAATTGGTGCAAAATCATGACAAAATGAATGCAAGACTACACAAATGAGAAATTGAGAGAAAACACAGGCATGCCCACAATAAATATACACTATAAAGCAGTGGTGGGATTCAAATAATTTAACAACCTGCCCTAATGATTTCTTCCAACAACCAGTTCACCAAATTGCTCAGAAAGTTAACAACTGGTTCTCCCGAACTGGTGCAAACTGGTTAAATCCCACCACTGCTATAAAGGCAATCTAACACTAAAACTAAACTGCAGCATAAACATTAGCTGACACAACTTGCCAATTGACAAAGGTAAAAAAAAATCCTGATTCTTGTGCCTTTAGTAATTATACACTGCACATAAAATATTCAGAGCCCTTTCTTACATGACTAGATAGAAATGGGAGGTAGAAGTGAAAAATTGGTTTGAGCATGTCAAGGTGAAGAGGTTAGCTTTTAGAAGGCTTTTAAATTCATCAACTTGACAGATACCAGGAAGTTTTCAAAAATATATTTAAAAAAGCAAAGTGAGAGGGCACATGAAAGGAACAGGAGGTTAAATAACAATCCTGTGTTTGTGTATAAATGAACGAGAGAAAGGCAACATGCAATTCTTAACCACCGGTTGACAAAATCTCTTACAACATCTCTGGTGCACAATGTTAATGGAATGTTTGCTTCAACATTCCATTTCTTTGAGCTGATAAAGATGGGACTTTATTTGACTGGTATGGAGAATTTGGCTGGAAAAAACTAAGCTCTCCAGCAGAATTCAGATTAAAAAAGCAAGATGTCAACTCGTAAAACATTCCTGGCTTGCTCTCGAGTTGCCATAAGAAGGAGGGGGGAAATCTGATGGAGCAGTTCAGTTGCTATGACCAGAAGCATATTCCATGCATACCTTTCTCCAGATTGTGTCCCAAATTACCAGAGCCAGCCAGAGAGGCATGTCCATGAAGTGCTTCGTTGGAGAATGTGATTTATGGCACACCATGGGAGGAGAGGGGGAAACAGGATCATAGGTGGACAGTAAATTACGTAGGGCAGAGCTGACTGCACTTGGGAAAAGTGCTGACATGTTGATCCTAATAAATAATTGAATTTCTTTTGAAACTTGGCTTGGAGCTCATGAATTAATTAGGGCATCTGTTGGAACCCTGACACAAGCATTGAGATGCTTCCCTTATGTGACTCAGTGTCATAGGACTTACCTTAAGTCCCAGATCTTGAGCATCATTAAAGACGTTTCTTTTTACATTTCTGGGTACAGATGTTATTTCCATTTCAAGTATCAAAAAAGCTTAGGAACAGTCTTAGTCACCTGTATCCCCTCCCTCAGACACACACAAAACCTGCACAGCCAATTCAGTTATCTCCAGAACTGACTCTAAGGACAGATGTTGTTTTTTCCAGGCAATGTGCTGGAAATTATATGAGATCATCAAATAACTTGATTCCCAGGTGTTTTAGCGATATTATGTCATTCCTCAGATCAATCCGTATCTTTGCAAAGAAACAGATGGAAAGACCAAGCTCATTTTGTCACACTTACTGTTTTTATGAGTAAATGACAAAATTCTACACTCAGAAGTAACTATTGGCTTTTTCCCATGAACAGTGGCTTCATTCAAACAGAAGAAGCTAGAGAGCAAATCTCTGGTTTGTTTTTTAAGGTGTTGCATGGACATGGACATGCAAAGGTTAATCAATACATTCCATCTTCTGGTTTAAATAAAAGCTAGCTCATTAGAACTGCCTGCTAACTTAGGCAAGTGAAATGCATGAATGAGACTAAAGAACAAGATTTAAAGTGTTAATCTTAGAGCTTGCCCATTTGAGGTGTTCCCTCTCCTTTAATGAACCTGTCAAGGCTTTCAAGATCAAGAGAAAAACGCCTTCTGGAGATTCTTGACTTTCAGAATATCCTTTATGGGCTTATAGAAAAGGGTTACAGATAAGCTACAAAATGCACATTTTCAGAAACTGAGCTTGATTCCCACTTTCTGCACTTAGAAGAACAGCCAAGTTGTATCTTCCCTATAAATCTACTCTAAGTCAAAGAGATAATTGAAACATAGCATTAATTAGCATTGGATAATGCACATACCTCCTAGAGATGATTGTTACAGTCAGAGTGGTACTATCACTCCCCCTATTAAACCTGTCCTGGGAAGTCTCAGCTGTTTCCCTAATGGGAAAGAACAAACAGAGAGGTAGCTCTAGGACAACTCACCATGGCCAACTTGCTGTGGCCCACTTGCTATGGCCAACTAGCCATGGCCAACTTGCCGTAAGACAACTCACCATGGGATAAAGATGTACATTACTATCAAAGAAATGGTGGAATGGAATCATTAAAGAAAGGATGCAAGAAGTGGGACAAAATGAAATGTGTATGACAAAAATCAAAATATTTTTAAATTATTTTAAATAATTAATTACATTGAATTATTTAATTCAATTTAATTTAATTATTTAACTCCCAGGGTGAGTTGTCCTGTGGCAATTTGTTTCATACCATGGAGAGTCTCCAGCTTGTTCCTTAAGGAGGTTGGAACACAGCTTTCTCACCTGTCTTTTCTACTTTGGCACCTTCACCTGAAGGACATAAGGAAGAACAACTCAATGGGCTGAACCCATGACCTTTCCTATAGATCCACATAAAAGGAGATGGCTGGCAAATAAATTTGACAAATGAAATAAATAAAATGTGCTGATTTGCACCTGATGACCAGAAACAACAGGGAATGAAGAGATTTAAGTGTTTATGAGGTGTCAAAAGATAATGCAACTTGATGATTTAATAGCAGACAAGCCTTTTTTTCCCAAAACCCATTTAAATCCTCCAATTCGTGCTTTTCAAAGCAATTTGGTATTTTCAACATCTTACTGTTTTAGCAATGCCCAATTGAAAATCCAAGCAAAAGCATTACAGAAATCCTTTTAATGCCTCATATTATTCAGAGAGGGAGCAGATCCACAAAACCCTTTGGAAAAAAACACACATCTGCCTTTTGTGAAATATGTGCCTGGGATGTCTCAATAATCTATTATGGGATTCATAATATATTGTCATATAGGTATTGTCAGGTATCTCACACACACACACACACACACACACACACACACACACACGTGAGAAATCATAAGAATTGGAATTCTCCCCATCTGTAACTGAAACACTGCTAAGTTTTTAGTACAACTCAGGAACAGACAGAGCTGTGAATATAGAACAGTGCTTTCTTTTCCTCTCCTTTGTGGCACAATTTGCTATTTGCTGTGAATGACAGCTGCAGTTACACTCTATGTAGGCTATTTCCCAGCAGTGAAATAGATTTAAAAATGGGCACACAAGTCAGCCACTAGTTTTAAGTAAGTTGAAGAATGTTCCCATAGTAGTAAACTTTCCTTTAGTTCCAACTAACTTTCATGCATTTTTTTTAAAGATTTTTGTATCCTACCTTTTTTAAGTTTTATAAATAACTCGGAGCAGAAAACACTATTCCTTCCTTTTCCTATTTTCACCACAGCAACAATACCGTTGACAGGACTAAGACAGAGTGATTGATCCACAATCACCCAGCCAGCTTTCATGCCTAAGGCAAGACTAGAAGTCACATTCTCATGATTTCTAGGCTAATGCCTTCACCCAGGGGTGTCAAACTCGCAACTACACATTGTCATCACGTGATGCATTGCAACTTTTTCCCCCTTCGCTAAACTGGGGGTGTCTGTGGCCAGCGCATGATACATCTGCCCCATGGGCTGTGATTTAACAGCCACTACACCAAAGGGAAGCCTTCACCAATAGTGGCAAAGATTACAGATAGTTCTTGATTTATGACCATAATTATGATAGTAAGTCATTGCAATCATAAATTGAGGCACTCACCGACTAGAAGTAATTTTCTAGTCCTTTTTGCAGGCATCATTAAGCAACTGCCCCGGTTGTTAAGCAAACACCATGGCTGTTAACTGAAACTATTCATTTGAATGGACTTTTTTTTTTTTTTGCCAGAAAGCAGCAAAAAAATGGTGGGAACCATAACAAAACATCAAAAATCCTGTGACTTCAGAACATCAAAAACTTAAGCCATGTGATATATAGTCACATGATGCCTGTTTGGTTCTGTACAACCATTTACAATGGTTGGAGATCCTTTATGTGCTGTGAAGCACTCATTCCATGGCTATTGTAACTTCGAAAAGTCATAAAACAACAGATTGTTAAGCAAGGACCAGCAGTACTATTTAATCCTATATTGCTCTTGTCTGGTTTTGTGAGATCGATATTTTCAGATTGGTGACATAATACATACAGTATGCAAATTAGGCTCAATAAGCATGTCTCTTTTCTGATCCTGGTGAATTAGCAGGTATGAATATTTCTATCATACTGATTTTCTCCTGGAGAAAATTTCTTTAAACTGTGTGCCTTCCCATTAAAAGTCTCACTTCACTAAAAGAACTCATTATACATTGAAGTGTGGGTTGGAAATGGATGGAGATCTCAGCTTAGATCTATAAGTGAAGCTCTCCACTTGAGCCTGAAAGAAGTTAATGGCATTGCACATAAATAAGGCAAATTCAGGATTTTAAATCATTCTTTGCTGAGCAAGACATTACAGGCTAATTGCTAGACTTCAACCTCATCTGAGCCAATAAAGCACCATTTTAATTGCTTCCCAGTCTCAAGTCTCATATGCCTCATTTAAGACTAACATGGGATTCTCTTTTCCACTTTAAAAATTGGAATCCAAAAGTAGTATTGGTCCCACATCCATTTTGAATCAAATGCGGGTTTGGGACAGGGCCTAAAATGCGATAGTTGGCAACTCTGCTTTCCCATTTTCTTTCCCTTAATCCCGTTTCCTTTAATTTAGGATTGTCAAATATTGTAAAGAGCCAAGGTTGGTTGAAGAATTGGTTGAAGCACCACAGTACATGAAAACTTATGTTTCCAGGTACCACCTGTTGCTATGACCTTTTTGAGCATTGGACCACATCCCCTCCAGTGATGGAATTCAAATTTTTTTACTACCGGTTCTGTGGGAGTGGCTTATTTGGTGGGCGTGGCTTGGTGGTCATGTGACTGGGTGGTCATGGCTTGATGGTCATGTGACTGGGTGGGCGTGGCCAACTCAATGTCAGTCACATCAAAGGGTGCCTCACCTGGCCCCTCCCCTCCCAGCCATTCCTTGTCACCCAGCCTCAACTTATCTATAGTTCTGAAAAAATGTTGTTCACCTTTTTTGACTTTATTATCTGCATACTATAGATGTACTTTCATAAACCACTGAAAGGAGGAAATGACTCACATGCTTTATTATTATTATTATTATTATTATTATTATTATTATTATTATTATTATTATTATTATTATTAATTACATTTATATACCGCCCTTCTCCCAAGGGACTCAGGGCGGTGAACAGCTCGTCTAAAAACCCCACAAATACAAAAGTTAAAAAATAATTAAATTTACCCAAGAGTGTGATAGGCTTTTAAGGTGCTGCCACAAAGAAAGGAGGACAATGTATTTTCCAAAGAAGCAGAATGCAAACAAGAAGCAATGGATGGAAACTGAACAGAGAGAAGCAACCTAAAACTAAGGAGAAACTTTCTGACAGTGAGAACAATTAGCCAGTGTAACTGACTGTCTCCAGAAGTTCTGGGTGCTCAATCACTGGAAGTTTTTAAGAAAAGACTGGACAGCCATTTCTCAGAAATGGTATAGGGTTCACCCCAAGGTCCCTTCTAAGTATTATTCTGACATCTTTCCCAGGATTTCTACTCAGAGTTTGGCATCCTCAGTTTTCTTGCCTGAGCTGCAGGTTGGACTAGAAGACTTCCAAGCAAGGTCCTTTTTCAACATGTGTATTTTATGCTCTGGACTATTGACATTGAATGCACGTAAACCTTGAAAAATATGTGGTAGCTCTGGACAAAAGAAAGGCAGAAAAATCACTCTGTGTAGGGACAGTGTAAAATATTAACACATGATAAATAATGGAACAATTAAAATAATAGCACAGAGTTTTATCTCTCTTTCTCTTCCTTTCTTTCTTTCTTTCTTTTTTTCTTTCCTCTCTCTCTCTCTCTCATACACACATACACGCGCGCATACACACACACACAGAGCACTTAACAGACAAGCATTTTGGAAGCAGCTCCTTTAAATTTCTCCAAGGCTGGAATGGATTCCCCCACCCCCTCTGTCAGACCGCACTCCTTCTCACTCCAGCACTTTAACTCACAAGGGGAAAGCGATACTTGCAGCGTCCATGGGGAATCCTTGGAGAAGTTTTTAAAGGACCTGCTGCTTCCAAAATGCATTTCTTTTACGTTGTAAAAATGCTCCAAGGCTCAATTCACCCCCACCCCCTCTGTCAGACCGCACTCCTTCTCACTCCAGCACTTTAACTCACACGGGGAAAGTGATACTTGCAGCGTCCAAGCCTTTCTTCCTTTTCCCCAGGGAGAAAGAGGACGTGGAGAACAGAAAGCTAGGAGAGCGATCGCAAGTGAGCAACCGGGCAACCAGGTTGGGGGCATGGCCAGCTAGGGGTTGCCACTGGTTTGGCAATCCACACCAAATAATCGCTACCGGTTCACCCGAGTAGGTGAGAACCGGTTGAATACCACCTCTGATCCTCTCCTTTATCCCGCTCACTTATGCTAGGAGCAGCACAAAACCTAGGAAAGGGAATCCTGAACAGCTGGAGAGTTGATGAAGAAATTTACCAAAGAGTTGCAGCTGAGGTCCAGTAAGGCCCTGGAGAAGCTTGGAACAGGGCACAGCATTAAGGTATGTCAATCTCCATCAAATAAGGGTTTAAAGGCTGGATGTCATAAATAATGCTCATTTCACAATCCAGATGTCTTTTTTGACATATTGAAACAATGTAGCAACTATTTTGGAATAATTAAGTTTCTTGAAATCTTGAAGATTATGCAGATTCCTCCTGTGTTGCCCCAGGATTTGAAAAGATTGCTGCTTCTGCATTTTTCAAACAAAAAGACTTTATTTAATTAAAAGTTATATAGGTAACTCTTCAACTTTCATGGATTTTTCAGTTTCATGTTAGGCTTCAACCAAAACACAGCCAGTGAAGACTTTGTCCTTTCTTCTTTGATTAAGTCCATAAGAGCACAACAAGGGTGTGTCTCACTCTCACCAGACAAAAGATCCCAGCTCCCAATTCCCCATCCCCACCCTTTCCCCACACATCTTCTTGATCTTATCCCAAAGTGGATCGGAGAGGAGGCCATACAACCACAACTACACTCAGCTAGTTTAATTTACTTCATTGTCACTGCACCATGTACAGTGAAATTAAATACCATCTTCAGTATACATTATAACTATGAAAATAAACACATCCTTCACATTCTTTACATTGAATTGAAATCCCCTGATATTGCATTAATATTGCACTATACAGTAGAATTCAATAGAGTTACTGCCCCGGGATAGGAGCTGTTTTCCAGCTTATTTGTGCTTGTTTTTATTATCCTGTACTGTCTGCCAGATGGTAATAGTTCAAAAAAAAGGTGCCCAGGATGAGATGGATCTTTGAGAAAGTTTTGAACTTTCTTAAGGCAGTGGGAGTTATAAAGCTCTTCCAAAGAGAGGAGGGGACAATCAATGATCTTCTGGGCAATGACGTTAACCCTTTGGAGTGCAGTCCTATCTGCCACTGTGCAATTGGCAAACCATACTCTCTATGGTGTAGTGGTCCTCCCTTGAACGGGCAAAAAAGAATCCATGAATGGCTCATATCAGAGGAGACCTCCAAACCTTGCCAGTTCTGGATAGGCGGATAGATTTGTTTATCAAACAAGCTGGTTGAGAGTTGACCTTACCAAGTAAACTTGTGAGCAATTTGTAGCAGCTTCTTTATATCCTGTTCTTCTAGTTTGCCTCCTATATTATTTCCATAACTTTAAATGGCTTGAAATCCAAAGGATTTCAATCATGTTTCGTCTGGGTACATTTCAGATTGAGATGTCAGAGGACTGAGCTGGAGGGAGTTGAAGAAAATGTGCAAGATTCACAGAAGGGGTCTAGTGATATTTGGGGATATATTTCTTTAAACTGATCCCAAACACTACGCTTTAATCTTCTATAATAAGCAATTCAGGGAGTGACTGAATAATGGTGAGGAAAGAGCCATATTTTTAACCTGCCAATTATGATAGCTGGATCTATGGTTGTCTTATCAGTGGGGTCAAATCAATATAGCAGTGAGGGGCTTATTGTGGTCAAGATTAATCATGGCTATCTATTAGCTTTATTCATTGAAATTAGAAAATGCTTCCTTGGATGACTGGTCACAAAAATTTAACGATCAGAATAGTCTGTTGTTATCTTGCACAGCAATTCCAGTTTGAATGAAGTTGCCAAACAAATGGGCTCTTTATTATTATTTTTTAAAAGATCTTATTCATTTTCCTTTAGAAAATAATGTCTTAGCCTCTGTTCTTTGCTGCCTGCCAAAGTGTTTTCTCATTTTCTCAAAAATGCCCTTCTCTCCTACCTCTCTTGCTCTCTCTCTTAAATCAAAATCAATTCCAAATGATGGTGACATAAAATATGTTCCATTTCTTCCTAGAGTTTTGTTAATTCTCCTGCTTTGGTGAATTATAGCTCTACAGCAGGGTGGGAGTCAAATGTTTTTACTACCGGTTCTGTGGGCTTGGCTTGGTGGGCGTGGCAGGGGAAGGTTACTGTAAAATCTCCAGTCGGAGGTGGTATTTGCCAGTTCTCTGAACCACTCAAAATTTCCTCTACCGGTTCTCCAGAACTGGTCAGAACCTGCTGAATACCACCTCTGCTCTACAGTAAGTCAAATCCTTCCTCACTTCTGATTCCTGGCCCTTACAGATTAGAGAGATGAACAAGCAGAATGTTATTTGCCCCATCAATACTGTGATATTTATTTTCCTATGTTGTGGCCCACCAGTGGCTAGCGGAGCTGGCAGCAAAGTCGGACAGTGGGGAGGTTGGGAAGGAACATGGGCCAGTCCTAGAGGCTGAAGAAGGCTCGGACGAGGGCTTTGCGTCAGAGGCAGAGATGAGGCCAGGGCAGTCTGGCAGTTATCAGCTGCCTTTGGAGTCGGTCAGCAGTGAGGTAGGGGAGCAGCTGGAGCTGGTTCCCAGCCTACACATGCGCAGAGCTGCCAAAAGAAAATAATAATTATGAGCAAGGGTCGACGTGGGAGTAAAGCCACAGGTGGACGGTGAATGGCCCCTCCCATAGGGATTAAAAGAGAAGCAAAAGGGGAGGGGGCTTTTGCAGGAAACAATTCGTTGGTTGCAGCAGTGTGAAGATCTGTCTGGGCATCTCAGAGACTCTGTGCTGAGTTCTTCCTTGTCAGCACTGCGTTTGAAAAGATTTACTTGGCAGCTCTCCAAGCTAGATAAGCTCTGTGCTCCTAATTACACCCTTGAAAGACTGTTTGCCAGGCCATTGGCTGAAGGTGAATGCTAGAAATTCACCTTCCTTTAATAAAAGGGATTTTGCTTTTTGGGGAAGCCTAAGTCAGAATATCCTGTATTTGTTTATGCAGATTTAAAAATTCCTCATTCCAAGTGACTTTTGGTGCCGAGGAGACTACAGATAGTCCTTGAACACATGATCACAATTGAGCCCAAAATTTCTGTGGCTAAGTGAGACAGTTAAGTGAGTTTTGTCCCATTTTATGACCTTTCCTGCCACAGTTGTTAAGTGAATCACTGCAGTTAAGTAAGTATCATGGTGGTTAAGTGAATCTGGCTTCCTCATTGACTTTGCTTGTCAAAGGACACAAAAGGGGATCACATGATCCCGGGACACTGCAACTGTCATTAATACATGCCATTTGCCAAGTGTCCAAATTCTGATCATGTGACCATGGAGATGTTGTGTGAAAAATGGTCATAAGTAACAGTGCCATTTTCAGTGCCATTGTAACTTTGGTCGTTAAATGAGCAAATGTAAGTCAAGGATATATATCTTTGAGGTCAAAGTCGAGGTTATATATCTGTATATATCTTCTTCTTTGGGAATCCATGTTTTGAAAGGGCTCCTCAATGTTATCTATTTCATACTTCAGTCTGTCTGCTTCCCTCACAATCTCCCTATGACCCAATTCCTTCCTATCCTCTTGCTAATTTTTTTCTCTCCAAGGAACAAATATTACCTTACAGTCACAAAACACTCACCATTTTCCAGGCAGAGAAGCTTGCTCTCTTCATGATGAGCAAGAAAACCATCTATAAGTAATCCCAAAGGTGTTTTTTCAAGAGGCAAGTGGCCTTTCCTGTTTTTCTTTGAAGATGTTTCGCTTCTCATCCAAGAAACTTCTTCAGCTCTGACTGGATGGTGGGGAATGGAAGGATTTATACTCCTTGCAGACAGCTGGTTGTTTGCATTATTTTAATTAGAGAGTTGTTGAGGCCACCTGGAGGCTTATCTGTGTCCTCAGGTAACCCTGAGTAGAGCAAATGGCTGTGGAGTCTTCTTGGAACTGATGAAAGGAATGTGTTGTAGACTGGAGATAAATGATGTCATATCTATCCTTCACTGTTGAGACAGGGCTGTTCGACAGTCCTTTCATCAGTTCCAAGAAGGTTCCACACCCATTTGCACTACTCAGGGTCACCTGAGGACAACTCCAAGTAGCCTCAATGACTCTGTAAAAGAAAGCAAATGGCCAGCTGTCTTCAAGGAGTATAAACCCTTCCATTCCTCACTATCCTGTCAGAGCTGAAGAAGCTTCTAGGATGACAAGCAAAACATCTTTAAAAAAAGGTTTTCCAGTTGCCTCTTGAAAAAGCATTTTTGGGACAACCTTGACCTGGATGATTGAGAATCTCCATAGACATCTGTAAGTAACATCACCAGAGGAAGTAGCAGGTGAAATGCAAAACTGTGGACCGCATGATGAATAGAATAGAGTAGAGTAGAGTAGCTTAGTAGCATAGCATAGCATAGCATAGCATAGCATAGCATAGAATAGAATAGAATAGAATAGAATAGAATAGAATAGAATAGAATAGAATAGAATAGAATAGAATTCTTTATTGGCCAAGTGTGATTGGACACATAAGGAATTTGTCTTCGGTGCATAAGCTTTCAGTGTATATAAAAATATACGTGATAAATCATGATCATAGTCATCATAAATACATTCATCATGAATCACAAGATACAACACTTAGTGATAGTCATAGGCTACTAAATAAGCATATCATACTAGGATTCATACTAGGAAATGCAAAGAGCAAGACGATTTCTATGGCTGGCAATAATTTCAATGGCTGGCTAGATTTGCCGTTTAGCCTTCTGTGAAAACTCACCCCCTTTTTCACTTGCCACTTGTTCCAGCCTAAGAATCAGTTGCCAGGCCTGCAAGTGAGGAGGAAGAGAAGCCTATTGAGCTGCTAAGCCTTCATACTAATTCCTTATGTGGGGACCTAGATCAGCCTGAAGAGCAATAGCACTTACTCTTTTTTTTTGCAATACATTTTTTATTTTTTTTCTTTCTTCTACAAACATATCGTTGTGTGAACAGTGTGGTTACAGGGTGTTTTACATTTTAGAACAAACATGACAATGATTTCATATTAAAACTGTTAACTTAATAATTAATATTAATAAAAATTATCTATCCTGATTATTCCATGTTCCCATATCTCAACATCACTTCTTTTATTATAAATATATATTACTGGTCATATTTGCAGTGTTTTGCAAATTGTATAATTTTTATAGCCATTCATAAATTCATATTAATTTATATTCTCTCTTATTTATCCCCTTTTTTGATTCTTAGCTGAGCCATAGCACTTACATATACTGCTTCTCAATGTTTTACAGCCCTCTCTAAGTAGTTTACAGAGTCAGCATATTGTCCCCAACAATTTGGGTCCTCATTTTACTCACCTGGAAAGATGAAGGTTGAACATTATGTAGGATGGGCTAAGTTTAAAATGGAAGTCTACTCAATGGATGGAAGGGCTAAGAGTTTGGAGGGGGTGTTGCTCCTTTACCACTTCATTAAGAATCTCATTTCCCATCTAATAGTTGTAACGTAAGCTACTTTTAAGCATAGATTTACTTGTTTATTCTGAATCACTGAGTAATTCATTCTGTTATTGTTTGATATAAGAAGTTCATACATTTCTTCATAAATGTGGGAGAAAGCAGATTGGTAAAGCTCTAATCCAGAAATGAGCTATTGAATTGGTCTGTATTCTTGGTCCTGTTCATCATGAATTGTTCAATAAGTGGATAAAATGCTTATACTTATAAGAACTACCCACAGCTTGCTGTATTACACAAAACAGCATTGCATCATCAATGAAGCAAAAAGAGAGAGACATTTGGAACTTTCTTGCTATTTCTATTATCTGTCAGAGGTTAGTAATGTGGTCTTGGGTATCATTGCCTCTTCTAAATCCAATTTATTCATATGCTACGGTAGTCCACCTTCCATATATGGCTGAAATCTGAACTGACAGATCTGGAGCATTATCTTCCTAGCATATGAGATAAATATATGCTTGGGGAAGTTTGAAGGTTATTTAACACTGCCTTTTTTAGTACCGTAACATAAACTGATTTTTTCTATTCCTTTGGGCATTGCTAAGTTTTCCATTCTCCACTTACAATCCCCAAGTAGTATTTTAAATATTCCATCTTGTAAGACTGTAAACAGTTCTCCTGATATTCCAGCAATTACTGCAGCTTTCTTATTACCTTTTACTGGTCATTAAGATTCAACATTGATTTGATGATACATAATCCTTTGCATTTCTCAAAGACCCACCCAGCCACAATAAATTGCTTTCAACCTGATGATTTGGAAATCAGCTCTAAAATAATATGTTTTGAGAGTAAATAAGTGAGAAAATAGTAAAGTATAGCTAAATGTAGGCAGCTGCTTTTGGGGACAAATAAATAATATGAACTTTTTTAAAAAAATGATGGGTGTTTGTATCTACTGAAGATTAACTTACTAGGGGTTTAGAAGTCATCATCCCTTTGATTAAGGAAGTAACAGGAAGCCTCTTTAGCAGTTTGCTTTCTAGTAAATTGGTGTTTGTCTGGTAAATTGATGTTCATCTGTACATTATAACAACTGTTTGTGTAAGGTAAATTAGTCATGGCAGCCATTTTCTTAAGCACTCATGCCATGCTTTTAACAAGTGTGCCTATTGAGCCAAAATATTTGGAAGCACTTTTAGTAATATTCAGAGGAAGTACATGGAACCTCTAAACTCAAAGCATGTATTCCACAGGAAACTATCTTCAGCCTTTCCATATGATGTTTTGCTCTGGTCTAACTTCTTCCACTGCTGATAAATCACTCTGTCACACATATGAAATGGGGTGTTTTGATTACTCCAACTTCTGTAAAAAAAGCCCACCCAAACAGTGGTTCAAAAACACAGGAGATGGGCATTCTGAAGGTATCTTGGGCAATCCTTAATCTTACACATTTTCACTCATCTGTTCTAGGCCATTTGGAAGCACAATTTAAATTTTGTGGTGTCCCAGCCTGTATCAGCCCATGGTGATATAGCTATAACTTTTCTAAGATCTTGTCCAAAGTAGAGATAGCCTTGCCTATTTGGCTATTCTAAATTATATTGTCTTTTGAGCGATGTTCTTTAACAGGCATAAATTTATTTATGACAAATTGTGTTACAGTTCTGGTTGGCAGCAAATTCTCCTCCCTAAAGGTAGTCATAGTCCTTTTTATCAATGGGAATCTTTACATATGTCACTCTTTCATAACCATGTCACATCTTGGAGGAAAGGTCAGCTTTCTTCCCGGGAGTTCATAAATCTTCTGAAATACTGATCTTCACAATAAAATTGTCAAAGCTTTGTTGTTCTGATTGTTGTTTTGGAGTTACTGGGGCTACCCCCCTCAATTTTTTTTTTCATTCCATCAAATTGCTGAGACTTCAGTTTGATCGCCTGTCAGAATGTTGATCCTCCTTCTGTTATGAAAGGATTTTTACACAGAGTGTCTATTGATTCACAACACTGGCTTAAAACTGAGCTTAAACTCCATCAGACATAGTCAGAGTTCATGTCTCTTGAGAACGAGATTCTAATGATGTCTTTCAGCTGACATTTAACCCCAATTGCTTTGAAATACTTTCAGGGGATTCAAAAGCTTGATGAGACATTTGAGTTCAGTGTAAGGTCAGTAATATCTGGAAAGAATTGTCTATATCCTGACTTCTTTAATTTCCTCAAAGGGACAGAATAGTGTTCAGCTTCTCTCGAAGAGAGTAAAAAAGAGTTTTGTTTTGTTTTACTTTAAAAATGTATAGATATGATTACATATTAAGACCATGGGAACTTTTTTTCATGAGGAAAGGATGTAATTAGGAAAGAGTTAATATCTGTAAGTCAAAGAAAGATAAAATTTAAACTTCCCACAAAGCTGTGCTGCCCCACTCATACACGCACACACAGCGGTAGATTACTAAGTCTTTATTGATTGCTGGAATCCAAGTATACAATCCTCAACAGTTCTTCAATAACAAAAGCTCACACATCCTCTCTAAATTCCACCAGGAGTTACTAAGGAGCCAGCAAGAGGCGTGGTCTCAATTCCCAAAGCTAGGAAGAAGCCCAAACATGGCATTCAACAAAGCAAAAGTTTCAAAGCCTTGAATTAGTCCACAAGGCAAGGCACCAGGTCAAGGCACAAACCAGAGGTCCAAAGTTCAATACGAGTTTGAAGGCAAAACCCAAGAAGCAGCAATCATAGAGCAAGGAATCCACACAAATTGTTCCAGCAATGCCTGTTACTTTAGGTAAAGATTCCCCTCACACATATGTGCTAGTTGTTTCCGGCTCTAGAGGGTGGTGCTCATCTCCATTACAAAGCTGAAGAGCCAGTGCTGTCCAAAGACATCTCCATGGTCATGTGGCCAGCATGACTAAATGCTGAAGGCGCACAGACTGCTGTTACTTTTCCACCAAAGTGGTCCCTATTTTTCTACTTGCATTTTACATGCTTTGAACTGCTAGGTTGGCAGAAGCTGAGACAAGTAACAGGAGCTCGCTCTGTTATGCGGCGCTAGAGATTCCAACCACCGAACTGCCAACCTTTCTGATTGACAAGCTCAGCGTCTTAGCCATTGAGCCACCACGTCCCTTACTTTGGGCAAGATTAAATAGGCAACACCGGTATGGCCCCTCATGATGGGCAACTGATCAACAGCATTGTGCCTGTTGCCTCTCCACCCTGTTCCTCCTTGATCAGCCTTGCTGGCTGCAGGCAGCTGTTCCTGTTCTTCGCCTGAAGCCTACAGCTGTGGCTCCCTCTTCTTGGGCTCAGCCTGCTGCCCAACTGGTCATTCTAGCTCTGGCTGCTCCGTAAGATGGAAACCTCTGCTCCCTCGTCCATGTCTCCATTCGCCCCCACACCCCCTTCCCCAGAGATGCCAGGATCTGACTCCTCCTCCTCCTCCTCCAAACTCATGTCCAGAGATGAGGTCAGAGGGATGTCCATGACAAAAGCTTCTGATGTAGCAACTCTCTATTGCATGTTTGATAATTGGCCACTAGACTCAAGTTTCTAGCATTTTAAAGAACACCAGTTCTGATGCCCTTGAAAACCACTAGGAAGATTCAAGTGATCCAGAATGCAACAGCCACAGCCAAAATGGACATGTAACACCTCTGTTTTGTGAGCTGCATGGGTTGCTAGTTTACTTCCAGGTGCAATTCAAGGTGCTGGTTGTCAGTTATAAAGCCCTGCATAGCATAGATATTGGTTACTTATGGGACTACCTATCTCTTTTAACATCACCCATGCCAATTCATTATGCCTGGGTTGGTATAGCTCCTCCTATTAAACAAAGTCATCTATTGGACCCTGGAAGCAGGCCCCTCTGAAGCCATGCCTGCTCTCTGGGACCAGATTGCCCTCAGGATCTGGATGATCCCCACTCTGCTGTTGTTCAGAAGAGCCTCTGTCAAGGGAGAATGATACCTCTTGCTTCATTGCACTTGCCATCTTTATTTTTTCTTGTTTCCTTGCATTTTATTTTATTGTTGTGAATTGTCCAGAGTTGATGACGGGTAGATGGCATACAAGTTTAAAGAAGAAGGAAAAAGCTGGAGAAGTTGGAGACACCAAGCAGAAGGCTTGGAGGCCAAGAGCTTAGCTGGTCTATAAATACAACAAAGCTTTAGATCAAGGGCCTTCAAACTTGGCAAGTTTAAGACTTGTGGACTTCAACTCCCAGAATTCCTGAGCTAACATGACTGGAGGAGGAATTCTGGGAGTTGAAGGCCACAAGTCTTAAAGCTGTCAAGTTTGAAGACCCCTGCTTTAGATTGTTGAACCATAGAGAACCACCAATTCCTTAGGGATAGTTTCAGAAGCCATTTTGTGATAATGTCCCCAGTTATAGAAGAGCTCAGCTAGTTACCTGGGAATGGATTTTGAAAAATACAACTATTAGATAATAGAATAACAGAGTTGAAAGGGACCTTGGAGGTCTTCTAGGCCAACCCTTTGCTCAAGCAAGAAATCCTATACCATTTCAGACAAATGGTTATCCAATCTCTTCTTAAAAGCCCTTGTTTCTTGTCCTGCCTTCAGGTGTTTTGAAGAAAAGTTGACCCCCTCTCTTCTTTGTGGCAGCCCCTCAAATATTGAAAGACTACTATCATGTCACACCTCATCCTTCTTTTCATTAGACATACCCGATTCCTGCAACTGTTTTTTGCATGATTTAGCCTCCAGTCCCCTAATCATCTTTGTTGTCTCACTTTAATAGCTGCACTGCTTAACTGCTTATTCTGGAATGAGTTGTTTCTATTAGCCAAAAAGCACTTTGCATTCCTAGCTGGTATTAAGATTGTATTTATAGATAGACAAATTGGCAAATGCATGATTCACAGAGGTAGCTAATGTTCTTTTAATGAAATCTGCCGACATCTTGAAAGACAACAACACCTTAAAAAGTCTTCTAAATGTGAGGAGAAAATTTTGTCCAAAAGAACTGGAGAATATTAGGTTGCAGATATATGCCTCAACATTTGAGCAAGGGAAAGCATGCTGTGAGCACACATTGCAAGTAAAAATAGGTTAGATAGACTTGTTTTTCTAATACATCACATCCTTTGTCCTTCTAATCTTAACAGCATCTCTAATTAAGAGAGCTGTGCAGTCTTACAAAAGCAACAATTGAAAAACATACATTTCTTTCTCAGTGCTTAACAAAATGTTTTACTTTATAGTTGAGAAAGGAGTAAAGAAACCTAGGAGAAAATGAAAGCAAGTCCTGCCAAAGCACAGGCATCAGCTGCTGGATACACACAAAATAACTTCATTATTACTGGTTTGGTGAGTTAGGTCCAACCAGACAATTCATTCAATTGAGTTTATCCTGGATCTATGTGCTTCTTCAAAGCCAAAGGCTTGTTAATTGCTTTGGCCCTGCAGCCTTGAACTGGAGTTTAGACGCTGCAGTGATCATTGTCTCCAGAGAATGGCTGCTAGTCAGTGGAGAAAGTCAGATAAAGTCAGCAGGCACAGTTGGGAGAGATTATCGTACACTAATTTGAAAAAAAAAAAAAAAAAGGCTACAAAGGCGTTAATAGGTTTGCAAAGGGGAATTAAAATAAGCTGGTGAATTAATTGCATCCATCTGGAATTCAACTAGTGTTGCTCATGGCTTATTTCCTAAAAAGAAGAACCAAGCATTGTGAATCTTCCTAGCAGGGCCAGCATCCTGCAGAGGTACCACCTAGATTTCAGCAGGCCCTGCCAGCTTTTGCAATTGGCAGTAACTCAGCCTTGGTGTTGTCCTCGGAAGAAACAGATCAGAACAATTCTGGCATAAAATAATCCTACGGGAACATTTGATTGATTCTACGATAACAACCAACTCCCTCGGGATGAGTGAGTTACTGGAAATACCACAGCCCCATAAACCTCTTAAAATGAGAAAGTGGGGAGGTGTTTTGGGGCCCATTTGAGAAAGCATTGAATAATGGGAGGGAAGTTCACAAAGCCATAGTATCATTTTTAAGTAAGCAGTGAATTCTGCATTCTGTTTCAAGCGAACTCCCCAGAGTTTTTCAGGCATATTTTTTAGCAAAAAAAAATGATGATGAGCTTTTTTTCCCTTGAAAGTACTATCTATGAATTGTTTTTAACATTCACTGAAGACTTGTCTTTCTAATACATATCCCTCCTCTCAGCAGAAAAGCATCCTTGATCAATGGGTGCTGCCCCAATGGCTGAAGTCTCTTCTGCCTCAATAACAAGGAAATGATACACACAGGGATGGGCTGCTGGGGGTTTGCAGGGGTTCGGGAGATCCTCTAGCTAAGATTCTGTGCAGTTCTGAGAACCTCCAAATCCCACTCCTGGCTGGGAGTCCCAGGAGTTCCCACACGGCCCATTTTGGATACAGGTAAGTGCAGGGCATGCACAGAGGTTCGGGGAGAGTGAACAGCGGGCCTCCCGGAAGTTCGGGAAGGCTGGAAATGGGCCTGATTCCGGCTTCCAGAGAGCCTCCGGAGCCCAGGGAGGCCATTTTTGCCTTCCCGGAGGATCGAGGAAAACTTCCGGAGCCCTGTGAGGGCAAAAACACCCCCCCCCCTCATGGTTCAGGAGGCTGATTAGCCCTGCCCACCCAGCAACCGGGTAGAGAACCCTTAACTAAAAATTTTTGAAGTCTACCCCTGGATATACAACTGTATGACCTTATAGTTTTAGTGGGAGACAGGTTGAGGACAGCAGTTGATGGATTCCCCAAATAAAGCGTCAGAAGGAAGCACAACCACTGATTAATGTTCTTTAAATGAGTAAGGGAGATCTTGGGCAATTGTGGGAGAGTGCCTGGGAAGGTAATTGCACCCCTATTTCAAGAAGTGCTGTGTACTGGTGACACTAATCCAGTCCTCTTCTTATTACTCTGAATACAATTCAGTAAGAGAAGAAGTGATTGAAAACATTTCAATAAACTGAAGGTGTAAATAATGAAAGCAGGTGGCTGATACACAGAAATAGATGTCCTTATCGTATCAAGTAAGCTAAACCTGCCTTCCTCACATTGTCTATTGCAGAGGTCTCCAAATTTGGCAACTTTAAGACTTGTGGACTTCAACTCCCAGAATTCCTCAGGCAGCTATGCTGTTGAAGTCCACAAGTTTTAAAGTTGCCAAATTTGGGGGCTCCTGGTCTATTGTGTGTGAGGGTGAAGTTTTGTGTTAGAGAGTCTCCTCTAACTATGAAGGGTGGTTCAAGTGCAAAAGGACTTGGGAAAAATTAGGTTAAGACACTGAGCAATTAGCTCACTTATAGGTGTCTGATAAAACATACGTTGTAATGCGCACTCAATCCTATTTGTATTGGAACTACAACATTGCCAGGCAAATATTTAAGGAGAAAAGTCTGCACTGTGACCACATGTTTTGGTCTTTTGACAAAATCTCTGTTTGTTGTGGACCTCTGGGCATAAGATCTGCAACATGGAAAGTTTAGACTTCCTTAGAATTGTACACAGCAAAAGTCTTTACTGACCTAAGTTCCTTTTGGCAGCCAACACAATCTACTAAGTGCTCCAAGGATCTCTTCCAATTTTCATCCACTTTTCACAGAGAAAACTGGACAAAGAAATCCATACTCAAGGAATTAGTAGCTTCCTATGTATTCTTACCAGGAAGTAAACACCATTGAACTCAAGCATGTCAATTTTTATGAAAGTTGAATCCAGATTTTCATGGACTCTGAAAGCATGAATATAGACATAGGGGAATCAAACAATTTTACAAAGTATCTTACTTTACAGGGAAATAATTTTAAAATAGCAATGACTGCATTCAGTTTAATTTTCTTTTTCTTTCAGCCTTACCTTTTTATTGGAACATAGTTTCTGGCCTATTTATTTACAGGCCCATTGGCATATAAAAGTTTCACATGTGCCTACCACATCTGCTTTCGGAAGAGGAGTCTTCCAGGATTGCTTTCAGTGGCACTGCTGGATAGTGTAGAAGGATTTTCTGTGGATTTCTAATCCTTACCTCTGCAGAGATGCCACTTTTCTTTCAGCTTTTACTATACCAATGGCCATGAGATGAAGCAGAGACATTTCAACACATATTAATTGTTTCGGTCCCTGACTTCATCATAGACTCCATTTAGCCAACTTCTAGCAGATGTAAACAAACCAGCAACTGTAGTGAGTTATTAGAGCAACATTTTAGGGCAACTTGACAGCATAGTTACTGTGTACAAATAAGGATGCAAACTTGGACCTGCTGCCTTTTCTTCCTGATTTTACAAATCTGACCTATTTAATTAATATCTGGGCAGAAGTCTGAATGCTAGTCTGAAAGGGGGGGAAAGACTTTAATAATTATTTGACATTGTGGGATAAACTGGGAATTGGATCTAAAGTCATTAGCAATAGACAACACTTCTGTTTAAAGAATATTGGCAGTAGCAACGCAACATGACTCCATACTATAAGCTTCTTTTTAAAAAGTTAGAAGCAAGGAGAGATTCTACTGGTAATGTCATTTAAAGAAGTGAGGAATTCCCAACAAAGAGTGCATGCATTATCTTTTTATGGTTTTCTCTTGTTTTTAATGTTTTGTTTTGTCTTTCACTATTTTTTGTATTGTTTCTATGCTTTTTGAATCATGTATATGAGATGGGCAGCTATATAATTTGAATAAATAAATAAACTATCAGCAGAAGCAAAATGTACATCCTTTCTCTGTGTGCTGTTCATTTTTATTGATGGTGGGGCAAAACATGGAAGTTATGCATTCTAAGGGATCCATAAATGGCCAGGAATTTGAAGCCAAATTTTCAAAACTTGCTATCTACCACCTTCTTCTTAGAATTAAAAATGGAATAATAAATGTAGATCATAAATTTAATAGCAAGAGGCATCTGGAGGAAGGGGGAGGCAAGATGGTAGCTGTGACCATGTGATTAAAACCTCACTATTTCTTATGTGTGATGTAAAGAAGGAATAAGACTTCACTTAATTGACCATTTTTGACCACAACTCCTGAACATACCTAAGGGTATGGTCTAGCTAGGCTAGAAAATCAACTTCTTTGAGCTGTGTTGCTGGAGAACGCCCCTGCATATTCCTTGGACAATAAACAGAATAGAATACTTTATTGGCCAAGTGTGATTGGACACACAAGGAATTTGTCTTGGTGTAAATAGTCTCAGTATACATAAAGAAAAGGCACATTTGTTAAGGATCCAGAATCATAATGATAGTCATAGGGTACAATCAATAATCAAATCATACTAGGAAACAGTCAATATAAATCGTAAGGATACAAGCAACAAAGTTATAGTCCTATAATCACAAGTGGGAGGGGATGGGTGATAAGGAGTGATGAGAAGATTAACAGTAATAATAGTGTACACTTTGTAAATAGTCGAACAGTGTTGAGGGAATTATTTGTTTAGCAGAGTGATGGCTTTTGGGAAAAAACTGTTCTTGTGTCTAGTTGTTCTGATGTGCAGTATTCTATAGCATCATCTTGAGGGAAGGAGTTGAAACAGTTTATGTCCAGGATGGGAGGGGTCTGTAAATATTTTCACAGCTCTCTTTTTGACTCATGCAGTATACAGGTCCTCAATTGAAGGCAAGTGGGTAATAATTGTTTTTTCTGCAGTCCTAATTATCCTCTGAAGTCTGTGTCTGTCCTGTTGGGTTGCAGAACCAAACCAGACAGTTATAGAGGTGCAGATGATAGACTCAATAATTCCTCCATAGAACTGGATCAGCAGCTCCTTGGGCAGTTTGAGCTTTCTGAGTTGGCGCAGAAAGAACATTCTTTGTTGTACTTTTTTGATGTTTTTGATGTTAGGTGTCCATTTTAGGTCATGTGATATAGTAGAACCTAGAAATTTGAAGGCCTCTACTGTTAATATGGTGTTGTCTAGTATTGTAAGAGGTGGTAGTATGGGAGGGTTTCTTCTAAAGTCTATCACCATTTCTACGGTTTTGAGTGAGTTCAGTTCCAGATTGTTCCGGTTACACCACGAGGCAAGTTGTATAACCTCCTGTCTGTATACAGATTCATCGTTGTCTCGAATGAGACCAATCACAAAAATCACAAAACTGCATCTCACTTACTTTGGTGATGTCATGCCAAGGAATTCACTGAAGAAAGAAGTTATGCTTGGAAAAGTTAGAGGTAAGAGGAAGCCAAGCTGCCAAAGGACACAATAACTGGACACCATCAAAACTGATACCAGCCAGAGCATAGAACAACTCGAAGAATAGTGTAAGATTGGAAGACTTGAAGATACTTGGCACATAGAATTTCCAAGAATTAGACATGACTGAATGGATATCAGCATCAGCATCCTATTGGGCTGCAAGCCATGTAGGTCTAACCCCCTGATGTTGCTTAATGAAGATTTTAGGATATAGTAGAGCTGCCTTTTCACTAGGAAAGGAGGCTCCATCATAGTCCACTTATGGACAGTTTGCAGAAGGGCAAGATATAAAAGAGGGATTCTGAGCACATAGGTAGGTAGAGAAAAAATTGGATTTGAAGCCACTCACCTCCTGAAGAGACTCAACTGGTTCTTCTACCCCATGCTTTCTGGGACCTGAGAAAAGGAAATCCAAGATAAGACAAATTCTCACCTTTCTAATAGCCATTTCTATCAATTTTCAGAAAGTATAATTGTTAAAGAAATACTCCCAGATCCACATTTGCAGTTACATGGAGTTTTACAGAATGGATTTTATCTACCAACTAACTATCAATTTCCCAATACCTGGTTTAAACACAACCAAAATTTAAAATCTCTTTTTAAGTTCCCCCAATGTTCTTTGATTTTTAATCCACTTTTCTCAACCCTGTGTTAATTTTTCAACAGTTTTCTGGCTGATGGCTGGCTATAGGCTCTAATGCACTCCCATCATCCATAGCAGAGTATATATTTAGAACCACAGTTTTAAAAGGGGATTTCTCATTAAATCTTTCCTTAAGTCCAAAGCTGCATGATTCACATCTACTATATCTCTTGAGTTTTCAGGGCTTTAAAGGCCTTGTTAAATTCTCTACTTTGGAGCTTTGACAAAGGAAATCCAAGGCATTGCTTTCTTCTGAATAAGCACTTCTAAATGTTATGGTCAAAAGCAGTAATAGCTTGCCGGTCTTATATTTTCTCCACACAGATAGATACCCAAGGTGAGAATGAATTCAATAGCAACACACTGGCAGACTGCAGGTTTCAATATCCATTTCATGTAGTTCTTTGGGTTTTGTTTTGTTTTTACCCAATAATACACATTTCTATGTCTCATTCATTTTTTCAAGAGTTTTGTAACAGAAATAGAATAGAATATTCTTTATTGACCAAGTGTGATTGGACATACAAGGAATTTGTCCCCAGTACATAATCTTTCAGCATACATACAAGCAACAAAGTGATAAATCATAAATCATTAATAAATCATAAGATACAACTAACAAAGTGATAGTCATAAGATACCAATAGGAGTAGGTAATAGGAAAGATGAGAAGGATAATAGTAATGCAGTCCTAATGATATCCTTAGGTGTAAGACTGTGGTGTGAGAATTACAGTATGTATTTAGCAGAGTAATCGTACAGAGGGAAAAACTGTCCCTGTGTCTAACTGTTTTGACATGCAATGCCCTATAGTAACATCCTGAGGGGAGACATTGAAACAGTTTATGTCCAGGATGTGAGGGGACTGTAGATATTTTCTCTTTCTGTCTCATGTGGTATAGAGGTCCTCAGTGAAAAGCAGGCTGGTTGCAATTGTTTTTTCTGCAGTCCTAGCTATCCATTGCACAGATTTGCATACCTGCATGTATGCAAGTTCCTTTGTTTTTACAGACAGGAACTTGAGACTAACATTAAGAGGATGAAGAGACATTATGTCTCAGATCGCCACCATCAAATACTTCAGTACACAAATGCCTGATGCACAGAAACCAGAAATAAATGATACTATGGTGGCGCAGTGGTTAGAGTGCAGTACTGAAGGCCAGTGGTGGGATGCTGCTGGTTTAACAACTGGTTTGGTGAGTGCACGCATGCCTAAAGCACTTGCATGCAGCACTGAAAATGGGGCATTTAGAAGCTCAGCTGCTTACCTTCCAAGTCAGCAACGGTAATTAGAATAGCGAGGGGGATAGAGGTGGTATTCAGCAGGTTCTGACCAGTTCTGGAGAACCGGTAATGGAAATTTTGAGTAGTTCAGAGAACCAGCAAATACCACCTCTGTCTGGCGATTTTACAGTATCCTTCCCTTGCCATGCCCACCAAGCCACACCCACAGAACCGGTAATAAAAAATTTTGAATTTCACCCACTGGAGGGGGGGAATCAACTGTGCTGCATGATTAAGATGAGCTACAAAGCAGAAAATAAGGGACAGGATAGAGCAGGGGCGGGTGGACGGGGCAGCTGATTGTTGGAGATACCGGTTCAGTTGAACCGGTCCTAACCGGCAGCATCCCACCACTGCTGCAAACTACTTCTGTTGACTGACTGCTGTCAGCAGTTCAGCAATTCGATTTTCACCAGCTCAGGGTTGACTCAGCCTTCCATCCTTCCGAGATGGGTAAAGTGAGGGCCCAGATTGTTGTTGGGAGCAATGTGCTTGCTCTGTAAACCGCTTAGAGCAGCAGTCACCAACCGGTGGGCTATGGCGCACTGGTGGGCCGTGAGAAACTTTTGCTGAGCCACAGAGAAATCTCACCCCCAGAGCACCCCCCAAAGCAATTAATCCAGGCTGCGCAGAAACACAAGGCTGCTCAGCCCACATGGCCCACAGGAACCCTCCCCGCCCACTCACTCCTTACTCGGCAAACTTGTCTGCTAAGTTGCTATTTTTCCTTTTTCCGATCATCATCTGTTCTGCTGCACCGGGAGATTTAGATTAGCTAGGAAGCAGGAAATGGTTGGATTTCTTGCTTTCTAGGTAAGCACAGCCAAACCTCCCTTAGGATTGAAGGTTTGTTTTCAAGCAAATTCAGTGCAGACTCACGGCAAGCAAATTTAAGAGACTGAGCTGGCTGATGGTAGATAGATAGATCACTGAATGATTCTGTGAGCAACTCAATCTGCCTGCTTTGCCTGATTTTGGATAAAAGTTGCTTTTTTAAAATAAAAAATTCAATATTTACATACATGGTGTGTTGTGAGTTAATTTTGTGAGTTTGCTTGCAAACAAATTTTATGTGGCAAACTGAGCTAGCCAATGGCAGATAGATAGATTTCTGAATGAATCTGTGATTCTGTGTGCAAGTCATTCTACCTGCCTGCTTTGCCTGATTTTGGGTAAAAGTTGCTCTTTTTTTAAATAAAAAATTCAATATTTACATGCATGATGTGTTGTGAGTTAATTTTGTGAGTTCGCTTGCTAGCAAATTTTATGAGTTTGCTTGCAAGCAAATTTTATGTGGCAGACTGAGCTAGCCAATGGCAGATAGATAGATTTCTGAATGAATCTGTGATTCTGTGAGCAACTCATTCTGCCTGCCTGCTTTGCCTGATTTTGGGTAAAAGTTGCTCTTTTTTTATTAAAAAAAATCAATATTTATATAAATATTTATAATATTTACATACATCCCATGCCCAGCCAGTCACATGACCACCAAGTCACACCCACAAACTAGGCCATGCCCACAGAACCAGTTAGTGGTCCCTGAAATCTAAAATTATGAGTTTGGTGGTCCCTGAAGTCCAAAAGGTTGGCGATCCTTGCTGTAAAGCACTGTAAAGTGGTATGTAAGTCTTAGTGCTATTGGTGTACAAAGCAAAACATAACTAAAAAAATGTACTACTTTTACAACGGTCAAATCTTGCCTACCTCACACAACTCGCCCTCTTCCTGACAACATCTCTCCCCGGAGAAAGAAAGTAATCCCTAAAATGCAAGAACTTGAGAACAGGTTTTATTTTATTCAAGGCTGTATCGGCAGATATTCTACTAATGAAACGTGCCTTTATTTTTGCTGTTTGGTGGGATCCATGCCTCCTCCCCCAAGTTGGCATCGCAAGTAGCTTATTTTAGCAATCAGCTATGCTTTCAAGGTTAATTATGGAAGGAAAATGCCAGGGTAATTAGATTTAACTTGAGTTAATGGGGTGGTGGGCAGATTAAATAAGGAAATAAAGCTTCTCCGTGGGGAGGGGGGTGATCTGAAAATGGATGCAGCCCTGAGAAAATCATAGTGACAAGGTACAACTTTCTCCATAGAACTAAAAATATATGCTATACTTCTAGTTTGCTGAAAGATCACATTTTGTATTGGGACAATACATTGTTCTTTCTCAATTCAGTGACAATTTATTAATCCCCATCTTTGGAGTCTTCATGAAATTCACTGATCTGGGAATAAAGTACTTCCTATAAAGGGAAATCTAGGGCAATTTGGAGTTTTCCACCCCACCTCCTTTTTCAAAGTATGTTGCTCCCAGAGGTGGTATTCAGCAGGTTCTGACCAATTCTAGAGAACCGGTAGTGAAAATTTTGAGTAGTTTGGAATATTACGTCTGACTGGTCCCAGCCCCATCTATTCTCTGCCTCCCGAGTCGCAGCTGAGTTAGTGAAGTGGGAATGGAGATTTTGCAGTATCCTTCCCCTGCCATGCCCACCAAGCCACATCCACAGAACCGGTATTAAAAAAATTTGAATCCCACCCCTAGTTGCTCCATCAGATGAGAAGGAATGGGAGGTGCAGCAATATAAGTGTATTGCTAGTAATACACTTATCGCAACCATAAATAGCTCTCCAAAGGTAGAGCTCGGTTTACAATTGTTTGTTTAGCTCGGTTTACAATTGTTTGTTTAGCTCAGTTTACAATTGTTTGTTTAGCTCGGTTTACAATTGTTTTGAAGGTATAATAGCACTGAAAAAAGTGAGATTTTTTTTCACACAATCGTTGCAGCATCCCCATGGTTGCATGATCAAAATTCAGAGATTTGGCAACTGGTTCGTATTTATGATGATTGCAGTGTTCTGGGATCATGAGATCACCTTTTGTGATCTTCTGACAAGCAAAGTCATCAGGGAAGCCAGATTCACCCAACAATTGCGTTATGGACTTAACAACTGCAGTGATAGCCATAGCAACTATAGCAAGAAAGCTCGTGAAATGGGACAAAATTCACTTTAGCAACTGTCTTGCTTAGCATCAGAAATTTTGGGCTGAAATGTGATCGTAAGTTGAGGACTTGGAGTGAGCCTTTTTCAGGATAGCCAAGCCTTTGCTGAGGAAGGACAGACCACAGAAACATCTACAATGGCATTGTGAAGATTACTCAAGATATCTGATCGATAATGTTCAGATTCTTTCATAGGTAAATTTCTTGGAATTGATGCTGTGGTTTCTCTCCCAGTGTCTAGAAGCTGTGAAGATCTGGAACAAGCTTCAACTCAATCCAAGGAAGAACTACTATTGGCTATGGGTTTTGAGGTCTCGCAGTTCTTATGTTCTGAGAGTTTGGGGAGATGGGATGAAATTGAAAGAATTCTTCCAGAATCCCTTCCTAGCCTGGGTGAAAGGAAGACTGGTAAACCTCTATCCAAAATTAGCCCAGCCAACTGGGTGGTGAGTCAAACGTCAATTGTAGGATGACCAAACTAGTTTTCCAGCTGTTTTAAGACAAACTTGCCTTGAGGTTGGTGTTGTTGTTTTAATTTCGATTGGAAGCTGGCCAGAGTTCAACATAAAATGGGTGACTACGTAAATGTTTTAAATATATAAACTAACATCAATTGGCATGGAATGATGAATAAGAAGGAAATGTACTCTCTATAATAACTGGAACATCTGTTTTTAACTGTAAGTTTATTTTTTTCAGTTAGATTGAGTCGGTAATGATCTATAGCTGTAAAAATGTTTTTTACACATTTAATTTTCTACAAGGACACATTAATATCAGTCTCTTTTTACCGAAAAGTCTGTTTTCAGTTCTAGTGAAATAATGTCATTTTTTTTTAAAAAAAAAAAACCCACAATGTACAGTTTGATGCTTTTCTTTCTTTCATTTATCTAGAATATTCAGGAGAGAATTAAACTTATAATATTTTAGGGTAGCTTCTCTTATTTCAAGCCAAGACGTTATACTTGTAGCATACAGTTTTGGCCTGATTTATAAATGATGTAATCAACTGGATAAGCATGTGCCAGATTATACTTTTGATCACTATGTATTGAACATTCAGTTCACTTGCAATGAATGCTGCCTTTGCTCAAGTTAATGTTGAATGCCAGTAATTGCTTAGTTGGCAAATGAGGAGAGACAGAGACAGAGACAGAGACAGAGAGAGACAGAGAGACAGATGATAGATAGATAGCTTTATCAGTTTATATTATAACATACTAAATATTAGGGAAATAAGAGAAGTAAAAAGGGAAGTGAATAGTGAGGGAAAGGAAGGGGAAAAAGAAAAAAAGCATTGACTTCTGACTCCTTTGGTTCAGTTAAATAAGGCATTAAGATCTACCCTCAACTTTTTAATTTTTCATAATAATAGAAACTAGCCATTTCTGTAACAACAAATCTATCTAATCAGTAAAACCCAAGGTCAACATGTCATCTTTTTCCACCTCAAGCACAAAGTCCAGAAGTAGTTTCTAAGTCGAAGTAAAGGTGTTTGTGGGGTTTTTTTTTTTCTTTAATCAGAGCAGTCAATTTAGCCATCTCTGCTAACTCCATCCATTTTTGAAGCCATTGTGAGGGTCAAGGTGACTTCTTGAAATTTTCTTATTGCTGTGATTGTGAAACTATGTTTGGATGTGTGTGATGTCATCTACATCAGAAATAGACTTCAGCTCTTCTGTTCGTGGCATCCCCAGTGGCCTCCATTCAACAGTTCCATTTTCTAATGAGATCTGGTGTGACTAAGTGTTTTTTAAAAAATCATAATAATCACAAAGTCTTGTGAAGAAACAATTAGCTTTGATGTGACGTTTCATATGTTCTCAACCCCAGTAAATCTCAGAGCTGCATTCATTAATGTCCTGTCTTCTTGTTTGAGCATGGCACCCCCAATCCCAATGAAACTTTTCAATTAAGATCTCTGTGGCTCTATTTTAATCTAAAATGTCAGTCATTCCATGTTCCTGTTTATAAGGGGTTGTTGAATTATAGTGAGGCTAGTTTAGAGGATCTTTAAAGGAATGGGAAAGTTACATATAATATATTGTATTGCATTGCATTGTGTTATGTTGCATTGTGTTGCATTGCGTTGTGTTGCGTTATGTTACGTTACATTACGTTACGTTACATTATGTTATGTTATTCTTAGACTGGATCTACTTAGAAATTTTGGAATGGGAACAAAGTTGTAATTTTTAAATAACAGAATGGAAAATCTTAACAGGGTTCAAAAAATAGCCGATTCAGTCTGTTTTGATTACCTAGTGTTCCATTTGTTTTAATTTTCTGAAAGTAAGCAAAGAGCACAGTAGGAGATGGACTGAAATCTTTCTTGCCAAAATTTTAGAATTGTAATTATATGATGTGCTTGAAGATGGATGGGGGAGATTCTTAAGATTCCTAGCTGTCCTCTCCTGAAATCTAAAATGATAAGTCTACACTTCTACATTATCTTCTCTTGTGAGAACAGGTCCTGCGGCTTAGGTTCCCACAACATAATAGCAGAGCTGGAAGGAACCTTAGAAGTCTTCTAGTCAACTCCTCTGCTCAGGTAGGAAACCTTATACCTTTTCAGACAATCTCTTCTTAAAAACTTCCAGTGTTGGAGCATTCACAGCTTCTGAAGGCAAGTGGAGCCACTTACCTCAAGAGGTTGTGGGTGTTCAAGTAACAACAAACTTGACAAGAGGCTTCTGCTTGCCAATGTCCCATCTCCATTTCAGGTATTGGGGTGGGGGCAAGGGAAGGAGTATCTGATGATCAATTAGCACTAAATTAGAAGTGGGCAACCTACCACCTACCTAAATCTCCTGCCATGTTTTTGTCGTCCCCACCACGCACACACACACACACACACACACACACTGCTCAGATGTATGTTGCTAATTTTGGCAGCATGATTTTATTGTATATTTGAATAAGAATACATTTTGGACTTCTTTTGACCTCTTCATCTCACTCCCATCATCCCATCTTACCCCCCTAGAGCTATAATTACAACAATAATCTTGCCCTCTGTATCCTTCAGTATACATACAATACATACAATAGTCCTCAAGTTACAACAGGAAGGGAGCCTGCCCATTTTTGAGGTGTTCATTAAGCAAACCTGGAGGTCATAAAGTGAATGCAGCAGTCGTTAAGCAAACTCATTGTTCGCTTTGGTGCAGTTTTGCACATTCTTGTGTCACCCATGGGACAATACAAAGGGCTATAAATGCAGCCGTGTTCCCAAGTGCCCAAAATGTGGATTTATGTCCGGGGGTGGGTGGGGAGGATTGCTAGAACTTCTGATTCAGGTTGCAAGTCCACTTTTCTTGGATCTGTCGTAGCTTTGAATGGTGCTAAGTGACCAGTAAAAGTTGACGTCTGCCTGTGTCAACTCAGTCCCCAGTTTCATACACATTCAAAATCTTGTCAACCTGATCCCAACAAACTGGTGGATACTTGCATTATAACTTCACCCTCCCTTGTGTTCCTCTTGTTCCTTTCCTCTCTCTTTCCCTTTTTTTCATTGCTCACCAACTCTTTCGCTCTCCCCTATGCATTGGCAGTGCTCAGCCCTTCCGCAATCACATCTGCTGCTCGATCCTGAGGAGACGACCTTTTTCCTTTCATTATAAATGGATGTCTTGTTGTCAAAATGGGCAGACCAAATCCCTTCAGCTTCATCCTCTCTCTCCATGCTCCACTATTCAGCACCTGCAAAGGACTATTTTTTTTCCTTTCCTTTCACGTTTCTACTGCCAGGAACCTCATAGGGACAGAATTTGTGCACATACGCCATTTTGAACATCCGGCCCTTTGTAAAATACCTTTCTAATAATTTTCCTGAGCGCTTGTATAGCATGGGGAGGGGGGCATAATTGAGTTGTGACATCCCTAAACAAGCTCTTGCAAGAAAACTTTTTTAAAAGCCCAATATTTTCCTTGCTTAATGGAGCTCGGGTCTTGGCTGCCAAATCCATATTAGCAAACATAATAAAAATAGTCGCAAGAGAAGCCTGGCAGATTAAATGACCGTTGCCAGGCTGGTGAAACGGAATGCACCAATGACGGATGAAAGCCAGTTCTGCGTGAGATAAGATTATCATTTCTTTGGGAGAGGATCTGAATGAGAGCATTGTGTGGCCAACATCACACTCATTACAGGGTGCAAACAGTTTTCCAAATGGCCGGATTATCAACTATTGCAGCCTCCTTAGGTTTTAGACTGCCAAAGGACTTCTCTGGTAATGGAATATTCTAATTTCTAGTGGGTCCTGCTGTCCATGACAAACTGGTCTCACAGATGTGCACCTGTGTCTAATAGAAGATGTCACATACTTCCCGACCTCACTGCATAAGTGGCATACATAATGTAATATGCATCCGTTGCCTCATGGTGCAAATGATATAAAATATTCCCATCCTTTATGTATTGGGGTAATGCCCCAGTGGATTCCCAAGATAATGTGGTTTGTTCATTTGGGCTATAATCCAGTGTTTATGACATTTGTGAGAACCTGTGCAGTTATGGTTTACTCCATAAATGACAGTGGAAGAAATGATGGCTTAGGAAAATATGTAAGCTTAGGTAGTGGTTAACTGGAACAGAAAGAGATAGCATTTGTTGTTGTTTAAGTGTTGTCTAATTCTGGCTGTGTTTTTGTGTGAAAAAAAGTCTTCCGTTGTAAATTCATCTCATACTTACAAATGTGGCCAAGAACAAGAGGGCTTTTTCTTTTGTCCCTTTAGCCAATTGTTGACTCCTGGTGGTTGCCTAAATAAGTCTTTGCAGTTTTCTTCCCAAGGTTTCTGAAGTGGACATTTTCTTTCCAAGAGTTGAGAGACAGGAATTCATGCCTAAGGCAGGACTGGAACTAATAATCTCCAGTTTTCAGTGTGGTGTCTTTAACTGCTACACCATACTGACTCTCCAAAGGCCTTTAAAGGAGTACTGATAGAAGAGAGTATCAGTAGCTCAAGGCTGAATTATGTGGGCCTTGGTGATGTCTGAACTTAGTTGTGTGCTTGCGTACTAGGTAACATCTTCAGTGTTAGACGGGAGTAGGGTTTGCCCTCTGTTTATATATAGTAGCTTGCCTTCTCAGTGTCCTTTTAAAGGTCCTGCCTTAAAGGTCCTTATGCCCACCTTTTAAGACCCTACTAAATCCTTAGATCCACTTAATCCTCATCCTATTGCTTTCTTTTGTGATTTTGAAAGGCGGGTTTTGATATTATCAGTTAGTATCTGCCAGTTATCTGCAGTTAGAAATCTCCCTTTAAATAGAGAATAATTCTTGGAACTGGAACTGGGCAGCAAAAATCCAAATGACCACTATATGGCAGCAAAGTGATTTACAAAAAGCTGTTTTCTGCCATCTAGTGGTTGCTGAGATTTTTTTTGCAAGCCCAAATCCAACAGATTCTGCAGCTCCTAGAGTGCTGTTTCAGGGATTATAAAATTGTGCCCACATTGTTATAAATGCACACTTCAAATACAAAGCTTGACCACAGCATGCTTCTTGTAAAACAGTTTGCTCTTTCTGGATCAGCTGCCTACTTAACTTGCAGAGTTAGATGAGTTAAATCTGATATAAAACATGGCTCGTAGCGAGAGAGAGAGAGAGAGAGATCTTTTTATACAAAGGCATATCACAGATTTTAGCTGGAGTATGTTAATTATCTCGATCCCAATTGGCAAAGACAGTTTGACACAATTCTCCTTCACTTGAGGTCTAATGAAAATTAATCCTATAAAGCTGCTCTTTGCACTGAAAGAAAATAAATGACCAAACCTCTGGATCACGTGAGACCTTACCTTATCTGATGCATAATCCCAATATTTTACTTCAGTAACAGGGAATTTATGGACAGGAACATTTTTTAGATAGATAGAATACTTTATTGGTCAATTGTGATAGACGCACAAGAACTTTGTCTCTGGTACCTAAGCTCTCAGTGCACATGCAAAACAACAGAATAATAATCATAATGTCGAAGTAATAATAAACATAATGATACCAATAAGAGAAGGTAGTGGAACAGATGACAAGGATAAAAGTAATACAGCCATACTACATGAGTAAATATACTTAGGCATAAAACAGTACAGTGGGAATTAGGTGTTCAGCAGAATGATGGCACAAGGGAAAATACTGACTCTGTGTTTAGTTGTTTTGGCATGCAATGCTCTGTAGTGGCAGCATACTGAGGGGAGGAGTTGAAACAGTTTATATCCAGGATGTGAGGGGTCTGTAGATATTTTCCCAGCCCGCTTTCTGACCCATGCAGTATATAGGTTTGTAGCAGTGGTGGGATTCAAACATTTTTACAACCGGTTCTGTGGGTGTAGCAGGGGAAGGATACTGTAAAATCTCCAGTCAGAGGGGGTATTTGCTGGTTCTCTGAACTACTCAAAATTTCTGCTACCTATACTCCAGAACTGATCAGAACCTGCTGAATACCACTTCTGGTTTGTAGAGGACAATTACTTGGTGGGAGTGAGGGTTTTTGACTTTTTCCATTTTTTCCCCTGTGCAGCTTTCCCGCCATCCTCTTCCACCGTTTCCACTTCTACTCCATTCTGATTTTCAAGCTAACTGAGAGGAACATTTTCATAAAATCTTAGTTAAATACACTGGGGTGGCATTTATTCAGGAGCTGAATGGGTGTGAGAAAATTTACCTAATGATTCTCCTCTGCTAAAGCTATTACAACCACCCACTCCAAGAAAGACACGATTTTGAAGACACCGTGTTTCGTTTCTAACATTTCAATTGGCCTTTTCAACCTGTAGCAGAAGCCCACACGGCTACTGGAACATTTGTTTCTCTTTAAAAGGAACAGGCAAACATAATGAGTATGATCTTCCGCCACCACACAGAGGAACATCTTTTTCTAGCGAGAAAAGTTGTTATCTTGTCTATTATTTTTTAAACATTAGATTCCAATTCAGGCAATTCAATTTCCTATAGATTAGGAACTAAAATTAACCCTTTATCCTCCTGCAATTCAAAAAGCATAGAATTTGAATAAAAGAAAAAAAAGAAGGAAATTGACATTAAGTTAAAGAATTCAAAGCAGGGAACATTTTCTCTTTGTCTCTGCCAGAAAATTACCACATTGTCTAATTAGAACTACATCACCCCATCCATATTTATTCTGGAAAAGTGTTAATTTAAACTGCATCATATTTCTGATAATATTCTCTTGGTTTAGTAAATTATGCCAATATGCAATTACACATTACATTCAATTTAATTTAATTTCTGACAACTAAATGAGAGCTCCCCATGTTTTACAATGCTGTTTTTTTTCTAATAGCAAAGGCATTGGTTTTTTTTTTTCAGAGAAGTGGACAATTTATGTCCACTGAGATTTGAGTTCGTGAAATGATTTCAGGAAAATATCTAATATAGGATGGATGGATTGATTCCACATCACCTTTTACAACTAGAAGGGCTGTTCCCATGTGTAAAAGGTTTCTAATGGATGCGGGGCTGGGAGGCTACCCATCCCTCTGAAGAAGATGGAGGGGCCATCTGGATTAAGGGAAAAAAGCAATGTTGCCCTCCTACTCCTCCTTCTCACTCTTCACTTCTCACTCCGTACAACTTCCTAGATACATCTCTCCATTTTTCTTGGCAAGATTTCAGACGTAGTCTACCATTACCTCCTTCCTACGGCTGAGAAGGAGTGATTTGAATGAATACTTCAGCTTCAACCATAACAACACAAGAGCAAACAATAGATACAAACTCAAGGTTAATCTCACCAAACTTGATTGCAGGAAATACGACTTCAGCAACAGAGTGGTCAATGTCTGCAACAGTCTACCTGATCCTGTGGTTGCTTCCCCAAACCCCAAAAACTTTAACCTTAGACTGTCTACTATTGACCTCACCCCTTTCCTAAGAGGTCTGTAGGGGGCGTGCATAAACCCGCCAACGTTCCTACCTTCCCTGTCCTATTATTTCTTTTATTTCTTTTATTTTTCTTATATGTATCCATGTATTCATAACTATGTTTTTACTTATATCTATTATCTTGTAAGCAATTGACAAAATAAATAAATAAATAAATAAACAAACAAACAAATAAATAAATAAATAAATAAATAAATGATTTGTCCAAGGTCAACCAGCTGGCACAAAAAAGGGGTGGTCTCCTGATTTCTAGTTTGATACCTTAACCCCTATACCAGGAATCCCCAAACTTGGCAATTTTAAGACTTGTGGACTTCAACTCCCAGAATTCTCCAGCTAGCATAGGAGTTGAAGTCCACAAGTCTTAAAGTTGCCAAATTTGGAGACCTCTGCCCTATACCAACTGGCTCTTGTTAGAAGCTCACAAGATGTGAATTGCTTTCCCATTTCTCCACTGGTGGAAGTACAGAATAACTTAGTGGTCTGTTCCAGGAGAAAAGAGTGTCTGTTAAAGCCAAAAATGTCAAGTTTGTTAGATCCAAATTTGTATCACTTACATCAAGTCACATCATTTGCATTAATTTATGCCATTGAGTAAAAATTGCAAATTGACCCAAGTAATATCACTGTGCAAACAACATTAACCAATAGCATTTGGATTTATATACCACCCCACTGTGTTTTACAGGACTCTCTGGATGGTTTACAATGTAAGAATTTTTTGCATATTGCCCCCAAACAATCTAGGTCCTTGTTTACCAACCTCAGAAGGATGAAAGGCTGAGTCAACCTCGAGCCCCATCAGGATTGAACTTCAGACTGTGGGCAGAGTTTGCCTGCAATACTGTGTTGTAACCACCAGGGCAATATAATTTACATAAATATTCATGAACCATCAGGATACCTTTCAATATTGCAGACCTTATTTTCTTGAATGGCATTTGAATGGCTTTGTCCAACTTCTCCAAAGTCCACTAAGTCAAGGGTTTATTACACTGAATAGAATTGTTTCTCCTGGTGTAATCAAAAATAAACATGTGCAATGCTGGAGCACCATTGCAAACAGGGCAGTCCCAACCCCCATTAATAAACCCCTGGAGCAAGAACCGTAGCAGCAATAGAAGACTAAAAATAGTCCTTTCCTAAACCTTGATATTACTATTGCTGGGATTTATACATTGGAGAAGTGCAGGAAAGGGATCTGCTGAGAGCAGCGCCAAAGGGCCCTCACGGTGAATTATAGCACTGCTATAGATTGCTCCAAGGAGTTAGCTTGTGTCAACAAAAAGAGAAGAAATAGAATGGGAATTGCTCTGTACAAAATCAGCTATATACATGTAAAGACAGCTGTTTAGTCATATTTAGTTTGCTGTGCCTTTAATCTGCTTAAATCTCCTATTCGGGTTCTCATGTTGGAACTTTGTTCCTTAGAATAACAGAGTTGGAAGGGACCTTGGTGGTCTTCTAGTCCAACCCCCTGCTTAGGCAGGAAACCTTATTCCATTTCAGATAAATGCTTATCCAATCTCTTCTTTAAAATTTCCAGTGTTGGAGCATTTACAACTTCTGGAAGCAAGTCGTTCCACTGATTAATTGTTCTAATTGTCAGGAAATTTCTCCTTAGTTCTAGGTTGCTTCTCTCCTTGAATAATTTCCATCCATTGCTTCTTGTCCTATCCTTAGATGCTTTGGAGAATAGCTTGACTCCCTCTTCTTTGTGCTATCATGTCACCCCAAGTCCTTCTTTTCATTAAAGCAGACATACTCAATTCCAGCAACCGTTCTTTATATGTTTTAGCCTCCAGTCCTCCAATTATCTTTGTTGCTCTTCTCTGCACTCTTTCATGTTTCTTTCAGTCAGCTGTTTTAATGGCACTCAGAGTTCAACTGACCTCCTGTTTTCATTTGTGTAGAGTAAACAATACCCCAATTTAGGAACCGCTAAACAAGCTAACAGGAAACACCCACTCAAATAACCTCCAAAACCATTCTCACCAACACTGATAGGGCAAGCCACTAGAATATAAATTGAGAGCAAACCTCACTCCTTATTAGCCCTGATGATGTTACCTAGTTGGGTAATGAAAAGTCTGCAAGAAAGCTGCCAAATTCAAATAACCCAAGGACCCCTCACTTCAGCCCTGAACTACAAATATTCTCCTTCATATGGGTAGTTTTGTGTTTTTAATGGAGAAGCCATTTCAGGAGCCAAAAATCAAGTTAGTCCTTTCTAGTGGAACGAATCAGTATCTTAGATTCAAGTTGTCAGAGTAGAAAGACAAGTACCGTAGGTAAGGGGAGGTTCTGCCAAGTTCTTCTCATTTACTGTGAAGCATTTCAACCTCTGCTGATGTCCAGACACAATATCAACTAGCATCAAATTAGTTGATCAAAGAAGGCCAATGGCATTCTTCAGAGTCTTGCATGCTCTTTTGAGATCCTCCTCCCTGATTCTGAGATGCTTGCCCCTCCAACCCAACACTGGCTATATTATAGAGCATCTCCCCACAAAGAAATACATGCTTACTTATTGAGGGATGTCAATGTCTACCAGGTTCATAGTTTAAGCTAACATTTCTTAACTCAATCCCTGAAAGGTGCTTTACTACGGAACAACAAACCATGAGCCAATCCAGTATGTCTTGTTAGCCAAATATCGGTGACTCAGGTAGCAGAACAGATGGAGATGCAACCATAATGCAACCCATTACTCCTTTTCATTTGTTTTAAATCAAGCTATAAGTACTGGGCTCTGAACTAGAAATCTTGAAATCAAATCATACTTCTGCTCTGAATATGATAAGTAGTCTGAACAAGTCATTGTTCATTTAAATCTCTATTACACCCAAAATATTGGAATGAGAATCTAGAGGACTATACATAATCTCTACTATAAATTTGGTTACAAGTGGATTAGGGTCTTTCATTCCCACTGAATCCATGGAGGAACAAGTGAATGCAGAAAGTCTTGGTAGTGTTGGCCTAGGGCCGGGGATAGGGAAATTTGGCTCTTCTGTCACTTATGGACTTCAACTCCCAGAATTTCTGAGTGAGCCATAAAAGGTGTACTTCTCACAAGGCTGATGCTCCAGAAGCGCCATTGCAGTGACCAAAGAAATTGTTTTTTCCCCTAGGCCAGGGGTGGGGAAACCTGGCTCTTCTATCACTTATGGACTTCAACTCCCAGAATTCCTGAGTGAGCCATAAAAGTTTCCCCATCCCTGGCCTACTGGTTTTTCAGTTGTGGAGGAAATCAATGTTTGACTTGAATGGGACTGTTTAATATACAAATGTAGGACATATAAAAATATAAAGAATAATAATATAAAGAATATGTCCTACATTTGTATATTAAACAGTCCCATTCCAGTCAAAAATTAATTTCCTCACAACTGAAAAACCAGTAGGCCAGGGATGGGGAACCTCTTTTGGCTCACTCAGGAATTCTGGGAGTTGAAGTCCATAAGTGATAGAAGAGCCAAGTTTCCCCACCCCTGGCCTAGTGGGAAAAACAATTTCTTTGGTCACATGGTCATTTCAAGAACTGCAATGGCGCTTCTGGAGCATCAGCCTTGTACACTAAGTACACTAAGAAGTACCAGCTCTAACTTTATTGTAAGATTACATTAACAGAGTCTTGAAAGTTTGAAAGGACCTCTCTTCTCCTGCTTTTACAGTCCCAGAAATTGGGACCGTTGTCATGTCTCAAGAACCAGGAAAGGCACGTAGAGTTACTTCTCAGCCTTTCCATTATTATTCCTCTTCTGTAGACAGAAATCTTGCCAAACTAAAACAACAACTTGCATTGTTAAATATATATATATTCTAAATATTGCTAGGTATATATATTCTAAATATTGCTAGAGGTATATTAACTCCTTTTTTTCAGTCAAACTATTTAAACATTCTTCTCTGGAATGCAGCCCCTCCCTCCTGGGAATCCAGCAACATTAATCAGCGGAAGATTCCTTCCAAGATGTTGCCATGCCCCGCCCCCCGCCCCACCATGTCACTTCTGTGAACCCAGTTTCAGTTTTTCTGATTATTGTCTAATATGCAGTGCTTTCACTTGTTTCTCAAGGTCATTCCTACAAACCATTACATAGGAGCAGGGGTGGGATTCAAATTTTTTAACAACCGATTCTGTGGGCGTGGGTTAGGTAGTGGGCATGGCTTGGTGGTCATGTGACTGGCTGGGCGTGACCAACTCAATATCACTCACATCGAGGCACGTATCTTCTCGCTTGGCCTCTCATGGCTGTGGGGATGCTGCAACAGTTGTAAGTGTGAAAAACGGTCATAAGTCACTTTTTTCAGTGCCATTGTAACTTTGAACTCCACACAAGCAAAGTACCAGCAAAGGAAGGAAAAACAACTCCAGAGAAGTTCCTGAGACAGGAAGTCTAGTAATGCCAAGAATGTAATAAGGGTTAACGGAGAGGCCGTTTCTGTAGCAACACTAGAATGTTTCCTTCCTGCCTTCTTTACAGGATTAGGCCAGTAATTTCTTCTAACAACCGGTTCTCCGAACTGCTTAGAATGTTAACAACCAGTCCTAGAGAATAGGTGTGAACTGGTAGAAACCCATCCCTGCATAGGAGGGGCTCCACATTGTTATGAGGTTTTCAGGAATTTTTGCTATAAATAGAAGGAAAAACCAACAGCCCTGTTTTACACTGTACAATTTTAGAATTAAGAAAAATCAGCCTAATATAATCCACCCTAAATAGAGCAGCAAATGTATATCTAAATATTAACCTGTTGGAATGGAGTTATTGTTTCTTTATTTTATTTTTTTTGGTTTGTTTGGAAATGGGGAAGTAAAACAGATAAAAGTTATTCTGATTTGCACATTTATATGGCCGGATTATTATAAGGGTGTTGGATTGCTAATTTTCCCTGTAAACAGTATATATTATTCCTTTTAAGTATGATAAAATGTTTTCATAAAGTTACATGGTGATATGTGCTATAGATAGGCAACATGGCTATTTCATCCTGGAATGATATATTTCCTGATAATAAAGTTTAATATGTGAAATCTTTGATGTAGTGAATTAATAAGGGGGAAAAGCAACGGTGCTTAGTAAAACACAAAGCCCATTAAATATGAGTGGGTTTTTATGCATATCTGTAGTATTTTATACACTTTACACATCTATAAAATGGAAATGGGATCTTATAATTTGCATGCATGTGTTAATGAACAGTATGATTACAAGAAAGCGTAAGGTCATAACTCAAGAATGCAAGTATTCTTTCCAATGAAAATTTTATTCGTAGGCAATCTAAGGCAACAAAACCCTTGCCTGTTTTTCTCGTGCTTTGTTGATGCAACAAGGAGTTATATGAAGGAAGAGCAGTCTGCATCTAAGCACTGTTTTTGTAACTGCTGTTCTTTTAATCAATATAAAAAATAGCTCTCGCACTATCTGACTTCAATTTTAGTTCTTTTGTTGCTTTTATTTCTTTGTTAAAATACATTTACTATTAAAATAGTGGAATACAAAAGAGAACAAGATAGAAAATAAGATAAGGCTACTAAATATAGATGTATATTTTTCTTTTTCTATCTCTATTACATATTTAATTTCGACACAATGGTGGTGAATTTATTAAGTTAAAAAAACATTTCAGGGTTGCGCAAGACTGCTCATTGGCCTTCATGCAGCCCATGGGCCTTATGTGGTGCAAAACTGATTTAATTAAATATTAAATACTGTTGCTAGTTTTTGTTGTTGTTGTTCTTTAAGTCCTAGAAACCAGGGATGGGATTCAAATTTTTTAACAACCTGTTCTGTGGGCTTGGCTAGGTGGGCATGACTAGTTGGGTGTGGCCATGTGACTGGGTGGGTGTGGCTTCTTCTTCTTTTTTTTTTTTTTTTGCATCAGACCCAGACTCTGTTTTTGGGCCTCTTGGGCCTCAGGGAAGGCTCCTGGCAGGCATTTTTGCTCCTGGAAGGTTTCCCTGAAGTCCAGGAAGGCAAAAAATGGAGTTTAACTATAAATAAGTGGGCATCTGCTTTCATCCTAAGATAAGGAAAATTTTGCTTGGAATAAGTTAATATGTTCCATTCAATTTATAATGATTGGCTAAATTTCTAAACTACAAAACCTTATAAAAAGAAAGATAAGGAGTAGTTCCTTATTGTCACCCATCCAAACCTATTTGAAAGCTTTGGATGAATAATAAATATACTTTCTTTGACCTCCACTGATCATCTGGTGAGCTTTATTGAATTCTCAGCTTGGGAAATGAACCAAGGGAAAAGGTGTCTGGTTCTTCTGACAAATATATATATATATATACTGTAAATTTGGCAAGGTTTCGCTTTTTCAGTGTAGTGTAGTGTAGCCAAGTTTGTATCAAAAGATCTCTTGGTAAATTATTTTATTTTTGTTTATATTTTCTGGAATTTTAGCTGATAAAAATGCCTGTAGTTTTAGTTCAAATCTTATTTTTAGTAGGTTTTAAAAAGTATTTTGATGTATTCTTTCATGCTTTTGAGTTTTGTTTTGTTTTACATAACTACAGTACTGCATCGGGTCCTTTGTTGCAGTATTTCCAACTTTTGGGGAAACATTTCCAACTCAGCAATGAACAGAATCAAATGTCTGCATTCCATGTTATCCAACTCAACCTAATAATATTCATAACAATATTTCTCTTTTCTCTAGAGCCCTGATGGTGAACCTATGGCACACGTGCCACAGGTGGCACGCAGAGCCATTTGTGCCGGCACTTGAGCTGCAGGCAAACTTTTCTCACTGGGCATGTGCATGCCTCACAGCTGATTTTCGGCTGGTTTGAGGCCTTTTGCGGCCTCCCAGAGGCTTGAGGAAAGCTTCTGCAGGCTTTTCAGGATGAAAACTAGGCCCGTTTCATCACTTCCTGTTTTTCCAGAAATACCAGAAGTGATGAAACGGGCCTAGTTTTCGGCCTGCAGAAGCCTGCTGAAGCCTTCCTCAAGTCTCTGGGAGTTTGAAAAAGGCCTCAAACCAGCTGAAAATCAGTTGTGAGGTGCAGTGCAAGTAAGGGGGTGGCGGGGTGGGTGGATTGTGCACGCATATCTAGGGGGTGTGGGGGGGCATGCATTGCCTTCTGGATGCTGCCATGCAAGTGCGAGCGTGCAAGCACAGGAGCCAAAAAGGTTAGCCACCACTGCTCTAGAGGCACAGGGCTACACAGTTGACTGAAAGTCATTTGGAGAACTCCCATTTGGTTGACTACCTCCTCACAGAGATTTCTTCAAGGTAATACTGTATATTCATTGTCATGTGCAAATGAATGCTTATGCTATTTTATATGGAACTTCTTATCCATCCATGTTCAGGCATCAAGGCATTATGTGCATAGCACTTGTGTACAATACTATGTGTTTCCTTTTTCATGCACATGCTTTGAATATTCCATATCATGTCTAAAGTGACTCAGATGGGCATTGCATATTTTTATGATTATGACTAATCCATATGAGCTATTAATTCATTCATATCTTCTTTGGTTTCTCCACTTCACCCAACCCCCAAATGCCTCTCCTGACATAGTTTACTATCCATTTATTCAGACATGATCAGTGCACTCAAGATTATTAAGAGCAATGTTTGAAGGCTACCAATCCATTCAATGCTGAAGTTGTAGTTAGGGACTTCACAAGCATTTGTTTGACCAAGCAAATGAGAGCTATTGTTCTAACATTTTATGGTTTTGTCAGTAGCAGCGTGTTCAAATCCACCCTTGTCAGCAATCGGTTTATTAGATATCAATTAACGTGCCAGATTGAAGATGTGGTATATTTGCTTGGCCATCTCAATATCAATATTAACATTTCCCAATATTTTGATGAACCTGGACCTTCCAGGCTCCAAGCCCTTTGTAGATTTAATCAAGATTGTATTATTGTTAACTCAGATGTATCATATCTGATTAGTTGTTCCTGTTTACCTTCTCCCCCAGCTTTTCAAAACATTTAGCACAATTATTATTATTTTGATCATTTTACTTCTAAAAAGGCTAGAAAACTGGGGGAAATAATTCCACAATATCTGTGCTATGAGATGTTTTCTTCCTGTGCTAAGGAAATGTGCTATTTATACTGGGGGAATATTCAATTTTTGTTAACAAAGAAATTCATGCATTCATTCTCAAGTTTGGTAACTTCCACAATATTAAAACAGAAAGCAGATAAAATAATTTTGAATTGATAGTGACAACTTAGCAATCAAATATTGCAGTATAATTTGGAGTCTAAGATTGCACCCCCATCCCTCCATAGAGGCTTTGTTTGTGACAATTCATTCTAAGTCACTAAAAGCATATCTATGTATTTATTCCTTTGAGTCAAATAAATAAACACGTTTGTTTATGTGTTTGTATCTAGCCTCTCCAGTTTTATACTTTCTCTGTGTTTTTATAGCTGTGGTTACAGGGCAACTCATCCATAGCTGTGTGAATCATCACACCATCAAACAAGCAGAGCTGAACTGCAGAACTATAGTTAAGATCCCAAAATAGCAAATTAAACCATGGAAGAAAGTTAATGCAAGATTTGTATTCAAAAATAGATCAGTCAAATCTTTGCCTAACTGATAGTTTTCAATCACTGTGAGAATGAGAATGGAAGCCAAAAATAATCTACCATGGGATAGAGTTGAAGCCTAAGATATTTTTTTTTAACAGATAAAACTATTTGGGTTCAGCCTTTCACTTCCCCAATAATATCCGTTCTCTGGATGGGAAAAAAAATTGTGGCACCATCAAGACTATCCAAAGGTATTAGGTAAACCTCTGTGGATCAGATAAGCCAGATGTAGGGAATAAACATTCTTTGAGAGGGATTTGGTAAACCCATTGAAAGAGTGACAAAGGGGACTATGAAGTTGGACTTAACCAAAGCAGGCGAGATGCAGAAGAGAATTTGGAAATGTTCAGGGTTAAAGCAACTAAGATAAGTTCCCATAGAGAAATTATATCAAACCTCCCAAGGAACTGTGTCCAAGTCTTTCACAATCTAATCTATCATTGTAAATCCTCTTTTCAAGTATTGCCACCTTGTGGTCGAAGACAAAAAGCTATAATATTTCCTCGCTGGGCTTGGGATATTGCCATTTATGATGCCACATATTATTTCCATTTATTTTGTTGCCTTGAGATTGCCTACTTTGTCCAATGTAAAATGGAATTGGAGATCGCTGAGAAATCTGGCCTATAGCACACTAGAGGATGAGCAAATGGGATACTTTCTTGATATTGTGGATAATGATCTTAGCTCTTGAAATGAGGGTTTCAGTGGGAGAATGACTGCCCATCTCATTTACAGAGTGGTTCTTCTGGGCAGTGTACAATTAAAAACAGGATGATGATATGTGAACAGTGCAAGTCACACAATATGTCAAAGGATTCAGTTCCTGTTTATGTCATTGTGATCTGATCTGTACAGTATATGGCAAAAAACACAGTCCCTTGAAAAACTTTGACTGAGCGATCCAGAATAAAGTGGGTCAAGTATTACTAAAGCAGTTCACTTCTCAGAGATTTTAGTTGCTGTTGCCTCAAGATAATTGATGAGGAAGCCATTTCTTCCCCTTGCTAGTAAACACCGGGAAATGCTACTGAAAATAGCTATGTGCATGTCATCCAAGTGAGAATAGCAATAACACTTAGACTTACACACTGCTCCATAGTGCTTTACAGCCTTCTCTTAGTGGTTTACAGAGTCAGCCTATTGCCAGCAACAACCTGGGTCCTCATTTTACCCACCTCAGAAGAATGGAAGGCTGAGTCAACCTTGACCTGGTCAGGATCAATCAGCAGAATTAGCCTAAACAACTCTACACTAAACTACCCTGAACTTTGGGGTAAGCACAGATATATGTTCTTGACTTTATTTAACAGCAGCTGTCCAATCAGGAATCACATTATTGCTAGTTATCTAATCCAGCCTTAATCCCATTGTCATAGGAAATAAATAGCTTTCATGCAATGCATTATGCTGGAGTTTGGCTTGTTGTAATGTTACCAATCCTAAAAACCCTTTCATCCAGAAAAGTAAACTTAGGTCAAAGCTATGATTAAGCTTGAACTTAACTTTCTGATCTAATTCTTGTTAATTATCTTCTCCTTATCTATTTCGTCTTTCTTTTCATTGACATACCTGTGAAATCATTACTGTATTATGTTATATAAGAACTTTCCAATGGTATATTCAATGTATATATAAAACATGCAATTAAGAAGATGAAGATTATACTCACACACATGTATGTATGTATGTATGTATGTATATAAACTTTTTAGAGCATGAATTGGTTCCATGTTTCTCTTGTGTTTAGCAGTTAGCCAATCACATAGGACCAATCCCTGCTTCTTATCATTTAACCCAGGGGTCTTCAAACTTGACAGCTTTAAGACTTGTGGACTTCAATTCCCAGAATTCTTCCTCCAGTCGTGTTAGATCAGAAATTCTGGGAGTTGAAGTCCACACGTCTCAAACTTGCCAAGTTTGAAGACCCTTGATTTAACCTAAACAAAAGGAAATCAAACTTTAATGAAAGGGAAGTCAGCTGTTGCTATCTAGAGCTGAGGGGGGTGGCTGTGTGTCAATTGATCACAAATGATTTAAAATCCTGTGCCTCCACTGCAAATAGAAATTTCAATCCAATCCATAAGAGAGTATACAATACAGATAGATGGAAGAGGTGAAAAAATGGTCCAAAATAACTTTACTACAATATAATTTATCCCTTTAAATGATACTTTTCTTAGAATTACTGTCTGAATTTGTGGAACTTGCAGGTTTCACTCTTTAGTTGCATTTATCCTTATGATTTAGTAGCATCCTTACAATTTACATTGACTGTTTCCTAGTATGATTTGATTGCTTATTGTACCCTATGACTATTATTAAGTGTTGTACCTGATGATTCTTGACTCTTGACGAATGTATCTTTTCTTTTATGTATACTGAGAGTATTTGCACCAAGACAAATTCCTTGTCACACTTGGCCAATAAAGAATTCTGTTCTATCCTATCCTATCCTATCCTATCCTATCCTATCCTATCCTATCCTATCCTATCCTATTCTATTCTAAATTTGCAAACACAAAGACATTTATAGCAGGGGGTTGGTGTGTTATGGAAGCATCCTAAAACCACAGAGGACAGGATCTAATTCTACCAACCTGGATTGCTTTTATGTTCCAAGGGCTGTTTTCTACTTTGTGCTCCTAGGTAGAAAATAGTGACCCATGGGCCTCATAAAAACTGGTAGCCTGTACCAGTTAAATGGATAGTGTTGAACCAATGCATTGGAAGTCTTGGAAAACAGGAAAATGCTTTATCAGGGCCTTTTGTTCCATTTAGTTCATTCTTGCCTTTAAAAAGCTTTCTGCAATCCCCAATGTGGAATTCTACAGATGTTTTGGGACTATAATTTCCCAAATAGCTCAATACATCCAGACAATGTAATATTGGGGGAAAGTGGGCTCCTCTGATTGCCTGGGTTTCAGTCTGTCCCCCTTCATTTACCCAACTCTCTCTGGAGACGAAATCTAGAAAAAGTCAGAAAAAACCCTCCCGGATCTTTATTTTCCTTAACTTCTGCTGAGATCATAACATCTTCTGGCCATTCACTGGGTTGGTCCTAGAAAATCAGGGGAAAGCAACTGCTTTCTTGCAGTTGCTGCCTTGTCTGGCAAATAATTGAAGTGGTACAGATATTAAAATACTTGGCTTTCCATTAGAAGTGCCTTATAATTTATGCCAGGCTGCATAGTCCATAACTCAATCTAACAAGTCTAGTACAACTTAGATATATTGGTCTTTGAACACATTAAAGCATTAATTCATTATTTAATGATAAACACATCCCACTGTCTTTCAATCATACTCCCAGAGCAGATCCTTCCTTTCCAAATCCTTAATGATTAAAAATTTAAATTCAAAAACATAATAGAGCCAGAAATGCCATAGGAGCATAAGAGCAAAAGCAAAGTGTAATTTTCAGGATTAAAAATCACATTAAACATCTCTAAGGGAATAAATGTCTCTAGCGCATATGTCATGTGAATAGGCTGTTTGGATGCCAGAGTGCCTGACTATGCCCCCTTTGTAATCCTTCACCTACCATTGAAGCATCACTCTGATAGCTTTAGTATAAGATATAATTAGTGCAAAGTTGCCCCAATATGGGTGGCACATTCTGTAATGTATAGCAATTGCCGGTATGGACTTTAACTCCAAGAAGTAACCAGCTAGCTTGCATTCCACATGTTTTTCTCCCTCTCTCTCTTTTCTTTTTCAAAAAACATTCCAATAGATGCATCATAATCTGAAAAATATAGCATTGTTTCTATGTTAAAGGAATATAGGAGAATGCCTGCACACCATATACAGATATGTGAATGAAAGCAAGTAGGCCTGAGTCAATGAATAAAGAGATTTTGAAGTTCTTCCTCTTCCCCAACCCAACCCTTTTATAGAAAACAAGTGCTCAGAGGATTCTGGTTATCAAGACCCTATAGCCTTGGAAATATCAATGCCATGGATCCCACAGAAACACGGTAGCTGCTTATGTGTAAGAGCTCTACTTCAGACATTTCTGTACAGTATGTGGGTGGCACATTCTGCTACAAGTGAAAGGAATTTAAAGCTTCCTGCAATCTGCCAGCCATATAATAAGTAAGTAAATAAATAAACAGTACATGTTCCCAGTGGGAAACAGTGTTAGAACTATTCAAGTTTGTCAGTTGAAATCAATTTGGTAGTTCCTACGGTAGCTTTGGGATTGAATTAATGGAGAATCAAGATTGGTTGTGGTTTATATTTAATTTGTTGTTAAAGAATTGAAGAGGAAAACTAGATTACTGTTAGTTTGGGAACTGTAGAAAAGTAGTATTTTCTCTTTTATTTTAATTGCTACTATTTGTATCATAATGATTACCCATTTTCATTAGTTTAAAATGGGAGAGAGAAAAGAAGGGAGGGGGAGGGAGGGAGGGGGAGGGAGAGAGAGAGAGAGAGGTTCTACTTCTGGCAAATATTAACCACATCCTAGGGCACTTCTGACACACAGCTGAGCCAACTAAAGCCCAGTGCAATCAAATATAACTCAACAATTCCATCTGTACCCAGCAAAATTTACCTCTATCATCCTAAGGATTGAAACTCCATTTTCTCTATTTTGGCTTCTTGCACTGGAAAGCCCTAGAAACACATTCAGCTTGGTACAGTATGTGACCTGAAGGAGGAAATGAAGGAAGAGAAAGAAGAAAGGAAAGGTTTCTCCCTTTCCCGACTCCCCCCCCCAAAAAAAATTTTTTCTAAAAAGTGCCAAAACAAACACTTTCATATTGTATAGAATCATTTCTCAAATGGATGAAGTATTTTCTGAAAACAAGAAGTGACTGCTCAAAATGCATGAGGAGAAGTTTTGCAAATGAGGGCAAAGTCGTAGGCTGCTTTTGAAAAGCAGTGCTTTGAAATACACATCACAATAGAACAGTTCTGACATCCATTTCATGGGTGTATTTTTTTTTTAAAGAAAATTTACAGCTACTCCAGGGAGGAGGTGAGGGAAGGGAAGGATGAGGAAGGCTGCCTAGCTCAACTACGATGGAATAAATAGACCATCTCAGAAGCAGCACAAACAAGCTGATTTTCTTACTGTCAAGGATGCTGATAACTTATTTCTAATCAATACGTGATTTGTCCTTCCCTTTTCAATCCCTTTCCTAACAATCTAGTCTTCACAGAGAGACACATGTGGCTGAATCAAGTAGCCACAAGTCCTACTTTACAGAGGGCATCCTCTTTGAAGAGGTCCTTGTCTGGAAGTTTATCCAGATCAGATCTGTTTTAAAGAACACGAGCCATATGGAGAAAGAACCTAGGACCTGAAACTGCCCATCAAGAATTGAGACCTCAGCAAAAGACTGAGTAGATGTCCCCAAGATTCTTTGTCATAGTGTTCCCCTGTACAGAGAAAACTCATTGTCTTCCTATTTAAGTTTAAGTCATCATTGCTGATTCTATAGTTCCTTGAATAAATAATTACAAAACAGCTCTGGGTAAGGTGTTGTTTTTGCTGGTACATTTCATCTTTCAAGTAGTCTATTTCTAGGAGTCTCCTCTCATCCTTCCAAATAATAATTGTTACGAGACAACCATTTTTTTGCGTGGAGAAAATCAATATTTCCCCCCAAAAATACAGGCAGTACATTTTGCTCTTTCAAAATGTTCTCTGGTATCTTACAACTACAAAGCTCTTTTCGTTGTTAGGCAAAGGCAGGAACATTTGCCAGAAGCAGCGAAACATGGTTGTGTCTATTAAAGCTAGAAGCTTTGAGTTGTACTCTATGGCATTTTTATTTTTGTGTACTTTGGATCACACCAATGCACAGTGAAGGTGTCCCTCACATTTAGCTGAGTGGTACTGGCACCACCTCAACCAGCAGCTCATAATTTCTTTGCTAAAGACCAGTGTGACCACCCTTCATCAGGGTGAATTATTATGGGAAAGTTTCCACAGACATCTTCTGCCCTGGATTGTATGGTCTAGCTATTACAAAGCCAGTTGGAAAGACTGCAGCTTGGAATCGATGGTCCCAGCTTTGAACAAGAATGGCTGGTTCCTATAGCAGCAATTTATTTCTCTAATTGCTGCCTGAACCTTCAAAAGCATTGCAAATGCTAAAGCAGTAAACAACACATGTTTGCAATGCTCCCATTTGCATAGTAAGAAACGTAGAGATTGGCTTTGATTTTTTTTTTTTTAATCCAAAAGAAATAAAAGCTGGGACTTCAGCTAGGGAGTAAAAATTCAAGTCAACCTCTTCCCTTTCAGGATTATCAAAATATGACTTCAATGGAGAAGTCAGCTCGCTCAGGACTAGGTTTCAGCAACAAGAGAAAACCTAATGGCTGGTGTTTATGGAGACAAATCAGGCAGAAGAAGGAATGGTCGGTGATAGCAGAGTTGTTCTCATCTTCTTTTATGGCAGTGACCCACAAAGGACACTTAAGCACTGTAATAGAATTCCTTCAGTTCATTTATTGAATTAAGAATGATCTCTTATCTTGGTTTGGTAGTTTTATTGTATGTGGTCTCATTTCTGACACTCAGACCTCTTTCGAGGTTCTCAGTTCCTTCATTTTTATCAACAATCCCTGTCATGGTCGGATCACTCGCTCCTGAAGCTCGACTTCCGTTCCGCACCCCCTGACCGCAGGGAGGCGGGACCATTAAAATGGTACCGCCCCAGGCGCCTGATGGATCCTGATAGGTTCCTGACGGAGCTTGGGCCATTTCCCAAAGCTCACACACACGACTCGGTTGAGGGCTTGGTCGCCACCTGGGATAGGGTGGCTGCTAGGGCCCTCGACCGAGTCGTGCCCTTGCGGCCTCTGACCCGGTGCCGATCCCAAGTGGCTCCTTGGTTTTCTGAGGAGCTAAGGGAGATGAAGCGTCGGAAAAGACGCCTAGAGAGCAGTTGGAGGGCCAGCCGCTCTGGGTCCGACCGAACACTATTACGATCTTATATTAAGACGTATTTAGTGGCGATAAGGATGGCGAGGAGATCTTACCTCTCTACCCTTATTGCGTCCGCGGAAAACCGCCCAGCCGCCCTGTTTAGGGTGACCCGCTCTCTACTGGAGGTAGGAGCGCGGGAGGACCCCTTGCAGGGACGGGCTGAGGAGTTCTCTAGGTTTCTGCAGGACAAAATCGCTCAGATCCGGGACAAGCTGGACTCCGACTGGGCATCTCCGGGCGGGGGGGCGGGGGTGGATATCGGTGCGGTCAATTGGGTTGAGTTCGATCCTGTTACTGTGGAGGACGTGGACAGGATACTGGGGGGACTGAATGCCACCACCTGTTTGTTGGACCCGTGCCCCTCCTGGCTGGTCTTGGCCACTCGGGAGGTGACACGAGGCTGGTTCCAGGGTATTATAAACGCTTCCTTGAGAGAGGGGCTGTTACCTGCTGCCTTGAAAGAGGCGGTGGTGCGGCCCCTCCTCAAGAAACCGTCCCTGGACCCAGCATTGTTATCTAATTATCATCCTGTCTCCAACCTTCGCTTTGTTGCGAAGGTTGTTGAGAGTGTGGTGGCACGTCAGTTCCCGCAGTACCTGGATGAAGCGAGTTATCTTGACCCCCTCCAATCGGGCTTCAGGCCCGGGCACAGCACGGAGACGGCGTTGGTCGCGTTGGTGGATGACCTCTGGAGGGCCTGGGACAGGGGTTGTTCCTCTGTCCTGGTCCTGTTAGATCTCTCAGCGGCTTTTGATACTGTCGACCACAGTATCCTATTGCAGCGGTTGGAGGGGTTGGGGGTGGGAGGCACCGTGTTGCGGTGGTTCGCCTCCTTCCTCTCCAACCGCTCGCAATTTGTGTTGACGGGGGGGCAGAGATCGGCCCCGAGGCCCCTACGATGTGGGGTGCCTCAGGGGTCGGTGCTCTCGCCCCTGCTGTTCAACATTTATGTAAAGCCGCTGGGTGAGGTCATCCGTGGCTTCGGGGTGGAGTTCCATCAGTACGCTGACGATACTCAGCTGTACATCTCCACCCCGGGCCACCCCAACGAAGCCGTCGAAGTGATGTCCCGATGCCTGGAGGCCGTGCGGAGTTGGATGGGTCGTAACAGGCTTCGTCTCAACCCGACCAAAACCGAGTGGCTGTGGTTTCCTGCGCCCAGATACAGCCAGCTGGTTCCTTCGCTGGCCGTGGGGGGAGAGGTCTTGACCCCCGTGGAAAGGGCGCACAACTTGGGTGTCCTCCTGGACGTACGGCTGTCTTTAGAAGAACATATTGCAGCCGTCGCCAGGGGGGCTTTCTATCAGATTCGTCTGATTTACCAGTTGCGGCCCTTTCTGGATCTGGGCGCACTTCGCACAGTCACTTCCGCCCTCGTCATCTCCCGCCTGGATTATTGCAGTGCTCTCTACATGGGGCTCCCCTTGAAGAGTCTCCGGAGGCTGCAGCTGGTCCAGAATGCAGCCGCGCGGGTGATCGTGGGTGCTCCTCGGAGCTCCCACGTTATACCGCTTCTCTGCAGGCTGCACTGGCTTCCTGTGGCCTTCCGGATTCGATTCAAAGTGGTACTGACAGTATTTAAAGTGCTCCATGGCTCGGGACCTGGGTACTTACGGGACCGCCTGCTGCCATCATCAACCTCCCGCCGCCCAGTACGCTCCCACAGGGTTGCCCTCCTCAGGGTACCGCCGCCCGGCCGTTGTCGGTTGACGGCCCCGAGGGTTCGGGCTTTCTCTGTGGGAGCCCCCTCCCTTTGGAATGATCTCCCCCTGGAGATACGGGCTATGACGGATATTCTGACCTTCCGGCGCGCAGTGAAAACCCTATTTTTTAAACAGGCTGGCCTGGCCCAGTAACTGTATTTTAGTTTTTAACTTAATTTTAATCGGGGTTTTATTAGTTTTTAATTTTTAACTCTATTTTTGGGTTAGACAGCCGGATCAATTTGGTTTAATTTATTTTAATTGTATTTATTGAGTATTTATTATATGTTTTTAGTAGGCTGTACACCGCCCCGAGTCCCTTTTTGGGAGAGGGAGCGGTATAAAAGTTTAATTAAATAAATAAATAAATAAATAAACAATATTCAAGCCATTTGCTTTCTTCTCTCCCTCTCCCTTACCTACACACACACACACACATGCACACACACAATAAAGCTGATCTATTAGAGCAGGGGTGTCAAATTCAAGTCCCATGGGCCAGATCCGGCCCTCGGGGTGCTTAGATGTGGCCTGCAGGGCCGCCCTGGAAACAGTGAAGGACTGGCTTGCGGTGCTTCTGCCAGTGAAAATGGAGGGTTGCAGGAGGCCATCTCAGCCAAAAAAACAGAGCTTGGGAGAGTGTTTGGGCCACAAGCACCTCCAACACAAGTCATGTCAAGCTGGCCATGCCCACCCCGGCCAGGGCCCCCATGGCCCCCCAAAATCAAACACAACCCTAATGCGGCCCTCAATGAAATCAAGTTTGACACCCTGTATTAGATACATGTTTCTCAATCTGGGCAATCTAAGATGCATGGCCTTCACCTTCGTGACTGGGGAATTCTGGGAGCTGAAGTCCAGATATCTTAAAGTTGCTGAAGTTGAGAAACACTTGTGTTAGAGAAAGAGAACCCTACTAGGTTCATCTGTCCCTGGCAGTTGTTTTACTTCTTTCTTATTTACAGCTAATTTAAAACATGATATTAACTATCAGTTCCTCTTTAATCAGTCTCCAGATCTTGTGTCTGCAGAATTCAGAAATCAGCAACAGTAAATATATTATAAAAATAGTACTGTTAATCATAACGTTGATGCAAGATAGAAAAAGTAGGGATAGTTGCATATACAGAAAGGGACAGGCTTTTGAATCTTCACCCCTTCTCTCACTGGCTTTGACACAGCAGGATAATTTGGAAACTTAAAGGGCAGCTGCCAGTTCATACGGCTCTGACCTGCATCATCTGTTACTGCTTGTTCACCATTCCTCTTAATTCCTGTTCACTTCCTAATGAATGAAATGCTGCAATGCAGTACTGTCTACTCTCTCCACAGTAGATCCTGGCCTGGTTTATCAAATGATTGTCTAGTCAGTCAGGGGGGTGGGGGGGAGGGGGGGCTTTCCAAGTGGCACCATGTGCAGTCCTCTGGGAAAGATGAGAAACAAAACAGCTTGCTTCTCGATTAGCTGTGCCAGCCAAAGCCAATTGAAGGTACCAAAATGCTCAATTGGCAATCTTACTTCCACCTAAGGGATGATCAGAAGATCTTTTGGCCTGAATTCCAATCCCATAAAGTGCAAAGAACTTGGCAGGAACCAACCTCCCCAACCTCAGCTGTAAAATGAAGAATCATCCTGACAGAAATTCAGAGGGCCTCCTTCCAAAAGTGTGTGATTATTTTGGAGAGAGGAGGAGGAAGAGGAGGAGGAAGAGGAAGAGGAGGAGGAGATGGCACCACCCTTTGCTTCAGCATAAGGCATTTGTCCATATTAAAAACATGCCCTGTTTTGAAGAGCCACAATATGCTTGCAGTATAACTACTTCCAGCCAATATTAGATATTGGCGAATATCCCAGAATTGTGAGTCAACTGGAAGCTTAAGATCAGAATGATATATGTTTTGCAGGCTGGTGGGAGAGCTAAAAGAACTAAGGAGAGGGAATGCTATTCCTTCATTAATGTCTTCCCACACAGCATCCCTCCCTGCCTGCTCCGTTTTGACCTTCATTGATCAGTAAAATGGGATTTCTACTTGTAGAGGAGGGATTCCACGCTTAGAAGTCTCACCAGCCAGAGCTCCTGCCCAGTGCTTAGGCGCAAAGGTTAGGGGACAGCAGATGGAAATATTATAGATCCAGATTGCATATCCATCCTATCATTTAACCCATATCTGTCTGGAAAGACCCATAAGGATCTGAAAGTAATGACATGTTGTACATTTGTTCAGATTTAAATCATCATCATCATCATCATCAACTATCATCTATATGCCAGCTAACTCCCAGCATAGACAACTTTATTCATAGACGATAGGAGCACTTTTATTTTACCAGAGTTATTTTCACTTGTGATTTCCTTATTTTTGAGATTCAAACACTTGTCATTTGGAATTCAAACTGATGCCACCCATCTACAAGAGAGAAAAAAGCAGCAGGTCCTTGGGAGCCCAGAGCACCACAGAAGCTGAAAAAGTATTTAGTGGGGGCCGGGTAGGGGGAGTCCCACAATTCTATATACTAGCACAATTCCAATCCCTTCTCCAAAAGAAATACATTAATAATAATAACACAGTCCTCAGTCCAGAATAAAAAGTTATCCTGTAACAATCATTGTAACCCAAAGGTTGCATTTGGGTCAGGAAATAAATAGGTGTAATTGATACAAACTGATAGGAGCTTGTCAAGAGAAATAAGATTAACTTGAGTATGAAGGATCTAGCTCTCTGGGACTGTAACTGGGGGAAGTTAGAAGTAAAGAACACATAAATTCACATAACCAGTGACTGAGCTTAGGGGAAGGACTAGCGAGACATCCAAAACAGGATGTTGTTCCATAGAGTGGAAAGAAAAGTAAAGTTGTTGGTTGTTGTTTTTTAAATGAATGCTATAGAGCTGGGGGTCCATGGGATAGGTCCAGGGGTGGGATCCGACAGGGTTAACTACCAGTTTGGTCATTTACAAGGTTTGGCGATTTACAATGTGCTTCCCTGCACGCTGCCGCTGCACGCCTGTAAATCGTCATCAGCATGCTGCGTGCAGAGAAGCAGCCTTTCAAAAAGCCCTTTTTTCCTGCCTTTTTAACTGTAGCTGTGCCTTGCACGGTAGCTGAAGTTGAAAAAAAATCAGGAAATAAAGGTCAGGTAAGAGCCCAGGTGGGTGGGAGGGCAAAAACATCAGCAGGCATAGAACCGGTTCTATGTCTGCTGCTCTTCAGAGCTACCGGTTCTACAGAGGTGGACAGAACTGGTAGAAACCCACCCCTGGATAGGTCTAGAAACAAGGAGAAAGGAGGGGAGCAGGAGCCACTTAACCAGAGGGCAATGATAGGAGAAGGGAGAAAGAATGGTTAGCTGAATAATGAAAGAGTTAGGAAATAAGAGGTCAAGCTTTAAAGGAAGAAATAGAGAAAGATTGTTGAGAGACAAAATGGGAGAAAGCATGAAGCTTTGCTTCCTGCAATCCTGTTTCTTGGTGGACTCCACTTCTTGAAGCTAATGGAAGGACAGAAGCAGCTTGGACGATCACTTAGCAAGGGAAATTGTCTTGTGGTTTGATTGAGGAAGAATTTCTTTCAGAACCAGAGGAGAAATCAACTGGATTCAGAGGAGACAGAAGGAAGGAGACAGAAGAGGGATTAAGCAACTAAGAGGAGAATGGTTGCTCCGTGAGACTTTTGCAGAGCCAGTCGCAGCCCTGATCATCTTTGCCAAGAAAGGGGAAAGAATTGGTGTGTTTCAGTATGAACGGTGCTTTCTAAACGTATTAGACCTTGAAGGGAACTGCTCAGTCGGTGGTGTACAAACTATTCTCTCTGAGCAAGTCTCTCCAGATACACAGACAGACCCACTTCCCACTGAGTTCAATCGCAATTCTTTAAAGTTATTCTCCTAGCCATGAGCCTGTGTAATTAAATCGGCATGGTTCCACCTTATGCCAACCACAGACTACCCTTGAAGAGAATCCAAAGTGCATGGAGAAGGAGCTTTTATTTGTTGCCCAGCAGTAGTGCTGGGGGGGGGGGCATCTTTTCCACCAGCTGTGCCTCTGTGCCCATTGGTGCTGTGGTTGTCAGAGAGACCAGAATCTAGTCTTGGGCAGCTATTTTCTTTTTTATTGTGGGGTGGAGTTCAGAGTAGGGAATGTCAGCCTCCCATGAGGATGCAGATCTTCAGAAGGTGACATTCCTACTAGGATACAGAATCTGTGATTTACCAAACTAAAAAAGTTTATGGATGTTTATGTTTGAGAGAGAGTTTGCACTTATACGCATCTGTAAGAATGCAAGTAGGCCTCTGTGTGTATGTGTGTAGGGAGAGACGAAGAGATCTGCAATGTGGAGTGATATTTTAAAATATTCTTTCTGCCCCGTGTTCAAACAGACATGATCCTAGTTGCAGTTCCACATGATTTCATCACCTTGTCATTGGAGAAAACATGAAAATCATATATATTATATACCTGTAGGATAATAACAGCATCTCAAGGGCATCAAAGAAAGAATTCTGTATGGATGGGGGAAGACATTCCTCTTCATTCATTTACTCACTGACACACTCACACGCACACACACACACACACACACACAAAGAGGGAGAGGGGCCATATAGCTCTTTCCTCATCTGTTTTCTTTTTCTGTTATCTCCACCTTTACATTCTGTTTCTACCATTTATTGTCAGTATGGCTGTATTGTTTCTTTCTGAAATGAAAGGAGCCTGAGATTTTTTTTTAAGCTGTTCCACTCTCTCCTTTTTCCCCTTATCCTGAGTGGCTTCAGAGATGATTGGCAGATGTCAGTTGTCATCTGACACCAACACGATCCCACATTGTCTGTTGAAGTAGATCCAGATTTTCCTTCTTTTGGCTTGATCACGGTGAATGGCCTTCAAGGGATTTCATGCATCACAGATAAGACATTGATTGGGTACTAAGCTTGGGTTAAATTTTTGCAACACAGCAGGACAACTATCAAAGTTCAAACTTTCAACAGACTATAATTTTCCCCTGCCAAAACTAAAATGACGATCCTTTCTTTTCAGCAATGTGAAAGAGTCCTCAATTGTGGTGGCTGGTTAAGAAATCTGGAACTTTCAGAATATGCCATGAATGCTATCCCAAAATGGCTTCTCCAGGGTTGTCCACAACCCTAATAGCTGCCATGATGGTCAAAATCAACTAAAGCGCGGTGTCCAATTTTACCTGAAGGTTGTTCTTACTACCCTTATTTATCTTTCTGTTCAACATCTATGTGAAGCCGCTGGGAGAGATCATCCGTGGTTTTGGGGTGAAATGCCATCTGTATGCTGATGACACTCAGCTTTACATCTTCACCCCAAGCCACCCCAACGATGCTGTGGAGGTTATGGCCCGTTGCCTGGAGGCTGTGCGGAACTGGATGGGCGAGAACAGGCTTCGACTCAACCCTTCCAAGACCGAGTGGCTGTGGTTTCCGGCGGCCCGATATAGTCAGCTGACTCCATCGCTGGCTATTGGGGATGAGATCTTGACCCCCACAGAAGGGGCACGCAATTTTGGTGTCCTCCTGGATGTACGGCTGTCTTTGGAAGAGCATATTACGGCCATCTCCAGGGGGGCTTTTTATCAGGTTCGCCTAATACGCCAGATGCGGCCCTTTCTTGATCGGGACGCCTTACGCACAGTCACTCATGCCCTGGTCACCTCCCGTCTGGACTACTGTAATGCCCTCTACATGGGGCTCCCTGCGGGGAGCACTCGGAGGCTTCAACTGGTACAGAATGCAGCCGCGCGGGTGGTTATGGGGGCGTCGAGATACTCCCACGTGACGCCCCTCCTGCGCGAGCTGCATTGGTTGCCAGTGGCCTTCCGGGTTCGCTTTAAAGTACTGGTTTTGGTCTTTAAAGCGCTCCATGGCATCAGACCAGGATACTTACAAGACCGCATTCTGCCAGTAGTCTCCCACCGACCGGTGCGCTCCCACAGAGAGGGTCTCCTCCGGGTCCCGACGCCTTCTATGTGTCGTCTGGTGACCCCGAGGAATAGGGCCTTCTCTGTGGGGGCACCCGCCCTTTGGAATGGGATGCCCCCTGGATTACGAACGACCAGTGACCTGAGGGCCTTCAGACGTGACCTGAAGACCTGGCTCTTCGAGCAGGCCGGCCTGAGCTGACTAATGGGATTTTAAATGGGGTTTTTAGATTACTTGGGACGGGGTATGATGTTTTATTGATTTTAATTGGGGTTTTTAGATTTGGGACAGTCTAGTATTTAATTCTTTTTTAAAATAATTTATACTTTGTTTATTTGTATTTTAGTTGGCTGTTCACCGCCCTGAGTCCTTCGGGAGAAGGGCGGTATATAAAACTTAGAAATAAATAAATAAATAAATAAATCTTTCTCATTCACTGGGCACATTTGAAAACTAAACAACCATTACTATTTCTGAAAAAAAAAAAGCTTATAAAACCAAGAGAGATTTTTTTCAGAAACAATTAAGAAAGATCGTGTTGGAGCCAAATACGGCTTTGCAACATGCTAGCTTCCTATTAGTGTCACTCTGTAATTATGGTAAAATTGTTTGCCATTCATTACTGTTTATCCATTTAATAGGGGCAGTAGAATGAAGTTTTCATTTTTCTTATTTTTGTTTACCATGGAGAATTATTTCATTGAATACTAATTGTTTATGCTGTTTGTCCTGGAGGTTTTATAGTGTTGTGTTCTCGTCCATGGGCATTTCAAGGTTCATGTCGTTACGTTTCATGTAGTCACTTCAATTCTTTTTTTTCTCCCCTAAATCTGAATGGACATCACAGCATACAAATTTGCTCTGATTGTTTCTAGTTCTTGAAAATAGGTGCTGCTGACTAGCTAAAACTACTGGATGGTACTCAATTGAACTGCCTTACCACTAATATTTTTATCACGAGAGTAAGCCAACTTCTCGTACAAATGTGTAAAGCCAACACGAGGCATCATTTTTCCAGATTCAGGGATATGTTCATAAAGTCTCATTTTTATGCTGGCAGCAGTCAAGTGAAAATGGATGAGTCATTTGAATCGCATCCTAGCAAGCAGAAGTGTGCATAAATCAATCCATCTTATGAGAAAAACAAGATTGTCTGGGAAAATAAAATAATTTCTCCCCCACTCATTTCTCAGAAGCACATTCTATAATTTCAGAGTCACTAACAGTAAGCTGCTGGGTACCATTTCATCCCTCTTGACGGCATTAAGCAACAAAAAGCAAAAACAGCTTCTCCTGGATCATTCCTCCCAACCTGTTTCAAAAAAGATCTTTTTTTTCAAAGACAAAAAAAGCAGGAAGATTGGAAAACATCATTAATGAACATTTAAAATGCTGAAAACATTACAGGTTTGTCAAGCATCCGTTCCAAATCCACGAGGATTTTTCAGATATAAACTTTATTACCAATCTCAAAAATCTGCATAATCTATTTTATACATTTGGAATAAATAAGCAAAAAAATAAATAAGCCTTAATCATAATGCTATAAGACATTTATTTCACATTTGCTTTTCACTCAGGACCCCTTCCCACTTTAAAAAAAAATGATGGAGCACCCCAAAAGAGCTTTTGTTTGTATGGGTTATATTTATTGATATTTACCATATTAACAATGAAGATGCCTTTGCTGCTACTTATCAGAATTGTTTGATGGGATTTTAATGTTCATATTATTTTTCAACATAAGCCTGCAAATCATTTTAATTCTGTGGATCCCCCTTCCAAAAGAGTCTTGGGGAACTCCTAGGGGTCCTAGAACCTCTATATTTAACACTATAATAAGAAAACAAAGAAGTTGGATCCCTTTTGGTTAAGGAAGACTGCAATGCACAAAGTCTTGAAATGTATCAGTAAAAAATAAAATTTATTAAAGCAGCATTATAATAACAGAGTTGTGGATTTCAATGTTCCTTAGAGCATTGAATAGGAACCAAATTATTATTATTTTAATTCCTGCGTTTGTCTCCTCCTCCTTTTCTTCCCCCGCCCTCTTCTTCTCCTTCAGTTAGCTGTCTCAACTGTCAGAAGACAGTCATGTTCAGCATTTCCACCAATCTATATCTGTATTGCTATGTCTCCATGATGTTGCCATTCTTTGGCAACTGGGAGCTGTTTTGTTTTCTAGCTTGCTTATTATGGCACAATTTGAATAGCTTGAAACTTTGGTGATTTGGGGAGCTCGCAGGTGGCTCATTTTCCCATTGGTTGCAACTCTCCTGGAACTTATTCTGCCTCTTATTTCTCTAGATGATTTCACAAACTTGTTGATGAAGACAGACTGAATCCTTCTTGTTTCACAACTCTATTAAAACCTGGCCGGTTTAATTTTCTTGCTTATATCAGCAGTGTGTACTAAATTCTCCCCTTGACTGCCTTCCACTCTTACATAAAACATTATTCTCTCTCTTTACCCATTCCTACTTCAAAACAGACTCAGACAAGATTTTATACTATAACATTTAATGACGATTGTACTTCTTGGAAAATGCACCTGGCTGCAAAATGAGAACATCCAGTCATCATCACAGTTTTCAAGGAAAATTTAGATGTAAGAGGGAGGCTGTCTCAACAGCCAAGCAATATTCTGATTATGCCAGCAGCTCAGCTTTTTTGCAAAACAACCACATTTGTGCACAAAGACTTGTTGAAAATACATGCAAAGGGTCCCAAAGGTGCTTCTTCAAGAGGCAACTGGTTTTCTTTGAAGACATTTCGCTTCTCATCCAAGAAGCTTCTTCAGCTCTGAGAGAAATGTCTTCAAAGAAAAACCAGAAAGTCCAGTTGCCTCTTGAAAAAGCACTTCTGGGACAACCATGAACTGGATGATTGAGAATCTCCATAGACACAAGCAAAGATGTTTTTGTTACTCCAGGAACTGCTATAATTTGGGCAAGAGAGTGCTCTACAAATGATTTTCCCCCATTGGTTGGCTCAAGGGAACATTGGTTTGAAATATTCCATTCTGGTTCTATTCAGTCAACTGGAATGAAACGGATCAAACAGTTGACTGTTAACTGCTTTGAAGGAATTGGCGAATGGAAATGTGTGATATGGAATTGCTTTCATACTATACAGATACAATCAGAAGATTTACATTACTTGACTTGAAGAAGATACAAGACCTTAGGATTCCATATTCTTCTTCTAAGATCTCCATTGAAAAGAATACTGCGGATTGTCCATGGAGATTCTCAATCATCCAGGTCATGGTAGTCCCAAAGATGCTTTTTTTCCAGAAGGCAACTGGACTTTCTTGGGTTTTTCTTTTTCCTTTAAAACATTTCACTTCTCACCCAAAAAGATTCTTCAGTTCTAATTGACTGGTGGGGAATAGAAGGACTTATGTGGAACCCTTCCATTCTTACAGAATATAAATGCTTCCATTCTCCAACATCAGTTAGATCTGAAGAAGCTTCTTGGATGAAAAGCAAAAAGTTTCCAAAGGAAAGAAAAAAAATCAAGAAACCCCAGTTGCCTTTGAAAAAAAGCAGCTTTGGGAATACTGTGGATTATATTACCATTTGACCACTCTCATCCCACAGTCCCTATATCATGTTAACTCAAGCCACAGGCGCAGATGTCAGAGAAAGGCAAACAATTGGCATGGATATAATAGAATGTCTTCAGTGAACGGCAAAAGTAATTGGATGCTCAGAATATACGTATTTTATGTTGGTGACATGCTATTTTAATTGCTTCATTACACGCTCAGTTTGTAACTCAATCTAGTCTGGAGATCTGCAGAAAAAAGAATATTACACCTACCAGAGTTCTCTCCAAAATATAAAGCATATGATATAATAAAACATTTTTAAATGCAAAAGAAATTTCACCTGAGTAGCTTTCTTCAAATTGGCCTTCATTCCTCTTTTTTATTACATTTGGTGAAAACCACAAATACACACACAAATATTTCTACTTGTTCCTGAACAGTTTGACTTAACTTATAGGTGTTTAATTCTATGTATCATTACTTGCTTGAGGGAAGTTATCTGGAAGTTAGTTAATAGATTTTGCAGGAGTAATAAGATTTTTCCAAACAGAGCTTGCCAGATTTTGAACTGGGGAAAAATGTGGATGAGTAAGTCATAGGATGAAATATCACTAAGCTTAGGAGCTCAGACTTTATGTCAAGCAAGATTTATTGCACCACTGCTGAGATCTTCCACATAAGAGGCTTTTGACCAGTTAGACCTCCAGGAATATTTGTGAAACTATCAGCATTACTTTAGACTTCTAACCTGAAGTGAACCCTTCAAATCACTTTAACATCACTCCCAGGATAACAGTCAATGACTATTTAAAGCTGGGGTGATTAATTTTTTGGAAGACCTCTGGATTTTTGTAGCTTCAGTGAAATCTCCTTGACTGGTGTTAATTGAAGTTCTTATTGACTCTTCTTCAGTTGCTTGCATTTTCATTAATGCTTTGAGAATTTCATTGTACTTTTTTTTTTTTAAAGGGTAATTGTTAACTTCACTTGCAGGATTAGCCAAAAAAGAGATTGAAAAAGTCAAGCAGGAATCCCCAAACACATGACTGAAAACACCTAATTTTAATATGCACCCCATGTTAACTTCAAAGAGATTAACAACTTAATATTCACTTTTGGAGGAGAACCGAACCAGTAGCTCCAAGGATCATCTGTGAGCGAACTGGTTTGCTCTGATGATCAGCTCCTGGGCCTGATCACCCGCCCTGGCTCCATTCTGACCTTTATTTCCTGGTTTTGAAGCTCAGCTGCTTCATGCGGCACAGTGGATTGCTGCACGTCAGCTGTTTAACACACAGGGAAAGTGCAGGATTGCAGGAGAAGGTCAGCAGCAAATCTTCTGCACGCGGGCAAAGCGCTCCCACCAAGCTACGCCCACAGAACCGGTGGTAAATAAATTTGAATCCCACCAGTGGAAGAGAGGTGATTATAAAGAAGATGTCCTGTGGAAAAGCCACATAGCTGACCATTGTTCTGAGTACAATTTTTGTGTGAGAGCTTTATTTTTGGCTGTACTTATTTCTTGAGAAATAGAAGATAACGAAGACCCTACAAGAACAGTCATGAAATATAAGAGAACAGAAGCGGGGTTTACTTTTTATGAAATGAAAACTTGACAATAAGCACTCCAAGAAAATAAAATAAGGAAATAATGTGCTGTATAACTATTAGCAAACCCTGATATTCCATGCCAGTCAAAAGGTTCTAAGTCTTAAATTCTAAGTTAATTCTGCACAATAAAAGAATATTGACCGTAACCAAATGGAGCACAGCTGGTGGGGAGGGGGGGGAGCTGTGTCAGAGATATTACCAGTAGATGCTCTCCTCCCTTATGATATCCTTTCTCTCTTTCTTATACTAATTTCTCCTGTCCCTTCAAGATCTGCAAGATATAGAGGAGGCAACTTTAAAGTGTTTTGCTGAAAGAGGCCATTCTAGTTCCTGGTTAGGTTTCTAAGTAAGTCCACACACCCTCTTGACTTCTCCCTGGGAAATTATCTAAGCAAGTTATTTGACAACCCTTTGAGACAGTCCAGCCAAAAAACCCAAGGCCATGAGTACTCTACTCCATGTCCGACTCTAGAGGACAATGATGAACTCATCTCCATTTCTTAACTGAGGGAGCCAGCATTGTCCAAAGACATTTCTATGATCATGTGGCCAGCATGACTATGTGCTGAGGCACACAGAATTAGTGACTGGATGGTGAGCAATGGAACAATATATACTCCTTGCAACTGTCTGTAAGGAGGATAAATCCTTCTATTCTCCATCAAGTCAGAGCTGAAGAAGTTTCTTGGAGGAGAAGCAAAACGTCTTTTTTAAAAAACTGTTGCTTCTTGAAAAAGTACCTTTGGGGTCCCTCACTAGCACTACCTTTGTTGTAAGGTTAGTGTAACTCAACCTTGCAAATCTGAAAGCACTTCTTCCCTCTCTTGCCTTTACTTTTTTAGAGAATTTCTAGAGGGTCACTTCTGAGATGCTTTCTCCACCCACATTTCTTTCCATGGCTTAAGACAGGGCTGTCAAACTTGTGGACCATGGGCCAGATGTGGCACCTGCCCGGTTTAGCGAAGGTTGTGATACGTCACGTGACGATGTGAGTTTGACACCCCTAGTTTAAGATATCTCTTGGCAGGCACATTGTCTAAGCTGTAGCTACTCCTGTCTTCCAAAGTTTAATGCACACCCCATTATATAGTTAGACTTTGTGACTAAGTCACAAAACAAACTTGCAGGAGATACGACTTCAGCAACAAAGTGGTCAATGTCTGGAATACTCTACCTGACTCTGTGGTTTCTTCTCCAAACCCCAAAAACTTTAACCTTAGACTGTCTACTATTGACCTCACCCCTTTCCTAAGAGGTCTGTAGGGGGCGTGCATAAGCGCACTAACGTGCCTACCATCCCTATCCTATTGATTCTTTTTTTTTCTTATTCGTACCCATTATTCGTATCCATTTCATGTATTCATGTTTATACCTGTTATCTAATAATCACTTGACAAAATAAAATAAATAAATAAAATAAATAAAGTCAGTGCTCTCTTTTTTTCACGCCTTTCTTAACAGAGAGCTCTAAAACTGCACCTGCTTTCCATAAAAAAAAAACCCCAACTGCTCAAACTTGCTTTCTGCTTTAGGAAATGGCCAAGGAGTTGTCTATTTGTGAAATATATCGACAGCACATTATAAGGGGCCTGGTTTTGATCACACAGTCACAGCTATCGTTTTGGGGTGTTTTTTAAAAAAATCCCTTCCACAGCATTCCTTATCCCTCAGCCTATGTAAGGAAACTGGGATCTAAATATTTTAAAGAAATAAATGAGATATGAAATTGAATCACTCTCTTTTACTGATTTATTCTTATACACATGACCAAACAAACAACCATCTTGCTTTCTTCCTCATTAGTCATGGCAGCTGATCATGCGTATGAGCTGTAGTAAACTCGCTGATCCTAAGAGAAATCCCCAAATAGAGGCTAGTGATTGCAGAAAGTGTGGTTTATCGGTATGCTTGGCAGACCAAGTTGGAGAGAGCTGCTCTGTACAATAATTTATTTCTGTATTGAGACAGCTAAATCACAAAGGAATGTCAATATTTGCAAACAGATCAGTAGAATGCTAAGGGATACTCCTGGCTTGTTCGTTGTTTGTTTGCTTGGCAACCTAAGTTGAAGCCAACATCTTAGAAGGCAGAAACAGTAGACCCTTCCTTGTCTCCTACCCTGTAATCTATTTAAGCATTCGACATACAATGTGGTTTTGTGGCTTTATCACTGTACATTTTTTCCACCTTCCTGATTCATTTTATTGGCTGCTACCTAAACAGGTGGTGAATGATTGGCACCCAACCACAAACTCAGTGCTTTCAAATTAAAGATTCATGGGCTTTTGGGGTCAAAAATCATATTTGGCCACTCACCAGCTTTATACAAACAATGCAGACCCTGAACATAAACTTGGTTGAATTATGTTTTAAAATACAGTTAAATTGCCCAATGCATCTCATGTTTTCCCTTTTTTCCAGTTAAAAAAAAAAAGACAACCACAAGAGTTTTGGGGCAAAATTCAAGGTTTTAAGGATTCCATAAGAATCTAATTTTGCAGTCTATGTGCCTTTTCTAAGGACTCTGGAAGAAGATGCCTGGGGATGCCCTTTGCCTGTACAAACAGCCTCATAAAATAAGAGAGCTGAGTTACTAGAAGACAAAGTCCAATTAGAACTCCTAGAGGGAGTACATAAAGAGAAAAGAGGCAATTATGAGTTTTATAAGAGTCACCTTCTTTGGTCTCTTTTTCGCTCCTGACATTTCATTCTTCTTTCCATGCTCTGCACAACTGCTACTGTTTTGTCTGGATGAAACATAAGCAAATTCCACCTGGGCTACTTGGCTTCCTCCAGCATTCGTGTCTCGCCAGCGATGATGCATTCTAAGGCTTTGAAATGCTAATATTGCATAATTTTACAGGGTTTTGAGACCATTCCTTTGTGCCTCTGGAGAGCATCTTTCCCCATTTGTTCTATTCAAGTGAAGTCACTCTCTGATAGCCAAGGAGAAGATAGGGACTGGGGCTTGGAGAGGAGCAATTGTTCCAAAGAGCGCTCTCTTTTAATGTCAGCAGAAGGCTGAGGCTCTCAGCCTAATGGAATATAACCTACTGCACTGATAGATAAGCAACACGGCAATGCAATGTCGCATAATGTACGGGTGCACTACTGGAGAAACCGTGGCATAGTTTAGTACAGACCTTTTTTATATTAAAAAAAAAAAGCACAAAAGGAATCTGTCAAAATGCATTGGGGTAGCAGTCAAGGAGAGGGTGGAAACAAACAGCAGATGATGGAAAACATCTGTTGTTTTCTTGGCTTTCCATTTTAATGATAAAGCTGTATAGCTTTGGTCTCTCTCTCCTTCCCAATAGGCCCTATTAGTAGCCTGAATGGAGAAAACACGCTTGGTTTGTGCTTTAATGTTGCCATTCTGCAAAGCAGCTATCAGGAAGAGGTTATTCCAAAGGGGAGAGAAAATGAATGCAACAGAATGGAGGGGAGAAAGGGCTAGATAACGTTTTAACATATACTTAAGATGATCTAAGCAGAAATGCTTGAGCAGATGACACGTTTAGCTGACTTGATCTGGGATTAGAGGTTAGCAGACACTGAGTAGTTTGGATGGGAGATTCTTGCCCTATTCTTTATCCCCAGTGTAATCACAGGATTTGGATTTAAAAATAAAACTCATAAGAAATCAATGTAAACAACTTCCCCGCTGTTGCCAGGCTGCTAAGACATTCCATAAAGCCACCAAGGGGTGAGTTTGACTTAAAAAAGAATTTACTTCTAATTTATATTTGTCATAAAAGTTGAATTGGCACTATCGAAGTCGATTCAGTTTTGGAAGATCAGTATCAACCTTGTTGATGTTGATTTGCAATCATCACAGATAGCAGTGGTGGTATTCAACCGGTTCTCACCAGATCGGATGAACCAGTAGCAAGAATTTGGCATGGGTCGCTGAAGCAGTAGTAAATTCTGGCTGGCCACGCCCCCGACTCGGTCGCCCTCCCGCCTGATGCTCACTCACCCCGCCTACCTGAAGTTCACCTAAGGTATTTCTTTTTTTTTTTTCCTCCAGACAATCACCTGTACATAGATCAACTGTGCCGGGATTCCCCTTGTTGAGGCCCAGGAAGGCAAAAAATGGCTTAGTGCCCCCTCCCCTCCATTTTTTGTCCTCCTGAGCTTCAGAGGAGCCTTAGGGGAGCAAAAATGTCCCCTCCCAGAGGCTCTTCTGAGGCCAGGAAGCTCCCAAAATGGAGCTTGGAGGGGTGCTGCGCACCCCTCCCATGCTCTGTTTTTTTTCTTCCTGAACCTCAGAGGAGCCTTAGGGGAGCAAAAACGTTCTCCCAGACGCTCCTCTGAGGCCCAGAAGGCCCCAAAAATGGGTGGGGACTGTAAAAAAGCAAAAAAAAAAAAAAGCCACGCCTACCCAGTCACATGGCCATGCCTACCAAGCCACGCCCACAGAACCGGTAATAAAAAATTTTGAATCCCACCACTGATAGATAGCAATAGCACTTAGACTTTTACACTGTGGGACCTATGTAGACTTATTGTTCTGACCTGGCCATCACAGAAGCAAGAAACCGACTCCCTGCAAAGAAAAACCCCTCTTTATTTACACATTGGGAATTAACTGCAGTCACCAACAGAAAGTCCAGGCAAGAGTCCTGCAAGAAGTTAACTGAAACAATAGTCCTTATCAGCTCATCCTGATAAATGTAAGGCTGTGAGCTCCCAGCCGGGAGGCTGCAAATCAAGTCATTTCAAACTGAGAAATAGACAAACCTCAGTTCTGACAAATTCTGACAGTCTGCGACAACCAAACCACTCCCCTTTCCTCCTATTTATTCCCCAGTCAGGGAGGGACAGTCAGCATCCACGTTTGTTTTGCTTCCTGAGCCGGCTCATTATACTCTGTTGTTCATTTCTCCTATCTGCTCTGTGCATATGCGCATGTGGAACAGGCCCCAGCTGTTCCTCCTCTTGACTCATCTCTGACTCCAAAGGCAGCTGGCTGTCTGGCTGGAAAATGCTGGATGACTCTGATTTCTATCTCTGTGTGCGATGCTGAGCATCTATCAGAGCCTTCCCCAGGCTCTAGAACTGGCCCAACTTTTTCCCCAACCTCATCATCATCTGAGTCTGCCACCAGCTCTGCTGGCGGCAGGCAGACCACAATGCTTATATACTGTATATAGATGTATATACTGTATATAGACTTATACAGTATACTGTGGGGTAAGACTCAACCTCCAAAGAACAAGATGTGCCTTGGGACCTGGTCTATCCTTTACAGATAGTCCCTCTGGAACTGAAGGACCAGGGGAGACATGATAGCAGTCTTCCAATATTTAAGGTGCTGCCACAGAGAGGAAGGGGTCAAGCTATTTTCTAATGCGCCTATAGGCCAGACAAGGAACAATGGATGGAAACTGAACAAGGAGAGATTTAACCTGGAAATAAGGAGAAGCTTTCTGACTGTGAGAACAATCAACCAATGAAACAGCTTGCCCTCGGAAGTTGTGGGAGCGCCATCACTTGAGACTTTTAAGAAGAGATTGGACTGCCATTTGTCAGAAATGGTGTAGGGTCTTACACTTATATACCACTTGATAGTGCTTTACAGTAATCTCTAAGCAGTTTACAAAGTCAGCATATTGCCCCCAGCAATCTGAGTCCTTGTTTTACAGACTTGGAAAGATGGAAGGCTGAGTCAACCTTAAGGTGATAAGGATCGAACTGCTGGCAGTAGACAGAATTAGCCTGCAATACTGCATTCTAACCACTGGGCCACCAGATATCAGTAGAATTGATTTTTTTTTTCTGACCAAACACCAATTGTTCCCTAAGATTTTCAATGGTCATAAAGCATAAGTGGCTAGGTAGTAAAACTGAGACATCGCAGATGGCCAAGTCCCAGTTTTTCAGGATTTGTAGTTTGCTTTGCTTTGGGAGAGATTAAAGAGCAAAAACACAATTCAAAGGTTTATGGTACCTCCCCCCCCTCCCCAGTAAACCATTGGTAAATCACATGGTCAATCTTGAATTCCAGCCATGCAGCTTTTGGAAATCTGCACACTGTACGCCTTCAATTTATGTAATCTTTATTACATGTATTTTTTCCTTGTTTTAAAATAAATAGAGTTCCTGGCATTTTGCTTCTTACTCAGAGGAAAAAAAAATGATTTTATTATTATCAAAATAAAAGCACTTTAAGCGCAGCAATTATTACCTAGTAATTCAATTGACTATAAAAAAGGAGTTGATATGTTGACTTCTAAAAGCGAAAAGGCAAGGCTGCAAAAATAAAAAATACAATCTTCGGGAGTAATGTAGTATGTAGATGAGGGAGGTTATTTCCTAGCCATTAAAAAATAGGCACTGTGAGCCATCACCCTATTATTCCCTTAACTAAAAGTAATTTTGTCAAACTGTTCCAGCAGCCTCCAGCAATGCTCTAAAATCCATTAACCTTCTTCATCTATCTCCAATCTCATAACCCACCTTGACAGGGCAGGAGGGTTCAGAGCTTCAACTATTCTGACAGCAATACTAGCAGGAGCTACAGGTAGGGTTACTTTTGTCCATAAAGTCAGATGAAGAGAGATGGTCAATGGTTAAAGACAATACAGAATTATGGGAGTCCAGGCAAATATCTGTGAGCTGGCATATATCTTTGATTGTACTGCACATACAAAAAGACCAGGGCTTCCATTGCAAAGCTGCAGCCACCATCTTGCAGATTCCCCACCACCCCAGTAGAGCTGTTTACAGCATCAGGACAATCTTGGCTCTGGAAGCTTCAGAGAAACCAACCCACCCATGAGAATCCCAAGCTTCTTGGGTAAACAGCAAAAGTCTTCAAGGAAAAACAAAGTCCACTTGCCTTTTGAAAAAGCATCTTTGGGACAACCCTGACTTGGATGACTGAGAATCTCCATAGAAACCCAGGAGAATGAACTCCAGAATCTTCTACTCTATAAAAATTCAATAGCAATTGTGGTGGAATCTTCAGCTACACCGGAGAGAGTTATTAAGAAGAAAACAAGTTTAGAGTCTTTGTACTGACTTGACTTCCCCCAGAATCCTTGAAGCATTATCTGATTGTTCCCAAGAGAATGCAGTTCAGACTGATAAGTTTTTTATGACATAGATGACTAACCGTATTCTTGAGTGGTTGTGGTTGCTTGAGCATAACAGCATCCCACTTCTTTATGGTGGCCTGCAAAACTGCAGATGTGACTAAAACTTTTAGACAGATTTGTGTACCAAATGATAAGATCATCTTCTCTTGGTAGGAAGCATGCATCAAGTTCTTGAGAAGAACATCAGGCTTCCACAAATAAATTTAGACCTGATGTGGCCAAATCAAAGCTTCAAGGAAGGTTTAGTGAGGAATGATGTCAGGATTGAACAACATTTTTTTTTGTTTTGTTTTATGGGTGCGCATACAGCAGGAACATAAAAGCTTGAATCAAGGAAAACTTTAAGCATATACAGTTTGATGTTTTAGGAATGAGCCTAAGTAGATTTAAAATGTCCACCTTAAATAAGACAAGTATTTGATTACATTCAGGGCATGAAGCCACGTAAAGGAATAGAGTGTGATGATTTAGAAAAAGGCTGGGTAAGCATGTGTTCTACTAAAACCCAATAAATAACATGCTTATGTGTGTTAAAATCAGTGACTATTTGGTAAGCATCAATTTTATGCATTTATTTATTTATTTATTTATTTAGGGGATTAGGCTGGTGCCAATTCAGGCAGCTTATAGAATCACAGTTAAAACACCCACTGTATAGCACGGAATGTACAGTTCCGCAGTGCAACTTAAAATAAAAACAATAAAGCATGTCATAATTACAAATATTCTTATGGAAAAACTGCAAGAACAGAAGAGAGCTCCGTGATTGTTGTCCCCCAATTTCACAAGAAAGAAAATCCCCAACAATGAGAAAGCAAAGATTTTATAGCAATTGAGGACGACAGGGCAGCTCAGGAAATCCTAAGGAGCTGACCGGTTGGCAATTTTGAGGGGATTTAGGTAGGTCTGGGTACCTAGAGTTATTTGTATTACTAAGTAGAACTGCCTTTCAGGAAGGTAATACAGCTAGAGAAGTCCATTGTTAAGGAGGTAGAATGTTTGCATCCCTCATTCAGGATGGAACACTGGGTTTTTTTCCATATAGTAATTCCCTTGTTGGCACTACCCCCAAGCTATGCAGTGAGCAAGTGAACAAGCTTCTCCTACTTGGATTAGATGGGATTGAAGCAGGGAGTTTTGACTGGGGGTAGGGAAGGTCAATATGGGTCTGATAAGTTTAGGTAAAGAGAGGAGTTGGGTTTCCCTCCTGGTCACTACTAAAGGATCCCAAAGGGGATCAGACTACATTTTGTTTGTTACATCTATTTTTCTCCATCACAGTAAGACATCAATTAAAAAGAATCAGTGCTGACCATTAAAATCCAGAATAATGATCTGATGCAATTGTTAGCTAATGTAACTGGGATATTAGCCAAAGTCAAGCATAGGTTATCCTGACCATTGCCTCCACTACCCATCCAGGGGTAACTGTGAATCCAAAACAATCTCCAAAATATAGATTTGCTCCCTATGGTGTAGTGCCTCCTCTTCAACAGACAACACTGGAGAAAATTGAAAACTCAAAGTGGACAAAGGGCAACTTCTTGCTTGGGTTCAACTTTAGCCTTGCCTCATCCAGACCCCATCAGCCTTCAGGCACTGGGACAAAACTTTTACTGTATCTCCACAGGCCATCAATAATCCACCAACACAATAAAGGAGAAAAAGTAAGAGCACTTCATCTTCCTTCTTCTTCATCTTTCATCTTCATCTTACTTCATCTTCCTTACTGCCATGAACTTGAGTTCATGCCTATGCTGAATCAATATCATGGTGTCTTTATCAGACTCTTGTTTCTGGCTGGCTACTTAGAAGAAATCATGTCAAGAACCGAGATTGCAGGGGATGCAGAATAGGCTGTTCCATATGTTCCATGAGTATGACTGCTCTCCCTTTCTATGTAGAATTCACTCTTTGACATAAGTACCAAATCTATTGCATCTTCACAAATCTACCATTGTCAATGGTCCAACTACCACTCTACTCATGCAGCCAGCAAGATGGCAATGCCATTCAAGCTAGCCTTTGCTTGTCACAATTTATCACAAACCTTCAACTTACAAACTCCCCCCTATTTTATCAGTGAAAAAACAACTCCTAAACCCACTTGCTGATTTTAGCAGAAACCTTCCTCAGGGCCCCCATCTTCTACCTAGGCTCCTGGTACAAACAGAACTAGCCAATGCTTCCTTCCTACAGCTGCAGTGCAGCTATTTCAGAGAACTCCTCACCCAACCTACAGTAGTGATCAACTTACTGCGTGCAACTGATACCTTGTACAAATGGCAAAGTTAAAAGCTGGAATCAAAATTAGAGGTCAAACTATTAATACTCTGAGACATGCAGATGCCATCACTTTGTTAGGCGAAAATAAAGAAAAATTCTTAAGAGCTTGTTATGAAAGTAAAAAATGCAAATTGAAAAAGCTGGCTTACCATGAAATATTAAGACAACAGAAATAATGTTCAAGAATGCTTAGAGCTAACAGTTGACAGCAAAGAGAAGGAGGTAGATAATTCTGTTTACTTGGGCTCCAAAATAGATAAGTGCGCTGAGCAAGTAAAGAGACAATTAATCGAGGAAAGAAGTCAATGATGTGCTTAGTCAAGAGTATGAATTATAAGCACAGTTCTATGACAGCAAAGGTCAAAATAGTTAGAGCACCTTTTTCCTCCCCTGGGGTAGCTGCAAAAACTGGAAATAGAAAACACAAGATAAAAGATAGGTACTCTCAAATTAGCAATTTCGGAAGGTGATTAAGAGTACCAAAAATAGCAAGAAGACCCAAATGATCCAACCCAACAAAATTGTACTACTCTCTTCTAGCATCAATTAGCAAGCACAGTCACCTATTTTTGGTTTGGGATGCAACTGGATCATCATCCAGATGATGGATGAAGAACTATAATTGGCAATGTTGAGAAAAGCAGAAGCAGAAGATAATGGAGATTGGAACTGAAGAGTTCCCTGGGATCCTGAAATTGCAACAAACTGAGGTGGTAGCACTTGTCCGTCACCACAGGTCAGGTGCACCTTGACAGCATCTATGTAAATAACCTTATAACTCAGACAAAAGAAACAGACTTCCTTGAACAGTTGAAGAAGCCCAAGAGTTTGGCCATAACATTAGTGTCAAATGTGGACAGGCTGGAAGTTCATTCTGTAAAATTACTTGGAAGAACATTTAAAGGAGGGATCGATGATGGATTCCTGCCAGATACACTTCTCCAAGAGATTTTCCATCATCTAAAGAGCAGAAGCAAAAGCAAGGCTTGGAAGATCTTGGAAAAGGGGTAACAACATGTATTTTAATTTTTCAGAAGACATATATTGGAAGGGAAGGCTTTCATTATTTCCTTGTTTGGGGAAAAAAAACCCAAGAGATCTGAAAGCATGAAGCCAAGATTTCTCCTGAAAATGCATATACTCTTAGGAGAATGGCTAGGAAAGATATAATACTTTCCCAATCCATGTGCAGAGTAGAAAGAATAATCCAGAGGCAACGGAGGTAGTCCCTGGTGCCAGGGACAACTTTGCTATAAATTAAAAACGGAATAGATGGATGCTCCCCATCACCATTTTTCCTGACAGCCTTATATCTTGTGTGCTGCTTTTCTTTTCAGATGCAAAAGCAATCACAGGAGGGTACAAACAGCAGCCAGGCTGATCATATGAATTAAAACAAATCAAGTTGAATGAAAGGTTTGTGTCTTACAACTCCCCTTTCACTGCCATCAAGGCTCCAGTGGAAAAAGAAAGATAAGTTGTTTACAGGAAGACATATTCTACAAAAATCGCTTGTTGTCTGATAGCCAACATTTTATCCTTTTTAAAAACATCCCCATCTTTCTTTCTTTTTTCACAGACTGCGCCATAAGGTAGAGACAAAATAGGAAATGGTAGCTTGTCATTAGGCATGAGAGCTGCCAACTGAAAGAAAAAGGAAGAATTCAAACCAATTAATTACACTCATTTTTTTGCCAATCCATCAATGCCATGTACATAAATGCCAAAGCCAGTTTAAAAAGGGTTTTATAATATTGAAAGAAATGCAATTTACTTACAAAGGAGGAATAGATCTTTTCTAGGAAGTGAAGAGCCTTTTTTTTCTATGCATTTTCTATTCCACAAGGACATTGGAAGTAAACTAGCAAAAAAAATAACTATGATCCACTGTATTTGTAATTGCTTGCCCATCCCCCTTAATTATAATTTCCCACCTTCAATTAATCAACTAAAATATCCCTACACTATATGAAGCCATGTCTGAAGCAGATCACTGAAGTCGGGATGTCCTACAGGCATCAATGGATATGAAGAAATACATTGAATAGTACTAGAGTTAAATCCGATCAGAAAAGTTGGCAGTTCAGCGGTTCGAATCCCTAGCATCGCGTAATGGAGTGAGCTCCTGTTACTTGTCCCAGCTTCTGCCAACCTAGCAGTTCAAAAGCATGTAAAAAATGCAAGTAGAAAATTAGGGACCACTTTGGTGGGTCCATGCGTCTTCGGCATTTAGTCACACCAGCCACATGACCATGGAGATGTTGTCAACTCATAAAACATTTTGTATACACATTTTATAGTTGTCAACAGAAAGAAGGGGAAGTTTTCAAAGAGCAGGCAGCAGTGTGGCATAGAAAGTACATTCCATTCATACTTTCTTCAGAGACTGATTAGATGACTGAAGCTTCTGCCACCCAAAAATCTAATTAGAAAGCATGATTGGCTATGGACGTGTTTCATTCAGAATGATACACCCAGAGGGGGAAGGAGCAGGATCAAGGGTCACAGTGAATTACGTATCTCAGAGTCAGCTATGGCCAGGCTAATGCCAGCATGTTAACTTCTAATAAATCCTTTGAAGTTTTGGGAGTGTGGCTCAAGGCTCATGATTTAATTGGAGTAACTGCTGGAATCCTGAGAGACATCTTCAGACAGTGCTGGCTCTTCAGCTTTGTAACGGAGATGAGCACTGCCCCCTAGAGCCAGAAATGACTAGCACATATGTGTGAGAGGAACCTTTACCTTTTTATTAGAGTAGATGAAAGGCACTGTGTCATAGTAGTTAAAGGCACTGGAATAGAAACCAGACTATGAGTTTTATCCTGACTTAGGCCCAAGTCAGTCCCTCTTTTTCAGGGAAGAACAGACAGAAGCTGGGGAAGGGGTGGTAGAGTTAAATGTGTCATCAGTTTAGAGTGCTTGTGTTGCCACAAGAGATCCAAATCCAGCCCCCCTTGAATTCCATTAGCTCTTATCTGGTGTTAATTTAGCATTGAACTTGTGCATAGGATTGAATAAATCTTCTACTCTGCAACCTTACGAATAGTCCTGATTCTTTGGGCCTGGTACCTAGGAAGAAGGTGAAAATGGAAAAACACTTCCAAAAAAGGTTGCCAAGAACACTTCAGGGACTACTCCATGCAGTTCCCATGAGTCAAGAAAACTGGAAGACTAGCTAAATAGCTAGATAGGCAGGCAGGCAGCCAGGCAGGCAGACTCTTTTCCTTTTCATCTGTCTTGACATTATAAGCAATGTTCTAATATTTGAGAGGCTGCCATAAAGAAGAGGGGGGGTCAACCTATTTTCCAAAGCACCTGAAGTCAGGACAAGTCCAGGACAAGAACCTAGAACTAAGGACAAATTTCCTGACAGTAAGAACAATCAACCCGTGGAACACCTTGCCTTCAGAAGTTGTGGGTGCTCCAACATTGGAGGCTTTTAAGAAGGGACTGGCCAACCATCTGTCTAAAATGGTATAGGGTCTCCTGTTTGAGCAGAGGGTTGGACTAGAAAACCTTCAAGATCCCTTCCAACTCTGTTATTCTGTAGCTTGTCCTATTTCTTGCTCCTTACCTGTGTAGTCAAATGAATGGATGTTTTGTTCATATGGATGAGTGTATTGATTAATCTACCAATAAAAGATTATAACTCTAATCCAGAAGTTAAGAAAGGGGATAGCAGAACATTTTTGCAGCTCTTTCGTTGCACTTGGTTAGCTTGCCTTTGGAAAATAACCACCAAATAATAATGACCTTCATCTAATGTGAACCCTTTGTTAAGATCTTAACGATCACACTTGATGCTATTTTTTAGGGGAAAAAGAGAGGGGGAAAAAACTGAACCGAAATTACAATTCAGAGTGAATGGGGGAGAAAATCTCCACTTTGTTCCTTAGTCTGAAAGTTGCTTTGACTTGTGCCAATTAGATGGATATATGCACCCAAAAAGGTCACAGCTTCTTTAGATAGTCACATGGTGTCTATAGCTATAATGCAATAGACTGAGTCACTCATTATAAACACCAGAGTTGTTAGGGTGTCCTTGCTTTTCTCAACACTTTTGCTGTGCTTTAGAAGCTTACAGGAGAAGGCTGACAGCTGAAAAGAGATTGAAGGTGAACAGATGATTCCAATTGTTTCTAGCCAGGATTAGGATTAGGAGAACTGCAGTCTTAGGCCTAACTGATGCTCCTTGCAACCCCTAGAAAAAAACTTCTGAAGGCGTTCAATTTAGACTTCTTGAGGGAGTAAGTAACTCTTTCATGTAGTCCCTGGGAATAGTGGTGGGGACACTGAGACAGAGAAAATGTACTGAATGGAATTCCTGGCATAGAATTTGAATCCTGTAGAACAGAGATGTCAAACTTACGTCATCATGGTGGTGTCACGTGATGTATCAGGCCCTTTTCCCCCTTTGCTAAACCAGGTATGGACATGGCCAGAATGTGATGCATCCGGCTCTGGGGCTGGGAGTTTGTTATCCCTGCTGTAGAATAACATCTAGCTAGATGTGTCAGTGAAGACTCTGACTGTCTCCCTAATTAATTTTGCTCTGACTGATGAAGTTGCTTGTTTGAGCAACAAACCTTTGGTTCAGATGCCATGATTCAATCTTTAGACACCTTTGGCCTGGATAATCGAGTCTTCATTGATATATTGCAATATATTTTGGGAAGAAAGCCCTGAAGTTGCTATGGCATGTGTTGGTACATTCAATGCCTTTCTGACTCTCTGCCTAACTAATTTTGCTCTGATGAACTTGCTTGGATGAGCAACAAAATGTCTCAGATTAACAAAAGTTGGTCCAGTTGCCATGATTCATCCTTTAAACTTCTAGCTACTTGCACCCAAAGAGAGCAGTCGCACCAACCTGCATCTGTTGGAAACCAACTGAACTAAATTCAATGTAGAGAAAAGTAAAGTCTTATACTTAGGCAAGAAAAAAAATCAAAAAGGAAATGTACAGATTAGGTGAAATCTGGCTTAATAGAAGTAACTGGGGGGGGGGGGGGTCTTGGAGTCCTAATGGACAATCAATGAAATAGGAGCCACAGCGTACAGCAGCAGCCAGGGGTGGGATCCAACAGGGTTAACTATCAGTTCAGTGATTTACGAGGTTTGGTGATTTACGATGTGCTTCCCTGCATGCTGGCGTGTGCCTGTAAATTGTCATCAGCATGCTGCATGCAGAGAAGCAGCTTTTCAAAAAGCCCTTTTTTCCTGCTTTTTAAACTGCAGCTGTGCCTCGCACGGCAGCTGAAGTTGAAAAAGCAGGAAATAAAGGTCAGGGAAGAGCCCAGGCGGGTGGGAGGGCAAAAACATCAGCAGACAGAGAACCGGTTCTATGTCTGCCGCTCTTCAGAGCTACCGGTTCTACAGAGGTGGACAGAATCGGTAGAAACCCACCCCTGCCAGCAGCCCAAAAAGCCAATGCAATCCCAAATTGCATTAATAGAGGGATTTAATCAACCACACATGAGGTATTAATACCACTCTATAAAACCTTAGAAAGGCCACCCCTACTATACTGCATCCTGTTTTGGTCACCTCATTAAAAAAAAAAAACATATTGAGACTCTAGAAAGAATGCAGAGAAGAGCAACCCAGATATTAGGGGACTGGAGGCTAAAACATAATGAAGAATGCCTGAAATAACTAGTCATGGCTAGTCTAGTGAAGAGAAGGGCCAGAGGAGACACGATTACAGTGTTTCAGTTTTTGAGGGGCAGTCATAGAGAGAAGGGGGACAACATATTTTCTAAAGCACCTGAAGGCCAGACAAGGAATAGTGGATGGAAATTGATCAAGGAGAGATTCAACCTAGAAATAAGGAGAAATTTTCTGACAATGAGAACAATCAACACTTGCCTTCAGAAGTTGTGAGTGCTTCCTTACTGGAGGCTTTCAAGAAGAGACTTGACAGCCACTTGTCACAAATAGTATAGTGTCTCCTGCTAAGCAGGGGGTTGGACTAGATGACCTACAAGATCCCTTCTAATTCTGTATTCTTTTAGCAGGGTGCTGAGTTGTCTTTGTTGCCTATAGGTGTGCTAATGTAAAGCAATTGACAAAAGCTTTATGATGTGGAAAGAGCAATCAAAGGAAGCAATGTGAAGTTTTCCCAAGATAGTCAGTGTTTGCTCTCCATTGTTTTGGCTTGCTCCACATTAATACTAAGACCCAGATGTTAAGTATTCTTCTCTACCTAAAAGCAATTAAATGCATTTCCCTCACCCAATGCCATTTTTCAAGAAAGGCTAACTCAAAGTGTCATTGAAATATTGCTTAGAGTGTCTACCTCCTCCTAGACTTTCATAACTAATATTGGAGGACAGAGCTTTGTTTATTAAAACCAAAGATAGATGCATAGAAAAACACATATTGGAGTAGCAATCACAAGGGGCTTTGTGTATGGTCTCATTTCTTAGCTTGAGAAACAACTTGATAACATAGTAGGGATAAAAAAACAGAAATCTTTATCTATTGTAGCATAAGCAAGTCAATGAAAAATGAAACAAAACAGCATTGCTTTGAAAGAGTCTTTATTACAATGAACACATTACTGGTCCTGAAATATCGAACGCACTCCTGAAGGAAAAAGATATAATATTAAATCAATTAAATAATCTATATGTGCTGTCCCAGCCAGTCTATGAAACTGGATAGTTACTTAGGAATTATGAGCTGTCCCCTTAAGAGAATGCATCATGGTAAATGTAGTTAAAGGTATCCTAGGAAATGTAGTCCATGTCACATGGCCACATCTATAATCCTGATTGGTCACTAAATTGACCCACGATGGGTTGGGGGAGTTTCCCTCACTTTTGCCTGGACTCACTAACTCATAGCAGCTTCTTTCTATCACTATGAGATGGGTTAGGAGATAACCATCTTTTACCTGCAAGGCAGATATACAAAGGATTGGTCATTAAAGAACTTCGTCACAAATGTGAGTTATGAGGATACCTGATGTACCAATAAATGTACTTTGTTATGGATGTTTTGTGGAATTTATCAATCTGCATCTGCACAGCTACAAATCCACTACTGTGAAGAAGACAGAAAACTATATATAGAAAAGCGAAATGCCTCTCACACATCATCACAAAATCTCCAGAACCATAAAACCTACAAACTTGAAATTTGGCACGTATGTTCCTCTTGGCTTCTAGGTGCTCACTAAGAAAAGATTTTTTGAAATGACCATCAGAGCATTAGTATTTCGTATATTATTATTAACACGCTCTGATGCTAAGGAGTTCAACTCCCACTCCCCGCCTGAAAAGAAATCTGTTCCAAGTGGAAAACATAAGCAGCGGAGAGGAGTTTCAATTTCACTTTTAGTTTCACAGCACCAAGCAGCTTTAATATAGAACAGTTGAGCTAAGCCATGCCCATGCTCCTTCTGTCTCCTTGCTCACACAGCAAATACTGCTTCAGTTTCCAAACAGCCCTCAACTCTCTCACACACTGACAGGATGCCAGCCAGATGAATACTGATGGATGCTGGTAGGCAGAGGCATAATTTTTCCCCCTTATTTTCTTCCCCCAAAACTAAGCCCGACCACATAGTTTCATAGCGAAGCACAGGTATCGAGCTCGTGTCACATAACCATATTTTTTTATCTGGTGCCCTCCAGATATATTGGACTACGGTGTCCATCATTTCCAGCATGTGTGATTCATGATGGCTCGGGAAAATGGGCACGGAGGACTAACACATTTAGTAAGTGCCATATTGTTAAAGGTCTAAATCACTTACATATATAAATTTTAAAACAGTTTAATTTATACACAGATTTTGGGGAAAAGAAAATCAAAGGAGTGGCATCAAAGATAAATGAAATGTAAAAGTCCAGATTGCCACAATATGTCTGAAATGAAAATGGGTGCAAATTAAGTAGAGTATCCATTCAGAGCAGGAACCAGTGCTGACCAGTGGTGGGATTCAAATTTTTTTACTACCGGTTCTGTGGGCGTGGCTTGGTGGGCGTGGCTTGGTGGACATGGCAGGGGAAGGATACTGTAAAATCTCCATTCCCTCCTCACTTCTGGTGGAATGTTACTGCAAAATCTCCATTCCCTCCCACCCCATTAACCTGCTTTCCAGCTCCATTCTCCTGCACAGGGCAACAAAAGAAGACCAAGCCGATCAGCTCGGACTTAGGAGGCAGAGAATAAATGGGGGCGGGACCAGTCAGAGGTGGTATTTGCCAATTCTCCAAACTACTCAAAATTTCTGCTATCAATTCTCCAGAACTGGTCAGAACCTGCTGAATACCACCTCTGGTGCTGACCCTAACCCTAAAAACCAAGTAAATAATTTATATAGTTTATCTACAAAGGAATGGAGTCTAATAGCCTAATATTTTAAATTTTGATGAAATTTTTCTCAGCTGGTTCAAGTAATAAAAACGGTTCAGAATGCACACTCTGTTTCTAGGATTTCTATGGCCCATTCTAATTTCCTAATACTGATGGTTAAAACTCCTCTGAATCGGATCTGGAATATATTCACATAGTACAGGCAGTCCTCGACTTACAAAAACAATTGACCCCCAAATTTCTGTTGCTAAGCGAGACAGTTGTTAAGGGACATTTTGCCCCATTTTCCAACCTTTCTTGCCCCAGTTGTTAAGTGAGTCACTGCAGTTGTTAAGTTATTAACACAATTGGTAAGTGAATCTGGCTTCCCCAATCGCTTTACTTGTCAAAAGGTCACAAAAGGGGATCGCGTGACTCCGGGACACTCCTACCATCATAAATATGAACCAGTTGCCAAATGTCTGAATTTTTATCATGTGACCATGGGGATGTCACAATGGCCGTAAGGGTGAAAAATGTTTGTACGTTATTTTTTTCAGTCCCATTGTAACTTTGAACGGTTACTAAATGAACTGTTGTAAGGTTGAGGACTACCTGTATAGAAGAAGTAGATGTAAACTTTGTTTCATGCCCCTGAATGGCAGCTTCCGAATGAGCCAAGGGAACACAGGTGTGCTCCCTTTTCTTCTTCGTTCCATAGTTTCTCTCAGCTTTGGAAGCCATATTAGCACCATACGCTTCCACACTGCCACATTCTTGAGTCTGGGAAAATGGGAGGGGGGAATTTCTTGGAGTGCATGTGGTTAGACATAATTGCATTCTTCTTCTAAGTCAAGGCCATGTTATTTCTGCACCTGGTTGAGAGGACATCTCAAGTTGGGACGGATGGTGATTGGGGCATGTGATACAATGATGGGTGCAGGGGCTGGATTTGTAACATTTTACTTATTGCAAGGAAACCCGGAACTTTCAGATTTGGGGTTTCCCAGATGTGCCAGTTTACTACTCTAATAAAAAGAACTTTGGAGAGGATTTTATTTATTTATTTTAATTATTTTTGTCAAGCAATTATAAGATAACAGGTATATATAGCTATATATATATAGTTATGGATACATGAAATGGATACATATAAGAAAAATAAAAGAAACAATAGGACAGGGATGGTAGGCACATTGGTGCGCTTATGCACGCCCCCTATAGGCCTCTTAGGAAAGGGGTGAGGTCAATAGTAGACAGTCTAAAGTTAAAGTTTTTGGGGTATGGGGAAGAAACCACAGAGTCAGGTAGAGTATTCCAGACACTGACCACTCTGTTGCTGAAGTCGTATTTCCTGCAATCAGGTTTGGTGCAGTTTACCTTGAGTTTGTATCTATTGTGTGCTCTTGTATTGTTATAGTTGAAGCTGAAGTATTCATGGATAGGTAGGACATTGCAATGTATAATTTTATATACTATACTTAGATCAGACCGAAGGCGGCATAATTCTAGGTTTTCTAGGTCTGGAATTTCAAGTCTGGTGGCATATGGTATTCTGCAATAAGTAGAGGAGTGGAGAACTCTTCTTGTGAAATATTTCTGGACTTTCTCAGCTGTGTTAATATCAGATATGCAATGCGGGTTCCAGAATGATGTGCTGTATTCCAGTATTGGTCTAGCAAATGTTTTGTATGCTCTCGTTAGTAGTATGATATTACCAGAGAAAAAACTACATAGGATTAGGTTAACAACTCTTAATGCCTTTTTGGCTATGTAGTTACAGTGGGCTCTAGCACTTAGATCATTAGAGATGAGAACTCCAAGGTCCTTGACAGAGTTTGGATCATCAACAAGGTCTTGACTATTCAGCTTGTATTTTATTTTCTGATTTTTTTTGCCAATATGTAAGACAGAGCATTTATTTGTTGAGATTTGAAGTTGCCATTTGTTTGACCATTCTGATACATAGTCAAGATCTTTTTGAAGGGTAGCAGTATTGTCTGTAGTGTTGAATAGCTTTATATCATCAGCGAAGAGAACGCAGTTGCTCTTAATATGATCACAGAGGTCATTTATGTAGAGTGTGAAAAGAGTTGGTCCTAGAACACTGCCTTGGGGAACACCACTATTGACAGGTACAGAATTTGATAGGACGCTCCCAATTTTGACCATTTGTTGTCTGTTTGACAGGAATGTTTCTATCCAGTGATGCAGGTGTCCAGAGATACCATAAGATTTTAGTTTTAGGAGTAGTTTGTCATGTACCACTGAATCAAAGGCTTTACAGAAGTCTATGTAGATTGCGACTATTGCTTTGCCCTGATCAAGTTGCGTAGTCCATATGTTTCTACAGTTTAAGAGTTGCAGATTACAGGATGTCTGTCTCTGAGTTATTTGTTAGAGTGGAGGTTTTCTGAAACACTGATATTTTCTCCATAGCTATGTTGTGTCTGTGGAACAAACCATATTGTGTTGCCTGACTATTTGGTGCATCTCTTTCCCTAAGGTTACCACCCATTACCTCCAACGCAAAATGGTGAAGCCAGTGGGACTGTTTCTCATCAGAAACATCTGATAAATGAGGAGGTGTAACAGAAACGATTGATTATTTAAAATAGCAACAATGAATTCAGGACAAAAGGGTTTATTACAACTACTATTGTTCCTCACAAGAAATACGAACTCTCATCTACTTCTGAGCAGCTACTTAGAAACCAGGGATGCTGAAGCATCTCCCCACACATTTGGAGAGTTTTCCTTTAGATTCCATGCAGAGCAGAAACCCCAAGTAAATATGGAGATGTCTATCCACATCCTTCCCAAAAATAAGGATTGAGTTCCCCAACTTACAGAATTGTGGGTTTGAGAATTCCCAGATAGTAGGAAAGTCTCATCTTCATAATGTTAAGATATTTTTTCTCTAGACAAAGAACAATAGCCTCATATTTATAGTGGCTTTAATTCTGGATGTCTTTCTAGCATTATGAAATACCTATTACTATGTCAATGACATGAGTAAAATGGAAAAAGTTTGTGCCTTCTTGACCTGCTATTAGGATTGAGCAGTGGGAAATAGGATCAGAGTATCTTCTTAGTAGCATAAGATCCTTCTTTATGAGAGAAGCCACAGCTTTCTTGCCCATTTTGCAGGTTTCAAACAGCAACTGCACAAAATTCAGCACAAAGAAAGGAGAGCAAGACAGAAGAATATCTGTGATTGCAAGAAGGTATTCCCACAGCACTGTGCTTGCCAGAGAGAGAACCAGGTTAAGCATCTGACAGGAAAACAACTCAAACTGCTGACAAAATAATGTGATTTCTGCTTGCCATTCCCCACCCCACGCTCTTTTCCTCACTGCTAATCTGGAATCTCAGAAGGCAACTGGATTGGTTTTTTTCTCTTGAGGAAGAAGAACAAAACATTTTGTTTCTCATCCAAGAAGCTTCATCAATTGTGATGGGGTGGTGGTAGAGGGAATATACATGTACACTGTAAACCCAAAAATACACTAAGATGGAAATTTGTCCACCCCAAGGATAAAGCACCCAGACACAAACTGAGCAATGTGATATATGCAGTACAACCAAAGGTGGTATTCAGCTGGTTCTGACCAGTTCTGGAGAAGCGGTAGTAGAAATTTTGAGTAATTCAGTTCTGGAGAAGCGGTAGTAGAAATTTTGAGTAATTCAGTTCTGGAGAAGCGGTAGTAGAAATTTTGAGTAATTCAGAGAACTAGCAAATACCGCCTCTGACTGACCCCTCTCCCATCTATTCTCTGCCTCCTGAGTCCCAGCTGATCAGCTGGGTCTTCTTTTATTGCCCTGAATAGGAGAACGGAACTGGAAAGCAGGTTAGTGGGGTGGGGAGGGAATGGGATTTTGCAGTAACCTTCCCCTGCCATACCCACCAAGCCATGCCCACCAAGCCACGCCCACAGAATTGGTAGTAAATTTTTTTGAATCCCACCACTGAGTACAATGTGCAGATCTGTATATTGCAATGGTGGGATTCAAAGATTTTTATCACCAGTTCAGTGGGTATGGCTTGGTGGGCGTGCTTTGCACGCATGCACACACTTCGCATGTGCGCATCTGCGCAGGCGTAGAGACGTTCCAACTCACCTCCTGCAAGCCTGCACTCTCCCTGTCACTTCAGCAGCTGCCACGTGACAGGGCCATGCTGTGCCATGCAAAGCAGCTGTGCTTCAAAAGCAGGGAATAAAGGAGAGTGTGGGAGCCCAGGTGGGCCCAACAGCAAAGCAGCGGAGAGAACCAGTTCAATCTCCGCTGTTCACTAGCACTACCAGTTCAGCAGAACCAGGCTGAACCGGTAGAATACCACCACTGGTACATTGGTGAAACAAAACAACCTCTTCACAAGTGCAGGGCACAACATGGGAGATCAAACCCATCAGTGGTCTGTCTGCATTTGAAAGACAAAGGTTACTCCTTTGAAGACAGCTAAGTTCACATTTTGGGTAGAAAGGATCATTGGTTTGAAAGAGCGGTAAAAGAGACCATGTATGTTAACATTAAGCAGCCCTCTCTCAAGATAGATAAGACATCATCTATCTCCAGGCCGCAATGCAGTTCTTGCAGCAGTTCAAAGAAGATTCCACAACCAACTGTACTCTGATTCAGGTGACCTTGAGGTCAAAGATAAATCCCCCAAGGGGGCTCAAAAGATCCAGAGAGAGAGAGAGCTAATGATCAGATGACTGCCAAGAGATATAATCCTTTCATTTCGTCCCCGCCCCATACCATCCAGTCAGAACCTATCCTTCCATCCCTCCCACCATCACAACTGGTGAAGCTTCTTGGATGAGAAGTGAAACATTTTCTTCTTCTTCCTCCTCAAGGAAAAAACAACCACAACCATCCAGTTGCCTTTTGAAAAAGCACTTTTGAGACAACTATGACCTGGATGAATCTTCACAGACATTTGCTTATCTGGAAACAAATGACGCAGGAGACAGTTCTCCTAGGATTGTTCATCCAGCTGCTGAGAAGAATAGGACAACATTGAGGGTACAAAAATTCATCCCTGTCATTGTTGGCTGCTGCTTATCACTTTGGCTTGAAGAATGTTATGGAGAGGTTAGAAAGGATCATAAAGAAACAATAGCAGAATAATGGAAACAACGGAGAATAGAGAAAATCAGAAGCTGCAATTGTATGCAGATTGGTGCCTTAAAGAGAGGTTTAAAGGGGTATGATGATAAAAGTTGAATGCCAACAGGAGGATATGCTCCTTTCTCTTATTGTGATATGTCTTCCGCATCAAATTATCCTGTAATATTTCAGAGCTAAATGCTTTCTTTATGATGGTAATAAATTATGGCTCTAAAATAGGTTTATTGATTGCAGCTAGCTTCCAACTTGGTTAATTCTTTCAAGGTGCCAGAGAATTTTGGTGCTTATCTAGAAGGCGCCCAGATGGGTGACCCTGTGGATTAATTATAATTTGGTTTTAGTTTAAAGTTTCTATGGAGGAGCAACTGTAGGTCAACTTTGGGGGATGATCACTTACCATTGCATGAATGATGAAAATGCAACTTGCCTTAGACCAGGGGTAGTCAACTTTTTTATACCTACTGCCCACTTTTGTATCTCTGTTAGTAGTAAAATTTTCTCTAACCGCCTACTGGTTCTACAGCCCTAACCCTAACCCTAACCTTAACCCTAACCCACTCAAAAATTCTTCTCACATTTATAAAGTAGGGAACAAAACCCCTACTGCCCACCATGAAAGCTGGAACGCCTACTAATGCGTGGTAGGGACCAGCTTGACTACCACTGCCTTAGACACTCATCCACTGGCAACCCTAAACAGTGAAAAATGTGAACATATTCAATTTTTATGAAGCTACTATTATAAAGATCTCTGAGTGGTCATGCTCAAAACTTTCAGGGTGGAGTATCTATAGCAAATGTGGGGAACAATGGCTCCTTTATGACTTGTGGACTTCAACTCCCAGAATTTCTGGGGAATTGAAATCCACAAGTCATAAAAGGACCATTATTTCCACACCCCTCAGTTTGGACAAACCAGGAATTTAAATTCCTATCCCTCCCTTAAACAATGAAGGAGGGCAGTTCTTTCTCCCATTCTAATATCTGAGTGAGTAATTTGATTATTTCATAACTCTCATTTCCCCTCGCTGATGAGATCTGTGCAGCAGTATGGAATTGTGAGTTCTTCACAGGCTGTGCCCCCTGCAGCTGCCACACAGGAAAAAATGGGCATGGTTTGCCAGTTGCCAATAAGGCTGTGTGCACCCTTCCATGGGCTCCAAAGCACCTTTTCCCTTTGAATCCGAGGTGCTGCACTGCCCTATGATTTACAGCCTGTTGTTCCCTTTAAAAATGAGGTTATGCTAGAGGAAAAATACAGCAAAAGAAAAATCCATTTGCTGCCTTGTGTTGCATTGCTGCCAGCTGGTCTATTTTTCACATTTGAAGGAGGTTGTGAGCTGCAAAAGCCTACACTATCATTAAGCTGGTTGGAAAGTACAGAATGCTATATTGCCCTGAAATACACTGCACAAAGTTGTTCTGATTTTTTTTTCTTTTTTTGTTTAAAAAAGAGCTTGATTTGATCAAGACTTTTCAAAATTGTTGAGCTTTGTTAAACTCGATAACAGTTCCAATTAATAACCTTGTAAAGCTCAGCCTCCCACTTATATTTTGATGCACATCCACCCTCAAGCCGTGTTCTTCCATCTGTGTCATTATCTACTCTCTTCCAGATCTTCTGCTCTGTGAGATGGTGATGCCCATCTCTTCTGTCTCTCCTGTATACAGCAAACTCCACCCATGAACACCCATCATTCTGTCAGGGCTCCAACAATCCACCCCCTCCCCCCATTCAAATCATGAGTCTCTAGCAGCATCTCTCAGAGTTTTAAAAAAATCATGTATTAGGAGTGAACATGCCAGCCGACTCTGAGACACATCATTCACCTCACCCTTGACCCTGATCTTCCCCCACCCCCTGGATGTATATTCTCCAATGGGACATATCCATAGCCAAGAGTCATCAATCATGCCTTCCAGTAATAATCTAATTGCTCCAGAAGCTTCGGCTGTCTAGCAATTATCTATGAAAATATTTAAGGTATGCATTACTTCCCCCACTCCCTTTCTGCTGACAACTCTAAATGACCAGATAATTTTTTTGAGTTGACATGTTCAGTTGTTAAGATATTGAACTTTAGCTGAGGAAACAGAAATCTAAATAACCATTTGACTACGGAGTTTGCTTTGGACCGGTCACCTTCTCTTTGGCCAACTTATTTTACAAGGTTATTTCCATGGAGAAAAAAATATGAGGAGAAGAAAACCCCCCCCCTCCCCCATAGACACCCAGTTGGGAAATATTGATATAAACTCCATGGAAATAGGGTTTTTTTCACTTTCTCCTGGGCCATCTGATTTGCATCCTAAGATAGGAAATCGGGAAAAACAGCAGTGGCTTGTCTCAGCACTGGATTAATAGCCATTAAAACCTGAGCAATAAAGAACATGCTGGAAAATCATCTGTGGAGGCAAGATAAAAGCTCTCTCAGAGCAGCCCCAGATAATGCATCCCTATCTCTATGCTTCCCATTTCTAATGGCACCAAAGGGTGCCAGCTCATGCATGATGTTGAGTTATTAAGAGATAGCTGCCTTCAACGTCAATCATGCCTTTTGAGCTTGTTAGTAAGAACTTGATTAAGTCTGCAGTGGCTGTCAAGTCTGTTTGCAGGGGGTACGGGGGAGGGAAGAACAAGTACAAGTGATTGGAAATGAACAAACTTTTCCCTTGCCAGGTATAGTCTTTTTTTTTTTATTTTGCCATTGTCTTTCAAGTTACTTTTTCCCAGTCGACTCTACATTGTCTGGCTGGAGAAAGTTGAGCACCAATTTCAATGTCACCGGGAACGTGCCTCACTTTGGAGCATCCTCTATTTCTTTCCCTTTCTTTGGATTCTTTATTATGGTGTATACATGATATCAGGATGTGGCAAATGTTTCCCCAAACTATCTCTGAGGAACATACACAAGAGTTTGTTTCATCCTTGGGAAAACCTTGCAAGTCAAGTTAAGGTGGTGATGGTTACAAGCCTACCGAATGATTGAGCAAGGAATAGAAAATTGATCTCTCTTCTTATTTCTGTTTTTGGTTGAGTCATTATGGTGACTTTTGTTGAGTCACCAAGTGGCAAAAGGTGGCGCAGTGGTTAGAATGCAGTACTGCATGCTACTTCTGCTGGCTGCTGGCTGCCTGCAACTTGGCAGATCGAATCTCACCAGGCTCAAGGTTGAGTCAGCCTTCCATCCTTCTGAGGTGGGTAAAATGAGGACCCAGATTGTTGGGGGCAATATTCTGACTCTATAAAATGTTTAGAGAGGGCTGTAAAAGCACTGATAAGTGATATATAAGTCTAAGTGCCATTGCTATTATCTACTTGGGATGGTCACTCTCCATCTGGAAAGTATTGTAGCTTTGGAATTTCTTCAGATGTTTCTTAGAGTCCTGAGGATGCCTACAGTACCCTTACACATTCCTCCTCTTACAAAGCTTTTCACTTACAAAAGACTCTTCCTCAAGCCAGATTAACTTGCTTCTATTCTTGAGTAGAGAGAGAGAGAAAAATGTCAGCATGAAAAGTAGTGCCCCACAAACTACATTGCACATAACTCAAAATGCTGTCCTTAATCCAACACACCTTCCTCCTCCTATTTTCCCACAACAACAATCCTATGAGTTGGGCTGAAGAGTGACTGGCCAACTGCTTTCAAACTTTACCACTTTCTAGCCTGGTACCTGGTGCCTTTACCACTAGACCAAACAGGGTTTATTTGTATTTGTTCCTGAGATTCATAAAGCTGCCCAACTCAAACAATTGTGGATGGTATACAGTAGCATTAAAAAAACAGCCAATAAACAAAAAAACAAACAAACCCAAACTGTATATATTAAACATTGTATATACAATATATAAATACAAAATATAAAATGGAGGATTGAGGGATTCTAAAGGTTGTGGACTTCAGGAACCTCTGCTCCTTCATCCGTCTTCTATCTTATGATGCAACTTACTTACTTATTTGTGGATTGGCTTAGATTGGATTTTTATGGCACAAAAATTCCTATTTCAAGCAGAATGCAGCAATAAAAGCAGAACGACGATATACATAATAAAAAAGACCCAAAATAACATCAGCAAGACGTGCAGTCAGAGCACACACCAACTTATACTACGTCTTGCAGGACAATCTCATCTAACATTCTGACCCCCGGACCTGAGGGAATTTTCTCTTTTCTGATAGCTTAGGGTCAAAAGTCCTTTCTATTTATGTACTGCCATTGGAATACCAATCTCTTGGTCTTCGGGAAGATTGAGAGGCTGATATTCCCCTGAGAGGCAGATTCTGTATTTTTAAAACCTTCTGCCTGGAAGGCTATTACCAAGCTGCTTCGGGGCTTCACTCTTTCTCCTCGTCACTGCTTTGGTGCTCAACTGTCTATCTCAAGAAATGCTCAGCTGGCTTACTTGACCTTCAGCCCACCTCTTTGGCATGTCTGTATTTATTTATTTATCACATTTCTGTGCCTCCCATCTCACTTATGTGATCCTTCCTGCAGTTGATTAATTTCTCCACTGCAGATCTGGTAGTTTCCTATTGGATGGCCACATGTGTACTGGTTTTGGATTCACTTGACATTTTCATACCATCTAGCTAGAAGCTGTGGTGGCGCAGTGGTTAGAATGCAGTATTGCAGGCTAATTCTGCCAACTAGCAGCAGTTCAATTCTTACCAACTCAAGATTGACTCAGCCTCCCATCCTTCCAAGGTCAGTCAAATGAGGACCCAGATTGTTTAGAGACAGCTGTAAAGTACTATGAAGTGGTATATGAGTCTAAGTGTTCTTGCTAGTGCTAGCTTTCATCCCTTATATGATCTTTGTAGCACTACCAATGAGAGCCTACTCTACCTGTCTACTCACGCAGCATGCAGTTACCTACCTGCCTTTCCCTAAACACGACTTCCTGAGACCAAGCCTCATGCTCAGCCCTATTGCTGGCAGATGATAGCATATATCACATTGGAAGAAGAACATCTGAGGGCAGCACCTCTAATCTTGTTGATGATAGTGATGTTGGTGTAGATGTGGGGGACAAATCAGGATTTGTTGCAGTTCTGGTGCCTATGTTGGCATTGTTATCCTGTTCTTTGTGAAGATCTGCTTTGAGTTAGGAGGCTGTCTGTATTCTATATGGATCTACCACCCAGCCCTGTAAAAAGCACCATTGTCCAGTATGGACTGTAGTTCATAGTAGTTCATTCAACAGTTCATTCCTCTATTGTAGGTATAGCAGAATCTTTCCATTTTGGTGCATGCAATAGTCTCACAGCAGGGATCATATATAAAAATGATCTTCCATGGCTTTTTTTCTAGTTGCCTTAATATTCTTTGTATCAGTGTGTATGTATTTGAACCCAAAATTTTCTGGCTTCTTTTTACAAGTCCCCCAGGCATGATAAAATGACCTTTGTGTTGTCCTCATTTCCAACATAATTTTGAAGTACCCCTACCTTTTAAGAATGTTCTTATGGATATAAGAGCAGTTCAACAATGGAGATCACAGAGCAGAAGCCAAAATCCACTTGAACCAAATGTACCTTTAAGAATGCTACCAACTAACTTCCTTCAATTTTGCATCCTTTCCTTGTCTCTGACTAAATTTTGTATTTTTTTTTAGCATGCTGTCCTTAACAACCGTGTCAGCTGTGACGAGAAAAAGAATGTACAGTGTGACCTGGTTTACCCTGTTGACGATATAGGACATTTTTTTCCACATGGTGAGACCATGAGTAGTTGGGGAAAGAAAGAAGATTGGTTGATTGAAATAAGAAAATGCTTCTGCGATACGTATGTGGGTGATCAGTATTGCAAGGATACACTTAATAGGATTTCTTTCAAAAATGTTCTTTTGAGAATAGTGGAAATATAATTCCAGGTCCTTTATAATAAATTTAGAATAGCTGGCAAATAAAGTAATGATTAATCCAACGTCTTGCTTCTGATTCCTATTATTAGGTTATTCCTAATTGCTAGAATTTGATTTGGGAAGTCTGGGCATTGCTTTCAAGAAGATAAATTGTTCAAGAAGATAAAATGCTATGATGTTAGAGTGGGATATATATTATGATTCTAAAGGAACGATAGTTGTTTTTATGCAGAATGTAGATTGATCAAGCAATTTATTTCTAGGAAAAATAAGTTTCTGCTTTTTGGAGTTGTTAATCTGATTAATCTGATACTAATGTCTCATAAAGAGACAGAAAGACAGAAAGATAGAGATGCTTTCTTGCTTTGGCATATAGGTAGAATGAAAGCATAAACTTGCTTTGGGGTACAAACACAACAATTCTCAACACATGTAGGCTGATCAAAGTTGCTAAAAGATCAGAAACTTGAGGCAATGCTGCAGAACTGGTCTGCTCCCAAATAAGTGAGGCAAAATGGTCAAAATAAGCCAAGAGAAGAGAAAGGGAAGACATGATGATGCCCTCCAGATTAATCATTTTATGTGGGCTGTTGGATTCTACAGCAGTGTCTATATTATGTTATAGAGAGCTGGACCATAATGAAAAATGGTAAAGTTTTCCTGTCTAGTCATGTCAATTCTAGAGCATGATACTCATCTCCTTTTCTGGGCCAAGGGAGCCAGAGTTGTCCAAAGAGATTTTATGTGGTCATGTGGCCAGCATGTCTAAACACCAAAGGTGCATGGAATGTGTTTCCACCAAATTGGTACCCATTTATCTACTTGCATTTGCATGCTTTTGAACTGCTAGGTGGGCAGGAGCTAGAGCAAGGAATGGGAGTTCGCCCCATATTGTGGTACTCAGGTCTTGAACCTGGGCTGCTGGCTTTCCAGCTGACAAGCTCAGCATCTTTAATTGCTGTTTCATCACATCCCCTGGACCATAAGAAAGATTTTGTCCAATATCTTAAGAAGCAAATATTGTTTTTACCTGGATGTGTATCAAACATGTGCTTTCTTCTCCCTCTATGAAGGGCTGCCATTTACCTAGAAGATAAAGTGATGCATGACAAAAAAAGAATCTCACACTCTGGACATTGGTGGCATAGCATTCTGCTGGTGATTAAAGGAGGCAGGAATTCCCCACACAGTCAGTATAATAATAAACAATTTGTTCAGATGAACATCACACAGACAACATGGTGGGTTGGTCATTTAACCTCAATATTAGCTTCTTACATACAGCAGGAACAAGAGGAGTGATTTTCATTGTAACTACAGCACAGGTAGGGAATGATAAATGCCTCCTCTAATTGTACTGCAATCTGTCTGGATTGAATGTTTCTGGGGAAAGTAGGAGCCCACAAAAGCAAACACACATTTAACACCATTGTCCTTTTCAACTGGGTGGCCAAGGGTTGGCTGCAGGAAGTCTTGAAGCACCAGAGATCACTCTGCTGGAAATAGGCTGCAAATCACTCAACCAAAGGCACAATTCCGTCCCCCCCCCCCAACTTTTAGCAAGAATCAAAATAAATTATAATTAATCCAGCTGGGAAATGCTGCCTCCACCACAACTCACATGATATCACTAGACCATTGCCCTCTGTGTAGTCATTCTTAGCGACTTTTTTTTTAAAAAGTGTGTCCCCTCCACAGCTATAAAAAAAGGTGCTGCTATACACGTGTACTCAAACCTAGCATCCTTAAGTTCATCCTTAAGTTTTATTTATTTATTTAATTAGTTAGTTAGTTATTTTTATTTGTCAATTTCTTACAAGATAATAAGTATAAGTATAAACATAGTTATGAATACATGGATACATATAGGAAAAATAAAAGAAACAATAGGACAGGGACAGTAGGCACGTTGGTGCGCTTATGCACGCCCCCTACAGACCTCTTAGGAAAGGGGTGAGATCAATAGTAGACAGTCTAAGGTTAAAGTTTTTGAGGTTTGGGTTCACTTCCACTAGTGTAGATTAGCTTTTTCCTTTCAAAGAAATTAACAGGAGGAACAATGACTGTTGTCCAATATAAAATGACAGAATTCTGTCTTATATAAAAAGACAGAATTTCTGTCTTACATAAAAAGACAGAATTTCATTTCTTGTAAATAAAGATGATGAAACTGCTGAAGTTGCACAAGTACAGGATCAGGTTATATTGGTTTCTCCTTTTAAAGCTGTATCATTTTCAACTCAACTCTAGCGTTAAACTGATTCTCTTCACTCTTGCTTTCCTGTTTTTTTCCATTGTAGGGAAGCCAGTTACTCAAGGCACCACTGGCTTTTCTATATACAAAGATAGTTGCTGAGTGCCAAACATTTGAATTTTAAAAATAATGAAGCTTTTGTGATCCTCGTGTCTTTGTCTTGGCAAATGATCTTCATTTTGTATAGGAAAATGAGAAACATGAGTAGAAAGAAATCAATCAAGAAACAGACTCATGTGCCCAACATTCATTATTCAACTTCATTGACTGAAATGTCCAGATTTTGTAGCTGAAGCCATTTCTTGACAGAGAGGCCATTCTCATCTGGATAACATCTGATTCTGAGATATTGACTTTCACTCATGCATGAGCACCTCCTGGCTAGACTGCTACAGAATGCTTTAACTGGAGCCACTCTTGAAGACTAATGGGAAACTTCAGCTGCTTCAGAATGCCACTGGAAGCGTCTACTGCAACAATATTGTTATAACACCTGCTGGGATGTCTATGGAGATCCTCAGTCATCCAGGACATGGTTGTCCCAAAGGTGCTTTATCAAAAGGCAACTGGATTTCCTTTGTTTTTTCTTGAAGAGATCCACTTGGAAGTTTATCTGTGCCCTCAGGTTAACTGAATAATGCAAATTCTAGGAATTGCTGAGAGGACTGTGTTGTAACAGGAGATAAATGATGATGTATCCCTCACCCTCTATTGAGGGTGGGCTGTTCAGTCTCAATTTAGATGGCATCTTTGACCCCTCTTTCAAACCAGTGGTCCTCTCTGTTCAAAATATGGACTTTGCTATCTTTGGTATCATCTGCTGGGATCACTTAGATTCCAGATCTAATTCAAGATGCTAGTAACTCCCCTTAAAGTCCTAAAAGGCTTACTCTGATAATACTGAACTACAATTTGAAGCATTCCTATCATTGCCGTGCTTGCTAAGTTTGCTGGGGTGGTAGTTCAGCAATACCTACAGTGCCATGGGTTGCTTGAACATGGCCTAGTTCAGTGGTGGGATTCAAAAGAAATTACTGCCGGTTCTGTGGGCATGGCTTGGTGAGCATGGTGGGGCTTTGTGGGGCGTGGCAGAGAAAGATATTGCAAAATCCCATTCCCTCCCCACCCTACTAACCTGATTTCCAGCTCAGTTCTGAAGACCCAGCCAATCATCTGGGACTCAGGAGGTAAAGAATAGATGGACCTGGGCCAGTCAGAGGTGGTATTTGCTGGTTCTCCGAACTACTCAAAATTTCCGCTATCGGTTCTCCAGAACAGGTCAGAACCTGCTGAATACCACCTCTGGCCTAGTTCTTGCTAATCAAACTCAGCAAGGCTACTGTTTCTTTAGATCAGCAACTGACAGCTTACTCCAAATCCACATGATCTTGCTACTTTCATCAGAATGACAATATCATTCTGCAATATCACACCAATGTTCAACTTCTAATGCAATGAAATCCACCCGTCTTTGCTCACAGTTCTCAAAGGTCTTTTTACACACCATGCATGTTCTGTTCAGGGAAAAAAAAACTTTCTGAAATTGTATTTCGACTAGCTCCTGAGAACTGAGTTTCAGCTTCAAATTCAATTTTTCATTGCTGCAGGTCTCCCTTGTGGTTTTGCTTTGAACAGATACGTTTTCATACTTTCGTGTTATTGTACCCTGCTTTGAGCGCTTTACTGAAAAATGACTCATTGGCTGTGTAAATGAGCAAACAAATTAAATGCAGATCTCATCAGAGGCAAATCCATGTCAACTTGCATTGTTCTGGAGAGGATTAAGAAATTACACCCGTGCCAAAATTTGGAGGTGAGGGTAGGATAGTGCAGCCAAAGAATTTGATGTAGTGCATTTAAAAAAAAAAGAGGAAATTGTGTAGCAAATTCTACCTCCCAGAACAGGGAAAGACAACCTGCAGTTTTTATCTCTCCCTCTGGCCATGAGGGATCCTGCCATTTTAAGGGGGACAATAGATGAAAATTATAGTGTGAGCCCTAAAAAATACATGGATCACAATCCACACACACCGCCAAACCATTCACTTGGTGAACCTCTACATGCGCTGCCACCAATATTAAATATCTGCCTGCCATGACTCTGCCAATGTAGGTGGAGCGCAACCCTTTCTGGATGTCCAGTTCAGCAACCATACTTTCCAAGCTGGTTCTTCCATTCAGCAGAGAGAATATTAGGTCAATGTACACACATACCTATCGTTGCCTTTGTGACATTATGCAAAATTCAGAAAAGGAATACAAAATAGTAAGCCAAAGAAATTAAAGAGATGACAAATGGAAAAGAAATACAATCAAATCTAGTTTGAGATCTAATCTGGGTTGGTTACCTGGACCAGAGGTTTAATCTTCTGAGTTTTCAGACTCTTGCTGGAGCTCATCCTTAGGGAACTTTTCTCTACTGGAATGTATGCTTTGGGCTATTCTATATGTCGTATTTATATAATGCTGTGATATGTAAAATTATACCTGTGAAAATATAAAGCAATGGTAATGCCATTTTTAACATCTGTGTTAACCTAAAATAATTTACTGGAATATTATGTAAGCATTCTCTATTGTTTTGTATGAAGGTTATATATTTGGCATGCCATGCTGTCCAGTGACATGTTAATATGGAGATTACTGGAAATGGAAACGGGTAAACAGGACGAGGAAACAGATGGTACGCTACAATAATAGGGGTATTGCGTAGGGAAATACATCGCTGGATAGATTGTGAATCTGGAAAGGAGCAGAGACTGTATATTTGAAACTGTATATAAGCCCCAGCCCTCCTGGGGGAAATGTCTTTTGTGGCCATAAGCGCAGAACTCCCTTTTGCAAAAGCTCCATAATAAAGCTCTTATATATCGTTCAAGAGTCTCCAGTTGTCTGACTACCTAAATGCCTTCTTGATTGATGGGTTGATGGCTGGGATAGGCTGTTGTTGTCAGCTTTAAAAATTTAGCTGTCACATTTCATGGAAGGCGGGTGGAGGAGTTGAAAAGTTCAAGGTTATTCTGTATGTTGTATTAAGAAATTTCAATTGCAGTTAATTGATTCTCGTGATTTATGAAGTGTAGAAGTGGGAGGAGAGAAGGGAGGAGAGAAGGTGGATGCTGTGTAATGTGCGAAAATAATTTCACTTTGGGAAATTGCCTTTGACATGCCAGAACTGTTCCTAAATAAATCAATTGGAGAGAAAATGTTTTGGAGAGATTGATATCATGGATACTTTCTGGATGCCTTACAGTTGTTTCCCTGTACTGCCAAGTCCCCAGCTCCTAAGTACTGATCAACTGGTGGTGAATCAGCATTCCTGTTGACTGACAAAGAGCCCATTTCCCAGGCTTCAATCATTTCCCTGGCCTTCATTTGTGAGATCTAGTTTAACTAATATCATTCATTATATTCCTGCATGTCTTTGTATTTTTTGCAAATCATCCTGCTTTCCACCACATTCATGCATTGCCCCATATTACTTTTAAAAAGACTTTCGTTTTTTAAAAATTTCTTGCCTCTTCTTTCACAGAATTTCATCAACTCTAACTATATCGGTTTTGCCTTCCTTTTCAATCTGTTCATTCTTCTTCATTAATTTGTTTTGCAATTTGATCCTCATTTCATTTACCTATGTGACTAAACCCCCTCAGTGTATTATTTTTGTGATTGTCACTCATGTTTGTATTCAGCTCACAAAAATTCAGCATCCAACTTCTTTTTGTTTTATTGTACATATTAAAGTATCTCATTCTAATTGTATAAAAAGTTATTTTTACACTTCTTTCTGACTTGCCTCAAACTCACATTCAAATACTCAAATAGGCATAAATGTGTTCTTATACAGACCATTTTTCCTTCTTGCAATAATCATGCATTCCTCACAATATTACTCATGCTACCTTCCTAATGTAATTTTATGCTTTTTTTTTCATCATCCATTTTCCCATCTTTATGAAATATTCTACCAAGATACACAAATTTTCCTGGTTTGGGTTGCTGTAACTTTATAGGGATCCTATGGTTTCAAATAAGTGTTTCAAATAAAATCCACTTGTGGCACTCTGTAATATACAATACTTCTTTTCCCTACCCTGTTCCAGGCAAAAAATGCATAGCCTTTTTCTTTGTATTCAATTTCTATTTATTCTGTTGGGAGATTATTTTAACTTCTGGTTTTCCATTCAGGACTCATACTTCTTTAAACTTTCATTCTAATTTCTTTTCACTTCTTTTCTTTTATTCTATATCCATTATTTTTAAAGCCCAATCTTCACAATACCCAAAAAATAGACCTCATTACTCTCATTATCTTTATAAAGGTAAACATTTCCCCTACTAGTCATGTCCAGGTTTACAGGCTGGTGCTCATCTCTGTTTCCTAGCCGAGAGAGCCAGCATTGTCTGAAGAGATTTCCATGGTCATGGGGCCAGCAGGACTGTATGCCAAGGTGCATGGAATGTTGTTACCTTCACACTGAAGTGGTACCTATTTATCTACTTTCAGTTTGCATGATTTTGAACTGCTAGGTTGGCAGAAGCTGGGGCAAGAATGGGAGTCAATCTGTCATGCGGTGTTTGGGTCTCGAACTGCCAACCTTCTGATTGATAAACCCAGTGTCTTAGCCATTAGGCCACATCGACTCCCATTAATCTTATATCCATCGGTAATTTAGCTTAGTCTTTAATAATAAAAAGAAAATCAGTTATGATTCTAGAAGTGTATTCAATCCTTTGCTATCTATTTGCTTAAATAGATATACTATATGTTTAGCCTACATACTCAAAAAAAAAAAAACTTTTGCTAAGCAGATACTCATATTCTCATTCATTCTTAGGTTTCCAGGTGATCCAATCATTTTTTCTTTGATTCTATCTTTTTTCCCCTGATCCATTCATGTCACATAATGAAATAATTTCCTGTTGTGGATTGTATTCATTCAGAATTGCTGCATATTTTCCCCCAGAATTCATTTCTGAGTGTCCCATTATCACCAATCCCTGGAGTGATATCTACAACTACCACCAATTTATGGATTTCTACTTTTCTACATATGCACAACAAGCTAGATGGCATGAAATATATGTTTTCTGACATGTATTTTAGCTTAGTTACTGATAATTCACACTTCTACTTTCCTGCATATATTAATCAACTCCACCATATATTCATCCACAAGATTGGATCACCTCCTTTCCCTTTCTCTTATTTTCACAGAGGAGTGACATGTCTATTTTATATCTTTAATTGATTTCATTTGCTCTTCTTAAAATCCAAGTCGTAATCTCCCATGTGCCATCTTCATCATCACTAAATAGACTTTCAGCTACATAATGAGGGACCATCTCTTTCCGATTATATCTGCTCTCCCATGGTCTGGCAGGAGATATAAGTTTGCAGGTCCCATCTGTTAAGAAGTTACAATCTGGTGGGATCCAAGACACAGGCCTTGGAGATCTCAAGAAAATGGTGAACTGGTGGGGTGGCTACGTTGCTTGTAACTTCAAATATAATCCCCCCTAGTTTTATAATAATAAGGATTTTTTTAAAATTATGGAACGTTTTTAACTTTGGGGGGATTGGTATTATTATAGGCTTCCCAGAGTCATGTTTGTGACATTAATAAATAAAAATGCACTGACTAATAAATAAAATACATATATAAAATCATGATCTTGTCCAGTCAAGGCTTTCATGGCATGTTTTTCTGTATGAAAAGCATGATAAAAGTAAACTTCTTATACTAATATAAAATATATATTTTATATTCTGTATGAAAAACATGATACAAGTATACTTCCTATACTAATATAAAATATATGAATTATAAGGAGATATAGAGTTAGATTGCCCCTGTTAGATATACTTGTATCCAGGGGTGGGATTCTACCTGTTCGCACCTAATCGCTAGAACTGGTTGTTAACATTCTAAGCAGTTCGAAGAACCGGTTGTTAGAAGAAATTACTGGCCTAATCCTGTAAGGAAGGAAGGAAGGAAACATTCTGGTATTGCTTACAGAAACTGCCTCTCCGTTAACCCTTATTACATTCTTGGCAGGACTAGACTTCCTATCTCAGGAAGGTCTCTGGAGTTTTTTTCCCCTCCTTTGCTGGTACTTTGCTTGTGTGGAGTCACCATTCAAAGTTACAATGGCACTGAAAAAAGTGACTTATGACCATTTTTCCATGATCATTTTTCACACTTACAACTGTTACAGCATCCCCACAGTCATGAGAGGCCAGGCGAGGAGATGCATGCCTCGATGTGAGTGATATTGAGTTGGCCACACCCAGCCAATAACATGACCACCAAGCCATGTCCACCCAATCACATGACCACCAAGCCACGCCCACCATCTAAGCCACGTCCACAGAACCAGTTGTTAAAAATTTGAATCCCACTGCTGCTTGTATCCCCTTCTAATAATGAAGATGAAACTTGTTACTTGGGACTTATTTTGGCCTGCATATACCAAGTGCAACCAAAGCCCAGTTTTAAAATAAACACACTAAAAACATTCAACGCAAGTGAGGATCTCTATTAGAGACTACTGCATCATTGCCTACTTCGTTTTTCGAAAGAATTGTTTACAAATGTTTTGGATTCATACGGAAATATCGACTACTGTTCCTACCAATCTCTTTCTCTCCCCTGCCCCTTAATAATTGAGCATTCTTTCTCTGCTTGTATGAATTTGCCTTCAAAGCAATTTCCTCCTCAAGTACAAATAAGGAAGCAAAAACAAGAATACACATTTCATTCTGGTTGCGGTGCTAAGGAACAAAAATGCCACAGATGAAAGCAAGCCTATCTGGTAAAAATAATGCATTTTCCCCAAACGCCAATTCCACTCTCTGCTTCCATTTACTTCCAATCTTGATCTATTAGGCAACCTCGAAAAAGAAGATCCTGCTTGTTTTCTCGCCACTAAAATGGGTTTTTTACTCATCTTTATTTTCCCTCCTCCCCTTCAAAGAAACAGACAACACAATTCTTTGGGGAAGAAAACTGTTTACCCTGTTGGATTCTTCCCAAATTTCTGTGTCACTTTAAAAAGCAGACAGCCTGGCTTTATACCGGAAAGATGAAAAAGTGATACTTTCGCCTGTCAGGAGTTGGATAATCATCTAATAGGATCACAGCAGGGTCAGCCCCACCACCGTAATTAGATGCTTCATTGAGTAATAAATCAAAGCTGAAGCTTCCAGTCCACTGTGGACTTGCCTTCTACCGACAACTGAGGGTAAAACTCTACCCCAAGCATACTTTTCATTCCAATAAAAGAGAATTATTTGTAGCTCAGGGTTGAAATGAAGGATCCTCTCTGAACTTGAATGTTTCCTTGCAGACATTTTTATTATTAGGTAACATTATTTTTATTTTTTATTTTATTTATTTTGTCAATTGCTTACAAGATAATAGGTATAAGTAATAACATAGTTATGAATACATGGATACATATAAGAAAAATAAAAATATATATAAAAGAAACAATAGGACAGAGACGGTAGGCAAGTTGGTGTGCTTATGCACGCCCCCTACAGACCTCTTAGGAAAGGGGTGAGGTCAATAGTAGACAGTCTAAGGTTAAAGTTTTTGGGGTTTGGGGAAGAAACCACAGAGTCAGGTAGAGCATTCCAGACATTGACCACTTTTATAGATTCTTAGTCATCCAGGACATAGTTGTCTTTTTTCTTCAAAAGGCAACTGGACCGTTCTTTTCCCCCTTGAGGAAGAAGAAAAAAACATGTTGCTTCTCACCCAAGAAGCTTCATCAGTTCTGATGATGAGGGGGATAGAAGGATAGGTACTGACGGTTGAGACTGGATGGTGGGGGGAAGGAAGGATAGGTTCTGATAGGATGGTGGTGTATTCTTTGCAGTTAGTCATCTAGTCACTAACATTTTCTGAGAGCTGTTGAGGCCACTTGGGGGTTTATCTGTGCTCAGGGCAGAGGTGGTATTCAGCAGGTTCTGGACCAGTTCTGGAGAACCGGTAGCAGAAATTTTGAGTAGTTCGGAGAACCGGTAGCGGAAATTTTGAGTAGTTCAGAGTACCACCTCTGACTGGCCCCGCCTCCATCTCTTCTCTGCCTCCTGAGTCCCAGCTGATCAGCTGGGTCTTCTTTTATTGTCCTGCACAGGAGAACGGAGCTGGAAAGCAGGTTAGTGGGGTGGGGAGGGAATGGGATTTTGCAGTAACCTTCCCCCAGAAGTGGGGTGGGAATAGAGATTTTGCAGTATCCGTCCCTTGCCACGCCCACCAAGCCACACACAGAACTGGTAGTAAAAATTTTTGAATTCCGCCACTGGCTCAGGGTCACCTGAATCACTTGGTTGTGGAGTCTTTTTGGAACTGCTATCTTCTTGGAACATCAGTGTTAGTATCATCCCTGATACTAACACAGATGTTACCTATTTTGAGTAATGAAACATCTGCAAATAAACAACCAAGCTTAGGGAGCACCAAGGACTCATCATATTTTCATTACCTAAAAGTAACTCTATAGACCAGGCCTCCTTTAGGACATGGCCTCCTGCACAGTACACTACTAAATATAAGAACACAGGTCCTTATTATTCACGGTTTTCTCTTACTAACAAAAAAAAAATATGCCCTGCTTTGGCAATAATGACACATTCCCAACTGAATTTAACATTTGGTCTCTTTTTCATCTGACTAACAGTCCTTCTGGGAAGGGACAAATTAAATATTCAGATGTTCTTTTCTGACTGAGTTAATGCAGCATACTTAATCTGGTTACTGAATTAACCTACTTTTGGGGCTTATACAATATGCTGAACTATCAGTTTGCTCAGCACAGTAAGCCCCAAGACACAACCCTGGGTTGAAAGTCACCATTCCAAGCATGTTATGCTTTTCTTCAAGCCGTCAAATCTTTGACTGACTTAATTAATTGTGCAAATATAGGTTTTTAAAGTGTGTGTGTGGGGAATCTGGGATCAAGGATTATCTTAAGGCAGCGGCTGATTTTTAGTATCCAAGTGCTTTTTAAATCAGGCAGGGGTAGCACTGGAGCTCTCCAGAGTACTTCAAAACCAAAATTTATCCTATAGATAGTAAAGTGTCCTTTCCCCCATAATTATTCTGTTTGAATAATTCTGTTTGAATAATTATGGGTTTGTTTGGTGTGAACTGTATGACTCCTGAAAAACCTTGGAATTTGGTAGGGAGAATCAAAATGGCCGCCTAAGCTGGCAACGTGTCGGTTTGTTCCTATTGCCCTATTTGCCCCTATTGAAAGATATAAAAAAGTTACTTCTCTATGAAAAAAATACCTTCTTGCCCAACTCAAAATCAAGTGCTGAGTATCACAGAGCAGTATTTCTCAGCCTCAGCAATTTTAAGATATATGGACTTCAACTCCCAGAATTCCCCAGCCACCATGGCTGGGCTGGAGAATTCTAGGCATTAAAGTTTACTCATGTTAAAAGTTGCTGAGGTTGAGAAACACTCCCAGAAAGAGCAATGCAATTGGTATAGATAGGATTTTTTTTTTTAACTTCAGGGGATTGGTTTGTTTACAGTATTTATATCCTGCTCCTAATAGCAAAAATATAGAACAAAAGAATAAGAGAGCAAAGCAATTGTAAATGGAAAACAGTGATAGAATGTTCAACATTTATTGATATAATTAACCTTTATAAGGCTGCCCAACTCACTGCAGAAGTGTTGTTATTATTAAACACCTGGGAAATAAAATAAAGATGAGTTTGCCTTGTATCATAAGGCAATACAAACAGTGCTGGGAAATCTCACTGGATAAAGCATTCTAGAGTTGGAAGGGACTACCATTGATAAGACCAAGTCTCAAATGGCTACTCTTTATGCCAGATCAAACACTGCTAAGATGAATTCAGGGTATGAATAAAAACACGGAGAAAGAGGTGCCCAGATATTAGATAAAAAGCTAATACTTGACCTACAATCATCCACTTAGCTCCATGTCTTATCTTGTTCTTGATATGCTGGGATGGATTGTCCTCTGAAACTGCTTTCAGACTTCGCTTTTAGGCTACTTCTGCTGACTGGCAGTGTGATGAACCGGGGCGTGGCACAAAGGCAACACAGTCACATAAGTAAGAAAAGTCCCTTTAATACCTCCAACTTTGCCCCCAATGTCCAATTACCTTCAGCTGGAGAAAAAGCTGCCCCCCCAAATAATCTTTAAGTGGAGGAAATTCAGTCCGAAAACAAAGTACATACAAACTGTAAATAAAAATCCACACAAACCACACTGCAGAAATTAACTGGACAGGGCAGGAGAAGGAATTGCAGACTTCAAAGGCCAACAAAACACACACAGTTGGGAAGTCAGCAGAAACCCAGATAAGCCTCGATAATAAAAGATAACTCACAATTTGCTTCCAACAAGTTGTTGTGCTCAATCTCCCTTCTTAAACACTGTGTTCCCAGCTGCAGCTAATAAAGGGAATCAGGGCCCTTTCTTTTCCCATAAGCCACACAACTCACGTTGCTCCCTTCTCCGTTCCTCCCTGCATGCCCTAGGATGAAGAGGGGATGGGCCTGGATCTTCCTCTGAATTCCCTCTGCCTTGCTCCACCTCTCCCCTGCTCTGCCCAGCCGGATTTTGCCCTTCCCCAGTTTCTTCCACAGCCACCGGAACCACACTCCCACTTCCTGTCAGCTGCTCAGCCTCCTCCTCTGAATCAGATTCTGAAAGAAGGATGACAGCCAGCTTGCTGCAATTTGGCAGTTTGAGTCTCACTGGCTCAAGGTTGACTCAGCCTTCTATCTTTCCGAGGTCTGTAAAATGAGGACCCAGATTGTTGGGGGCAATACGCTGACTTTGTTAAAATCGCTTAGAGAGGGCCATAAAGCACTGTGAATCAGTATATCTTACTATTAAGTATATATCACTATTGTTCTTTCCTAAAATCATGGCTACTGTGGAAAAAAATGGTAGGAAAATATATTTGATTCTGTTGGTAAATTCCAGGTTGTTCAGCACATCAGCAAATATTTCTGTAATGATTAAGGTGTTAAAACTGGAAAATTCCATCTGTAGTCTTGAAAACCAAATGAGTCACTTACCTTTTAGCTTTCTTTCCTAACTCCTTGTTTCTTAATACTTATTAAGCCAACTTTCCAACACAGGCTCCCACACAGCAATCTTATAAACCTTTTTTTCCCTTTTGGAATGAGACCTGCCACTTAATTACTTAATCTTCTTTTTAATCATTCTGCACTCTTGTTAAAAGAATGCCCTCTAATCAGAATACTATTGAACTCAAATTTCTGACACTGCTGCCTTCTCCAAATATCTGCAGGAAAATTACCCAGAAGTGGAAGCAGGGAAATATAATCAAAAGGTTGCAAATGACATGAATTTCAGATTATCGTCTCCAAATAGGACCAACAGCAATGTGGCAGGATGTGTGTGTGTGTGTGTCTATGAGTAGGTGTGTGTCTTAATGCTGGGTACTTTTATGAGCAGGTGATTGATTAAGAAAGACTTGGCTGCAAACCTGAAACCTACCATAAATTTCTGGAGTCCTAGAAAGACCATATTCCATAAAATTAATAGCTGTCATTTACATATCACAAGCTCAGCCAGAGATCTAAATCATTCTGTTTTCCTCAACACTAATTTTTAGTGTGTTGATCAAGCCCACGTGTGGTTTTTTATTAATGTTTCCTCATTTTGTCAACTGTTTCTTCAGAGGTGTTCTTCGTGGCAGGGAGACCTGTTCCTGCTGGGCTTCTTTTGATATTTTTTTTCTCCTCCTCTCTCTCACTCGCTGTCTTTTATGAAGCTTGCAAGATTTACCATGCCCCTGAGCCATCTTCTGATGCTGCGTTGTCTTTTTTATACGGTTTGATTTGCATCCATGTTCAATGCTTGTCTGAAAATCACTAGCAAATTGCAGTGATCTGCCTGAGGAACCTCTCCTTCAAAGATTGTTGCTCAGGTCTTATGAGCAGCCTTGCTGCCTTAGATTAGATCTCTGCCTGATTCACAAGCCAGCTTCAAATGGCCAACAGCTAGATGTCCATATGAGTCATGAACTCTAGACAGTGACTGGCATTAAGAAGGATGGAGCCACCATCCTGAAGGAACAACATGACTGGTAGCCATCATCATTCTGTCCCCCTGAATTCACCTTATCCTGTTTCAAAGGCATCTGAATTGAGAGATAGTATTATACCATGTGGCAGAATGGAATGGAATGGAATGGAATGAAATAGAATAGAATAGAATAGAATAGAATAGAATAGAATAGAATAGAATAGAATAGAATAGAATAGAATAGAATAGAATAGAATAACAGAGTTGGAAGGAACCTTGGAGGTCTTCTAGTCCAACCCCCTGCTTAGGCAGGAAACCCTATACCATTTCACACAAATGGTTCTTCAATATCTTCTTAAAATCTTCCAGTGTTGGAGAATTCACAACTTCTAGAGGCAAGTTGTTCCACTGGTTAATTGTTCTAACTGACAGGAAATTTCTCCTTAGCTCTAGGTTGCTTCTCTCCTTGATTAGTTTTCATGCATTGCTTCTTGTCCTGCCTCAGATGCATTGGTGAATAGCTTGACTTCCTCTTCTTTATGGTAGTTAGTGCCATAATTCAATCATGTAAGAAAGGACTTCGTTTTTCTCCATTCGGAATTCTTCATCATTCCAGATTTTTTTTATTATGAGAGAGGGAGGGGAAAAAAAATCTTCCCACCTAATTAATCGGCATCATTCCCAGGGCAACCATCTTCATCTGACTGGTGACCCTGAGGTAAAATCGTAACATCACTGTTCCAAAAATACTGGTTGATACAGCTTTCCAAATCATTCCAGACTATGGAAACTCCATACTGCCTTTGATTGACTACTCCAGATTCCACCCCCCCCCCAAAAAAATCCCTCAAAGACAGATTTTCAAACTTTCATTCGCAAACATCCAGCCATGGCACAAACCAACCAAATTCAGATACTCGGCAACTGACTGATATTTATGATGGCTGCAGTCTTCCAGGTCACGTTTTGACAAGCAAAGTTAATGGGGAAACTAGATTCACTAGGCTTTCACAGTAATGTTTGTGCTGGGGGTCTCCAACCTTAGCAACTTTAAGATGTGTGGACTTCAACTCCCAGAATTCCTCAGCCAGCAAAGCTGAAATCCACACATCTTAAAGTTGCCAAAGTTGGAGATTCCCAGCACAAACCATTACTGTGAAACCCTAGTGAATCTAGTTTCCCCATTAACTTTGCTTGTCAAAAGGTTGCAAAACGTGACCTGGAAGACTGCAACTGTCATAAATATGAATCAGTTGCCGAGTGTCTTAATTTTGATCCCATGACCGTGGTCGTAAGTGTGAAAAATGGTCATAAGCCACCTTTTCGATGCTATTGTAACTTCGAATGGTCATTAATGAACTTCTGTAGATTGAGGACCAGCTGTACTGGTGAGTGGTTTCATTTTCCCCATCACTGCCAATTTTATTTTGCTTACTGATCTTTTCCCCTTTATTCTTAGATCACCTCCATATAAGGATTGTGTTTGAAAGCAGCCTTGACCCCAGGGTCTCATTAAGTGCTGCAAGTTGAATCGGTTTATTTCTCACAGCCACGTCTGGCAGAAACGCCACAATCCTTTGAAAACACTGGATGGTTTTGGATGGTGCATCTCCCCAAACAGAATCCTCCCTTTCATTGCAAAACTCTAAAATAAATCAGATCCGAGTCACAGAATAACCCAGTTGAACCTTTGCTTTGCTTGATTATTTGTTTTGTGCATCTTTTCTTTCCAAGCTCCAACTACAAGGATCTCTCTCTTTCTCCCTCTGTGAACTCCTCCCGCAACTCTCCCGCTTTACTCCATTCTTGATATCCAAATGAGTTCTCTGCTTTTCTTCTTTTTCTCCTTTGAAGTCTGAGAGTCCAATCTACTGTTCGCATCAAAGAAAGTCTTGGAAAGCTGCAGGATTGCTTTTATGTGTTTTACAATGAAGCATCCAACATTGGGCTGCATGTCAAAGACTCTAGTTTGAACAAAATTCTTCGGCCGTGATGTCATAAAGAACTCTTGCTTCTCGTCAGTAAAACACAATTTATTTTACCAATAAAAAGAATATTTGTAGCTCAAAAAAATACCCTAGCTATGAGAGCCATTAGCACTAGCACTGAGGATGTTTCCTAGTTTGGTTTATCTATATATATATAAAAGCGAAATACCACTCATGCATCATCACAAAATCGCCAGAATCGTAAAGCCTACGAACCTGAAATTTTGTATGTTCCTCTTGGCTTCTAAGTGCTCATTAAGAAAGGATTTTTCAAAATGACCATCGTAGTATTAGTATTTTGGTATATTATTATTAACACGCTCTGATGCTAAGGAGTTCAACTACCCTCTCACCTGAAAAAAAATCTGTGCCAAATGTAAAACACAAGCAGAGGAGAGGAGTTTTAGTTCTAGTTTCACAGCACCAAGCAGCTTTAGTACAGAACAGTTGAGCTAAGCCATGCCCAGGGTCCTTGCTGTCTTGCTATGCTTCTTGCTCAAACAGCAAATACTGTCTCAGTTTCCATGTTTCAGTTTCAAAATAGCCCTCAACTCTCTCCCACACTGACAGGATGCTAGCCAGATGAATACCGATGGATGCTGGTAAGCAGAGGCAGAATTTTTTCCCCCTTATTTTCCTCCCCAAAATCTAAGCCCGATCACATAGTTTCGAAGTGAAGCACGGGTATAGTGCTAGTTCAACATTTGCAAGAAAATAACCAAGCTCAGAGAGCACCAAGAACCCCTCAATCTTATTTTAGCTGACATTTCCCACAACATATGAGTGTCTTTCATCCTCATAGTCCTTCTTTATTCCATTTTGTTTCCTGAACTCAGATTCTGAAGGAACTCTCATCATGATTCCCCTTACTTTTTCCCTACAATATTTATTTCAATTAGTAGGTACCTTTAATTTTTCAGAGCCTTCCACCAGCTTCGTCAACATTACTTCCTTTACTGTTCCATGTAAAGATAGATTAAGTATCTCCTGCCAGATATCTCCTTCTGTTTCCCTTATGGCCAAGTCACAAATTGTGTGGCATATGTGTAATATTGGAACAAGGTTTTTTTTTTTCAGAAAAAAAGGCAAATATTCTTGTATTCTTTCCCTCTGAGTTACAGATCAGAGATGGTTTAAGTATAAGTCTGGCTTTTCCAAATGGACATAAAATGTCTCATAAGAGGCAAGGATGAAAGAGGATAAGGACTAAGTTACAGAAGTATACAACTGGAAGAAACTATTGAGGCCATCAAACCCATATCAAAGCATCATTGCTAAATCATTCTCTTCTAGAGAAATCATCCTTTCTTCTAGAGAAATCACCTTTAACCCTAACATAATCCTAACAATGTTTTACCTATGTAAATACCTAAAAATGACCTCACCCTCAAATGGCTTTCAGAACTAGGATGTTGTACAAGATGGCCAGGCTAACCCTGAGGGAGGGGTCAAACATGTCATCAGTCTCACGTCCTTTCATCCCCACAAGAGATCTAAACCCAGCCCACCTTGAATTCCTACTGCCAATTTACTTTGACCATTAGTAGTTCAGATTCTTGTAGAGAGCATTAGCTTACAATAAACCTATAGAGCAGTGGTCCTCAATTTACAACAGTTTCTTTAGCAACCGTTCAAAGTTAAAATGTCACTGAAAAAGTTACTTATGACTGTTTTGCACACTTACGATCTGTTGCATCATGGTCAGGTGATCAAAATGTGGATGCTTGGCAACTGGTTCATATTTGTGAAGGTTGCAATGTCCCTTTGGCAACCTTCTGAAAAGCAAAGTCAGGAATTCTGGGAGTTGAAGTCCACAAATCTTAAACTTGCCAAGTTTGAAGATCCTTGGTCAAGAGTATGAAAGGTCTTTGGTGGTCACTGAGCTTGGTTGTTTTCTTGCAGACACTTCATTACCAAACTAGGCAACATCATCAGCGCTAGTAGGAATGGGGTTTGCTCTCATTTAGTGTCTTGCCCTGTCAGTGCATAAGCTGTTTTGAATAGGGCTTTGTGTCTGCTATCAAGAAGCAAAAAGGAAAATGGTAAGGACAATCATAGGAACCATGAAGCAAGACTAGAATGCAATAAAGCCCTACAATCTGAGAACTTCCCAATGAGCAGCAGTGATTTCAGTGAAAATCTTCTTGAGGAATGCTTTCCTTTGAAAGTTATTTTTCAAAGAAACCTTAGGACAAATGCAACTTTTTCAACATGGCAGTGTAATCCCCAATAGTGTAAAGGTAATGAAAAATGCATCTAGATCCTCATTTCATATTATTGCAGGCACCTATTAAAATAAATACTTAATTTCTTTCTTCAGATGGATTGTATTTATTTATTTGCAAAGGTAGGTATTAAAGTGCCAACAAAACAGCACTGACTTTCAGATCAGAATGAGTAAAATGATGTGTGAAATTGTTTTAACCTTCTGATAAATGAATGTTTTGTGATTGATCAGGACTACTGGAATACTTTGTGAGAATATATAGAACAGAATAACAGAGTTGGAAGGAACATTGGACTTTTTGAGCTCAAGCAGGAAGCCCTATAACATTGCAAACAAATCGTTGTCCAATATCTTCTTTAAAACCTCCAGTTCTAGAAGAAAGCTGTTCCATTGATTAATTGTTCTCAGTGTCAGGAAATTCTTCCTTAGTTTTAGGTTGGTTCTCTCCTTAACTAGTTTCTATTCATTGCTTCTTGTTTTGCCTTCAGGTTCTTTGGAGAATACAACATGCTTTCAGACTTTGATCAAATTGCCTTTTGTCAGATCACAAGATGTATCATTTCAGGATAGCCTGGTAGCTGGTTCTAGTTACTCAAATCATTCAAAAACGAAAAACTGCAGAATTGAAAAGAATGTACTTTTAAAGCCATAATAATATTGAGGTGCATATAGCAGATGTTTTCAACACTGGCATCCACATGTAGGGTCAAGAGGAAGCAAATGGTGAAAGTTGTATCACAGTCTCACATCTTAAGCCACATCCCTTTTCTATATGCATTATGACATAATGAGCTGTGATAGTGCAGTGGTTAGGATACAGTAGTGCAAGCTGCTTCTACTGACTGCTGGCTGCAATTCGACAGTTCAAATCCCACCAGGCTCAAGGTTGACTCAGCCTTCCATCCTTCCAAGGTGGGTTAAATGAGGACCTAGACTTTGTAAACTCTTAGAGAGGGCTGTAAAGCAGAGGCGGTATTCAGCAGGTTCTGACCAGTTCTGGAGAACCAGTAGCAGAAATTTTGAGTAGTTCGGAGAACTGACAAATACCACCTCTGACTGCCCCTGCCCCCATCTATTCTGTGCCTCCTGAGTCCCAGCTGATAGACGGGATCTTCTTTTGTTGCCCTGCACAGGAGAACAGAGCTGGAAAGCAGGTTAGTGGGGTGGAGAGGAAATGGGGTTTTGCAGTAACTTTCCCCCAGGGCTGAGGAGGGAATGGAGATTTAACAGTATCCTTCCCCTGTCACCCCTACCAAGCCATGCCCACCAAGCCAAGCCACACCCACCAAGCCATGCCCACAGAACCGGTAGTAAAAAATTTTGAATCCCACCACTGCTGTAAAGCCCTGTAAAGCAGTATATAAATCTAAGTGCTATTGCTACTGCACACATGTACATAAGAGATGGAGCTCCTGGTGGGATACTTCTGTGGTTTCCTATGTTTGCACTATGTGCAAAGCATTTGTCTTCTCCAGAAAATGTAACTCAAAAATAACAACTGATCAAACGAAGAACAAGAGAGGGATAGTAGTTCATTCAGTGAGCCAAAAATATGTACGCTATGTGCCATCGATCAGCCAAGTTACATGAACAGCTCTCTGTATAACACAACAGTATTCTGTGTCCTTGTTTTTGAAAATCAGACAAAGAAAATCTCATTCCCAACTAAGTACCAATGTCTTTTGGTGAGATTTCTCTGCTGTTCATGAAGAGTTTATTAAGTATCCCAGTGCAGCTTTCCATCTGACTTAAGTCTCGAGCATCAACACTTCACCCGCATCCTTCACTTCTGTCGCCACTTCTTGGGCACTTAATGAAATGCCCATCTCTGAAATGGCTTGTCTCCTTCTTTAACCCCTCCCCCCTTTCCTGAAGAGTATAAAGAAGAATCTATGATACCCAGCTGGTGGAGCCTACGGCATTCAGCAACAATCTGATTTGAGAACATTTATTTTTCCAATCCTGTTCCAATTATCTGCCACATCATGGCCATTTCAGTGCTTTGATGAATTTCCTGAAACGCTCTTGCTCATTCTTTAAGTCATGACAGGAAGGTCTCTGTTTGGGACTAATCACAAAGAGAAGCAATGTGCCTCTTCCTTGTCAACTTCCTCAAAGCTTGTGAAAATGAGGAAGATTCCGCTGCAATCTTCCAACATCTCTCTAAATATCTTACAAATCATAGAACATAGAACAACAGAGTTGGAAGGGACCTTGGAGGTCATCTAATCCAATCCCCTCTGCTCCAGCAGGAGAGTCTATTCCGAATATTAGCCTCTACCTAGGATCAAACTCACAGCCTTCTGATTGTGAGGCAAGAGCTCCACTTCTAAGTCACCGCACTAGACACACATCAAAACACTCTGGATGGGTTATAGCCGATTCAAATGAATAGAACAACAACAGAAGTAAATAAAAATGTACAAAAAAGCATAATAATAAAACAACCCTCCCTTACCACGATCCCAATGAAATAAAAGTTTTTTAAAAGTTCTTCTGAAAACCATTTCTCTTCTCCCAGTACACATTTTGCAGGGACACAATTTACAGATGGTCAACTCACAACCATTTGTTTAATGACAGTTCAGAGTTTCAGCGGCCCTGGAAAAAAACTTGCCTTATGACTTCACACTTACAACCATTGTAGCAGCTCTGTGGTCACATGATCAATATTCAGGCGCTTGGCAACTGGCATGTATTTATGATGATTGAAGTGTCCCAGGTCAGGTCAACACCACTTGTAAACTTCTGACAAGCAATGCCAGTGGGGAAGCCAGATTTAGTTAGCAACCGTGTTACTGACTTAACTGTAGCATTTTATTTATTTTATTGAATTTATATTGACGCCTATTCGCCCATGGCAACTCAAGGCGGCTTACAGAATATAAAACCTCATTTAAAACAATAAAACTAATAAAAAGAATCAAATCAATTAATACAGTATAACACAAGGGCCTTCAAACTTGGCAAGTTTAAGACTTGTGGACTTCAACTCCCAGAATTCCTGAGCTAACATGACTGGAGGAAGAATTCTGGGAGTTGAAGTCCACAAGACTTAAAGCTACCAACTTTGAAGACCCCTGGTATAATATAATAAAATCATCCCCCACCCTCCCACCCGCCACCTAGGTGACAGCAAATCACACGAGCCATTTGATGGGCTCCATCCTGCTCTGGGTTCCCCAGGCCCACTGGCAGAACCAGGTCTTCGGTGCCTTCTGGAAAAATATTAGAGTGGGAGCTGTTCTAATCTCTGAAGGAATGATGTTCCAGAGAGAGGGAGCCACCATAGAGAAGGTCCTTCTTCTGGGTCCCACCAGGTGTATCTCCCTCAGGAATGGAACCCACAGCATTCCCTGCCTCCTCACTCTGATGGGTCGGGTAGATGTGACTGGCAAGAGATGGTCCCTCTGATAGCCTGGTCCCAAACCATGAAGGGCTTTAAAGGTGACAACCAGCACCTTGAATTGCACCTGGAAGCAAATTAGCAGCCAATGCAGCTCCCGCAGAAGAGGTGATACATGTGCATACTGGAGTCTGCACACAACATGCAGGTGGCTGCATTTTGCACCAACTGGAACTTCCAGATGCTCTTCAAGGGCAGCCCCATGTAGAGCGTGTTGCAATTATCAAGACAGGAAGTGACTAGGGCATGAGTGACTGTCAGTAGGGATTGTTGGTCCAGAAAAGAGCGTAACTGGCACACAATCTACATTTGCGCAAAGGCCCTCCTGGCCATGACCACCACCTCCATTTTAATGAAAAAAATGAAATGTTAAAAAGTTATGATATTTATATAGTTACTTACCAAGCACATCTAAATTACATTAAAGTAAGCCAAAATATATTTACAATCCCCAAGGCATGTCACAATGTTTGAACACCACTAATGCTTGGAAACTGAAAAATTTGACACATGCACGCCCTACGTGGCAAAAAAGATTGCAAAATGGGACAAAACTCACCTTAACCACTGCCTTGCTTAGCCACAGAAATGTGGGACTCAACTGTGGTCATAAGTCAAGGACAATCTGTACAATGTTATTGAAGATGAAGTGTGTGTCCTTCACCTGACCAACTCCGATTGGCCACTTCAGGCTGATGTTGCATACCGTCTTCCGTTAGATTCCCCACGACTTTTGCGGGGGCAACCATTTTGATTCCTGCTTCAGTGGTCTGCAAACTCAACCATCAGCTGCTCCTCGTGTTCTTGATTGATGAACGTGTGCAAGCAGCCATCTAAAATTATCACCCTTGATCACTGTCATGCCCATCATCATCTCTAATAAACACCTGCATATAGTGACTCCTGACTATGCCCAGAAACATTCAGATGAATTCCTATAAAAACCTGAAAGGGTGGAGAATCGGATCACCTACATACAATGAGACGGTGAAGGCAACCACAACTATTGAAAAAAAAACAACCCTGCTTGCCAGTCACAAGAAAATAAGATAACATTATGCAAGGCAAGCTTAAAGCATACAAAGCCACTGTGTTTCATTCAGCATTTCCTGTGTTATTCGTCTTTCTGATCTGGAACTTAGAAACTTGGTCTCTTCACATCCATGCTTTTGTGGGAAAATTTCTGCAAGGCACGTTTTAAAATACTGGGGTCTCGCCTCTCCTTTTCCATGTTTCTCTTGCCTGTGGTGTTCTTATTACTAAAGTTTACATGCATGCACACACATGGCTGGGTTTCATGATCCCACATTTTCTTTTTTCATTAGCAGGCACCTCCCACAGCCATACTTAGCAAGCCATGATTTTGTGCTATAGCTGTGCTGCAAATCCAGGGAACAAAGGATTAATTCCTCCCTTCTAACGAGTGAATAGTTTTAGGCAAGCTCTCAAAACAAAATTAGAAAGGGTGAAATGCTCAAACCTGTCAGAAGTCATGGATATGATTAGCTTCAACAGCAGCCTCAACATTAGATTGATATTCATCCCAGAATCATGATTTGAGACCAATTTATTCTGTCTAATTATTCACAACAGATTTGCAATTGCATAGCAATAAAACCTACAGTGGGATTTACTCCTGGAAAAATATGCTTTGGATTGCAACATACATGAACACTCTTTCAAAAAGCACTACATTCATGTTTAAAAGGTGTTCCCCAAACACCTGGCAGCGGTGGCAAGAGTTGGGTTCATAGAGCATAGATCCTGCCCAGTTCATAATACTACTCCAACAAAACCCATCAACTGCTTTTGGGTGGATGACTCTCTATTCTTCCTGTTATCCCTCACAGCTCCGACAACCCATTAGAGGGTGTTAGTAAGAAGAAAGCAGGAGGAAGCTCTTTGCTCCCCAAGCCTTTCCCAACACCTGATCTTCAAGGTGGGAAGAGCTGTCCAGTGAAGGTCCTGTCTCACCCAAAGTCTACTGAATGATGAAGATTGTCTGATAAAGCAAGAAAAGCTTTATCACTGGGCAGCTTCTATATTCTAACTCTAACATGACAAAATAGCTATTTATATTGGGCTGAAAGAGGATTATTAATGCTGAACATGACTGCTTTCAGTCAGGTCAGTAAAAAAAAAAGAAGAGAAGATTACTACCCATCTTGCAAAGAGAGATTAGCTGTCTTACTACAGGTAGTCCTCAACGTACGACCACAATTGAGCCCAAAATTTATGTTGCTAAGTAATAAGTTTGTTCAGTGAGTTTTGCCCCATTTTACAACTTTTCTCATTACGTTTCTTAAGTGAATCACTGCAGTTGTTTCATGAGCAACATGTTTCCTAAGTGAATTTGGTTTCTTTTTTGGCTTAGCTTGTCAGAAGCTTGAAAAGGGGATTCACATGTTTTCATAAATGTGAGACAGTTGTGAAATAGCTGAATGTAAATCACATGACCAATGGGATGGCGCAATGATCATAAGTGTGTAAAAATGGTCATAAGTCACTTTTTTCAATGTCGTTGTAACTTTGAATGATCACTAAGCGAACTTGTAAGGACTTGCCTCTCCTCTCCGATCAAGAAAGTAGATCTCTTGAAGCACTTAGCATTTCAAAAGGAAACTTTTATTGAGAGGAAAGGGATAGCAAGACAAGGAAAGCAGGATCTGAGGATTCCCATGCGATTCCATTAGATTAAAACTCTTAGAGACCTCTCCCCTCAATCCGGTGCTGAATAAGCCAATCCGCAGGTGCAAAGATGTTGAAGGCTGAGAAGGTGATAAGAAGTTGTTCTCGGATGTCGCTTGCTGGAGGCTCCAGAGCTGAGACAAAACAGATGGTTCTCCCACCTTACATTCCCAGGAAGGTAAATCAAAGCATGGGATAGGCAGGAACCAGGAAGAAGGTTATAAACTAAGGAATGCCTCCAGCCCTCTTCCCCACCAGAGTGGCAGCATCCCGATAGGGATCTATGGGACCTGACAGAACTGTTGTAAGTCGAGGGTTGCCTGTACCAGGTTTTGCTAGATAGCTGAACACAAGACCTAGTTATTGGTTAAACTCACCTCCTGCCTCTACCTCACCCCCATCCCGTATTTTTCCACAATTGGTGGGAAAGGAAATAGAGCCAAGGAATCTCCTAATTGCTTTGCTTAGTATGCCCTGCCTTGAATCTCTAAACAGAGCACCCGTCCCTGGTTGCTTCACTGAAGCAGAATAGTGTTCAGCCAACAGGCAGAGCAATTTCTGCTGGTAATCTTTTCTGCCAGTCCAAGCACTGGAGGAATATATATTAACATATATATTGAAGAAGATCCCCCTGCAGGTAAATAGGAATTCTGAGGCCTGATAGATTATGAAGCTCTTGAACTCCATTTAAAAAAAAAATCCTAGAGCTTCTTCTGAATTGGCAGAAAATTGATGAGGTTTTGAGGTTGGACACTTCCAAAAGCAGGGCTGGATTATTTAAACATCAAGGAAAAACTTTTACATTCTGCATTTTCTAATATAGGAAAACCTGAGAAAAGCCTGGCCTTGTATTAAGACACTTCCCGTATTAGATAGTTCAATATTATTTTATTCCATATAGTATGGCCTTTGTCCATCCATACAACAGCCTCCCAGAAAAGTTCCCCCATCCCTTGCTTAATATCTACTTATGGAAATCTTTGGCATGACATCTCATAATGTTCTGATTTGATTATTGTATCTACGTAGAAGAAGAGCAGGCAGAGTTGGGAGTGGAGTTAAACACGTCATGAGCTTAGAGTCCTTGTGTTGTCACAAACAATCCAAGTACAGCCCTTCGTGAATTCCTGTGATCATTATCTGGGGCCCATTTAGTGCTGATCATTAGTTGATTAGTTTCTTGTGTATAGGCTTGAATAAATCTGTGCTGCAACTTAATATATGGTCCTGATTATTTGCATTCTTTGTTTCTTCCTCATCTAATGACAGTGATTCCATCAAGTTCTCCAGACTGTTTCTCCTAATTGGTCGTTATAAAGAATTCAATTTTAAGGACAAATGTCTAAGCAGTACTTCCTTTCCACATCCCCTATTTCACTCCCTCTCCCATTGTCCTTAGCAGACATTTAATTTAAAATATATGTTTGATGGCAGGAGTTCTAAAGTTGCAGACTTTGAGGTTTTTTTTAGCTAAAGCACATAGGGATAACAAGATTTACCATAGAAAAATAAATAATATAAACAATAGTGGGTACAGGGAACTGTTGGTCTAGACAGAATATTTAAATGACTGTCAAGTCATTCCCACTACTATTGTGATACATCCACAATCTATGCGGTGTTTTACTTTCCTTTTAAAAAGCAATTTCAACCAGGTAAATGGCTCATATCAGACATTACGTTTTGCCCAGCTAAATTACCTATGGCCCCGTGATAACTTTCTTTTTGACTCTTACTTGAAACTGTCAATGTGGAAGTATTTGGAACGCTGCCAACCACAATGAAGGTTTGGAAAAAAGATGAACTCAAGAAACTAAACAAGAAGGATTTTCTCCTTTCCCCTAATATTGTAACCCAGGGATGTCCAATGGAATTGATTAAGAATGGCGTAATAAAATAGAGTGTTCTTGATGGTCTAATTAATATATATGAAATTAATTGCTGCAAGGTACAGCTTTCCACATTAGCTTGAAAGAGTTTACAAAATATTGTGTTCATTAACATTTTATTAGCCTCCTGTCACTGATCCACTTCCCCATCCAGATTTGGGAGGTGGCCTGGTAAATTACATAAACAATCTTCTCAGCCCAGGTCTCGACATTCCTTCCATAAGTGCAGCCTCAACAGCTCCAGGTTTCTTGGGATGGAGGAGGAAGGACATAAATTCAGCAACCCCACATGATTTACTTTACATGGAGGAAATCCAACTAAGTGGTCTCTAGGAGTTGAAACAATTGGATGGCATCTGTCTATCAATTATCACAACCTACTGACCATACCAGTAGGATGTACCTAGAGAATTAAGAATTCCTCTGCATCCTATTGTCTATTACTTCGCTTGCTCTTCATTTAAGACAGGGGTATCAAACTGGTGGTCCATGGGCTGGATGCATCACACACTGGCCATATCCACCCCAGCTCCATGAAGGTAAAAAATGTCACGATACATCACGTGACATCAATGTGACGCAGCAAGTTTGACACCCGTGATCTAAGAGATTGCTAATCTGAGGATCGTTCTTTTGCATCTCTCCCCAAGAACAGACAAGCAGAACACACATTCTTTTAAGTTTCCTTCTGATAGGATGTAACTTACTGGGTGCTAGGCTTTGCCTACCCCATAAATGCATTCCCTTAAATAAACCTGTGTGTCCCCTTAATGTTATAAAGTCTACTTCAGCCATTCTTGCTCAGAGCAGCTTCTATTCTCAGAGAAAGCTGGTGCACACAGAGAAAACCCTTCAACACCTGACAATCTTTAAAGCCTTTGTAAGATGTCTTTATTTAATGCTAATTGCTTTAATAAAATGATTGTATTTAGCTGTTTTGTGGTTCTTTTTAAATTATGAAATGCCCAGGTATCTGTATGAATGGCTGCTAAGTAAATATCTCACAATAAATACCCACATACATTGCTCATTTTTGCATATCTTAAAGAAACAAGTGCCTGTCACCTACACATGAATGCATATTATATTTTTCAGATGTTCATGCCCAAATGCTGTTGCTTGTGTACCCTAAGAGGCAAATAAAAAGGTATCAACTGGACTGAAAGATTTCTGAAATTTGTGTAAACAGTTAAACAGTTCTAAGCTAAAACACTCTGCAGGGAAAAGAGAGCCTCAAAAATAGCTTGTTGCAGATACAGCTCAAAGCTCAGTGACCCGAAGTGGTGATGGGGGAGACAGGGAGATGGGAGGGGCATTCCAAAAACTGGAGGAACGTGGCTTGCGATACCATCTGATACGGGGTGGAACTGGAGCTCTTCACACACTGTGATTTTTTTTTTGTTATAACTGTAATTGCAATCATGGCTACTGTCTCTGATTTCTTTCATCCCAATTATTGTATGGTGGGAGACTAACAGATACAATAGAGACCAGAAATTGACCAATTTTCTAAGGTACCAGAATGGGCAGACTTCTCCCTCCTTATTTCATCACCATTGTTAAAAAAAAATAATAATAATCCCAAGTATACCGAAGGTGTTCAAAGTCCACATTTCTTGTTATTGGAAGTTCTTTGGGGAGGGAAAAAAAGTTTTGGTAATAAAATACAGCCATTTCCTAAAATATAGAATCAATCACCTCTGGTCTCTTGCTGTTTACTCTGGGTTTTCAACCTCACGTCTGTCTTTTCCATCAGGAAATAAAATCGAACTGCAGAGAAGAGAAGAAGGAAGAGCCCAGAGTTTGCTTTTTGTGAGCTTTCTATGGGTACTTTGAATAGATTGCCTGAACTACAGAAATATAATAATCATATTAATAATTATTACTAAGTAAAAATATCAATAACAACCCTAACGTATTTATAACAATAACAGCAGGAAGAAACCCTGAGGAGAACTATTAGGAGAACACATCATTTCATCCTTCCATTTTTTCCCATTCAAGAAAAGCATAGGATACAATTTGGATTCTTTATATCCCAAAACAATCTCAAAAAGATAGAAATAAAAGTGCAGGATAGCAAAGAAACTGAAAGATGTGATCTACTGTCAGTAGATAACACAGCCATGTGGCAGAGACGGGAGAAATGAGGGGGGTTGATTTAGAACCGCAGGAGGAAAAGCAACAGAATGAATTAAATGAAGCATAAATACCAAACCATCAGCCAAGTCATCCATTCATTCCGAGTAGGGGGTAGGTTGATTGATAGGCACATGATCCAAGTTGCTGGATGTGACAATTGAGTTTCTAGGCTTCTTAAGATAATGGGACAACCAGGAGTTGTTGGTTTTTTTTGGAAAAAAGTAGGGGTGGAGGAGAGAGTGGAAAAATGGAAATGTCCCCTGCTACTGCAGAAGAAAGGATCGGGTGGGGGCAGAGATGGTATTCAGTAGGTTCCGACCAGTTCTGGAGTGGGAATTTTGAGTAAGGAGAACTGGCAAATACCACCTCTGACTGGAGATTTTACAGTATCCTTCCCCTGCCATGTCCACCAAGCCACGCCCATAGAACCGGTAGTAAAAAAAAATTGAATTTCACCACTGGGTGGGGGTGACAATCCAAGTAACAATATCTAAAGGCATCAATAATTGTGATTAAAAGACAGGAGAAAGTCTTAGATCATAGACTAGGGAGAACCCAAAAATGTTTTTCCAAAAGGCAACTGGAATTTCTTGGATTTCTTTTCTTTGAAAAAGTTTCATTTCCCCTAGGAGCTTCTTTAGTTCTTGAATGAGAAATAAAACCTTTTCCTTTTTTTTCTTTCTTTTTCTTATATATTTTTATTTGTTTTCTCTTTACATACAATATGTGCTTAATGAACAGCGTACTGTCTGGATCAATTCGTTTACATAATAATACTTATTTAGTTCCTAATTACTACCTCTTCACCAGCCATTGATAAAAAAGTACTGCTCCAAACTCACATACATACATACATACATACATACATACATACATACATACCACTCTCCGTTGTCACAATCCATTATCCTCCACTTAGAGACAAACAACCTACTCTCTAATAAACAATTTGGTTTCAGAAAAAAACTATCCTGTAATCTGCAACACTTACACTGCAAAAACATATGGACTACACAACTCGATCAGGGCAAAGCAATAGATGCTATCTACATAGACTTCTGTAAAGCCTTTGATTCAGTGGTACACGACAAACTACTACTAAAACTAAAATCTTATGTTATCTTTGGACAACTGCATAACTGGATAGAAGCATTCCTGTCAAACAAACAACAAATGGTCAAAATTGGGAGCGTCCTATCAAATTCTATACCTGTCAATAGTGGTGTCCCACAAGGCAATGTTCTAGGACCAACTCTTTTCATACTCTACATAAATGACCTTTGTGATCATATTAAGAGCAACTGCATTCTCTTTGCTGATGTTGTAAAGCTATTCAATATCACAGACAATACTGCTACCCTTCAAAAAGACCTCGACTATGTATCAGAATGGTCAAACAAATCGCAACTTCAAATCTCAACAAATAAATGTTTTGTCTTACATATTGGCAAAAAAAATCAGAAAATAAAATTCAAGCTGAACAGTCAAGACCTTGTTGGTGATCCAAACTCTGTCAAGGGCCTTGGAATACTCATCTCTAATGATCTAACTGCTAGAGCTCACTGTAACTACATAGCCAAAAAGGTATTAAAAGTTGTTAATCTAATCCTATGTAGCTTTTCCTCTGGTAATATCACACTACTGTGTGATGTAGAGCATACAAAACATTTGCTAGACCAATATTCGAATACAGCTCACCAGTCTGATATTACGTATCTGATATTAACACAGTTGAGAAAGTCCAGAAATATTTCACAAGAAGAGTTCCCCACTCCTCTACTCATTGCGTAATACCTTATGCCACCAGACTTGAAATTCTAGACCTAGAAAACCTAGAACTACGCCACCTTCGATCCAATCTAAGTATAGTATATAAAATCAAACATTGCAATGTCCCACCTGTCAATGAATACTTCAGCTTTCAGCACACAATAGATACAAACTCAAGGTTAACCACACCAAACTTGATTGCAGGAAATACGACTTCAGCAACAGAGTGGTCAATGTCTGGAATACTCTGCCTGACTCTGTAGTTTCTTCCCCAAACCCCAAAAACTTTAACTTTAGACTGTCTACTATTGACCTCACCCCTTTCCTAAGAGGTCTGTAGGGGGCGTGCATAAGCGCACCAACATGCCTACCATCCCTGTCCTACTGTTTCTTTTTATTTTTCTTATATGTATCCATTTCATGTATTCACAACTATGTTTATATTTACACCTATTATCTTGTAAGCGATTGACAAATCAAATCAAATAAAAATAAATAAACCTCAACCCCTCACAGCTTCAACCTCAAACTGTCTATGGTGGACGTCACCCCATTCTTAAGAGGTCCTTAAAGGGGATATGCATAAGTGCACCAACATGCCTACTGTCCCTGTCTTACTGTTTCCATTTATATCTATATTTACTTCCTTTGTTCTTGTTTATGTTCATACTTACATTTGTTATCTTGTACATGTTTGACAAACAAACAAATTAATTAATTAATAAAAATAAGTCCCAAGTTTGAAAATATTTGTCTTATTTTTCTTTTATCTTCTGTGTTAATCTGTCCAGTTCTGCACAATCTAATTTTTTTTTAAATTATATCTTCTTCCATAGGTGTTTCCTCGCTTTTCCAATGTTGTGCAAATACAATTCTTGCTACTGTTAAAACATGCAATATCAACTATATATTCCCTTTATCATATTTTTCTGGTATTATGCCTAACAAAAATAATTCTGGTTTACAATCTATATGCTGTCTTAACATTTTTTTCTAACCAAGTACGCACTTTCATCCAAAAAAATTTTGCTTTTGGGCATGTCCACCACAGGTGATAATATGTGCCCAGTTTTTTTTATTACATTTCCAACATTCGATAGACTAAAGCCTTTTCAAAGATAAAAACCAGAAAGTCCATTGACTTTTGGAAAAGCGCCTTTGGTGCGGCCATTGGACATTTAGCCTATGGAGAAGGGCAACAGAACTCTGTAAGTGTGATCTGTGGGGCTGAAAAGAGATGGGGAGATCATGTCAAACATCAGACCTGAAATAGAAGCAAAAAAAGAAAGTAACCCTTAATCGACAACAAAGGTAAACCTTGAAGGATCTGTGAAAGCTCCAGGTAAAAAAGAGTTGTGGTGGCACAATGGCTAGAATGAAGTATTGCAGGCTAACTCTGATGACTGCCAGTTCCCAGCAGTTCAATAGTTGGAGTATCATCAGGCTCAAGGCTGACTCAGCCTTCCATCCATTCTGTGTATAACAAAAATATTCCATAAAGGCTAATAGGTCATGGCAGGATAGCAGCCAAATCTATCAACCAAATTCCCACAGTTGGAAATGCAGGTGGGAAGGCATTTGAGGAATGTTCATATGACCTCTTATTGACACATAGTGTGTGCTTGTCAAGGCCATCCTTTTATTTTATTTTTACTGCTGCCAGAGGGATTGGAAGCAGCTTTTTGAAGAAGACATCCATCAGCCTTTTTTCTGCCAGTCTAGATTCCTTTTGCAGGAAACCCAGATTTGCCTTCTTGTATGTAGATTATTGAGCTAGTCCTCTTGTAACTCTCTTTTGTCAGTTATTAGCTGTTTTAGTGGCTTTTATATTTCTAGATTATTATATCTATATTATTTCTAGAACTCAAAGAGCGTCAACTACATCCAAGGAATTGGCTACTTTCTGACAACAGCATTTTAAGCCTCTTAGTTTTACTAAGGCTGTAGAACAGGGTATCAAACTTGATTTCATTGAGGGCCGCATCAGAGTTGTGTTTGACCTTGGGGGGGCTGGGATGGGCATGGCCAGGGGTGGGCATGGCCAGCTTGACATCACTCATGTTAGGGGGTAAAATGAGGACCCAGATTGTTGGGGGCAATAGGCTGACTCTGTAAACTGCTTAGAGAGGGCTGTAAAGCACTATAAAGCGGTATATAAGTCTAAGTGGCTATTGCTATTGCTAAAAGCAGATATTGATCCAAACAAACTTGGAAAGCTAATGCAAGCCTTGAAACAGCAGCATGTAAATTTAGGACTCTAAAAGGCATTCTGGACACAATGGGAATCAAAATGAATGCGTCCGGTGTCAGGGCAATGATCAAGTGCCCAAGCAGTTGGTTTTTCTTGGAGCCAGAAAAAACGAGCCCTCTGTTGAATACTGAGATTTTTAAGCACTCTTATTAATACAAGCAGATTTTAAAAGCAGAAAATAAAAAGCACACAATACCAAGGCAATGCAGGTAGTCCTCGACTTATGATCACACTTGAACCCAAAATTTCTGTTGCTAAGCGAGACAGTTGCTAATTGGGTTTTGTCCCATTTTACGACCTTTTTTTGCCAAATTCATTAAGTGAATCATTGCAGTTGTTAAGTTAGTAGCAATCGCACTTAGACTTATATACTGCTTCACAGTGCTTTGACAGCCCTCTTCAAGCGGTTTACGGAGTCAGCATATTTCCCCCAAGAATTTGGGTTCTCATTTTACTGGCCTCGGAAGAATGAAAGGTTGAGTCAACCTTGAACATAGTTGTTAAGTGAATCTAGTTTCCCCATTGACCAGAAGGTCGCAAAAGATGATCACGTGACCTAGGACACTGCAACCGTCATAAATATGAACCAGTTGCCAAGCATCCATCTTTTGATCACATGACCATGTGGGATGCTGCAACAGGTGTGTGAAAAATGGTCATAGGTCACTTTTTTCAGTACCATTGTAATTTCAAATGGTCACTAAATGAATGGTTGTAAATTGAGAACTAACTCTACCCAAGCATTTTATAGAATGTCAGGAGCTCCTTAATAATGACATCAGAGATATCTAAAGACTGCCAACTTCCCCAGTACACAATGCTAGGTTCTATCAGAAAGTTTCAGCTTAAAGGCCAGTCCTAGGGTTTCTATTGTGCAACCATGACTTCATGGGCCTACCTCTATAATCAAAAGACTGCAAGACTTGTCTTTGACTGGGTGACCACATGAGTTTGGGATAAGAACCAAAAGTCTGAGTCTCTCACAGATGAGAAAAGCTTTACAACTACAGGTGAAACTCAAAAAATTAGAATATCGTGCAAAAGTTCATATATTTCAGTAATGCAACTTAAAAGGTGAAACTAAGATAGTTCAAGCCGTGATATGTCATAATTGTGATGATTATGGCTTACAGCTCATGAAAACCCCAAATCCACAATCTCAGAAAATTAAAATATTACATGCAATCAATAAAACAAGGATTGTACATAGAACAATATCGGACCTCTGAAAAGTATAAGCATGCATACAGTATGTACTCAGTACTTGCTTTGGGCCCCTTTTGCAAGCAATTACTGCCTCAATGCTGTGTGGCATGGAAGCTATCAGCCTGTGGCACTGCTGAGGTGTTATGGAAGACCAGGATGCTTCAATAGCAGCCTTCAGCTCTTCTGCATTGTTCGGTCTCATGTCTCTCATCTTTCTCTTGGCAATGCCCCATAGATTCCCTATGGGGTTCAGGTCAGGCGAGTTTGCTGGCCAATCAAGCATAGTAATTCCACGGTCATTGAACCAGGTTTTGGTGCTTTTGGCAGTGTGGTCAGGTGCCAAGTCCTGCTGGAAAATGAAATCAGCATCCCCATAAAGCTCATCTGTGGAAAGAAACATGAAGTGCTCCAAAATCTCCTGGTAGACAGCTGTGTTTATTTATTTGTTTGTTTGTTTGTTTATTTATTTGGTTTGTCAATCACTTACAAGATACAGGTATAGGAATAAACATAGTTTTGAATACATGAGATGGATACTTATAAGAAAAATTTAAAAAAGTAAAAAAATAAATAAAAAGAAACAATAGGACAGGGACGGTAGGCACAACTGGTGCACTTATGCACGCCCCCTACAGGCCTTTTAGGAAGGAGGTGAGGTCAATAGTAGACAGTCTAAGGTTAAAGTTTTTGGGGTTTAGGGAAGAAACCACAGAATCAGGTAGAGTATTCCAAACATTTGACCACTCTGTTGCTGAAGTCGTATTTTCTGCAATCAAGTTTGGTGTGGTTAACCTTGAGTTTGTATCTATTGTGTGCTCTTGTATTGTTATGATTGAGGCTGAAGTATTCATTTGCAGGTAGGACATTGCAATGTATGATTTTATATATTTATATTTAGGGACTTAATGAAGCACAGTGGACCAACACCAGCAGATGACATGGCTCCCCAAATCAACACAGACTGTGGAAACCTCACACTGGACTTCAAGCATCTTGCAGTGTGTGCCTCTCCATTCTTCCTCCAGACTCTGGGTCCTTGGTTTCCAAATGAGATGCAAAAGTTGCTCTCAACAGAAAAGAGGACTTTGGACCACTGAGCAACAGACCAGTTCTGTTTTTCTTTAGCCCAGGTAAAGACGCTTCTGATGTTGTTTGTTGTTCAGGAGCGGCTTGACAAGAGGAATACGACATTTGAAGCCCATGTCCAGGATCCATCTGTATGTGGTGGCTCTTGATGCACTGACTACAGCCTCAGTCCACTCCTTGTGAAAATCCCCAACACTTTTGAATGGCCTTTTCCTGACAATCCTCTCCAGGCTGCGGTCATCCTTGCTGCTTGTGCACCTTTTTCTTCCACATTTTTCCCTTCCACATAACTTTCTATTAATGTGCTTTGATACAGCACTTTGGGAACATCCAACTTCTTTTGCAACTACCTTTTGAGGCTTTCCCTCCTTATGGAAGGTGTCAGTGATTGTTTTCTGCACACCTGTCTGGTCAGCAGTCTTTCCCATGATTGTGATTCCTACTGAACCAGACTGAGAGACCATTTAAAGGCTCAGGAACCCTTTGCAGGTGTTATGGCTTAATTAGCTGATTAGAGTGGGACACTGAGCCTAGAATATTGCACCTTTTCATAATATTGAAATTGTGGATTTGGGATTTTCATGAGCTGTAAGCCATAATCAGCTCAATTATGACACATCACAGCTTGAACTATCTTGCTTTGCATGTAATGAATCTATCTCATATATTAGGTTCACCTTTTAAGTTGCATTACTGAAATAAATGAACTTTTGCACGATATTCTAATTTTTTTGAGTTTCACTGTATCACAAGTACACTTTCCTGGAGCAGACAGAGGTTGCCCCCAGTGGTGGGATTCAAATATTTTTACTATCGGTTCTGTGGGTGTGGCTTGGTGGGCGTGGTGCGGCTTGGTGGGAATGGCAGGGGAAGGTTACTGTAAAACCCCAATCCCTCCCCACCCCACTAACCTGCTTTCCAACTCTGTTCTCCTGTGCAGGGCAACAAAAGAAGACCCAGCCAATCAGCTGGGACTCAGGAGGCAGAGAATAGATGGGGGTGGGGCCAGTCAGAGGTGGTATTTGCTGGTTCTCCCAATTACTCCCAATTTCCACTACCGGTTCTCCAGAACCCGTCAGAACCTGCTGAATACCACCTCTTGGTTGCCACCCACTCTCACCAAGAGCATCCCAGAATATGTCTTACAACCCCAGTTTGCTTTTGCTGTTCTCTGGGCAGAGAACACCATCACCCCACTACCCAAACAAAGAACTGCGGTGCTGCCCCTACTGCTTTCCTTATTAGAGGACAATATTCTGAAAAATGAGAAGATATGAGAATACCGAAATACGGGTGCCTTACTGCTTTGCCTGCAGCCTAAAACCTGTTTCTTTGCCATTCGAAACATCTTTTAAAACCTAAATTCAGTTAATTTAGAAGAAGATACCAAGGAAGATACCCAGGAAGGCATTTGGAAGCAGAGCCCTATCTGGCAGGCATAGCCTCGAGGCCTCTTCTCCTGCTTTCTGATTTCCATTCAAGGCACACAGATCTTGTGAGCAAACAGCAACCTGGTGATTAGGGGACAGTTCTGTTCACTCCATCATATGTCCTTCTGGTGGCAGGGGGGAAAAAAAACACATCCCAATGTAGCTGAAAAGCAGGAAACCATCTGCACACTGAAATAAATCTCACAAAGCTCAGTTCCTGGGAACAAACCACTTCAATTCTCTTCCACATCAATATCTTTGTAAAGAAGGTAAGAAGAGGGCCTCTGCCAATGCTTACTTCTCCCTAATATGCCCATTTTTCCTGTGTGGTTAATTCAAGGCGGCTACAATCCCAGACATCCTTCCCCATCAGTCTGAGCATTAGGCTGCTCCTTATACTCATCAGTCATCCCTATCACTCCCAGATTATATATATATATATATATATATATATATATATATATATATATATATATATATATATATATATATATATATATATATATATATATATTTCCTGAGGCGATTGTGAATTCTGTCACACAACAAAAATAAAAAAGTAATACCCAGTCATTTTATCTTTTCTAAGTCCTTATAGCTGCAGCGGCTTAAAACTTTCATGCTTAAAATGCCTCATGCTAGAATCCCAAAAGGACACACACTAAACTATTGTTCTTAGATGTGCTAGCATTTCTCTGCAGGAAGGCTGCGATGAGACCGAGGGCTGTTCTCTTGGCAGAAATTAAGACCTGTTTTCTAGTGCAGAGCTGGCAGGAAAAAGTGTAGCAGCTTAAAGAAATGCTGCTCTCACTTCCCATCCCTGTTCTGCTTTGGCAATGAAACTGAATGTGGTTGCTGTCCACTGGAGAAGCATGAGAAGAAAGGGAAGTGGAGAGCTTGGGTGCCAGTCTCTTGCAATGAGCCATCTAATCCCACAGTGCGATGATTCCCTGGATCAACAGGTCTTCTCTCCCCAGTCCTTCTCCTGCCACTCTTGAAGCAGGGAAGACAAAATACTTGGTCTCATAAAGGACAATATATGTCTTTGTGATGACCCAGGGTATGGCACAGAGATTGAGGTAACATAATCCAGCCCAATGCTGTGAACACCACAGCTGCACAGCAGGGCAAGTTGAAGAGTCCAGGAAGCAAGGGAGCAGAGCAAGTAATCCAGAAATCCAGGAAGACTGCAAGGAGTCCAGGAAAGTTCAAACGTCAGCACTCAACACTCCAGGAATTCATAGTGTCTCCTTAAGTCTCAGTCCCCAGGTATGCCTTGTGAAGAGAGGTGGGGAGCTCTCTTCCCGAGTAGTCAACTCAGTCAGTATTGTTCTCGCCTTCTCTCCACTCTCTGTGCTTGAGGATCAGGAGGGGGTGGTTCTTGCTCATCACCTGAGCCAGTGGTGGGATTCAAAAAAATTTACTACCGGTTCTGTGGGTGTGGCTTGGTGGGCATGGCAGGGGAAGGACAAAATCCCATTCCCTCCCCACCCCACTAACCTGTTTTTCAGCTCCGTTCTCCTGTGCAGGGTAACAAAAGAAAACCCAGCCGATCAGCTGGAACTCAGGAGGCAGAGAATAGATGGGGGGAGGACCAGTCAGAGGTGGTATTTGCTGGTTCTCTGAACTACTCAAAATTTCTGCTACCGGTTCTCCAGAACTGGTCAGAACCTGCTGAATACCACCTCTGACCTGAGCTCTGTCTCTCATGTTCACTGCTAAGCATCTCTTGGTCATCCTGCCCCCCTTCCTCCCTGCCTACAAGCTGTCCTAAAACTGGAAGGCCCTGGCCTGACTGGCCCTGCTCCTCCCCATTTTCCTCCAATGCCAATGAAGCCTCCCCCTTGATATCTGTCAGTTCCAGTTCCATCTCATCTTCCCCCACCGATTCAGGCTGCATCAGGGGCATGACAGTCTTTCAGGGTTGAAATTTCAGGCATCTTTTGGTGCTCTCTGAGCTCAATTGTTTTCTTGCAGATGTTTCGTTACCCAAACTAGGTAGCATCATCAGTGCTCACAATCAAGCTCAGAGAGCACCAAGGACCCTCACAATACTTGGTCTCTCTAATCTCATCACTCAGTTTGAATTGTTTTGGGTGACAGAAGGAGGGGAAAGCAAATTAACGAGAGGAAATACATTTTCTGCTGTCACTTCTTCAGTCCAAGGCTTGGTTTCTCCATGGCAGTGCAAAGCTGAGGCCAGACCTTGTCGTCCTCTTTTCTCCCTCCACTTCTACTTCCCATATCAAGAGAAGCAGGAAAGTATGCATTGCTTTTCACTAGTTTTCTTTCCCCATACTCATTTCACTGTGCAGGAGTAGTGATTGAAGATCCAGAAAACATAGCAGGGATCTGGATGGGTGGGAGTGAGAGGGGAGACTGGAGAACTGGCACCAAAAGACTTCTTTCCCCACCTTTTCCCCTTGCATGGGGTGGTGCCTAAAGAACCACTACTCCCTCCCCACTTTCCACAAAAGGAAGAGAAGTGGGGTAGGTATTAATCCTTATCCACCATACTAGCCATGGACCTCCTTTCTCCCCCCCACCAGAAAATAGCGGAAGACCAATGGACAGTATCAAAAGTATACCTATATAACCAGGGGTGGGATTCTACTAGTTCGCACCTATTCGCTAGAACCGGTTGTTAACATTCTAAGCAGTTTGGAGAACCGGTTGTTAGAAGAAATTACTGGCCTAATCCTGTAAGGAAACATTCTGGTGTTGCTTACAGAAACTGCCTCTCCGTTAACCCTTATTACATTCTCAGCAGGACTAGACTTCTTGTCTCAGGAACGTCACTGGAGGTTTTTTTCCCTCTCCTTTGTTGATACTTTGCTTGTGTGGAGTGACCATTCAAGGTTACAGTGGCACTGAAAAAAGTGTCTTATGACTAATTTTCACACTTACGACTGTTGCAGCATCCCCACAGTCATGAGAGGCCAGACGAGGAGATACATGCCTCGATGTGAGTGATATTGAGTTGGCCATACCCAGCCAATAACATGACCACCAAGCCACGTCCATCTAGTCACATGACCACCAAGCCACACCCACCAACTAAGCCATGCCCACAGAACCGGTTGTTAAAACATTTGAATCCTACCCCTGTATACAACCCTTCTGATCTGGCATGGTGGCTACAGGGCCATTGCTTTTCCAATTCCCTGATGACTCTCCAGTCTCATTGAAGCTCATGGAACAGAAGACTCAGAAGGAGAAGGAGCTATTCCTTTCCACTACAATACGTATTCCACATGCCTATTGTCACAGCTCCACGTTTTGGCAGCCTGGGCTGGGTTGCTAGGGTTGGCAAGCAAAGTGAGAGAGTGAGTTCTCTGGCTTAGAACTTTAGAAGTCATAACTCTTCTGCTAAAAGGGCAAATGGCCCTAAAAATCAAGAACCCAGCACCAGGCAAGAAACCAGCCTCCGGAAGCCTCAGGACACAACTAGACGCAAAGCAAGTCCCCACATCTAAACTTACTTTGATACAAGATGCTGCAAACAGACGACATGGATGGAAATAGGTAAAAATCGCCATTTCAGAAGTAGGGTGGATAAGCATAAATGCCAGCTGTTTGGCTGGGGGGTGGGCAAATTGAAGGCAATGTTATAGATCAATGTCCATTAAGTAAGGTGACTGACATCATGCAGTGTAGTTAGCTGGTATTGTAGAAGAGCCCTAATGCGCCGTCAATGGGAAGAATAAAGAAAAGAATACTATTGGCATCTCATGCTTGTGCTAGGATGAAAAATAGACTCTGGCTAAGTAGCTCCTGTCTTCCAAGCAACTTATCCTAAGGAGACAATGTGCTGAAAACAGATATTGATACCTTCATTAGAGAAAAGGAAAGAGGTGCTCTTTTGAAACAAATGCCTGGCATCAGAAGGAAAGAAAGCCCTTGATTATTATGCTAGGGATAAGAATGAGGTGGGTGGTGGAGAACAGAGCAGTGGATTAATCTTAGCACCACACACAGAAATGGTAGGACTTCAGAACAGTGATTTGCCAGAAGACTCTGCCACCTTCAGTATTTAAGGCAAAATCTGCCCACAGCCTAGAGTTCAATCAAGCAGATCTCAAAGTCGACTCAAACTTCCATCCTTCTGAAGTTGGCAAAATGAAGACCCAGATTGTTGGGGCAATGTGCAAATAATGCTTTTACATTGTAGACCATCTCAAGAGTGCTATGTAAAGCACTATGGAGTGGTATATAAGCCTAAATGCCATTGTTATTTGCAAGATCAGTGGTTCTGTTGATCAAACATCATGGCAAGCAGAACAGTTTCCAAATAAGCAGGTCGCTTCCAAAACTGATGAGCAAAAACTGGCCAAGTCACCTACTGGAGAAGTAAAGAGAAAATCAAGCTGAAGCAATCAGGATTAATCAGAATTGATTGAGCCAAAATGTCAGAAAAAGGAATGGGGTCAAGTTGGCAAAACTTTGCTTATTTCTGAGAATTGGTTTGAGACAAACTTTGATTTCAGTTTAGACCCTACCGTACGTTGCTGTGTGATGATAAAGCTGTAATTATGTTTTGATAGTATGCCATATTTGGAGTTAATTATTTGTAATGGCTCTGGACAGCTTAGTAAATATTTGAAGTTTTTGAAGATTTTGTGAGTAAACAAAATATCCTCTTAAAAAGCCCCTAACAAATATGAATGTCACTGTGTATGTGTTTTCCTTTCAGTTAAGGTCCCCATTCAGGTAGAGGGAATCAGTCAGCATATATGATCCACTTGATCCAGTGATGGGATTCAAAAAAGTTTACTACCGGTTCTGTGGGTGTGGCTTGGTAGGCGTGGCAGAGGATGGATACTGTAAAATCTCCAGTCAGAGGTGGCATTTGCCGGTTCTCCGAACTACTCAAAATTTCCGCTACCGGTTCTCCAGAACTGGTGAGAACCTGCTGAATATCACCTCTGACTTGATCTTAGAAAGGTAATCTAAGGATCTGCTCCAATGTCCAAGGTATCTTACAAAAAAAATTTAAGGGAAAGTAAGGCAGAGTTCTATCAATGGTTCCATTATTGTCCAATTAGTTCACTTATTGCTCGTTTAGACTGTCAAACATCTAATCTGGTATATGATGCAGTAATTCTCTCTAAAATGCCAGAAAGTTTGAACCTCCACAGTCTTGTCTATTAATGTGACAACCAATCTTTTGAGATTAATTATGATTAAATCAAAAGCATGGCATGCACTAAAACAGGGGTGTCAAACTCAATTTCATTGAAGGCCGCATCAGAGTTGTGTTTGACTTTGGGAGGGACAGGTGAGCATGGCCAGCTCGACATCATTCATGTCAGGGGTGCCTATGGTGGCCAGGGTGGGGGATCCATTGTCTCCAGCAGAGGAAGGCGAGAGAACCAAACACTTATCCTCCAGAGGAGCTTTGCCATTCCTCTTAGGCCATGCAAAAGACTCACAGATGGCAGCATAGACTGTCCAGAGCCCTAGGCAGTGGAGCACAAGTGGCCAGCCCAGCCCACAAGTTCCCAGGGTACTGGGACCTCACAGCCAGCCCAACCCCACTTCCCCGAAAGGGTGCCCGACTGCGCTTACCTCCTCCTTGAGGCTACTGCTGTGGTGCTTGCTCTCCTTGGCCAGGTTGTTCATGGTGTGTGCGGGAAGGCAAAGTGTGTGGCTCTGAGAGAGGCCCACTCAGGGTGGGATTCAAAAATTTTAACAACCGGTTCTGTGGATGTGGCTTAGATGGTGGGCGTGGCTTAGTGGTCATGTGACTGGGTGGACATGGCTTGGTGGTCATGTTATTGGCTGAGTGTGGCCAACTCAATATCACTCACATCGAGGCATGCATCTCCTCGCCTGGCCTCTCATGACTGTGGGGATGCTGCAAGAGTCGTAAGTGTGAAAAATGGTCATAAGTCACTTTTTTCATGCCATTGTAACTTTAAATGGTCACTCCACACATGCAAAGTATCAGCAAAGAAGGGGAAAAAAACTCCAGAGAAGTTCCTGAGATAGGAAGTCTAGTCCTGCCAAGAACTAGATAATAAGGGTTAACAGAGAGGCAGTTTCTATAAGCAACACCAGAATGTTTCCTTCCTGCCTTCCTTACAGGATTAGGCCAGTAATTTCTTCTAACAACCGGTTCTCCGAACTGCTTAGAATGTTAACAACCGGTTCTAGCGAATAGGTGCAAACTGGTAGAATTCCACCTCTGGGCCCACTCCCTCTCCATGAGAGGAAACTCAGCTTGGTAACCAAAGCATCCTCAGTGATAGTATGGGAGACCACCAGTAAAGGTCAGGAGGAGGAGGAGACAAGGGGATGGCAAAAGGACAGTAAGGCTGCTGATCACCAAGTGCTAAGGCAGGACTTCCATCAGACCCTCTCTCCCTCTCATTATAACCTCTTTCCTTCCCTTCCCTTCCTTCCTTTTCTTTTCTTTGTTTTCCTTTTTTCTTCTTCCTTCCCCTCTTTCCTTCTTTTTCTCTCCTTGTTCCGTTCCCATTTTTTCTTCTTTTTCTTTGTCTTTCCTCTTTCCCTTTCTCCTTTCCTGTCTCTTCTTGGATGCTCAAAATGCAAAAGGGGAAACATTTCCCTATGCCTCCTTACCTTGAGATCAAGTGCCACTTTTGCTAGTAGTTTGTTTTACTTTTTGCCAGCAAAAATGGAGCTCGGGACAGGAGTGAGCATCGGCTGTGACAGCCTCCCACAGCACTCTGCCAGCGAAAATGGCTGCCACCAGGTTGTAGATCAGTACCTGGTTGGCCTGGGCCAGGCCAAGGCATTTTGGGCTGGTCCTTTTCTGTTTCCAGAGTGGCTCCGTGGGCCAGATCTAAGCACCCCGTGGTCCAGCCCGCAGGCCTTGAGTTTTGACACCCCTGCACTAAAAGGTAAGGGGAAGTAAATTTGTCACAAAATGAGCATAGATTAAAAAAAGTAAACTGCTTTAAAGATCTTGGATTAATCTTCCATTAAGCTTCCAAGGAAGCGTGTGTAGGGATTTAAGAATGAAAGCATGTTATGCAAAATGTATTTATATTTGCCTCAGCTTTCCAGGCCTTTCACGGTACTTGGAGTTCCCAGTTCATTTTTGCTGCACTAAAATTATTTTCAGGAAAAAGTGCTCTCTGAGATTAAATTTCAGCTTCTCAGTGACTGAGGCTGTTCAGTCCTGGTTCCTAACAAATATTCTTCAAGTATTTGGGTATGTTTCTAGTGCTGTTCTCCATGTGGAAGTAGAACTACATAAAATTGAAGTCAGTTATGAGTTAATATGTTCAGGCAGGCTTAGTCCCATAGCTGTTAGCTGACTTCTTTATCTTGAAATAGGAAAAAAATGGTTGGAGGAGTAACATCTTCACCATGGCTCATGGACAATAACTATGAGATATGATGTGAGGGAGAGTCAAAAGCATCTGAGGACAGGACGAGAAGCAATGGGTGGAAACTAATCAAGGAGAGAAGAAACTTAGAAGTAAGGAGAAATTTCCTGACAGAACAATTAATCAGTGGATTAATTGCCTCCAGAAGTTGTTAATGCTCCAACACTGGAAGTTTTTTAAAAGATGTTGAATAACCATTTGTCTGAAATAGTGCAGGGTTTCCTGCCTAAGCAGGGAATTGGACTAGAAGACCTCCAAAGTCCCTTCTAACTCTGTTATTCTATTCTATTCAGAACCTCACATAATGAAGTTATGATATGGAACATCAAACTGAGCAAAGCCTCATTCATACTGATGTCTCTTTAGGTATTTATTTATTTATTTATACAGCATATGGTACGTGTTAGCCAGGGATCACCAAGGTGGCTGGCTGCCTCTGTGAAAGGAATTTTTTCGGGCAGCGTTATCTTTGCCTGTGGGATGCCTGAATGCTGGTAGGCAATAGGGGGAGTCTCCTTTCTTGTCTCTCTGCAGTTTATTTGCTCACGGGAATCGAGCCGCTGAGCTGTCAACCTCAGTGGCGCGGAGACCCAGTGTGTTACCACGTGAGCCACCGCAGGCCCCTTCTTTAGGTAACTCAATTACCAGTCAAAAGCCTATGAGATACCTTAATCTGACCACCATATCAAAATTATAAACAGCTTTGACACTCTTATATTGTAACACCCTGCAAACTGTAGCCCTGGAAAGGAGAATCCAGAAAATCTCATATATTGAATGACTTTGTAACTGAGTGACTTAGGAACCATTGAAACAAAGGCCCATGTGCTTTTGATGTCAGAGACAGCTTGGCGGAGCCAGGGGGAGGAGTCAAGCAAGAGATTAAGTCTAGAATCTTTAGGTAGGCACAAAATCTCGAAGCCCAGCCCCCTTGAACAATAAAATAGCTAATTGAACTCTAGGTGTATGTATCTGATTGTTTGCGCCAGACACTTTACAATCCTATCACGATCTGTGACACAAAGTTATCACTCCTTCAATATCTGGGCTGCTCTTTTTACCTCAATTATCTTTTAACTGATCACAGTAATGAACTCTTTTATACAGATGCCAAGTTTTGTTTAATAGTCAGCAAATTTTGATAAGGTCCCATCATAAAGGTAAAAGTAAAGGTTTCCCCCGCACAGCCATGTCCGATTCTAGAAAGGAGAGGCTCATTTCCATTTCTTAGCCTGCTGGGATCCCACTATGAACTTGATTAAACTTGCTCAAAGTTGAGTATTAGCAATAACTGTTAATCCTCCTTACCTGTTTTTAACTATTTTTATGACCGTCTTTTCATGAAAGCCTTATTGGTACAGTAATAGTCTCAGTGTTCAAAGAAGGTTTCGCCTGTTGTTGATCATTTATCTTTTTCATTTCATTTATCTTATTTTATCTTCTTATTTTCTTTATTTATTTTATTTCAATGTTTTAAATTATCTAAAACTGTGGGGGGTGGGGGGGTTCTGAATTTGACCATTAGCAAAGATAGATATGCATATGAATAGTAGGAAGCTTCAAAGGATACTTTGATTTGATGAAGATGAAATGGAACATCCCCCTGAAGACTCTTATGAATCTGGCTCCTTCTAGAAGGGCAGATGAGATTTCCCTCACTCCACTATGGGAAGGCAGGAGTCTTCTGCAGTAATTGCTGTAGGATAAAACTGAGGGGCTTTTCCTGAACTTCTAGTCAAGTACTTCCATGCCAGAAGCTTTTAGTTTGTTTGTTTGTTTCTCTTTAAGCATTTTTATTAGATGATACATAGAATAAAATACAAAAATACAAAAGCAAATAGGAAAAACAAAGTGAGGGGAAGAAGGTAAAAGAGAACGTGGGGGAGGGAGAAAAGAAAAAAAAAGTATTGACTTCAAACTCCTTCTGTTGCAGTAAAATAAAGCATTAACATCAAACCTCAGCATTTTACTTTTCCACAATAATATTAATTAGCCATTTCTACAAAAACAGATCAATCTAATCAGTAAAAGCCAAAATCAAAAGTTTCATTTTTTTTTCACCTCAAGCACAAAGTTCAGAAGCACTCTCCATGTAGCAAAACAAAAGTACTTATATTTTTTTTCTTTGATCAAAATGGTCAATAACTGGATAGAAGCATTCCTGTCAAACAGACAACAAATGGTCAAAATTGGGAGTGTCCTATCAAATTCTGTACCTGTCAACAGTGGTGTTCCCCAAGGCAGTGATCTAGGACCAACTCTCTTCATACTCTACATAAATAACCTCTGTGATCATATCAAGAGCAACTGCGTTCTCTTCGCTGATGATATAAAGCTGTTCAATACCACAGACAATACTGCTACCCTTCAAAAAGACCTCAACGATGTATCAGAATGGTCAAACAAATGGCAACTTCAAATCTTAACAAATAAATGCTCTGTCCTACATATTGGCAAAAAAAAAATCAGAAAATAAAATACAGTCTGAATAGTCAAGACCTTGTTGATGATCCAAACTCTGTCAAGGATCTTGGAGTAGTCATCTCTAATGACCTAAGTGCTAGAGCCCACTGTAACTACATAGCCAAAAAGGCATTAAGAGTTGTTAACCTAATCTTACATAGCTTTTTCTCTGGTAATATTACACTAATAACTAGAGCATACAAAACATTTGCTAGACCAATACTCGAATACAGCTCATCGTTCTGGAGCCCACATTATATATCTGATATTAACACAGTTGGGTCGAGGATGGGGGGTTCTTCCCAGGAGGGAGAGGTTAAGTTTATCTGCACGGTGAGCGGGAGAGGCAGATTTGGCAGTTACAGGGGGCCATATCATGTTGTGGGAGCGCACCCCCACTGTTTGCGTGCAGTGTCGTGGTCCAACCCACTAGTTATTTCCTGTTCCCCTGGCTGTCCGATTCATCGGGTCCTGAGCCTTTGGTTGATGTTATGTAACGCCAGGTCTATAGTAAATAAAGCCCCCCTTATTTATGATCTGATTTGGGAGGGGGGAGCGGACCTGGCGGGTGTTACTGAAACCTGGTTGGGCCAAGAAGGGGGGGTGTCCCCCTGGTGGAAATGTGCCCACCCAGGTTTCGGGTTTTCCATCGGCTGAGGGCTCAGGGGAGGGGGGGGATTGCGGTGGTTATTAAGGAAGATCTGTGTCCTAGGGAATCCACTGTTCCTCAAACGACCGGATGTAAATCCCTCTTTGTGAAGTGTGGTTCCGGGGTTCAGATGGGCCTATTGATCACATACCTGGCTCCCTGCTATGTGACATTGGTCCTGCCTGAGCTCCTTGAGGTTATAGCCGGCTTCGCGGTTGAGACCCCCAGGCTTATGGTCATGGGGGATTTCAACCTACCCTCTGCCGGCGGGACCTCGGGGATTGCTCAGGAGTTCATGCCTTCCATGACAGCCTTGGGCCTGACCCAATTAATTCGGGATCCCACACACACTAGAGGTCACATCTTGGATTTGGTTTTTGTCTCTGGCCAGTGGCAGGATGATTTAGGTATAGGGGATGTTTTGATAGAGCCCCTATCATGGTCGGATCATTCGCTCCTGAGGCTGGACTTCCCTCCCGCACCTCCTCGCCGCGGGGAGGCGGGACCGATAAAATGGTTCCGCCCCAGGTGCCTGATGGACCTAGATAAGTTCCTGATGGAGCTTGGGCCATTTCCTGAGACTCGCGCAAATGACTCAGTTGGGGACTTGGTGGCCATCTAGGATAGGGTGGCGGCCGAGGCCCTTGATCGAGTCGTGCCCTTGCGGCCTCTGACCCGGTGCCAATCCCAATTGGTTCCTTGGTTTTCTGAGGAGCTGAGGGAGATGAAGCACCGGAAAAGATGCCTAGAGAGTGGTTGGAGGACCAGCCGCTCTGCATCTGACTGAACACTATTGCGGTCCTATATTAGGACCTATTTAGTGGCGATAAGGGCGGCAAAGTGATCTTACTTTTCCACCCTTATTGCATCCGCAAAAGATCGCCCGGCCGCTCTATTTAGGGTGACCCACTCCCTTTTGGATGTGGGAGCGTGGGAGGATCCCCTGCAAGGATGGGCCAAGGATTTTTCTAGATATCTGCAGGACAAAATCGCTCAGATCCAGGACGGGCTGGACTCTGACTGGGCAACTCTGGGTGGGAGGGCGGGGGCAGATTTTGGTGAGGTCATTTGGGGGGAGTTCGATCCTGTGACCCTAGAGGACGTGGACAGGATTCTGGGTGGGCTTATCCACATGCTTACTGGATCCGTGTCCCTCCTGGTTGGTTCTGACCACCTGGGAGGTTACACGAGGTTGGTTCAAGGGTATTATCAATGCTTCCTTGAGTGAGGGGTTTTTGCCTGCCACCTTGAAAGAGGCAGTGGAGAGGCCCCTCCTCAAGAAACTGTCCCTGGACCCAACATTATTATCAAACTATCGTCTGGTCTCCAACCTTCGCTTTGTGGCAAAGGTTGTTGAGAGTGTGGTGGCACGACAGCTCCCTCAGCACCTGGATGAAGCGGTATATTTATATCCTCTCCAATCAGGTTTCAGGCCCGGGCACAGCACAGAGGTGCCATTGGTCGGGTTGGTGGATGATCTCTGGAGGGCCTGGGGCAGGAGTTATTCCTCTTTCTTGGTCCTGTTAGATCTCTCAGCAGCTTTTGATACTATCGACCACAATATCTTATTGCAGTGGTTGGGGAGGCTGGGAGTGGGAGGCACCATATTATGGTGGTTCTCCTCCTTCCTCTCTGACTGCTCGCAATTTGTGTTGGCAGGGGGGGCAGAGATCAACTCTGAGGCCCCTGTTCTGTGGGGTACCTCAGGGGTCTGTGCTCTCGCCCCTGCTGTTCAAAATTTATGTGAAGCCGCTGGGTGAGATCATCCGTGGCTTTGGGGTAGAGTTCCATCAGTATGCTGATGATACTCAGCTGTACATTTCTACCCCAGGCCACCCCAACAAAGCCGTTGAAGTGATGACCCAGTGCCTGGAGGCTGTGCGGAGTTGGATGGGTCTAAACAGGCTTCGTCTCAACCCGACCAAAACCGAGTGGCTGTGGTTTCCCACGCCCAGATACAGCCAACTTATTCCATCACTGGCCATGGGGGAAGAAATTTTGACCCCCACAGAGAGGGTGCGCAATCTGGGTGTCCTCCTGGATGTATGGTTGTCGTTAGAAGACCATATAGTGGCCATCGCTGAGGGGCTTTTTGTCAGGTCTGTAGGATCTACCAGTTGCGGCCCTTTCTGGATCGGGGTGCATTGCGCACGGTCACTTCTGCCCTCATCATCTCCCGCCTAGACTACTGCAATGCTTTCTACATGGAGCTCCCCTTGAAGAGCATCCAGAGGCTTCAGCTGGTGCAGAATGCGGCCACGCGGGTGATCTTGGGGGCTTCTCAGAGCTCCCATGTTACACCGCTCCTGCATGAGCTGCATTGGCTTCCGGTGGCCTCCAGGTGCGATTCAAGATGTTGGTGATCACCTTTAAAGCGGTCCATGGCTTGGGACCTGGGTACTTATGGGATCGCTTGCTGCCACCATCGGCCTCCTGCCGGCCAGTGCGCTCCCACAGGGTGGGCCTCCTCAGGGTGCCGTCGGCTGGGCGATGCCAGTTGGCAGCTCCGAGGGTGCGGGCCTTTTCTGTGGGGGCACTCTCCCTCTGGAAAGAGCTACCTACGGAGTTACAAGCCATCACTGACCTGCGAACTTTCCGGCGCACGCTGAAGACCCACCTTTTCCAGCAGGCCGGTCTGGCCTAGTGTTGTTACAAGGGTTTTAATTTTTAAATTTTTATCGGTTTTTTATTGGTTTTCTGTATTCTTAATTCAGCTATTAATTTAATAATTTTTCAATCTACTTTAAATTTGTATGGATTGTACTGTTTTATTAAGGCTGTTCACCGCCCCGAGTCCCTATTTGGGAGAGGGGGCGGTATAAAAGTTTAATAAATAATAATAATAATAATAATAATAATAAAATGATAAAAAAGTTGAGAAAGTCCATAAATATTTTACAAGAAGAGTTCTTCATTCCTCTACTCGTTGCAGAATACCTTATGCCACCAACTCAAAATTCTAGACCTTGAAAATCTAGGACTACGCCGTCTTCGGTCCAATCTAATATAGTATATAAAATCATACATTGCAATGTCCTACCTGTCAATGAATACTATTCATTCAGCTTCAACCATAACAACATAAGAGCAAACAATAGATACTCAAGCAAACTCAAGGTTAATCGCACCAAACTTGATTGCAGGAAATACGACTTCAACAACAGAGTGGTCAATGTCTGGAATACTCTACCTGACTCTGTGGTTTCTTCTCCAAACCCCAAAAGCTTTAACCTTAGACTATCTACTATTGACCTCACCCCTTTCCTAAGAGGTCTGTAGGGGGCGTGCATAAACACACCAACGTGCCTACCGTCCCTGTCCTATTGTATCTTTTATATTTTATTTTTCTTATATGTATTCATAACTATGTTTTACTTATACCTATTATCTTGTAAGCAATTGACAAATAAATAAAAATAAAATAAAAATATTCTGGAGGTTCGCCTATTCTTTTAACAAGGTCAGACAGCATGCATCAAAATACAATTTGAAATCTGGTAAACTCAAACCCCCTCTTTCCTTAGCATCTTGCAAGAGCTTGTATCTAATTCTTGGTCTCCCCACCCCCACCCCGCCATATAAACTTGGAAATATCCCTCTGCCATTGTTTAAATGGATTATCAGTTGTAAGTATTGGTAATGTCTGGAATAAAAAAAGCATCCTTGGTAAATTGTTAATCTTAATTACTGAAATTCTACCCAATAGCGATAAATGCAGTTTGTCCCATCTTTGTAAGTCCTTTTTAATATCCCTCCAAAGAGGCACATAATTATTTTCAAACAATTTTATATTTGTATTTATCAACATAGCCCCCAAATATTTCACCTTTTTTTCAACAAAAGCTGTACCATTACGTCAGGTAAGGCAGCCATCTTGCAGCTCTCATGGTGTACGCCAAAGTTTATGCAGGCTAGGTATCTTCAGTACTGCAGGCAATCCTGAAGCCATCCAGATGCAACATCCTCTTTTGGCAACCACTGCAGAGATGATCTTGCTTGTTTCCTCAGATTACTCACTCAAAATTTCACACATCAAACAAAGGTTTGCAAGCAAAATTCAAGCTGCCCACACTGGAAGTATTTTGGCCAAAAGGGCCTGACATGACACCTCAGTTGTGTTGAGGTAAATAGACTTATTTTTCCACCTCCGTCATAAAAATAAATGACTTCACTGAAGGATATCTAAGTCATTTCACACTTGATGGATGGATAACTTGACAGCTAGACAGACAGAAGCCTTCATTTAGTCCCCAGCACAGAAACATAAAACTCTATAAGGCTTAGGCCCTTTCCTAAAACATAACGAGAAAGAATCTAGCCTCAATTTTAAACACAGCTTGCTCTGTAATGGACCTAACTGCACCTAGAGCCATGGTTAGAATGCAGTATTGCAGGCTAATTCTGTCCACTGCCAGGAGTTCGATTCTCACTGGCTCAGTTGACTCAACCTTCCATCTTCCCAAGGTTGGTAAAATGAGGACCCAAATTGTTGGGGGCAATATGCTGACTATGTAAACTGTGTAGAGAGGACTGTAAAGCACTGTGAAGCGGAATGTAAGTCTAAGTGCAATTGCTATTGCTATCTGATCTGTACCCAAATTATCCAGTGCTGTTGTGATCATCTGTACCTGTTTTAAAAAATAACCCATGTAGCTATTTCAACATGAAGGTGATAAAACATTTCCAAAAAGCACCATTTATGAGATGTGCTGACATGGACCAGCTGCTGTTTCCTAGCCATTATCAAGTGCTATTTGTGAAAAAAAATCATACTTCATTACTTGTGGCACCACATTCTGTTTTCTTGGCTCTTCACCTTTCCCTCTGGATGGCTCTGCTCTTTCATGTGTGAATCCTTCTCTGTGTTATGTTTTTGATGGTCCTTACAGATATATATATTTCTTTGTTCACTGATATGAGAACTTGTATTGTTCTTATGAAGATTGATATATGGACACTTCTATCACTCCGTAATATATGAAACTATTTTATATATATAAAAAATCATTTTACAAAATCATTTGACATTTTTATTCTCTTTTATTTTATACAATGTTTAGTGATTGTTTTAATAGACAACTGAGAATTTCTCCCGGGACTGTATTTTAGATCCTTGGCAACCGGCTCATGTTTATGGCCATTTGCAATATCCCACCGCCATGTGATTGCAATTTAGGACATTTTTGACAAAAACTGGTGTTTAATTTTCAAGTTTTCGGCAAAATGCCCCATAGCAAAACAATGGGTTTGCTTAACAACCATAGCATGCATTTAATGACCAGATTTTATTTATAACTGCCTTATTCACCTAATGACCATCACAAAAAAGGTCACAAAATCAGGATGGTCATGTGACAACCTACCTCATGACCATCATGATTTACACTGTAATTGGAAGGCTCTATTACAATCGTAAATTGAGAACTAGCTGTATCTCCTTTCTTCCTACACAAGACTGCAGCTAATAAAGAAGGACGGGGATTCCTGTCTATTTTAGATGTAATCCACAGCAGAGAAGGGGTGGCCCGGTGGCTCAGTGTTTAAGATGTTGGGCTTGTCAGCTGGAAAATCAGCAATACAGGTTCAAGACCCAAGATCCATGAGACGGGGTGAGTTCCTGTCCTAGCCCCAGCTCCTGCAGTTCGAAAGCAAACAAATGCAAGTATATAAATAGGTACCACTTTAGTGGGAAGGTAACAGCACTCTGTGATGTCATGCTGACCACAGGACCACAGAAATGTCTTTGGGCAGTGCCATCTCAAAGGCCTTGAAACGGAGGTGAACACTGCCTCCCTCATAGTCAGCAATGACTAGCTGAGTAAAATCCGCAGGGACTTCTTTACCACAACAGAGAACATTATGAAAGATGAATCCATTTTTTCTAACTATAACAAGAGTTGATACTTTCACGGAGAAAGTAGCCATTAAGAAACAACACTTCAACACTTCAAGATCTGTAATAGGATATTGCCTATATGATACACTTATATTCTTTTCTCTAGGCCCAAAAATCAGAGATGGTATTCAGCAGGGTCTGACCAGTTCTGGAGAACCAGTAGCGGAAATTTTGAGTAGTTCAGAGAATTGGCAAATACCACCTCTGACTGCCCCTGCCCCCATCTATTCTCTGCCTCCCAAGTCCCAGCTGATCAGCTGGGTCTTCTTTTGTTGCCCTGCACAGGAGAATGGAGCTGGAAAGCAGGTTAGTGGGGTGGGGAGGGAATGGGGATTTTAAAGTATCCTTCCCCTGCCAGCCTACCAAGCCATGCCCACAGAACTGGTAGTAAAAAAATTTGAATCCAATCACTGCCCAAAATGTTAGATTGTTTTCTCCTCGAAAACAGCACATGCCTTCTTCCTGTGGTATTTCAACTCAGCTTTCTTCATAGCTAAAAATCACTCATGGAAAGGTTAAAGAATCACATGATTGTAGAGTTGGGCCAAGCTGTGTGAAATTGATTTTCCCTCCTCCTCTCTTAACAGCGAATTTCATGGATGAGACGACTTGTACCAGATTTTGTGTTGGAAAAAATAATTCCCTTCTGCTGAGGTTTAAAAGAAGTTTGGAAAGACAGAAGAGCACAAAGGCAGAAGGAATACTGAAATAACAATCATGCCAACTCCCTTCCTCCATTTCACACAGGCACCCACTGACTCAGACATTTTGTTCACGGTCTTCAAGACATGTCACAGCAGTATTCCTGACAGAAGTCTCTGAAACCTGAACCTGCCGGGCATGGTATTTCCAATCAAAGGCAGAGAAGCTGTTCTGGGGAAGTTAGCGGAAAAGTAAGAATTTTCTCCACTGACGTCAATCACGCCCTGAGAGGATGACCTTAAGATTAAAAATGATTGTGTACTATGGAATAATACCCAGAATGTTTTGGATGAAAACAAGACCCACCATATTTTTCACAAGCAGGAAGCAGCAATTTTGCCAGCCATTATCTCAGAATGAGTGCTGAGGTCAGTGCTCCTTTTCATTTTATTTATTTGTTTTATTTTATTTATTTATTTATTTATTTATTTGTCAGTTGCTTACAAGGTAATAGGTATAAGTAAAAACACAGCCATGAATACATGGATACATATAAGAAAAATAAAAATATATATAAAAGAAACAATAGGACAGGGACGGTAGGCACGTTGGTCCGCTTATGCACGTCCCCTACAGACCTCTTAGGAAAGGGGTGAGGTCAATAGTCAACACTTCCTTTGTGGCTCTTTGAGCAAGGGTGAAGTAAGCAGGGCTCGCTTAGACAAATATCTACCCTCAATTCATGGGCAATAACTATTGTGCAATGGGTTTCAGTAAGCAAGAACTAGACCAGCATAGCTACAACAGCCTTTATTGATTCAAAACTGGAACCGAGGAACAGCAGTCAAATGCCTGTAATTTATACTCTGGGCCCACAGGGTCTTAACCAATCATAATGCTTGAAAAACCTGCCCAAATATGAATGTTCAAAGTTTCCCTCCAAAACAGTTGGAGCTAACAGTGAGAGTCCACTAAAGGTTAGTTTCACTTTAGCAGGGCTTACTACAACTTTATATATTCAATATATAACACAAACCTTGCCTGTTTCGCCAAGAATCTCTACAATATTACTCATAACATATCCTTCACCTCCTCCCCCTCAGTGATTCCATGTCTCCTCCACAACAATATCAGTTCTTCTGCAACAATCAATTCTGCCTTGACCTGTCAGCAAGTGAAGCATGCTTTGATTTAATATATCTTATTATGATTATTTACAGATAGACCTTGACTTATGAACACAACTGAGCCCCAAATTTATGTGGCTAAGGGAGACATTGGTTAAGTGAGTTCCGTCCCATTTTACGACTTTTTTGCCACAGTTGTGAAGTGAATCACTGCAGCTGTTAAATTAGCTACACCGTTATTAAGTGAATCTGGCTTCCCCATTATTAATTTGTTTCAGCTAAACCCTCCTCCCCCTGCCCCCCCCACAATTCAAGATGGAGTATTTAGTATACTCCTTCTCCATTTACCCCCACAATCATCCTGAGAGATAATTTAGGCTGACATCTATCTGACTCCAAAAAGTTCATTCAGCCAGGTATATAAAATGGCAAAGGATGTCATCACATATGTGAATGTCTATGCTTATGTGCTAGAATCAAAATATATCATCTCTAGCAGTTAAGGAAGCAGTCTAGAAACTGAGAGACTATGAGTTCTAGTCTTGCTTTAGCCATGAAGCCAGCTGGGTGGCTTTGGGCTGGTCACTCTCTTTCAGCCCTAGGAAGGATGCAATGGCAAACCACTTCTGAAAATATTGCTAAGAAAGTTTCAGGAACTTGTCCACACAGTTATCATAGGTCAACAATGTCTCAAAGGCATGCACACAGACACATGCACACACACACACACACACACACACACACACACACACCACTATCTTAAGTTGTGTAAGTTATACACAATTAGAAAGAAAATGTGTATGTCTGTTCATATAATGGTTCTCATGTTGGACTAGAATCAATGAGACTCAACTTAAGATCCCCATTCCAACACAAAAAGTCCCTGACTGATTTTGGGTCAGTGACTCTTTCTCAGTTCAATCTGACTCTGTGATGTTGTTGTGTGGATAAAAGATGAGGGAGGTCTGTTTAGAGGAAAGAACTGGGTATACAGACAACAATAAATTAATTAGCTGAAAGTCAAATAATAACAGAAACTCAGTGTAACAGAATATTTTTAAAGCCTCTCTAAAACTCCCTCAGAAAGCATAAAGGGCTTCCCAAGGAATGAAGCTTAGTAGACCTACATTATCCCTTATAAATTAAAAAAAAAAGATCACTCTAGTCTGTTTATCCATTGCAGGGATAGTATACTTCCTTTTTTATGTACTACGATAAATAATCTTGTGCTGAAACCACCTGGTTACAAGACAGCCATGCTGCCAGTGATGAATCCAAATTAAATTTCTGATGTCCAAAAGTGAAATATGAGCAAATTCTTGAGTCACTCAGAGATATGTACAGAAAAGAACATTCCACTAACAATGTTGAAGGGGTCAGGTTACACTCCATGACACTTTAATGGACTTTTTCAACTGTGTCTAACTCATTCTTCATTGGTCTGAAGAACTAGAAGATTCTCTTCTTGCTATCTTTGCCTTGCTTATCTTTCGCCATCGGTTCTATAATATCATCAGATCTGGTTTTGACAGACCAATCAAGATTTCCTGCAATCCTCATTGTCACATTCATTGTTCATGATGCCGCCACCAATATGGCAATTTAGAACAGGATGCCATTCAGGAGACTTGCCAAGCTCACCTTAGCTAGCTTACAAATTTTGGAAGCATGGTAAGCCACTTTGGCATAGTGGTTAGGCATCAAGTTAGAAACTGGGAGACCTTGAGTTCTACACCTACCTTGGGCATGAAGCCAGCTGGATGGTCTTGAGCTGATGAAACTTCTTTCAGCCTTAGGAAAGAGGCAATGACAAACCATTTCTGAAAAACCTTGCCAAGAAAACTGTGGGGGCTTAATAACTTATTTTCCAAAGCACCAGAGGGCAGGACAAGAAACAATGGATAGATACTAATAAAGGAGAGAAGCAACCTGGAACTAAAGAAAAACTTCCTAACAGTGAGGACAATTAACAAATGGAACAGCTTGCCTTCAGACATTGTGGTTGCTTCATCACTGGAGGTTTTATAAGAAGAGATTGGACAACCATTTGTCTGAACTGATATAGGGTCTCCTGCTTGAGAAGAGGGTTAGACTAGAAGACCTCCAAGGTCCCTTCCAGCTCTATTCTGATTGATCAACGTGTCCATGCAGCCTCCAAGAATCAGACACAATTGAACGAACAGGGGGGAGGGAAGCTAGGAATTCCACCATTCAGTGTGTTTGTGTGCAAGGCCATTACTGTCAAAGTCAGAAATCACCTAACTGTTCTGTAGCTGCTAAATGCAATATGAACTATAGGACAAACCCCAAGACCCTTGTTACCGTCCAGTATCAAGCTTTCCACGCAGCCGAAGTCAGATGTGTTATTTCATTGCATTCTGTGTTGGGGATTTGTTACGCAGCTACGAGGTTGCAAACGCCAATTCCATGCAGGGCTACAGGTTTAAAATGCAACACAAACTCTGTAATTGGCGACAAGACTATTTTCTTATCAGTGCTCCAACAATTCAATTGGAGACTTCAGCAGTTTGCTCTTTCACGAGAGAATATGTTCTGCTCCTGCCTAATGTTTTATTCAGAAGAAGAAGCTTCTTTGACAGTTTCACACCTTTGGGCATGATTTAATTAACAATAAGGCTATTAAGAGAAAGGCTAATAGACACAAGGAACTCTCTGCCTTGAAATGATGTGAGCTATTCCTAAATGCCCTAATGGTGAGATTTGGGGTCATTTTCATTTTTTACTCCAATTGGTTATTATTATTAAACAGACCCAAGAAAGCAATTACATGTCTAAATTCTTTCATTCTGGATAAATGGATAATTCTAATGCAGTTCTGCAAGCTTCCCACCAGTAACAATCAGTAACAGTAGAGAATTTGTACAAAATCAGAGATAGATAATGGATGTAAGGGAGTTAATCCACCAACATCTTATACATCTTTCCCAGTCTGAAATCTGTTCAGATGTCCTAGAATTCCTAAATCTTTTTTAAGTTCTAGAATTCTTAGTTTGGGTGCAGAATTCTGGAAACTGAAGCTTATATTTTTGATGGGCAGCCCAGGCAAGGAAAAACTGATTTAGGGAATCAAATATTTTCCACACTTAGAAAGAGTTCAGGGGGCGTGCATAAGTGCACCAACGTGCCTACCATCCCTGTCCTATTGTTTCTTTTATATTTTATTTTTCTTATATGTATCCATGTATTCATAACTATGTTTTACTTATACCTATTATCTTGTAAACAATTGACAAATAAATAAATAAATAAATAAATAAATAAATAAATAAATAAATAAATAAAAAATAAAAAGCTGATTAGATGATGTAACTGCCAATCAAAGCATGGCAATGTCAGGAACCTCCTCCCAGTTTATATTTCATAGGGAGTGGGGAAATGAGCATACAGGCTTAGAAAGAAAGGTGTAAGGAAGGTTCAGAATCCTAGGCTGGGAGAACTCTTGTCAAGTGGCAGGAAAATCAGGAGATACTGTACATACAGTTTGAATGGGTATAAATATTTATTGTAAGCTTAAGCATTCTACAAGAATCTGAATTACTAACAGCCAAGGGGAATTAGCAGGAGATAAGAGTAGAAGGAATACAAGGTGGGCTGGATTTAGATCTCTTGTGAGCCCAAAAGGACTCATGACTGATGACACATCTGGCCCTTCCCTCACGCTCAGCCTGGTCATCTCCTACATCGCCATCTGTAAAGGGAGAGAATTAATATAGATAGTGCCAAGGAACCAGTATTAACTGTCTAGAGACCGTATTTGTAACCCTTTTTAAGTAATTTGAGCTATTTCTTTGTTTCACTCCTAACCAAGTGATTGTGCTGTGCTGTGTCTTCTGTACTTAACAGGCATTCAGAAACAAAAGAGAAAAACCAAAAGGGGTTAAAGGTGGCTATTGAAATAAATTATTTTATTTTTATTTATTTTATTTTTATAGAATCTATGCCATAACAAATTCAAGTTAGAATACTAAAATCGAATGCAATAAATGAATGAGATAATGAATAAAAGAACCCAGGATTTTTTTGTAATGAAAATAAATGCTGATTTGGGGGGGGGGGGGGGGGGGAATCTTTTAGCATTTGGCTTCAGACCATTAGCCTTTATCATTTCATCCTTTAGCAGGAGATCACAATCACAGAAAATCATTTTGTAATAATCAGGCTCGTGAGTTCTATCTGCAAGAGAGGTAATTTTTAAAAATTTCTTGGGTTCTGCAGAAATAAAACAGGGACGGAAATATTTGCAACCACATTTGTTCCACACTTACAGAAATACTATAGAGGATGTTTTGAATTCTCCCTTCAGGTATTATTGATATCAGCAACTGCATTTGTTAAAGCAATGGCAGGTGTAAATTTGCACAGCAACTGAAATATTTCATTAAAGGAAGATATAGGACACCTTATTATCTACCAAGCCATCTTGGGTTATTTGAATTGTGCAATCAATATCTTTTTTATTATTTTATTTGCAGGTATGGAGAAAGATTGACAAGGGCTTCAATGAAGTTTGTAATAGTTGATGGGCATCTTTAGCCCATTATTTAAGAGACAGCTCAATTGGTTTTAAGTTACCATAGAAGCCATGAATTCAAGAGTTTTAGATGAGTTGCTGATCTAACCGAGGTTATCCCTGTCTCTCCGCAAACAAAGATGGGATATATCTTGGAATAGATACAATAGTTGGTTTCCCATATTTTATTCTGATGAGATTCCAAAACGGGGATCCAATGAGAAGAGCCCAGATGAATGAAGGCAAGCTTCAGTCCTATGGAAAGAACAAAGAGGTAAAACTTTGCTTTGGGTAACTAACATATAGGCTACCCCTAAAAGCCATTCCCTTTCTATCAAATACCAATGATTATATAATATGCTTTCACTATAAAGGATTGATTGGGAGAACCCGTCCCATTATTAGAAAATAACATATAAAGGTAATGGCAACAAATGACTTGATCCATTGCAGCATATTCAAGTACCATTTATGTTAAGAATTAGAATGTCCAGAGAGACTCACCTTTCATTTATCATAGTTAATTACTAGATCATTCTTATGGCAATACTTCCTAAGGCTCCTGTAGCTTGTTCCTGGTTTGTGTGAATAGGAACATGCCTTTGGAGATAGAGCAATGTCTGCTTTCTTTTCAAAGTCTTTGCATTAAAAAAAATCTGTCCCCTGCATGATAAGTAGATCCTGGAGAATTAATGGATTTTATTTTTAATTTTGTAGAACAAAAACACAGTAAGAAAAGATTACCACCAACAAAGGATGCATGGTGTAGATTCACAGAGCAAGTACAGAAATCTGAATATGAGCCCTTATGTTCTGCATTACCACAAACAAGGAAACTGGGATGTTTGTAACCTCCAATAATTGAATTAAGCCCTTGTTTTAGTTTTATTTATTTATCAATTTATCATATTTCTGAACAACCCATCCCCATAAAGAGAGACTTCAGATGGTGTACAATAACATGTTAAAATATAAAACAGTATATATAAAAATTAAAACTGTTAGTTGAAGGAAGAGATTAAAATTAATTAAAATGTGAAAGGAGACCTTTCAGGAGACTAACCAGCCCCATGATTGTGTGCTCTCCAGGGCTCCCCATATACAGTCCTGTCTTAATTTTTTGGGAGAAAGCCAGGAGAATGGAGCCCTGCCTTACCTCCAAGGGAAGAAAATATCATAGGTCAGGGCAACAACCGAGAAGGCTGTCTTCCTAGATCCCATCAGTTGGAATTATTAACTGATGGGGTCTGCCACATACCTTTCCTGCCTGATGGAATGGCTGGTGTGATGGGATGAAGATTGTTGTTCATCACTTTGCCCAAATTTCTTTTCAAAACATACAAGTTCATTATGATCATTAGATTTCATGATAGTGATTCCATGGTTTGAGTATGTTCTGAATGAAAGATCCAGCTGGTTAAAAAAATATCTCAGATGTTGGAAAACCAGCCTTGAACTCCCATTCTACCAAGGAAATATCTGCTGATAATCTGAATTGGATGTGGACCTTTTAGTTGCTATCACGAGCCATCAAATACTTCTACTGACCTAGATATTGGAGGTCACATAGTATAGCTTTACTTCTTGAAATAACATTCTCATCTTTGATATGAGTGGAAAGTGTCAGATTTCCTGATGCACAGTTCATGGCAGCTCCACAGAAGTCCAATGGGAATTAACAATCTAGAGGACTATAATGTCTCTTACTTTTGATTTAAAGGAAATGTATCACATTTTCCATCATATGCAGAAGAGGTGAAGCTGTATAATTTAATAATCTCAAGAGTTAGATAAGCTTTGATCACAGATACCAAGTATGAGGTTGAGTTAAGGCAGGAACTTATTTTGTAAAGTTAGTTTGATGACCTATCATCCCATTCAAGAGCTCTTCCATGACTCAGAAAGGAAATAACTCATTTCTGATAACTGATGACTTATCAAGAGGTAATTGCAATTTTCCACTTTGATTTATAATGGATAGAAATATTTATGGACTTCTTGAAGCATAAATAAGTTTTTGTTCTGGCTAATTGAGTAAAACTAGACCATGTTTATTTTTCGAATGCTTTGAATTAAAATGTGTTCAGTAAAGCTAGATGGAGACAATTGGGTAAATTTAAAAAAAAGTATCAGCTCTTGGCTAAAACTACAATTGCTTTTTAACATTGTAGCATCCTTTAAAATATTAAATCTTCAGTTGAACAAAAATTAGGTCAAGGATGGGAAAACATCGGTACTCTATCTCACAATACAATTTTTCTCTGATTCACGTTATAAACTTGGTTTCTACTATCTTATTAACATAGAGAATAAATCCTATTGAACTCTCACGAATATATGTGATTATTGTAGTGTTAGAGTAGAATAAAATACTTTTCTTTGTTTTTAACAATCTTGGGAAAAGTGAAGAATATCTATCATTACTTTCTTTTACTATTTCTTCAAACTACTTTGTTCCATTTTCTTGTTCCCACTGCTGTTATTTTCATATACATCACTATGTATATGAAAATGATATACATCATTAAATGATAGAGAACACAATGCCTCAGGGAACTTTCCAGTGAAGAACACCATCAGAATATTGCATGCCGCATATTCCTTTTTTCTTTTATGTATGGAACTATTAAACAGGTAAAGATACATGAGAAATAAGGATAAAATAATAAGGAATAAGACTGAGAGAATAATATTGCATTAAAGTTAGTGGTGGGGTTAGTGGTGGGGTTCAGCCGGTTCGCACTGGTTCAACTGAACTGGTAGCTAACTTTTTCTGCAGTTCGACGAACCAACTGATCTCACCACTGGCTGGACCCATCCCATCCCTCGCCACTCCTGCCACTCCCTATCTGGCCTGAGAAGGTGAGTCTGACAGCAGGGGAGGGAGAACTCTCTGGGCCTGTCATGTGGGTCAGTGCATTGGCTGCAATTGCTTGCAGGTGTTTTGGGCTGGAACTGTGTGTGCGAGGGGAGAGGAGTCGTCTTTGAGGGTCAGAGGGAAAGTTCCCCTTTTTTGGTCTTCATCTGAATGGGTTATTCTTCCCCTTCTCTCATCTAGAACATTGCATGCAGTCTAAGGTTTATACAGTAGCCCCCCCACCAGGCGACTCCTACAGTTGCTATGGAAAGAGTGGTGGGTATAACTTCTCGTGCACACTGAGAAAAGAGGCAGCCACAAAAACTCCCTGGGAGCTCTTTTGCTCAAGAGGCTGTGCAATTTGCACCACACTTCCAGTGAAAACCAGCCACAAGCACAATTGCTCCTGTTAGCAAACTTGAGTGGGTGGAGATGCAAAACAAGAGATTGCAGTGGGCTGTTTGCCCAGGCTCCAGTGGGGAGCTGATGTGCTCACATTCCTGCACTGGGCTGCACTCTCAGGAGGCCATTGGTGGAGTGGAAGACTCTCTGGGTTCGCTTCTTTTAAGGCATGGGTGGTGTCACCGCCACGCCGCCAGAGCAGTAGGGCTCTGCAGTGGCTCAGTTTTTGCCATGTCACTGTCAGTTGTCCTGAAGTAGCCACTCGGCATTTTCATTTCTGCCCTAGACTCCTGTAGGAATCTGCATAAAAGACAACAGGTGTCCAGGAGGAGGGCAATGCTCCCACCACCATCATTTCTCACCCGGCAGAGAAAAGTTGAGGCCTGAGATGGGAGCCTTCCTGGCTGGAGTCAGACAAATTTCCTGCTCTGCCTGTAGTTCTAGGACACAATAGACTTCCAGCTGGGTTTCGAAAGCTCACATACTTCCTCTTGGTATCCTAGGAGAGAGCCCAAAGGAGACCCCTTTATGTCTCTGGGTGGGGAGAGAAGAAACACATTGAGTTGGCCTTGACCATGCCCACCAAATCTCATGACCACCCAGCCACACCTACCCAGCCACACCTACCCAGTTAGGGCAGAGAATCGGTTGTTAAATTATTTGCACCCCACCACTGATTAAAATTATATCCCATATCTGATATTCAGTAGGCCCCAGTTTCTCTTTCCCATTATTACTTCACTGTCAGCTTGGACTTACGTTTTGCCAATGTTTTGTGCTTTCATTGATATAATAATCTATCATGCCTCTATAAGAGAAGAAGAGGCAAAGCCTGGGAGTGGAATCAAGAGAAGACTTAGACTAGATCATTATGGATCCACAAATGCTCCAAGTATAGCTCCTCTTGAATTCTGTTGACTCTTGTGTAGCACAGATTTAGTGCTGACCACTAGCTGACTAGTTGAGCAATAAATCTTCTTAACTGGAACTCAATGCAGGGTCCTGATTCTTTGGGCCTGACAACCTCCATTTCTCAATTCATGGAAATTGAGAAACAAAGTAGTTTGCAAAGAAATAGCAAAAGAAAATAATGATAGTTATGCCCCAATCTTCCCAAGTTTTGTTTTTAAAAAATAACTCTGGAAGGAGTTCATATTGCCCAGTGATGGCGTGAGAACTCCAACTACGGGACTCATGAGGGAACTAAATGGACAGGGATGTCAAGCCTCACAAAAAGTCACAAGTGTTAAGAACACCCAGAAATACAAAAAAAAAATACATTGTTATGTTTTGGTTATCTCTTAAAGGAAAAAAGAGTTATTCCTCCTCCGTCTCCAAGTTAAACTGAATTTTTGGCTGAAGATAAAATTGAGGAAATTGCTTTACAACATGTTGGACACCTTTTGCAGATGGAAAGGATCGTAATAATGTATGGTAGAACTCATTCACCATAAAATGAAATCACCATAAAATTTCAAAGTGGTTGAACAATAAAAGCCTTATCTGAAAAATAATTATATGCACACTCTTATCTCATAACTCTGATCCTATAGTTTGTCCGCAGGACACATAATTCAAAGGGGGCTTAAGCAAACTTTATATATATGTCCCTAGAGTTCAATGAAAAACAAGCCGAGAGGTTCAATTTTCTCTCATTAGCACCCTGTAATAGCAGAGCTTGTCAAATCAATGAAGTGTAACAATATTGCATCAAACAAGCCAAGCGCTTGAAATTTGATTGTGTCAGATGCCAAATACTTTTCACTTCAGATTTTTTTTTTAAAAAAGCATGCAGCATAAGTTCAAACAGAATTAAAGAAAGCTCAGAAAACTCCCAATTTCACAGAAGATAAATGCAATATTTTCACAAGAGTAAAACTGTCATATTCACATCACAGCCATCTTTTTTCTTGAAATAGCATCTCCAGCTTTACTCGCTTTGTTTTAATCAATAAAATGAGAAGATTTGATTTCCCACAACTTAATCTGACATCTTCTCAAGTTACTTTCTTTTGGGTGCTACATATTAATATATCAATTTACACTGAAGTTTTCTTTCTATTTCGTCTTAGACTACCTTTAAAATAATATTTTAATGTATCTTTTAAATAATGTTTGGAAGTTAGAACCTTTGGCCTGGGACTTTAGGAATATTTGCACTCAGCATGACAATAAATCAGGATGGAGATGAGAAACCATGACGTACCTTCTCTTTGTCTGAGATTTTCTTTGGGAATTGTTATTATAATAAACGTATTTTTAAAGGAAGATTTTGCAGGGGTGGGGTAAAAAAGGACATTATGCTGATTTTCAGTAATTGTTCCATCAGTTTCAGATTCAGAAGCCAGAAAAAATATATTTTGGGATCACCTCTACCAGTGTGCCTCAAGTTTCCTTTCTCTTAATGAGATTTTGAGTTCATGCAGTTATTTACATAATGGAATAAATCCCAAAAAAGAATTTTATGTAAAAAGGTACCTACATCCAGCAGGATGTGCTATATTTCTATAGACAGATCCCCACGTAACCACCCAGATTTTATTTGATTAAGATGGGCAGCCATATCAAATAAGTAAACAAAGAAAGAAACACTTGTTAATGCAGTCTCCTATTAAATCAAAGGCTTTTTTGAGTTTCGTAACTGGTTTCTGAATCCCACTGGATTCTTACTAACTTGTACACTATGCATATATTTTTTAAATAAAGTTTGCTCCCATATGCCTCCAGTCTAATGAAATCAATTTTAACCCCTCCCTGAGAAATCCAATAAAAACAACAGTGTTACTTACTCTTGGTTATAAACAAAAGCAAATTCATTATTAATATATTTCAAAATGCTTCACAAAGGGAAAAAAGGATTTTCCTACGGAATAAGAATAACATTTGATTCTCTGCTGGGAATCAAACCAGCCTAGAGAGCAAAGCTTGTGACAAAGAAGCTTGCAACTAAATGTTTACATGCACCTGCTCTTTAGCTTTTGCTTTTGCTCACTCTCTCTCTCTCTCACCCACACACACACACACACTCATACACAAACATACACATATACACACATTCAGAAGCATAGACAACTCGCCACAGGAACTTGACATGCTCAGTTTGCCATGGTCAACTTGCCATGGCCAACTCAACATAGCCAGTTCACTGTGGGACAACTTGCTGCAGGACAATTCAACAAATCAATTTAAATATGTAAAATAGTTTAAAAATATATTTTAATTTTTGTCATTTACATTTCGTTTTGTCCCTCCTTTGGCATCCTTTATTTAAATGATTCTATTCCACTTTTTATTCGATATTAGTGTAACTCTTGTCCCGTGATGAGTTGTCCCATGGCAAGTTGGTCGTGGTAAATTTACCCATGGCAAGTTGTGCCATTCTGTCCCCAGAGCTTTGTGGTCTACAGCAACTATAGATCTTTAACTTGAAATCCAAACAAGCAAGCTTCCTCTTTCTTTCCCACCCTCCCTCCCTACCTCCCTTTTATAATCTCCCTATCTCTTCTTTATTTTCTGTTGCAACCAACCCAATATTCTTTCTTCTTCACAATCTCCTTTTTGACTTTTCTTTCTCCATTCCTGATGCTTGACTTGGTTTCCCTTCTTGTTCTCCACTGACTGTCTTTTTATTGGGTAGTTGTCCTCTCTTGGTAACTGTCTGCCATTGAAATTTGCTTCCTGCACTCCTGGACTGCTCCTCTTCTCTATTATAAATTGATTGGTTGATTGATTGATTGATCATGTGATATGAAGTTGGTGACAACTCTTAGCACTCACCTAGATATATCTTTCTTCATGACTCTATTGTGGAAGAGAGAGGAATTCCTATTCAATGTACAGCCTCTGATTTTGATTTCTACAGAGATAAAGCTTTCAATTTCCCTTCTTATACTTAAATATTTCCTAAGCTCCTTTTCCTCACTTCTGTTTTCCCTTAAATCACATTTTTCCACTTCTGTTCCATGACTCTCAGCTCTGGATCATTCCTCCCTCTCCCCCTTATGGTGTTGCCCAATGGGATTCAAAACAGTTTACTACTGGTTCTATGGGCATGGCGTGGTGTGGCTTGGTGGGCATGGCAGGGGAAGGATACTGTAAGATCTCCATTCCCTCCCCACTCCACTAACCTGCTTTCCAGCTCCACTCTCCTGTGCAGGGCAACAAAAGAAGACCCACTTGATCAGCTGGGACTTGGGTGACAGAGAATAGATGCATCTGGGGCCAGACAGAGGCGGTATTTGTTGGTTCTCCGAACTACTCAAAATTTCCACTACCAGTTCTCCAGAACTGGTCAGAACCTGCTGAATACCAACTCTGGTGTTGCCTTTCTTTTTCTTATTTACTGCAACAGCATTGCACGTCCTCACCTTATTTGTCAACTCCAAATTACACAACTAAACCTGTGCAAATAATGTCAGGCAACAATGATGACCCATAAGTTATTTTGGGGGACAATCAGCATAAATAGTTCAGACTTCTGGTTAGAGTACCTGTTTCTTCTCAGTTGTTTGCTAGTCAGAAAAAGCAGGGGCAGCATCACAAAGGGAAGAGGATAAATGAGTTATTATTTTCTCAGCTACCTGGTGTACAGCCAGAATACCATTTGTATACTGAAATGTCAGAGACTAAAGTTTCAGAAAATGTTACCACTATCCTTCCAAGGATGTTAGATATAAGAATCAGAAGTGCAATAGGTTTTCATATTTAGAACCAGGTTTGGGAGCAGAAAGAAGATATAGGCCAATCTTTCAACTATTTCACGTAGAACAATTTATTTTGATAAGGCCATTTCCAATTCTAATTGAGAACAAGGTCTCCCACGTATTGTTAAAATTCTAATTTTTATATTCATGAATAAATTCCTAAACAATAACTTGAAATACCAATTACAAATTTTATCAGAGACAGTGTGTCTTTTGTACTACTCATTTCGATGAGACATTTGAAATATATTAAAAAAAGAAATCTGTTCTATTTTGTGCTCACTTTAGATACACAAATTAAATTCTCTGAATGTGCAGGAATGTCAAAGCAATTAAATACATCAAATGCTTATTACATTTCAAGTTTTATTTTACCCTCATATAGTTTTAATTGGCAAAAATAGGGTGAAACTAAGTCCCTCAATCTATCACTGTTGCCCTGAGGCACATGTAGCTGGACTTTCTGGAATGAAAATAAGGAAATGGAGGCAATAATTATTTGAATGATATGGTTCAATCAAATGATTTCAGGTTCATACTTTGGATGATATGGTTCAAGAATTAAGAAATAATAAATATTAATTAGAATTAAATAACTTTGGATAGACTGCTCAACGTGCCTTACCTACTTCAAGGTAGTTCAGGATGGTTACCTTCTTCTCTGTAGGAGAAGGATAGACAGAGCCTGGGGGGTGGAGTCAAGAGAGGTATCAGCCTGGAGTTGTTACATTCCCACAAATGGTCGAAGTCCAACCTCTCTTGAATTCCATGAACTCTCAACTAGCACCAATTTAGTGCTGACAAGTAGTTGACAAGATTCTTGTGCATAGACATGAGCAATAAATCAGTTTAATTGGAACTTAACTTGTGGTCCTGATTCTTCACACCTGAAATCCTGTGGATGAAGATGGAAGCTAAGTTAGGGTGATGCATGCGTCTGGAAGGCCAGTCGTGCCAAGTCTGACCGAACACAGGTTAGGTCCTATATTAGGACCTACCTAGTGGCGATAGAGGCGGCGAAGCGTTCTCACTTCTCCGCCCTTATTGCATCGGCAGAAAATCGACCCGCCGCCCTGTTTAGAGTGACCCGCTCCTTGATTAGGCCGGGAGCGAGGGATGATCTCCTGCAGGGAAGAGCGGAGGAGTTTTCACGATTTCTGCGCGATAAAATCGCTCAGATTCGGGCCGGATTGGACTCTAGTTGGGAGATCCCGAGGGAGGTGACCGCGGCGAGTCTTGAGATGGTTATCTGGGATGAGTTCGACCCTGTGACCGCTGAGGGTATGGACAGGTTACTGGGGCGGCTGAATGACACCACATGTTTGTTGGACCCTTGCCCCTCCTGGTTGGTCTCTACCTCCAGAGAGGTGACGCAGAGTTGGCTCCAGGGAATTGTTAACGCTTCTTTGATGGAGGGCTCGCTGCCTACCACCTTGAAAACGGCAGTGGTGCGACCCCTCCTCAAGAAGCCCTCCCTGGACCCAACCCTTTTGAACAACTATCGTCCTGTCTCCAACTTCCCTTCGTGGCGAAGGTTGTAGAGAGTGTGGTGACAGGTCAGCCTCCCCAGTACCTGGATGAAGATACATACCTGGATCCCTTCCAATCGGGCTTCAGGCCTGGACATAGTACCGAAACGGCATTGGTCGCGTTGGTTGATGATCTCTGGAGGGTCGGTGACAGGGGTTATTCCTCTGTCCTGGTCCTATTAGACCTATCAGCGGCTTTTGATACTATTGACCATAGTATCCTATTGCGGCGGTTGGGGGGGTTGGGGGTTGGGGGCACCGTGTTGCGGTGGTTCGCCTCCTTCCTCTCCGACCGTCTGCAATTTGTGTTGGCGGGAGGGGAGAGATCCACCTCTAGGCCCCTCGATTGTGGGGTGCCTCAGGGGTCGGTCTTCTCTCCTCTCCTGTTCAACATTTATGTGAAGCCGCTGGGGGAGATCATCCGTGGCTTTGGGGTGAGATGTCATCTGTACGCTGATGATACCCAGCTGTACAACTCCACCCTAAGCCACCCCAACGATGCCGTGGAGGTCATGTCCCGGTGCCTGGAGGCCGTGCAGAACTGGATGGGCGGGAACAGGCTCCGACTCAACCCTTCCAAGACTGAGTGGCTGCGGTTTCCGGCGTCCCGATATAGCCAGATAGTTCCATCGCTGGCTATTGGGGGTGAGATTTTGCCCCCTGAAGAGAGGGCTCGCAATCTGGGTGTCCTCTTGGATGTACGGCTATCTTTAGAAGACCACATTACGGCCGTCTCCAGGGGGGCATTTCATCAGGTTCACCTGATTCGACAGATGCGGCCCTTTCTGGATTGAGATGCCTTACGCACAGTCACTCATGCCCTGGTCACCTCCCGACTGGACTATTGTAACACCCTCTACATGGGGCTCCTGAATGGGAGCATCCGGAGGCTTCAACTGGTACAGAATGCGGCCGCGCGGGTGGTTATGGGGGCGTCAAGATTCGCGCATGTGACACCCCTCCTGCGCGAGCTGCATTGGTTGCCAGTGACCTCTTGGGTGTGCTTTAAAATTTTGGTGTTAACTTTTAAAGCGCTCCATGGCATCGGACCAGGATATTTACAAGACCGCATTCTGCCATTTTCCTCCCACCATCCGGTGTGCTCCCACAGGGAGGGTCTCCTGTGGGTCCCGTCGGCATCTATGTGCCAGCTGGTGACCCCGAGGAATAGGGCCTTCTCTGTGGGGGCGTCTGCCCTCTGGAATGGGTTGCCCCCGGAGTTACAGACAGCCACGGACCTGGGGACCTTTAGGGTTGCTTTGAAAACCTGGCTTTTTGACCAGGCCGGCTTGGGCTGATTTTAGTTTTGGGGTGTTTGGTTTTTATTAAATTTTAGGGTTTTAGAGTAGGGTTTTAAATTTGTTTACAGCCAGGATTGGGTTTAATTTAGTTTTATTGTTTCATATATTTATTGTTTTAATCTGTACAGCTGTGCACCGCTCCGAGTCCTTCGGGAGAGGAGCGGTATATAAATAAATATTTATTATTATTATTATTAGTCTAAGAACATTCTAGGGAGATGGTTACAGCAGCAAAATCTGTGAGACTACCGGTCCCTAATTATATCTGCCCATTCCACTAGATTTAAGACACTAGGCATTTTCCAGTTCTCTTCTCTGAAACAGTGCCATCTATTTGGATGCAAGAAATGTGCCTTCTCAGTCAAGATAACTTGACCCTGCCTTGTGGAACAGAATCCCCTCTGAGATCCTGACAGCCCCAAGTTCTAATTAGCCTTCTAAAACCTTGAAGACCCATGCCCTTACTCAAGCATTGGGCCAGGTTGTCAGTAGAGTCCCAAGTGTACGGTTAGAATGGATTATGGTTTTAAGAACTCTGGCTTTGTTGTAATATTTTACATATTTATCCATTTGATGTTTGTGAATAATTATGTAAATTCCATAAATGCATAAACACATGCAGCACATACCTAATCTGTTGACTTCCTCAACTGTAATTTTCTCCTATGGTATGTCAAGAATGGGAAATCAGAAGTCCAGGCAGTTAAGATGAATATAACAGTTTATTGCAAGCTTGAGCTCTCTACAAGAATCTGAACTACTAAGAATCAGAGCAAATTGGCAGTAGATAAGAATTAACGAAATTCAAAATGGGCTGGACTTAGATTTCTTGTGGCACGAACAGGCTCTAGACTGACGAAGCATTTGACCCCTCCCTTGGGCTTAGCCTGGCCATTTCTTACACAGTAGTTGTAGCCTTACCAGTCATCTGTGGACACAGCGTGGACAGCCTGTTAGATATCTAACAACCTGTTAGATATCAAAGTCCTCTTAGAACACGATGGACGAACATCATCAGTTGTTGCCCTATACCAGTTTTCAACAATATGTTTATTTTTGTTTGCAGACATTACCTAGATTAAGTCCTTTTCAAAATGAGTTTGACTCCTAGTCACTTTAGATATAGATATATCCAAATAGTAGATTTAGATTTAGATATATCCAAATAGTATTTTTTTTTTCTTTTTATGGGGTTTTGGGGTGGAATAAAGGCAATTGAATTGTGCTGAGGGTTTACTGACCGGATACCCTTCCTGATGCCTATGTGGAGTTCCCAGCAGATATTTTCTCTTTGTGCCCTGATAAAGAAACACTTGCTGCCGCCTAGGATTGAACCCTCAACTTTCTGAGTGGGAGGCAAATACCTTCACCTCTAGGTCACTATGCCGTTCCAGAAATATCCAAATTGTATACTTGGCAACAGTATGGGAGGGGATGTCATTGTCATCTTCTCCGTTGTTGTCCTTTAACTGGTTCTTTTCCTCCCGCATGAATTTCCAGGAAGAAGAGTTTCAATTATGGTCTGGTCACACTGCATCTGAAATGATGCATTCAATGTACTCGAACAGCATTGATGCATAAAGCTAGAAAACATTAGCTAAACCCATGGCAATACGATGTTAGCTCTTCCTACCATCGCATGCATCTCTCATTACCATTCATCATGTTTACAGCTATGTTTAATTCTCAGTTGGCTCCATTATTTATTTGGAATGTGTTGATGGGTACCATAATGAGCATCGTTCCAAGAGGAATGGGAGCTCATTTTGCAGGAAAGAAGAAAGAAGTGGAGAAGGGAAGGGGAAGAAAAAAAATGAATAGAAAAGCTCTGTTTTACTGAAAGATCAATATGAATTCATCAGTAGATGAATTTAACAAAGCAAAAAACAAAACAAAATACCAGAGAGAAGAGGAAGAAACCTCTTGTAATATGCAGGGTTACCTTTGCAAAAACACAGGTTTATCTTGAATAATAAAACTGTTACTTTATAAACACTTAACTGTTTTGGAAGAGTATGTTGGAATACATGGCTCAAATTTGTTATTTTTCATTCATATTTATCTCCAACATGACACCTTATAAATCCTGAAAAAATTATATGAAACAATTATGAATTGTAGTCCTGCCTTAGTCTTGAAAGCCAGTCTTGGGCCAGTCATTCCCTCTCAGCCCAACCTACCTCGCAGGGCTGTTGTTGTGGGGAAAATAGGAGGAGAAAAGTGTGTTGGATTATGTTCGCCACTTGTTCCCCACCTTGAATTATTTGTAAAAATAATAAAGGTGGGATACAAAATAAATAAATAAATTACAGGTGGCAGTCAAGAGAAGATCTTACATCTGGACTTTTAGTGGAAAAGTAGAACATTGTGATCTGAACATAGATTAGAACCCCGTATAGTCTAATCCCAGAGAACTGGAAAAAAAATAGAATGAAATATGGCTATACATCAGTCGTTGCGATGAAGAGATTAGGATAACAGAAGCTCTGAACTGGCCATCCATCATATAAATATTGACCTTCTTATCTAAGCTGGTTCAATCAACCATATAAGCCATTGCCCACCTGTGTTCCAAATTCATCTTTTCAATAAATTCTTGGTTAGGGCAGCCATCTATTTTCTCTTATATAGCCTTACAGAATCGGCTGGGTGTGATTTAAGTATGCACTTCATTTTCCTTGATATTTCAAATCTGCAAGGCAAGACTCAGGAGCACATTCCAAGAGTTATCAGACAGTGTTATAAGGTGATTTGGAACAACATCATTCTAAAACCCATAATGACAGTTAAGTATGCATGTGAAGCCAGCATGAGGGAAGGTTAAAAAAAATAAAAATAAACATCTGAAATGAGTTCAAAGAGAATCCTTTGTTTGTGTCAGACTTCATCTAACTGGTTCTGTGGGGGCGGAAAATACAGAGGATACAAAGGAATGGCATGTGATTGTAGAAGAAACTGTGAAACCACTACAAAAGAATTCAAAAGTGCTGGGGGTTTTTAAAAAAAAGGAGAAAGAGAGAGAGATTCTTTGTTCCATCCTATTTATCTGTTTTCTTCTGCCAGGTTTATGCAGTGGGAATACTGCCTGACATCCCTGATTCCATCTATCCCTTATCTATTCCACAAACACTCTGAATATCAGATAGTTGTACTTATTTAGTCTAGTCTAGTTTAGACAGTCCAATTCAATTTAGTTTAGTTTTAAGGGTCCTTATAAATCTGGAGATGTGGTTCCCATAGATCCAGAGGCTCATTACTGTAATACCAGACATGGGATTCTACCAGTTCTCCCTGGTTCAGGAGAACTGGTAACCCTGAGGATCAGCTGTGAATCGGTTTGCTCTGACGATCAGCTGTTGGGCCTACCCACCTGCCCCAGCTATAGTCTGTGCTTTATATCCTGGTTTTCAAGCTCAGATGATTCATGCAGCACAGCGGATTGCCATGCATCAGCTGTTTAACACACAGGGATTGCTGGAGAAGGTCAATAGCAAAAGTTCTGCGCGTGTGCAAAATGCATATTTGGCGCATATGTGTGTGAAGCATGCATGCGCGCAAAGTGAGCACTCACCAAACCAGTTGTTATACCAGTTGAATCGCATCCCAGTGTAATACCTACCGTATGCATAACTATCCATGCCAGGAGCTAGCAGCAGAGGTGGTATTCAGCAGGTTCTGACCAGTTCTGGAGAACTGATAACGGAAATTTTGAATAGTTTGGAGAATCGGCAAGTACTGGAGGTTTTACAATATCCTTCCCCTGCCACACCCATCAAGCCATGCCCACAGAACCAGTAGTAAAAAAATTTGAATCCCACCACTGCTCAGATCCATCCAATCATCTCAAGTCTACCACAGGAAGCAGGAATTAGAGGAAACATACATTGCCCTTAGAAATTATATTTTCTTTAATTTCTGGACATTAATAATCCAAAACAGATTAGAGAAGAAATGAGATTCAGAAAATATCTATAATGACCGATAATTTCTGTGTTTCTCTGTGTGTGATAGGATTCCCAGAAACTAGTACTGTGACAAATTTGAGAATCGGTTAGTCAGAAAGCCATTAAATATAATCTATCAGTCTCCGTACAGTAGTAGCCAAACAGCCAGTGGAGCAATATTGCTACTTTTATAATAGCACTTAAACTTATATCCCGCTTCACAGTGCATTACAGCATTGCCTAAATGGTTTACAGAGTCAGCATATTGTCCCCAACAATCTGGGTCCGCATTTTATCAACCTCAGAAGAATGGAAGGTTGAGTCAACCTTGAGCTGATGAGGATCAAACTGCTGCCAGTCAACACAGTTAACCTGCAATATTGCATTCTAAACACTGTGGCACTGTGCAAATGGATGGAACTTAGAATCTAAGCAAACTCAAAGTTGGAGTTGAAGAAGATGCCTGAGGCAGCCTTATTAAATGATGCAGGGATGGAAATTGAGTTGGCTGATCTACTGGCACCTGCAGAAGTTGAAGCTGAAATCTGCTGAAGTTGTGATAAAGCCAGGGCACTGCTGTAGTGCCAAACTTTCAATATCCATGATTCACCTTTTAGGCAAATAGGACCAGAAAGATTCTGTTGCCATCATTTCCTGCTTCTATTTTTCAGCACAACTCTTGACATAGCACAGATTAAGTGTTGCTGTTTTTTCAGTGAACTACACATGGCCATGGCTTCTATTGTCGTGTTTGGCTAGCTGGGAAAATATTTTCTGAGACTGCTATATAAATGGTCAAACACCTTTTAAGTGATTCCTGACATCAAGCAGTGACCCAGTAATAAAGGTGTTCACAGTTACAGTGAGGGTTATTTGTTATGGCCTGAGAATGCTTGAATATTTGACAAATATGTGTAAAGATTTCTCATAATATTCAAAATTTTCTTAGCTCAGGGAGGGGCACACATTTGAATTTTACATCCTCCTGACTTTAATAAGTAGAACAGTGTTTCTCAACCATATCAGTTTTAAGATGTATAATTTCATCTTCCAGAATTCTGGGAGGTGAACCTCATAAGATTATTGAACTTGAGAGAGACTGCAGTAGAGTGTTTGTACACATGCTAAAATGCTGTTGAAATTCATCATCAGTAGGCCTTTGGCTTTGGCCATTTTGCCTCTCTTTGTGTTATTTCCCATGCAAAATAGAGCCTAATAATTTATTTATGTCACTGGGTGTAGAGTGGTAGGTTTGAAGCACGCTTTAAGGCATTTATCTGGATTCTCAGAAATTGAAGGGAAGATGGAGGCCATGTTTTGGAGAAATAATGGAAGACCAAAGCATAGATGATGAGAGAGAGGGGGAGAGGGAAGGGGGAGGGAGAGAAAGAGAGAGAAGATAGATATAGATAGATGATAAATGATTGATAGATAGATAGATAGATAGATAGATAGATAGATAGATAGATAGATAGATAGATAGATAGATAGATAGAGGATAGACAGATGATAGACAGACAGATAGATGATAATGTCAGCTGTCCATCTAGAGAATCCAAAAAGAAAACACCTGGATGATTGTGTTTTCCAAAAGTAAAACTTTATTGAATACACTACATTGGCACAAAAGAAGTTGAAACCAGTTCTGGTTTTCCCGCGCAAAAGCTCACATAGTTAAACTTGATTTTTCTCTTTGGCCACCCCTCTCAGTTCATTGCATTGTCCAATTGCACCCGCTTCTTTTAATATGGGAATAGTCTGGATCATTCAAATACCTGTGCTGTGTGACCTTGAATGTGGCAGTAGGGTCTCACAATCTGTAGACAAAGTCTTGGCATTCCATTCCCACCCCGACATTCCAATTTGCCCACTCCTGATTGTTGTCAAGCTGAGAGCGAAGAGGCAACTAGGTGAAAGAGAGAATCACTCTTGACAGAGAGATTCTCTCACTACCTAAGGATCTGGAACTTGGTGTATTGGTTTTAGTGGCAGCATTGCAATCTTTGAGATGCCATTGTAGAGATTATATTTTTCAAGAGGAATCCCCTTATTCTTCCTATTGGATTTTCACACCAGAGCAGCTACACTTTTTCATATTAGAGAGCATCAACCACTCACTGATCTGGCCCTCTGCCAGTCTCATTATCTCTTCCATGTCACGAATCTGTACTTCCTCTTGCATCTCTTCCTCTGCCTCCATGCTCTAACAATGAGAACTGCACAGATGGTTGTAGCTGGAGGGGAAATTATAACACAAAATTCTAAAATATAGTCCGGTATCTCTTTTATAAATGAGGTAAAGGCTGTTGAAAGAAATATCCTTCTGGGTTCAGTTCCAAGTGGGGAAAAAGACACTGGAAACATGGAGGCTGCTTGGAAAGTTTAATGGTGTACAGGGCCACATGGCCTGGAGCTCCAGAGTGAGAAGAGAAGGGAAGAAAAGCCGACCAAGATGCTGAGAGACCCTTATATAACCTCTGTTGGGCCTCACCTTAGTGTTTCCTGTTCCTGTGTAAGAAATGAATCCCATTGGCTGTCAGACTCCCAGGGGCAGGGGTCTTAACTTTGTAGGCTTGGTGTGGACCACATGGCTTCACCTGAGTGGTGGCTAATGCAATCTTCCCAGAACATGTGGTGAGATGGGTAATCCTATCATTTCCTGAGGGCCATCCTTAATCCCATCACCCTGGAGCTGAAGTGGGGGTCAGGGAGCTGCAGGAAGCTGCTTTGTCTTTAAAACATATTTCTCCTTTTCTCATCCAGGGAGATATAATATTCTGCCTTTTAAATATTTCCTAGGCTATTTCAATTTTCTAGGAGAGGGGTGGGTGCTAACTTCCTACAAGGCTACAATAGACCAGATATAGAGGCCTGTCCTTGAAAGAAATGGGGAGTACCTCTCCTAGAGCACATTCTTGATAGCAGGTCTTCTATTGCAGACCTGAGGTCAGAGGGGTTGTCTAGGGGTGCAGTTATGAACATTCCTTCTTTTTTATTTCATATAGCTACCATTTACTCTACTTGTTTGCAAAGAGCAAAATTACCTTGTTGGCAGTATGCACTCCAATGAACCCAGCAACTTTTTGGCAATAAACTGACAGAAATGCACAACAGTCACGTTCACTGTTCTTCCCTTCCCTTCCCTTGGAAAAATCCCTAAAATTCCTCCCCAGCTCAGTAATAGGAAAGAATGTATTTAGATTCACGGAATTGCATTTTCCTAAGCATCAGGCATGTGATGGATGGTGTTTGTCTATGTCCAGCCCTAATCATCCCTTCCGTTCTGGCCAAACTGATGCAAACATTTCTGACAGTCAGAAAAATACAGCTTTGACAAGTTCTCTCTTTTTTTTCCCCAGACAAGTCAAGTCAGATAATTGCATAGCTTCAGCATGCTGGTTTTCCCCCCTCAAAATAAATAAGTAAAGATAGAGAATATAGAGCAATCGTTGTGCTTTGCTCCTGATGTTTATGTGTGTAACGAATGGTGTGTCCTGCATCTGAGCTCATTTTGAGGGCAACAAATGATCAATAAATCTCTTTCTCACTCTCTCCTCTCACTCTTTCACTTGCACACAAGGAGAGGGGGGAGGGAGGGAGAGTCAGAGAAGCATTGCAAATACCACCTTAATGGCTATGCTTTTCTCTCCAAAGTAGGTTTGTAGTGGTATATAATAAGAGTTAATCCTTGAGGTGTCATTGGGGCTTTCAATGTGCCAAGATAAAATGCCTTTTTATTTTTAAAAGTTTCCGAAAAAGAACATAACCACTTTGCTATTAATGGATTTTTCTTCCCTTTTACTCATCCAGAGAAACATATTCATAATGGAAATATTCACTCATTCCAGATAGGAAGATGGCTGATATTATTGTTCAGGAACAACAGGAAACAAAGAGATTTAATAAGCAAATAGGACCATTTCTTTTTAAAATGAGAACAATCAGCTGGCAGGAAATATACCCAAGTTGCTGTGATGCAGGCAACTGCTATATCTCATTTAAAGCTTATATCATCCTGCAATAGACTTGTGTGCTTATATGCTTATGACACAATTCAGATATATCTAGCACTGCAAAATAAACACAGTGGGGGAAAACATGTGTCTTTCTAAAAGGCACCATATATTAGATAGAAACAGAGGTACAACTGAATATCTTCCCATTCAAGATATTCAGGCACAGTCATCCCTGAACACAACATGCAACATTAATTCAAACCTCATGGTCTTTCAAGACAGGATGTGCCAAGTCTAACCAACTGTAATATAATTGGAAGTTATATTCCAAAGGTCTTTGCTCTTTCTCTGGTAATTTGTGAATGTACAGTGGAAGCACAATCACAAAGTTAGAGGACTTCTTGTAGACCACCTAGTTCAACTAGAAAGCATCTTCAATAAATAACTCTTGTCTATGGAGATTCTCAGTCATACAGCTCATGGTTGTCCCAAAGGTGCTTTTTTCAAGAGGCAACTGGACTTTCTGGTTTTTCTTTGAAGGTGTTTCGCTTCTCATCCAAGAAGCTTATTCAGCTTGAGCTTCCAGTTGCCTCTTCAATGAGAAGCGAAACATCCTCAAAGAAAAACCAGGAAGTCCAGTTGCTTCTTGAAAAAAACACCTTTGGGATATCTACCCTCTTCTTGAAGGTGATAGACAAGGAAGAGTCATTGGTCCTCTAGTTAGTAAGCTGGTTAGAGGAATAGCTATTAGGTCCTACTAGCATGGCTCTCAGGAGCTTTCCAGAGCCATGGTAAAGTCGTTAAACTCATTTGAAAATGCACGGCAGTGTGTGCCATCTTTTCACTGCTAGAGTATCCAATAGGATACTAATAGCTATAGTAATTCATCTTTACCCTCACATTTTTCCTATCTTCAGACAAGATGCATCTCTTTCTGTATTTGATCTCCCTTTGCCCTTTGTAGCACCAGAATATAAGTTATTACCCTTGTGATGGCCTTTCAGATATTTGGGGTGGTTGGGGAACCCATCATGTCTTTTCCTCCAAAGTTAAATAGCATTTCCAAAACTTTTTATCTTTTCTCCCCAGACTTGGTTTCTTCATATTGACCATCCCCAAATCTATTCCCATTTATCTATATTCTTCTTGATGCGCTAAGTAAGTATGGATTTTTCTAGACCGGAGGTGCAAATCTGATAACAGATTGAAATAATGCTGTAATTGGTGTTTATTATTTCAATAATTCCTTGCATATCTAAGCAGCTGTTATGTTCTCTTCATCAAAACTTGGGGCAAAGTGCTTCAAAGAACCATCTTTTCCCAGTTACATCTACCCAATCCATCACAGTGGGATAGCGGGGAATCTTATGGGTCCCATATCTTAAGGAGGTCCACCTAATGAGACCAAGAAGAAGGAACTAAGATGATTAAAGTCCTGGAGACAAAAACATATGAAGAACAGTTGCAGGATTTGGGTTTGGCCAGTCTAGAAAAAAGAAGGACTACGGGTGACATGATAATAGTATTCCAAAATATGAGGGGCTACTACAAAGGGTCAACCTATTTTCCAAAGCACCAGAGGACAGGACAAGAAACATTGGATGGAAACTAATCAAGAAGAAAAACAACCTGGAATTAAGAAAAAAGAAAGAAAGAAAGAAAATTCCTAATAGTGAGGAGAATTAACCAGCTTGTCTTCAGAAGATGTGGATGCTTCATCACTGCAACTTTTTAAGAAGAGAGTGGGTAGCCACTTTTCTCCAATGGTATAGGGTCTTCTGCTTGAGCAAGGGGTTGGACTAGAAGACCTCCAAGATCCCTTTCAGCTCTATTCTGATTGATTGACGTGTCCATGCAGTCTCCAAGAATCAGACCCAATTGAACGAACAGGGGGGAAGGAAGCTGTATTCTGACTAAAGAGCATTCTCCATAGTGGCTCCCACCCCGTAGAACATGTTCCTCACAGAGAGAAATGGCCTTGATACTCTGAAATGAGTTGCACGACCATGTACATTTTCTTAATAAATACATAAATAAAGCAAAGGATGGCCTGTTCCCTCATTGGAGGAGACCCTTAGTGCAACCTGATTCCTGGTAACCAGCCCCTGTTACCCTGATGTGTTTGCATTGCTAGGATAAGTTGCCTTGAAGGCAAATTTCTACCATGCCAAGGAAAAATGCTTTATTAAATGCTTTTATCATTTTTAAGGTGGGGTGGAGGACTGAGAGGGTGGGAAAAGGCATTGTTTATTAGCCAGCAGTTGAACAGTAATTGGCTAACATTTCTCTGTCTCAGCAATGGACTATGAAAAACAAGTGCTAATTGCAATTGGGTCTTGGTGAACTCCATAGATTTATAAATAGTCAAAACCGACCCTGTTTAATTCAGGATGTTCATTTCAAGTAGAATCAGAAGAAAGGCTGGTTATCTGGCATAATCTACATTAATGCAGCAATCTTTTCAGGATTGTCATTTTCTAATAGCTGCAGAGATAGTCATTCAGGGAGCTAATTAGCCAACGCGGTACAAGACAGTTAAAAGGAGACGGTCAATGGCAAGTAGACACCAAAGCTGGCCAGAGGGAAAACGGAATTCCTCTTAATCTACTCAACCAGATCTGCTCATTATTGGACTTTAGAGGTAGGTGAAGAAACCCAAATTGTTGCCTTTTCTCCCATGTCGAATACTGATGGGATCAGCCATGCAGACTTTATACCGTAATGAAGAGAGTTTATCAGGCAGTGATGCATTATCGGCCTCTGCATTTATACAAGACATTTGTACTCAGCCACTTCTCATTTTAGTCTAACATATTGGCCTTGACAGTAAAACTGGGAGAGCTTGACAAGCCCATTTGACCTATAAACACAAGATGCCTGAAGCTAGATTGAGACTGCGTGTGTTTTTAACCCCTGTGGTAAGTATACACCGAACAGTATGAAAAGTGACAGCTTAAATATCACTGACATGTGGTGCAATTAAAAGACTCAGAATGATTACTTGAAGGCATAACAAAAAAAAAAAAATGCCTTTCCTCCATTGACATTTCTTTTGCTTTGCTTTTGAAGTAGCATCTCTCTATTGGCTTATGGAAGATGTACATTCATCCGGCTCGTACAGGATTGATGTAAAGTATGTGAAGATGAGATGGTCTTCAATCCAAGAATGGACTTGAGTGGAATCACCAGTTAGAAAGCAGTGAGATATCAGGGCCAACCATCTGATCTACTTTAAGAAGAGCCAGTTTGGACTCTAGCAGTTAAGTTACCAGGCTAGAAAGTGGGAGACTGTGAGGTCTTAAGCAAGGGGTTGGATTAGAAGACCTCCAAGGTCCCTTCCAACTCTCTTATTCTGTTATTGAGTCTATCATCTGCACCTCTATCGCTGTCTGGTTTGGTTCTGCAACCCAACTGGACAGACACAGACTTCAGAGAGTAATTAAGACTGCAGAAAAAGCAATTACTACCAACCTACCTTCCATCGAGGATCTGTATACTGCACGAGTCAAAAAGAGGGCTGTGAAAATATTCACAGACCCCTCACATCCCGGACATAAACTGTTTCAACTCCTTCCCTCAAAACGATGCTACAGAACACTGCACACCAGAACAACTAGACACAAGGACAGTTTTTCCCCGAAAGCCATCACTCTGCTAAACAAATAATTCCCTCAACACTGTTCAACTCTTACAAAGTCTGCACTACTACTACTGTTAATCTTCTCATCACTCCTTATCACCCATCCCCTCCCACTTGTGATTGTAGGACTGTAACTTTGTCCCTTGTATCCTTATGATTCATATTGACTGTTTCCTAGTATGATTTGATTGCTTACCCTGTGACTATCATTAAGTGTCATACTTTATGATTCTTGACTCCTGATGAATGTATCTTTTCTTTTATGTATACTGAGAGTATTTACACCAAGACAAATTCCTTGTGTGTCCAGTCACACTTGGCCAATAAAGTATTCTATTCTTATTCTGTTAACTACGAAAGCCAGCTGGATGGATGACTTTGGGCCGGTCACTCACTCTCTCTCTCTCTCTCTCAGCCTAACTCACGGCATAGAGCTATTGCTGTGTGGAAATAGGAAGAAGAAGGACTATAGATTATGTTCACCACCTTGATATTATTTGTAAAAATAATAAAGGTGGGTTATAAATAAATAAAAATAAAAATCCTGCTCCTCAGAGTGAGGTCGGTTCTAACCACCCTGACTTTCTGCAAGAGCTTTATCTCAGCCAGTTGGCTTGAGGCTCCAAAGCTTCCCATTGGGGGTGCTTGACAGACTAATAAATCATCCTACTCCCTCCCTCCCCAACTTTTAGCTAGGATTGAGCATTTATCTTTTTATATTATTTAGTCTGAATTGTGTATAGGTTTTTTGATAGTTTATCTTTTTCATATTGTAAACCGTCCGGAGTTACCTTGTGATAAGATGGGTGGTTAATAAATTAAATAAACAGATGGATGGATGGAGGGAGGGAGGGAGGGAGGAAGGAAGGAAGGAAGGAAGGAAGGAAGGAAGGAAGGAAGGAAGGAAGGAAGGAAGGAAGGAAGGAAGGAAGGAAGGAAGGAAGGAAGGAAGGAAGGAAAAATAAAAACTATCTCCGGTGTGCAGGTTTCCACACAACAGAAACTTTGCACATGCTCCACAAGGATTTTAAGATGGTACATTCACGTAAAAAATATAATAAGGCTGGAACATTCAAATCGGCTTTCATATGAATGAGGCACGTCTTCAGGATTAAAGAGGAGGCCATTGAATAACCGTGATCTTTGCTGAAGAAAATTGCTTATTCTTCTCTCTGGATAAATGCTCTCATTTACAGCAACAGATTTTTAGACAATTACTCTGGTCCTGCAAAAAAATTAATGTGCTAAGTGGTTGTGCAGTTCAGTCAACTGCACTAAATATCCCAGGGACAGGAGGAAGAGAACAGCCGCCAAGAAGCTCATTCAGCCCCTTTGAAGGGGGAATTCTATGGAGACAATAACCCAGCAGACTTGAAACTAGACTCTGTTGTTCCCTAACTTTGATCCTAAATAATATGCAAACATACCACTTTATGGTTGCTACCTCCAGAAAATTCTGCATCCTCTTTGATGGATGTGTCCCAAATATGCAAAGGCATTTCTCAGTAAAGTGTAAATATTCTGGGAAAAAAATGACTGTGAAAGAATTTTGACCTATTTAAGTTTCATTGTAATATAACAATGGCCTTTGGCAGGATTAAGTCAGGCCAACATGTGCCAAATAATGAAAACAATCATTGCCCACATATTGTGTTGACACAGAGCAATTCAGAGTGTTGCAAAGCTTTAATCTTCAATTTGCATCCATTGCTAACAAAACTCAGGGAGAAAATGTCTCCTTTCCCAGTGTTTCTATTGCTATACAAAGCTAATGTTTTTTTTTTTCCCAGTGAGCAAGGAGATTTCCCTTCCGCTCCCCAATCCCAAAATTTTCAAGGCCAAAATTAGATTAGATGCTTAACTCCCTTCCAAAAATGGTATGTAGATTCATCTAAATCTTCATTTTGAGTTTGGCCTTTTGCATCTAAATCTGCATTTCTTGGGCTTAGGCTTCACCCACCGTTCACTAGACCAGAATTAAATTGCCCTATGTGGAAAGACTGCTAAAAATAACAGAAACCAAGAATCCTAGGACGGAAACAAAATCAAACCCTAAATATTATTTTTTTTTCTGGATTTTATTTTATTTTTGGAAGGAGGGATTCTCTGTGTATCTCATTTCAATTTCAGAGGAAAGCGAAGTGAAAGGTTTGCATTCCCAGCTAGTGTCCAAGATAAAAATAGGTCTGCTGAACCTATTTTTGAAGGAGGAAGAAAAAGAGAGAGCTAAACATGGCCTATAAACCACCTGAACTAGAGGTTGAATTCTCTTGTCTCTTGAGTTCAGGAACTGAACTTTAACCCTCTGCCTAGAGACGTCTGCGGGGAAGATAAAAATGTCAAGATGGCATCCATAATACGACAACTGAATTCCTGCCCCTTTTTATATGAGATGCATGCATGTGTAAAAAAGAATGGGCTTTAATTGTAAAATTACAATCTTGATGTTTTTAACCGCTTCCCTCCAACACAGGTTCTGTATCTATCCATTTTTTTTCCTCTTTTTTAATATACGTACACATTACAGTAGCCTATATTTTTAACCTATATTTTTAACTGTTCACCCAACGCCATACATTTGCAATCCTCAGTCACAAACTTTACAATTCTGAGCAATCCTAGGTTCCCAGATCATAAAAGGTAAAGGTAAATGTTCCCCTCGCACACACGTGCTAGTCGTTTCCAGCTCTAGGGGGCGGTGCTCATCTCCGTTACAAAGCCGAAGAGCCAGCGTTGTCTGATCTCCGTGGTCATGTGGCCGGCATGACTAAACACAGAAGGCGCATGGAACGCTGTTATCTTCCCACCAAAGTGGTCCCTATTTTTCTACTTGCATTCTTACATGTTTTCAAACTGCTAGGTTGGCAGAAGCTGGATTGCTAGGTTGGCAGTGCTAGGGATTCGAACTGCCGAACTGCCAACCTTTCTGATCGACAAGTTCAGCAGTCTTAGCCACTGAGCCACAGCGTCTCTGATCATACTAAGCCAAAATTAAACAAACCACGTGATGGCTTAGGCAGTGGTGTGAGTGATGTCCCATTCCATCTTCCCAAATCTACTTCTTTCTATAATGATCTGTGAGAATAATGTTGGGAGGCAGGAGGAAGAGCCACAGCCTACCTAAACCATCATGCAAAAGATACCTTATCCCACAAAAGGAAAGGTTGGGAAGTGATGTGGGAAGCGATGGGACCTTCCCTCATTTCTGGAAAATAAATATAAGGGTGAGGAGAAGTGCTTTCAGACTTGTAAGATTCTGTTGTTGTGACTTTACAACAAAGGTAGTTTACTCCTGATGGTTTCTGCTTCTTGTTTGACTAGCTCAAGGGCAGGAGTGGGATTCAAATTTTGTAACAACCGGTTCAGTGGGTGTTGCTAGGTGGGCATGGCCATGTCACTGGGTGGGCATGGCTTTTTTGCAGCACCCCCCCCCCATTTTTGGGGCCTTCTGGGCCTCAGAGAAGCCTCCTGGGGGGTGTTTTTGCTCCCAGAAGACTTCCCTGGGGCCCAGTAAGATATAAAATGGAGGGGGCAGGAGGGGTGCTGTGCCACCTTCCATTTTTTGCCTTCCTGGGCCTCTGAGAAATCTCTGGGGTGAAGCAGTAAGTAAGCGAGGGGAATCCCAGCACAGCTGATCATAGGAACAGCTGATCGTTGGGAGGGGGAAGAAATACCATAAGGAGTGACTGGGCAGGGAAGAACACAGTCAGCGATTTCAGGCATGCACGCAATGTTGTACATGCATGATAGGGACTGACTGGGCAGGGAGAGGAGGGGCAGGTGGAGAGAGGTGGAGCCAGCCAGGGGCACGATTTGCCGGTTCTCCAAACTGTGCAGAATCATAACAACCAGTTCTATAGAACTGGTCCAAACTGGTAGAATCCCACTCCTGCTCAAAGTTCTTCAAACCTGGCAAATTTAAGACTTGTGGGCTTCAACTCTCAGAATTCCTGAGCTAATATGACTGGAGGAGGAATTCTGGGAGTTGAAGTCCACAAGGCTTAAAGCTGCCAATTTTGAAAACCCCTGGACTAGCTCAAAGGGCTGACACCTTCTGTATTTTATAGCCAGGTGACACATTTCCTTATTTCTCTTTGATAATTTAGTTTTCTCTGACAGCTGATTGTACTCTGTCTAACTTCTGCAAATTACCTATTCAGTAATATAAAAGAATGTGAGTAAGAATGAAATTGCATCCAAGCTTCCATGTACCACATGCACTAGTTTCAAATGTGCCTATCTGAGTTTGGACAAATGTGCATAAGCAATATTGAAAATGGTCTCTGTGTTCCTTGGTTTTTACACTGAAGATGTTAGGTATATGCCCAAATTATTCTTCCATGTACTCTTTCAGATGTGGAATAAGCAGTGGAACCAAAGTTCTCTGTTAGGTTTTTTGACTGGAATAAATAACCCATAACCACAGATTTATTGTCAAAATAGCACTTTCTCCATTATATCATTTTTGTAGAAAAAAATAAAACCTTTCAAGTTCCATTTTTTAAAAAACCATAATCTTCTCATTCTTCTACAATTCAGAGTTCCAAGTCATCCTTCTGTAGCTTAGCAGCCTTTAAATGTGCTGGAATCCTTGGACCTGTGTTCAAAACATCTGAAGATCAACTGAACCTGTTCCATTTTTCCTAGTCTTGCTTATTTGGACTTGGTACCAAGTATCAACGAATTTCTTCTAAGAGAGAGAGACAGAAAAAGTGTTAAATATGTTGGACTTCAATGTCTTTCAATGCTACCTATCATCCTTCTTAAATAAAATGAGCAGTTTTTATAGAGGTAAATCCCATCTCACTAGTTAATCTTCCAGTTTCAAGAATACAACTACATCAGTAAATCTTTAGATAAATTCTTACACAAATGACTGCTCCAAAAATGTAGTATCAACCAGATAGGAAGAGAGGTTTTTTTATGAATTGGCAAATGGTTGAAGAGTATTTATCTGAGAGAATTTGGAACAGATTTTGAGATCAGATGGCTCTAAACATCTTCATGTCCTAATTCAAAAAGCTTCATGAACTTCCTGATCTCATTTGTCAACTCAGTGCTATTGCTTGAATATCAATAAGGGAGAATATGTTTTGTCATTTTTAATGGCACTTGTTTGAGTAAAGTTGGGAGAGGAAAGAAAGCAATGTTTCAGATCCCACCCAAAAGCCACCCTCAAGGTAGAGCCATAAGATCATTGATGTCCTCCATTACAGTTTTCAGATGTGTGGCGAGTTCATATCTGGTGGAGAAAAATAACTATCCAATCAGGGAGATGTGGTGAAGTGCACATCTCAATGTACCTGCTCTAATGAAGAATTACTAGACACTTGGAAAATGTTATAGAACAGAGGTGGTATTCAGTAAGTTCTGACCAGTTCTGGAGAGCGGAAATTTTGAGTAGTTCGGAGAACCAGCAAACACCACCTCTGATTAGCCCCACCCCCATCTATTCTCTACCTCCGGAGTCCCAGCTGATCAGTTGGGTCTTCTTTTGTTGCCCTGCACAGGAGAACGGAGCTGGAAAGCAGGTTATTGGGTGGGAAGGGAATGGGATTTTGCAGTATCCTTCCCCTGCCATGCCCACCAAGCCACACCCACAGAATTGGTAGTAAAATATTCTGAATTCCACCACTGTTATAGAAGTAGTCAGAGCAAAGACATGTCATTGCCAAAAAAATTTAAAAACATAGGATGAAATCCCTCTGATGAGTCATACCAGACACAGAGTTCCTTTAATTCTTTCCCAGGTTTAATGAGCAGTGAACAGTGCATTCATATACATGAAAAAATAAGTCATCCACAACAGTGTCTACTTTTCTTTTAGATAATGAAACTCATTAAGCTGATTAAACATACAAAGGTCAAATCCTCCAGGTAGGTCGGTCATTTCTATCCATTCATGTCCTGCCAACTGAAATAATGACATAATCTGACATAAACAAGCTAATTTTCTACACACAACATACATTTACTAACACGTTGAAGCAATAAGAAGGGGCCATATAACTAATGGAATTCCACCAAGTGAGAACTAGATCAAGAGCTCTTTCTAGTTTCTGCTCTTCATTGAAATGCATCACAATTTTATTCAGCTTCTGGCTTTCCAAAGTGGCCCATATGAAAGATTTAAAACCTAGGTCCTAGGCCCTTCAGTAGTAGCAAAAATAAGAGGCCTTTGATGTCTTTCAGATCTTTCTCATTTATTTTATTCCATTCTGTTCTGAAGCGCTCTTTGAAGATGAGTTAAATTACTCAACACAATTTGAATCCAGCACAATGGAAACCTATAGCACAGATCTGGACATTTGATATTCAATTCATTCCTCTTTTCTCTAATTAGAAGTGAATACCTTGGGGTTTCAATATTTTTTACTTCACTTCCAATATATCCCAGAAGATATGTGAGAGTTGTAGGCCAAAACATCTGTAGACATCAAAAAATGCATCTCAAAGAAAAAGATCTATAAGAAAATGACTTGTGGGGGGAAAGGCACATGCTAGTTCATATATGAGCTGTGGTGACACAGTGGTTACTATGCAGTACTGCAAACTACTTCTGCTGACTGCCAGTTACCAGCAGTTCAGCAGATCATTTCTCACCAGCTCAGCGTTAACTCAACCTTCCATCCTTCCAAGGTTGGTAAAATGAGGACTCACATTGTTGGGAGAAATATGCTGACTGTAAACTGCTTAGAGAGCACAGTGTAAAGCACTCTGAAGTGGTATATAAGTCTAAGTGCCAGTACTATTGCTACAGATATAAGGACACCTTTGGGAAAAATTGATGATAATGATTTGCTATTTAATTGTTGATTCTTACAGATTTCTGTAAACTCCCTTTTTATGACCCTGTAATCCCTTAATGTGTGGTTGAGTTGGGACGACTGGTTGGATCTGAGCAGTGGTGGGATTCAATTTTTTTTTACTACCGGTTCTGTAGGCGTGGCTTGATGGGCATGGCAGGGGAAGGATACTGTAAAATCTACAGTCAGAGATGGGATTTCCCAGTTCTCCAAACTACTCAAAATTTCCATTACCAGTTCTCCAGAACTGGTCAGAACCTGCTGAATACCACCTCTGGATCTGAGCTTTTAGTGGCCAGTTGCCTTTCCTGACATGGAGTTTGCATCAGATTTTGTTTTTCTCTGTGCCCTAGGAGAGAAACATCTGCCACTACCTAGGATTAAACTCTTCTGAATTGAAAGCAAGCATCTTCACCACTAGGCCATGACACTGTTCTTAGAGATTACTGTACATAAATAGATTTTCTCCAGGACAGTTGGTCTTTAACCTGATGCTACGGGTCTGATGGTACACCATTGCAAGTATAGTTGAGTTTGCAGCTGGTCATCCTCTTTTTCTCTTCCCTTCCACTTTTTCCAACATTAGAATCTTCTTCAGAGAACAAGCTCTTTGCATAATGTGTCCAAAGTGGGATCATTTGAGCTTGGTTGCTCATGGCTTCGGTGAGACCTGTGGGTTGATTAATTAAATAGTTATTAGACTGTAAGCACAACTAGAGTAGCCAGTTTTGGAGGTAGCGGTGAAGGCACCAGAGTAGAAACCAGGAGAACATTACTTCTAGTCATCCCTCAGGCACAAAACGAAGTGGGTAACTTTGGGCCAGACTGTCTCTCTTTGTCAAGAAAACTGGATGGACTAGTCCAAACAGTTTCCAGAGCCAACACTGAACTGAAGGCACAAAACAGAAAAGAAAAAGAAATGTGCTGCTTTTGAACATGGGTTGGGAAGGTCTGATACTTTGTTTTTTCCCTTGCCATCTAAGAAACTACCCAAGTCAGCATATACAGTAGGTAATTCAAATCCGAATGATATATTGAATTCATACAATACCAACAGCAGCATTCAGTGAAAGGTATATATATATATATAGGTCAGAGGTGATATTCAGCAGGTTCTGACCAGTTCTGGAGAACCAGTAGTGGAAATTTTGAGTAGTTCGGAGAACCGGTAGTAACCTTCCCCCAGGAGTGGGGAGGGAATGGAGATTTTACAGTATCCTTCCCCTGCCACTCCCAACAAGCCACATCCACCAAGCCATGCCACATCCACCAAGCCACGCTGACAGTGGTAGTAAAAAAAAAAATTGAATCTCACCACTGATGTAGGTACAGGTACAGATAGCATTAGATCCCTCAAATTTAAAGCTATTATATAAAGTATATGATGAATTTTAGATTGAAGAGCTGCCTCATTATTTGCTTCACTCTATTGAGTTTTCCTTCGGCCAGATTCTGATTAGCATTTTGAAAACTGATTTTAAAAGTATTCTCTTGCTACAAATGGTAAGTGTTCTACATTTATGCGACAGAAATGGGAAAATAGTTCGTGAGTTTTATCTTGGTTTAAATTTTGATATGCTTGATACAATGAACTATACATAATCATGTGAATAATTTTTTCTATTTATGAAGCATCATTTTAGACCTCATCATTATCCGTTAAAAACAATAGATTATTAAGCCTAAATACTATTACTGACTTCTCTTAAAATACATCCTAACCACAGTGTTTGAGTAGAGTTCTACAATTTCAGTCCCTCGTTCCCAGATCTGATTTTTACATAACTAAAACTCTCTTGGTTTAGGAAAGAGTAACAGTATGGCACAGAAAAGAATACCAGAACCACTATACATTATATCCTTAGCCTTATGTTTACAATTGCTCATATTGTTCAGTCACAATGACAAGAAAGGAAAGACAGCCAAATACCACAAAGATAATACCTGTCTTTCCGAAAGGCATACTAAGGATTGAAAATCATATTCCCAGGAACTAAAAAGTCATTAATGTGACATTAAAATAACCTTTTAGAAAATTGTTCCTTGGAGGCAGACCTAACCTTTTTGCTTCAACCATATGAAACAAACTCTACATGAGGCCACATTAGAGCTGACATTTTTGATCAATCGGAAATCTGTACAGAAGGAACTCCAGGTAACTAAAACTAGGGAAGCATCAGCTGCCATGAGAGTCTCTGGCTCAGATTAAAAATTTAGAAACAAAGTTCTTTGCATTTCAAAGAGCAAAGAGTAACATTGCCTGTTAACAGAGATATTTTCCTTCTAGCCCTTGGAAAGGTCTCAAATTAACCCTTTGGAGAGGGCTAGGAAAAGCTATCAAAGGGGAAATGAGCTATTGTTCTCCTGCAATTAAACATGCAACTTTGATTGAATCAAGGGCTCCATTCAGCCTTTGAATAATGTGCTGGGGGGGGGGGCATATACTAACAAGTGGAGCCATACAAAAAATGGATGGGGTCATGACCCTCTGGGGCAGCATGGAATTCATCCCAATATATTCAATATCCAATACAATATATTGAATATATATTCAATATATCCTGATACCACTTTCCCTATATCGGCAAGTCGTTCACAACAAAAGCACTTCAAATGCAACAATTAATATTCATTTTGAAAGTGTTGGGAGTAGAGGAAAGCAAATCAAAACAAAACAGCTCATCCCATGTACATACAAGGGAAATGTGGGTGAAAGAGATGCCTAGAACAGTGGTCCCCAACCTTTTGGGCACCAGGGACCAGTTCCATGGAGAAAGAGGGGGCATGGTTTTGTGTGCTTGCTTGTTTGTGTGGCCCTGTTGCTGACATGCCAAGGACCAATGCCAGTCCACGCATTGGGGTTGGGAACCTCTGGCCTAGAACAATTAACAATAATAGCTTCATAAACTAGTAAGGAAAACATTTTGGTATCTAAATGGCACCAAAGAGAAAACTGTCCTGTGAAGGATTGACCACAAAGTCAGTCATTCTTTCAATCTTCTCTAACGATCTTACTGCTTAACTAGGTCTATAATGATGAAGATAGGAGCTGGGGTGGAGCAGTGGTTAGAATGCAGTATTTTAGGTAAATTCTGTTTTGTTCTCATTGGCTCAAGTTTAACCTTCCATTCCTTCCAATGTCAGTAAAATGAGGACCCAAATTGTTGGGGCAATAATATGCTGACTCTGTAAACTGCTTAGAGAGGGTTGTAAAGCACCATGAAGTAGTATATAAGTCTAAGTGGTATTGCTATAGTCCAGTGGATATCATGGTCCCAAGATATTTGAGGATTTATGTGTCAGAAGCAAATCTTAGATCAGTAATCAATTGTGACTGCTTCAAAAGGGGTGTACATTGTGCATGCATTACCAGATGCCCCACTCTGCAAACTAGTCATTGTTTACAGATTTGGACCAGTCTCAAGAACATTCTCACCTTATGAAGTCAACAGTGAATAAAAAAATTGTAGCTAGGTTGTCCTCTCCAGAAAAGAATATAGCTGGGTCAATCAACTAAGAGCCACTCCCCATTGCCAAGGTTCTTAGAGACTCCAATTATTCTAGGAGCATTCAATTCTTACTCAATCCATGCCCCTTTAAAATAGCAATGCCTTCTCTCATAACCAGGGACCACCTACGCACAAAGTCCTTCTATTATCAGCAGTCTATTAATAGTGCCTTAAGAGACATGGTGGCTCAATGGCTAAGACGCTGAACTTGTCGATCAGCAGTTTGGCAGTTCAAATCCCTAGCGTTGCATAATGGAGTGAGCTCCCGTTAATTGTCCCAGCTTCTGCCAACCTAGCAGTTCGAAAGCATGTAAAAATGCAAGTAGAAAAATAGGGACCACTTTGGTGGGAAGATAATAGCGGTTCGTGTGCCTTTGGCATTTAGTCATGCCAGCCACATGACCACAGAGATGTCTTTGGACAGCGTTGGCTCTTTAACTTTGTAACAGAGATGAGCATCATCCCCTAGAGCCGGAAACAATTAGCATATATGTGGGAGGGGAACCTTTACTTTTATATTGTTGTGTATTAACTGAAGTTCCCACTCAGGTCCGTGCTTTGAGCGGGAAGCACGGACCACTCCCATTGGTTGATGCCGTTTGACAGCCGGCTATAAAAGGGAGCTGTCAAACGGCATCAGCTGTTGCGTTCCAGCTGGCTGCCGTGTTAGAGCGGCAGTAGTGGTAACCCTTTATTTTTAAAATAAAGTTAGAGCTGAACCTTTGCCTCGGTGTCTGCCTGAGTGATTACTGCCGCTCTACAACACTGGCGACGAGGGCGGGATCCTAAATAAAGGCAAGCCAGGCAAAAGGACAAAGAGTGAAATCACTAGCCGAGAGCTGAAATCGCTACAGAGTTGCTGTCACTGTTCGCGAAGCACGATTTCTAAATCACCTCAGGAGAAGCAACACAGCTGATGGAAAGATGACTTCAAATCTGCATTCCCGCCCTTCAGACCAACAGCAGAGACATGGGAATCATACAGGAACCGGTTTGACTGCTTTTTAGATGCTATAGACCTTACTGATATCTCTGACCATAAAAAAAAGTCTTATTTCCTAAGCTTTTGCGGAGCCACGGTATTTGACACCGCAACAGCATTACTGGCCCCACGATCTATTAAGACTATTCCCTGGGAAGAATTACAAGAAATTCTCTCCAACCATTACTCCCCTAAGCCTTCTAGAATTGCCAGGCGCCATGCCTTCAGAAGGCGCATCCAGTCAGAGGGAGAAACCATTAGTGACTCTATGGCAGCACTATGAACAGCTGCCTTACATTGCGAATTCAGGGATTACCTTGAGGATATGCTGTTAGATCAGCTGGTCTGTGGAGTTAGAGATCCCAAGCTGCAAAGACGACTACTAACTAAAGGGGATCTAACCTTAAAACAAGCCATAGAAGAATTCCAGGCTGCTGAGCTATCAGCACTCTCAGCAGCTGAAATACAGGGAAATCCAATTAGACTAGATAACCCAACAGTGCATTTTGATGAAGCCTCCACAAAGGAAGGGTTAGAAGACGCTACTGAGATAAACCGTCTCAGATAGCCCAACCCTAATCAAAGGGAATACAGACATGTTGCAAATCAATCTCCACGAACACAACCCAACTGCTTAAGCTGTGGGGACAACCATCTCAGGGCATCCTGCAGATTCAGAAATGCCATATGCTTTAGATGCCAAAAGAAGGGTCATTTGGCAAGAATATGTCAGGCAGGAAAGACTTTTAACCAGCCTCAAAGGCCTCAGAAAGCCATACAATTTCCAAGACAAATCGAGGATTGTTGCACATGCTACCAAGCTAAGATACCTAAAAGTAGTTCTAACAAAATTAGTGTCATTGTTTCTATAGAAGGTAGACCATGCAGAATGGAAGTAGATAGTGCTCTGCACTATCCATCATCTCATGGGGCACCTTGAAGCAACTGCTTCCCAGAGTAACAAGAAAGAAGATCCCTGGCTGCAATCTGACACTACGGGACTACCAAGGCAGAACCATTCCTGTCATCGGAAAAGGCAAGTTTCTAGTTCATTTCCAAGATTTTAAGAGTCACTTTCCTTTAGTGATAGTGGATGGCGCCCTCCCAAGCCTATTGGGATTATACTGGTTCCCTACCCTGGGCCTCCACATAGGTGGAATCCACGCCATTGCAAATTCAGAAGTTGACTCCCTGTTCAGGGAATATGCTGACGTATTCAGCGAGGGCCTAGGCTGCTACGTGGGAACCCCAATATCCTTCAAGGTGGACCCCCAAGCAGTACCAATCCGTTTAAAACCCCGCAGAGTTCCTTTTGCAATTCGTCCTAAACTTGACAAGGAACTAGACAGATTAATTAAACAAGGCATACTACAACCTACAGATTTTTCAAAATGGGAGACCCCTATAGTGACACCTCTAAAGAAGGACGGAAATTTGAGAATCTGCTCTGACTATAAATCCTCCATAAATAGATATTTACAAGTAAGCGCTTATCCGGTCCCTGTGGTGCAACACCTACTCCATTCCCTTGAGCCTGGCTCCATTTTTGCAAAATTAGATATGTCCCAGGCTTATCAACAGTTCCCTGTTGATGACGAAACTGCTGAGCTGCAAACCATAGTGATACACAGAGGCGCTTTTAATGTACACGCCTACAATTCAGAGTTAGTGTAGCCCCTGGAATTTTCCAGTCTCTAATGGAAAGAATTCTGCAAGGGTTGCCAGGCGTTGTGCCATATTTCGATGACATTCTTATATCTGCCAACAATCAAACTCAATTGCTGCAGAGAGTCAGAAGTGTCCTTGAACGCTTTAGAAAGTCAGGTCTCAAATTAAAAAGAGAGAAATGCACCATAGCCACGCCACAAGTGGAATTTTTAGGTTACAAAATTGACGCCAAGGGTATTCACCCAACAGAGTCAAAAGTCAAGGCCATTCACGAAGCTCCCACTCCTACTAATAAGACTGAGCTCCAAGTTTTTCTGGGACTTCTAAATTTCTATGCTTCGTTCCTGCCCCATAAAGCTTCAATTCAAGCCTCTTCACAGGCTCCTAGACAAGAAGACGCCATGGCACTGGGGACCAAGAGAAAGTCTTGCTTTCAAGGAAGTCAAATCGCTACTAACGTCCAAAGCTGTATTAATTCAATTCAACAAGGATTTACCACTAGTTCTAGCAGCAGATGCTTCCCCTTTCAGAATAGGGCCGTTCTGAGTCATAGACTGCCTAATGGTGCAGAAGCACCTATAGCCTTCTTTTCAAGGATACTGTCCTCCACTGAACGCAACTATAGTCAAATTGATAAGGAGGCCTTGGCTGCAGTTGCTTCAGTAAAGAAATTCCATGAGTTTCTCTACGGTCAACATTTTGAACTCATAACAGACCACAAGCCCCTGTTAGGTATTTTATCTGGCACTAAACAAACTCCCCAGATTTTATCCCCAAGGATGACCAGGTGGACTGTTTTTCTGGCTGCATATTCATATACTCTAGTCCACCGCTCTGGAAAAACCCTTTGCCATGCTGATGCCCTCAGTCGCTGCCCCCTGCCTGTTCCAGTCGAGGACCCAGCACCAGCGACTGCTGTTTTCCTCATTGAAGAACTCAAGCTGCCGGTCACCGCTTCTGACATCGCTGCCCATTTGGCCAAGAACAAGGTAATTTCCCAAGTCCTTGACTGGGTAGGGAGGGGATGGCCTGCAACCCCTTATCCATCAGAATTCCTACCCTACAAGCTACGCCAACAGGAACTTTCCTCATTGCAAGGCTGTTTACTATGGGGAACCAGGGTAATGATCCCCCCCAAATTACAAACCTCGATCTTAAAGGTGCTGCATGAGGTTCATCCAGGGATAGTTAGGATGAAGGCCCTCGCCCGCAGCTACATATGGTGGCTGGGCATGGATGCCCAAATCTCTAGCTGGGTCAATTCTTGTCAGGCATGCCAAGCCACCAGGTCATCCCCACCAGCAGCCACCCCTAGGACCTTGGAAGAGGCAGGAAGCCCGTGGTCCCGAATCCATATAGATTTGGCTGGCCCCTTCCACGGGCGCACATTCCTGGTGGTAGTGGATTCATTTTCGAAGTGGGTGGAACTGACCTTAATGCACACCACAACCACTGAAGCAGTTAATAAAGCATTGACCAGGATGTTTGCCACACATGGCCTCCCTGATTCCATTGTATCTGACAATGGCCCCCAATTTACCTCTTGTGAATTTGAGACCTTCCTAGCCAACCTGGGCATCAGACACATATTAGTAGCCCCATTTCATCCTGCAAGTAATGGGCTGGCTGAGAGGGCAGTCAGATCTGCTAAGGAGGTACTACAGAGATTGGGACCCATTAACTGGCATTCTAGACTGGCCCAATACCTTTTGAGCCAACATACAACACCTTGTGCCTCCACAAATAGATCATCAGCTGAAGTGTTAAAGGGACGCCGGTTGAGGACCACTCTTGATAGGCTGCACCCAAATTATGCCCCAAAGCTTCCCCTTGGGCCTAACAGCCAAGACAGAGGGTTCCAAGTAAATGACAAAGTGTATGTCAGGAACTTTGCTGGCTAACCATTGTGGTTACCTGGTCGTGTGGTAGCAGTAACTGGTCCCAAGTCTTACAGAATCCAGCTACCAGATGGACGTGTCTGGCGGCGCCATGTGGACCACCTGAGGAGACGTTGGAGCACTGTACCCAGAGGTCATCTAGACGGTCCCGATGCAGAAGTACCACCACCTCCCAAAGAAACTAGCCTCCAGCCCACCAGGGATGACAGCCTACCTGGAGAAGAAGCTGACCAAGGTCCTGACCCAGTTCCAGATGCTCCAGCAGCCTCACCTCCGATGGAAGCCTTGCAGCAAGCAGAAGGCAACAGCCCGGTGCCATTTCCAACCGAACCAAGAAAATCTGGACGACTACGCAGGCGCCCAACATATTAACAGGACTACACATGCTCCTCACTGGGAGGGAGGAGTGTTGTGTATTGACTGAAGTTCCCACTCAGGTCCGTGCTTTGAGCGGGAAGCACGGACCTCTCCCATTGGTTAATGCCGTTTGACAGCCGGCTATAAAAGGGAGCTGTCAAACGGCATCAGCTGTTGCCGCTCTAGCTGGCTGCCATGTTAGAGCGGCAGTAGCTGTAACCCTTTATTTTAAAATAAAGTTAGAGCTGAACCTTTGCCTTTGGTGTATGCCTGAGTGATTACCGCCGCTCTACAACATATATATCATGTATTTTATATGCAGCCCAAGACAATTCCACCTCACTCAATGTAATCCAGCCAAGCCAAAACTAACCAAGCCATCTAGGGTAATACTTGGTATAATCTTCTTGGTTCAAGGAGATTTTTTTCACAAAAGATAGGACTGTCTCTCTTAAAATTGGAAGTTAACACTTCATGCAATGTGATGTTCACGCTCCCTGGGATCTACCCAGTCAATCTTCTTGAAATAACTTAAACAAGTCAAGTTGATTTATACAGGAAAATGGAACCCCTATTTGTCATGGTTCTGAGTAATGCTCCCAACCAATTCAAGACTCTGAGGCCTTGGCTTTCTCAGAAATCCAGTTTATTGAGTACATCCTATCGGCACGGTCAAATGGGAAACCAACACTGAATAATTCCTGCATTTTTGGTATAATTAAAGAATAGATACTGTCCACCACCCTCATGTCATAGGTCACATTAGGTAGCCAAGCAGGTGATGAACTTCTCAGCACTCCCTCCTGCTGTTGCTAGGCCACATTGACCTTGGTTCTCAGGAGCCTTATCATTGTTATGTCTGGCACATTGGAAGAAAACATTCTACATTCCATAAGTCCCACTCCACCACCACCACCCAAGTATGGCAACTAAGAAACAAAGCAAGAAAAATGTGGCTTCAGCTAAAGTCATTTCGAGAGTTGATACTATTCAGAGTTAAAGACAGAAAGTCTTCTGATATGAAAGGCTAAAAAAATTCACAGCCACTTGATCTTGCCTGGATTGAGCTCCATTTCTGAATGAAATGTTGCCTTTCAGTTACAGACAGTTTTTGACTTGCAACCGTTCATTTAGTGACCTTTCAAGGTTACAAGGGCACTGAAAACTGTGACTTATGATGGTTTTTCATAGTTGCAACCTTTGTAGCATCCCCATGATCATGTGATCAAAATTCAGACGCTTGGTAACTGATTCGTAGCTATGACTGTTGCTGTGTCCCAAAGTCACGTGATCGCCTTTGGCAACCTTCTGATAAGCAAAGTTGCGGGAATGTTGCGGGTCCCATCCCTGAGGGAGATACACCTGGTGGGACCCAGAAGAAGGGCCTTCTCCATGGTGGCTCCCTCTCTGGAATATCATCCGGATATCATTTCTTCCGGAAGGCACTGAAAACCTGGTTCTGCCAGTGGGCCTGGGGAACCCAGAGTGGGATGGAGTCCATTCGGTGGTGGGGTCTACCGGTTCTGTGGGCGTGGCTTGGTGGATGTGGCAGGGGGAGGAGATTGTAAAATCTCCAATCAGAGGTGAGATTTGCCGGTTTGGGGAGTGGAAGTTGGGGGAGGTGATTTTTTTTTCCAGATTTTGTTCTATTGTACTTTATTAATTTATTTGATTCTTTTTGTTAGTTTTTATTGTTGTTTTTTTTTAATTTTAAATAGGTTTTACATTCTGTAAGCCGCCTCGAGTTGCCGTGGGTGAATAGGCGACAATATAAATTCAATAAGTAAATAAAGTCAATGGGGAAGCCAGATTCACTTAACAACCAGGTGACTGACTTATGACCTGCAGGGATTCACTTAACAACGGTGGCAAGAAAGGTTGTAAAATGGGATCAAGCTCACTTAAAAATGTCTGACTGAGCAACAGAAAATTTGGGCTCAATTGTGGTTGTAAGTCAAGGATCACCTGTATCTGAGTGCTGGTTGAATCTAGGTGTCATCACAAAATTCACATTTTCCATAAAGACTGATTGAAGCAAGAAAGCTTATGGCAACAGTGAGGACTTGTGGGTCCCTTTCACTGCAGGTAGTCCTCGACTTGCAACAGTTCATTTACTGACCATTCAAAGTTACCATGGCGTTGAAAAAAACAAAAATGACCTGTGACCATTTTTCACATTTACAACCGTTGCCTTATCCTCATGGCCACATGATCAAAATTCAGAGACTTTTGGTTCATATTTGGTTGCAGTGTCCTAGGGTTGCATGATTAGCTTTCGCAACCTTCTGACCAGCAAAGTCAATGGAGAAGCCAGATTCACTTAACAACCATGTTTCTTATTTAACAACAGCAATGATTCACTTATAAAAGCTGTCGCAAGGAAGGTCATATAATGGGGCGCAAAACTCACTTAACAAAGGTTTTACTTCGCAACATAAATGCTGGATTCAATTGAGATAGTCCTTGAGAACGTAACCACAGATAGTCCTTGAGATTGTAACTCAAGGACTATCTGTATATTAAGATTTGTATGCAAATCTTAGAAGTATGGAAAATTAAATGATGCTGTTAATGAAAGATGGATTAATTGAATAACTTCCAGGGGGAAAAATAGTGCTGCAGTGCTCCTGTTTTGAAGGGATAGATTTGAAGGGATTTGATGGAAGCTATTCACCTACCTAAAGCCATTGCAATTGTCCATTGCTGTGGGCATCAAACTGACTCTGTTCTAATCTCTAAGGGCAATAAGGCAGCGGACTATTGGGCTAAACAGGTTGCCATGGGCCCAGGGACCACAGTCTGTGCAGTTGCATTAATTCCAGAAGAACCTATTGATTTCAAGGATTAATTTTGATTGCTACTGATTGGAATGATGAGAGAAGGACACTTCATAACAAAGCGAAAGAGAAAAAATGATTTTAAAAAACACAGTGAATGTGCATGTTGGATCAACACTCCTTGAAAAAAAGAAAATATACCGAATTTACTGATTAAATTTTGCAAGTTCGTTATTAAATGAGCATTTCTTAATATCTGACCAGGTTCAATACCGGATTATTTTTTTTTTTACAAGAGCAATAAACATGATTTCTCATTCTCATTTTCCTGTCTGCAGTGCAGCTTTTTCCAGGATGAGCAAAAAAAGGGAAATACTTGTATTAAATAGAGAAGAATCTAGCAAGAGGCTGACAGTTTTCTCCCCATAAATATTAAATGGGGAATTAAAAAAAAATAATAGAGGTTGAAAGCAAGCCACTAACACTAATTTGCATGGAACCCAGCCTTTGTCAGGCTCCTGCCTAATTATCGAGATGAAACAATTTACTTGGAGCAGATATTCCTTTGTGACGAGGGAAATGAATAAACGCAATGCAGAGCACAAAATGCCTCATTTTAAAAGAAAAATTGCAGGCAGCACTACTCTCATTCAATGCAATGATGTGTCATCAAGGTCCTTGTCCCATCACTCTAATCCAAGGCAATCAAAAATTAACCCTTGGAGAAGATTATTTCAACGATCCCTTTAAAACAGGAGCATGGAACCTATTTTTTCCCCCTTGCAAGTTATCCAATTAATTCATCTTCCATTAACAGCCGAGCTTAGTTTTTCAGGGCCTGGGCAGCTGATGTAAATGGGGCAATGCCACAAAAGTGGATGTCTGCCCTATACAGACGTGGGGGGAAGGAAATATTCAAATGAAGAGGTGAACCTTTTTTTCAAGCAGGATACGATTGGAGGTGGATGGCAGTTGAAACTGGATCAGATTAATCTCTATAAATGAATGGTTTCATTTCCAAGTCAAACTGCTGTCATTAGCAGGGTCAAGAAAGCAAGCTGGGTGTAGGATGTGATCGTGAATATCCTCCCAGATTTCTCATTTGAAATGGCCGCCCTCTCCCTTGTTCCTGTTGTCTGTAGCAGATGCACTTGGCAAAAAATTAATCCACAAACTCCTCTCACGGCATTTTGGTGTTCCTAACTATACCTGGTTATGGGATGAATAATATAAGTAGCTTGAGAGGTATTCATATTTTTCTGGTTTAACAACTCAGAAGACAGACTGACTGATTTGCTCTTATCAGGAAGAGAAAGATTGGGAATCATTTGTCCCAGATGGTATAAGGACTCTTGTCTTGGGCAGAGGTGTTGGATTAGACCAAGTTTTCTTCCAGCTCTATCATTCTATGATTGCAAGGTGTACTCTTCTGGTTCAAACATCCTCTTTGAGGGGTCTGCTTGTTTGAATGTCCACGTATGACCATATATGATCTTCTGGGCAATCCAGGAGGCATGTGTGAAAAGAAGCTGTTTTGGAGAACTCTGAACAGCAAAAAGAGAAGAGAAATCTCTTCTTGAAGGTCTCAAGTGATGACGCTCCCATAACTTCCGAGGGCAAGCTGTTCCATTGGTTGATTGTTCTCACTGTCAGAAAGTTTCTCCTTATTTCCAGGTTAAATCTCTCCTTGTTCAGTTTCCATCCACTACTCCTTGTCCGGCCTACAGGTGCTTTAGAAAATAGCTTAACCCCTTCTTCTCGGTGGCAGCCCCTCAAATATTGGAAGACTGCTATCATGTCTCGCCTGGTCCTTCTCTTCACTAGACTAGCCATGCCCAGTTCCTGTATCTGAATATTGGTTGATGGATTTCTTTTTTATTTGTTTAAAAAGCAAACTAGAACCCTGCCCATTGGCATCAAGTTGCTGTCTTGCCATGAACCATTCTGTACTTTTTTCAAACTTTTCTTATATTCTAGACTTTATCTGACAATTCCCATATTCTGGCTCAACTTCTCAAAGTATTTTCTTTCAATATAACATTTTCGACATTTCTCTCAATGCATGTATTCAAAGTGGTTGAATGAGAGAAATAGCTGATATTATTGCAGTCCTTGCCCTCAGATCAACATTAAGAAGGTTGTAGAAATGGGTTTGTCTATGGGGGTTGCCTTAAATATCACATTCCTAGCAGTGGTGGGATTCAAATATTTTTACTGCCGATTCTGTGGGCATGGCTTGGTGAGCATGGCAGGGGAAAATCTCCAGTCAGATGTGATATTTACCGGTTCTCCGAACTACTCAAAATTTCTGCTACCAGTTCTCCAGAACAGGTCAGAACCTGCTGAATACCACCTCTGATTCCTAGGCCTGCCATGTCAGGGTGGCCATTAAGAGAACATGCCTCACTACCTTCTTTGTTGCCCAACATATTCTGCTCTATGTACCCAACACTTAGAATATCCTCTGAAAAAGAAAGTATTTGGATCAGACTCCCATAAAATTGAATTCTAATTGAAATTCTGAGGACAGTTTTCCTTTAAAGATTGGCAGCTGAACATTGTAAACAAGAACCAAGATTTTCTTAAGAGCTAATACAATTATTAATTTGTGGCTAAGCTGATTTGTTTAATCTTATATTTTGTTTGTAATTGTTTCCTGTTTTATTGCATAGTTGATAACTGTATTTTATATGATAAACTATCCATTGGAACAATACATTAAATTGACAGAAACAAAGACAAGCTAGGATGCATTTTAAACTGGATGCAATTGTTGTAATTTTATATTGAAATTTGTAAGGATTGACTTTTTAACAGAACAGAAGGTACATTTCGAATGTTGTCAGCTAAGAGTTTCACAAGATTAACCAAAGCAACTTAATAAGAAAGTATAATAAGAAAGCAACATAAGACAAACTATTCCCACTGTTCCTCTTCCATATTTAAACATTCACATATCTGATTTTAAACATTCACATATCTGATTTTATATCAAGTCACATTGCACAATGTGCAAAAAAAAACCTTTCAAGTGGGATGATAAGTTTCATCAAAAAACAATAATTAAAACATTATTTAAAAAATGAAAAGCATGTATAAAAAAGGTTCCTGGGCTTTATATCCTTGTGAAATTTTAATGTGGGCAAAAACTGCAACCTGGGGTGAAGCTAAAATAGATGCTTCATTTCATTTCTAAATGGCTTCTATTAAATAATAGACCAGGAAATTATTTGACTATTGTTTGAAATAAAGAAGAAAGAAACTTATTTCCTTTCCCATCACCTACAGTTACCCTTAGCCCAGAGCTGTCAAATTCCCAGCCCACAGGCCGGAAGCCACGCCCAGTTTAGCAAAGGGGGAAAAGTCCCAATATGTCACGTGACGCTGCCATGTCGACGTGAGTTTGACGCCCCTGCCTTAGCCAAATCAAGTTATTTACTTACTCAAATAAATTGCTCTATTCTACTTCTCTAAGGATAATTAGCACATAACCTTAGACTAGCTAGAAATTCCTGTTCTTTATAGGTGGTGTCAGAAGAATAATTTGGGGTTCCACTTTGAGCTGGGCTTGCACAAGAACAAATAAAAATGAGTGAGGAAAAAAGAAATATGTATTCCTAAAATCAAAGCAGTTTGCTTTTAGAGGAAGGCTTCAAAGAAAAGAGGTACCACAGCAGATTTTACAGGGAGAACTTGAAGGGTCTACGTACTGATTCTAGGATGACACTTGACGTGTGTGTGTATGTGTGTGTGTGTGTGCATGCTCACGTGTAGATATGTTTATTCTTGTGAACATGCAGTTCCTCTGGGAATCCTAATTTAATTAACTCTGTGTTTGCAGGCCTTATCCTTTGATATGTGGATTAGGTCAGGGTAACTTATTTGAGGGTTGAGGAAGTTTGAAAAAAGGGATTTTCCCCTGTCTGCTATTTTTACTTGATTAATTTCATTTCAACTTAACCATCAATTATCTAGTGGAGACACTGATTCTCAGACCATTGTGGATTCTGTTAATATTTCAAGGGATGATGGAAACAGTTTAAAGAGTCAAATATATTTTGATATAAAACTTCTCACAATGGACAGGCTTAAGGAATAGAAAATGGCAGCATCAAAGTAGTACTCTGAATTCTGCAAACATACACATGGAGCTTAATGCTCTGATCAGTTGGTATTTATTAAATAATTACCTTATTTATTGAATGTAAACACTGCCCATCTCCTTGATATGGAGACTCTTACAAGCCATAAAAAGATAAATAGAAAAACAATTAAAATGTAAAAACTATGCAAAATTAGAACCCAGCAGATGGATGGCACAGGGGTGAGATCTTCTTACCCCACCAATCACTTCCAGCACTTCAAGACCCCCTTGAGGTCCCAAGCTAACTGGCAAAGCCAAGATTTAATACCTTTTCAGAAGACCAAAAGTTTGGGAGAGTTCTTCCTCCAGTGATAGGGTGTTCCACAGGGCAAACTCCACAATGGAAAAAGTAATAAATGAAAACAAAGCTAAACAACAATAAAAGACCATTTGTGAAAAACACGTTCAGTTTTCATAAGAGTACAAAAGAATTCCAGGAAAAAAGCCTTCTTTCTTTCTTTCTTTCTTTCTTTCTTTCTTTCTTTCTTTCTTTCTTTCTTTCTTTCTTTCTTTCTTTCTTTCTTCTCTCTCTCTCTCTTTCTCTCTCTCTCCTATCTTTATTATCTATCTATTGGGAATTTGGCCATTTTCACTGTAGTAATGGAGATCTGAACTGATAATAAACAAATTGTATGATTATTCTCTATCCCACCCCATTTAGTAAGAAAAAATTATGAATATATCAGAGCAATGGTGGCTCTAAAAGGGTAACACAGCAATATCTGAGTATTTCCTTGACTTTACTTGGGCAAATCTATTTCACTCTAAGATGATGGTTATATTTCTAGAAACACAGGAGTCAAATGCATTTAGCTAGGCCTAAGTCTACAAGAAATTATTCAGTGTGATGTGTAGGTAATATTCAACAAATTTTTAACGAAGATCCTTAGGTTATTTCCTTCCTCATAAAAGAATAGAGATTAGACTCAAGCCTTTTAAACTATTTATATTCTGTTGGTTAGTGACCACAATAAAACTATTTGAAAAGATTTATATCCAACATTTCCTGTTTTAACACCCTGAAATCCAAAAAAATAAAATTTGGCTTAAAATCTACAATGTCAAAGTTTATTTCTAGGGTTTTTCCCTTCTGGATGAAGTCAAACTGTCCCAAACTGTTTAGAGGGAAGTCTAAAAAATTTCTTAAGCCCAAAATCTGAAAGCTATTCCATTGGCTAATGCTCTTGACTTTAAAAAATTTAAAGCAGATGGTACTGTATATAATCACCACCCCTGCTTTAAAAAAAAATCTAAAATAGTTCAGAAATGTCTTTTGGCATTATCAGAGATAAACCTTCTTTGCTTTGTCCAGACATTAAAGAACATAATAGCTACCATGAGGTATTTAAAGGCCTTAATTTGATGCAAGACATTCTCTTGTATCATGGATCTACATTTATGACTCACTTTCTTGAAAAGAGCATAACCTATGTTTTGCAATAATTGAGAATCAATTTTTCCCTCTGCAAGATGATGACAATTGCTTTCTTCAAGTAACTTTAATTAGTAGAGAGAATGGCTACACCAAGAGAATATGAAGGCACAGTGTTCCTATGTTAATCCCCTTTAAACATGTTAAAGAGATTGCTAAATTACTGAGAAAGTGCTTATGAAAGGAGAGACACTATAAGATTTCTGTAATAAAGTTGTTGTGTCCATATGAAGATGAGGGCTTTAATTGTCCTAGTTTCCAATTTTAGCATTGCACTTTGATTTTTGCTTCTTTAGGAAATTCAATTCAATCTACTGCAACACCATTAAGAACCCAACCAGAAAGACATTGTTTTCAGAGGAAACAGTCCTTGGCTGGAACAATGATTACTGAAGCAGATTATTTAAAGAAATATATTATGAAGATAGACAACGCCCAACACCTAGCTGACCATGTAATATCAAGTAGAGAATCATTGTCAGGCTCCAAAAACCAAAAAAGACATGTTGCAATTCTTCTAAGCAGATTTCTTAATTGTTCCTATAGAAAGGAATTATGCCAAAGAAAAGCAGACTATTTGTACTGTAAAACATATATTCTGTGAACTATTAGGGGGAGCTGTCCTCAGCTTCTTTATTTCACACCAACTACCTAAACTGCATTGTTTGCTGCTCCTATGGAATGCATTCCCTCCTTCCAGGAAATCCAAATAACATCCCAACACAATCAGGGAACATGTGCTCCATGTGAGTGTATTTCAGAAATAAACACTAGGAAGAGATCTAAACTTACCAATGTCGCAGACCAAATATAAGCAAAATGACAGACAAAGGATATGGAGTCTATTCTTTGTCTGCCCCTACTTCATTAAGTTGAGAAGTATTGAACAATTAGGGCCATTGAAGTCAAACTTCCAACTATTAGTTGATCCCACTATTATCACGGCAGGGCCTCGGTCTTTTTGCTAGAATGTATTAGTGTTTTCAGCATTAGAAGCTCCAAGTCACACTTGAAATGGTTTAAAATGGAAGTGCTTGCATGAAAAACACACACTTAAAGTATATATATATATATCGGAGATAAATTGTTCAGAAAATGATTGGAATACTGTTGATTAGTTTATGGTTAAACAGTATATTAAGACAATTGATGCATTTATCAGAATTGCCAAAAATTGACAAATGGCCTTAACTTCAGTTAAAACATCTTTTAATTTTACAGTTTGGTCCAGATGTACGAACAGCTTCTAAAATTCCTAAATTAGAGTTTTGTTGGTGTCTAAATTTTCTCTTCATTTTTACACATAGCTGAAACTATTATTAAGACAGGAGTGGTGATTTGCAAGAACTCTGAAATAATGATTTAGAGAATCTCATTTTAGCAAATCACATGTCCTGTGTTTTGAAGAATGTTAAACATGTTTCTTACCATCCAAAAATGACACTAATTCATCAAGCGATTCTTTTTTATGTGAATTGTACATTGCAATGGATGGCTAAAGATAGATATTTTATCCCATTATGCTGGAAATATAATATATTAAAACAGGAATTTGACTCATTATTTTGGCGTATTCGATTATTGTTCCATTTTGGCTTAACATTCATACTATTTATTACTTTAACTTTGAGCAGGGAAATAAGATTTAAAGATGTTAATGTGTTAATTCCAACACTTGAAATTATCATTTTATGAAGATATTTAAATTTGTCAGGAACTAAGTGTACTAAAACAATTGCTTTACTGTGTTGAAAAAAATTTTTTCACTCCAGATTGAAAATTGTAGATTGAACATATGTGTTCATTCTTTACTCTTTGAACTGGTTCTTTATTACTGGAAAGACTGGTTGATATTATTTTGTATGATGAAGAGTTAGTTTATGCTTAAAATCTTAGCAGCTTCTTTTTTGAATGTTCATTATATTATAATACATAAATACAGTGTGTTTAATCTGTTTCTGTATATGTTATGTTGTTATTTGTTATTTTTTCATAAAGATGTATATGAGATACCAGTGAAACTCTGCTTTGAATTCTCAACACATCTTTAAAAAAGAACACCAAATTATTCTTTTGCCTTGGCTTTTACCTCTAACCAGCATCTAGATATCAGTATGAAACTTTTTATAATGACTAATAATCAGCCAAAGAATCAGTTTAGTTTAGTGGTTAAGGCATCAAGCAAGAAAGCCAAGAGACTGAGAGTTCTAGTCCTGCCTTAGACACAAAACCAGTCTAAGGGTCAGTCACTTTCTCTTAACCCTAGGAATCAAGCAATGGCAAAGTATTTCTGACATCTTCCCAAGACAATTGCAAGGATTTCTCCAGATGGTCTCTAAGAATTGAATAAAATTGAACAGAAGAAAAAAATAATCACCTATTCATAGCACAATGCTTCAATTTTCACCATAATTTGTCTCTAATGACTCAACTGGATGACAGGGTTGTTCTATATTTAAATACTCACCCGCAATTGGTCGATCCAATGGCGGGAAATTTGGATAGCTGTCATTGGCCGACGAGCCGCGAGCAGCCACTATAAAAAAGGCTGCCGCGGTTCCGTTGGTGCTCCGTCCTGCAAAATAAACAGAAAGAAACCGATCAACTGGAGTGCGAGTGTCTCATTTCCCTGCTATAAAATACTGGCGACGAAGGTGGGATAAGAGACAAAGAATCCAGTTGAGCACGCAGCAAGGAAGCTCGAACAAGACAAAAAATGTCCAGCAACAACTCACCACCCGAGCAATTCAATCCAGCCAAAGAAGAATGGCAATCTTACGTAGACCGATTTCTAATGTTCCTGGAGAGCAGCAATTTAAACTGAGTCTCGGAACACAGAAAAAGAGCTGTTTTCCACTTTCAAGAATATTGTGGCCTTCTCCCATTGGCCAGGAGACCATAGTGTTGGTATATTTCCCAATTAGATGGCAAAATGTAATTATCTGAGCTCACACTGAGTTCCTCTCTCTACATCCTGCTGCTCCTCAGTCAGAATACTGCCCTGTGTTAATCAATCCAATTGTTTCCAATATAGGTCACATGCATGTACAGTAGTTTATTGATCACCCTGTAATTTGATCAAACAAAATTGATATATTTTTTTTAAAAAATAGGTGATGGACTGGCCTCAATTTTGTAACTTTCCAAAATATGTGTATATGTGTGCGTGATAAAATGGGATCTTGAAGGTTGGATAGCAAAGGAAACCAGAAGGAAATAAAGGTTACAATTAAAGGAGAAAAACTTTTGAATTTGATTTACTAATATAGAATGGAGCAAAATTCTTTAAGGTTGTACTTACTTGTGAATGTTATTTGTGAACAAAGGATCCAGAAGTTAATATGAGGAGTGTCTGCCATTATGGATTTATTGTGTTTGGAAGATGTTGTAAAAGATGAGCAACTTTTACCAGAGAGAATTTAGATTTATTTGAAAGTGGATTTATGCATAATGTGCTAGGCAATGCTACACTGGAAATATATAGAATGAAACTGACTGATGATTTAACAAAACCAAAAGGGTGATCTGAATAAATATTGGATTTACAAAAGAGACTTCTTAAAGTTTTGAAGACTATAAGAAGACAAGTTCTAGGACATTATCTGAAGGGATTAAGGATCAAGATTTTTAAAAATAAGGGGAAGGAATATAAAGTTGGTTTATTTGATTAAGGTTAAAATAGATATGTTTTTATCTCTGGCAATCCTTAATTATTGGTGACCAGGGCTGAATGACAAAGCTTAAATATTTGTTGATAGATAAGAAATGAGATATGAGAAGACATCATTTGTTGTATTAAGAAAGGATAAGTTTCTAAAATTATTTATGCTTGTTGTCATGAAGGGGGAAGTCATTTTTTATGTGTTCTTTTTTCTTTATTATGTTCTTATTTTTTCTTCTTTTTCTATTTTTCCTTCTGTTTTGCCCTTTTATTTTTTCTATTAGTTCTCATTTTTTAATAGTATTATTCCATAAAATTACTACAAAGAAAAAGAAGTATATAATTGACTTAGTAATCTCATTACAGTATTATAACCAAAATAATTTCATCCTGGTTCTCCCAGGCAGATGGATGGGAGTATTCCCTTTGCACTATGAAACACACTCTAGATAAATACAGAATCATTAAATGAAAATAAACAAAGATCTGTTGCTGGGGAAAATATTGCATTCCATGCCAAGCACATGGTGACATGACTTTGTGCATCCTGTATTTATGTACAACCGCAGAAAAAACACAAAATGTTAGAGTGATGTAGCTTCTTGAAGTGCTCCCATTTTTCCTTTAAAAAATCTAGATCTTGAGACTTTGAAAATATTCTTGAAAGTTTATTTATTTGTGCATTTATTTATAGAATTTTTGTACCACCTTCTTGCAAAATGTTATACAGAGAACATCTGATAAAATTACATAAGAATTAAATATAATTTCTATCCTTACATGCATTTTTTAAAATTAAAATGTTTTCCTTGCCAAAGCAATGCTGGACAGATAACTGAATAAATCAAAATATTCTTTGTATATCTCTTTTGTTTTCTTACAGGAACAACAGAGACAGAATAAGGAAAAAATGTCTCTGCCTTTATTGGGAGAATAATAATTGACCTGTTTGAGGCTCTGATCAGAGTAATAATATAAAGGATGTAGCTGAAATGATTATTAAAGCAATGCTTATAATATAATGTGTGTCAAAATGTTCCTCTGCAGTTTATTTTTGAACAATCTTCAGTTTGTCAAGGAGTAAAAAAAAAATGTAGAAATATATGAGTTGATAGCAATCTGTCTTCCAGCACACAAATTGATTAGAAGACAGCTGACATATATACAAATGTCTGGCTTCTCTTATATACTCACCTCTCCAGCCAACCGCAGCTTCTCTGAATTCTCATGCTTCCATTAAATTCAGAATCAGATTAACATAGGTGCTCCTTCCTATAGGGAAGCTGCAAAGTGATAGAAAGATATATAAGAGAAAAGGGCAACGTTAGCATGTCCTTTCATATGGTAAGGTCAAAATATATTTTATAAATACTTTCAGGCCAAGTCAATCTTCTACAAGATGAAGGGCTCTTCACTGGATCCTATTCTATCACTTCTCAGATTTTTGGCTAAGATTAAGTGTGTGTTTGTGATCCATAATCTAGCATGCTTGTCCAGTGTTAATTAGTAGATAGATTTTTTTTTTTACTTCCTAGTTTAGTCTGAGAGGCTAACTGTCCCATAATCCATCTCATACGCCTAAGGGATATGAAGGACTAGGTCTCTCCACTGTTAATCCAATATTATAACATGATACTCGTTATAAATACTGTATATATTATACCAAACACAATATTCATTTTTTTTTACTTTATCACTTTGTCATCGTATTCAACTTTGGTTGATATCCAAAGTGATTGTTTCATCAGATATTTGATTTGATTTTCACTATGGTTGTTCCAAGCGGGACCTCAGATCTTTTCTTAGTCCAACTCTGCATCCAGTAGGTCAGGAATGTCAAACTCACATCGTCATGGCAGTGTCATGTGACGTATCAGGAATTTTCCCCCCTTTGCTAAATTGGGCGTGGGCGTGGCCAGAACGTGACACATACGGCCCGCGGGCCACGAGTTTGACAACCCTGCTATAGGTAGTCATCTGGAATATATATGTTTTCTGCTATTTTTTATGACATCTTTAAAAACCCACCACTGAATTTCCTCACTTCTGATCTGATCTCTAACAAAGATCTTTAGCATTCTTTTCTGCATCTGATTTCTGTAGCTGCCACCCTTCACAGACAGATTAGTACTAGAAAGACTATTGTATTTAAAAGTATACGTTGTCATTATGGTTGCTGTTATTTTATTATTTGTTATTGCTTTGTTAAATATAATACATTTAATCAGAACTAGAATGGGTTCAAGAAACAGCCAATAAGCTTAACATTCTTCTCCAGCTTTTTTTTTTTTTTTGAAGAAAAAACAAACCCTCCAGTGAATCTTAGCACCTCATTCTGCATCCTGTGGAGGACCCTAAAATAAGTGTTCTCCTCCAATTAAAAAAATGTTTCCCTACAAGCCGACTTCACACAGCTTTCCAGATGGCAAAGAATTCCATTTCCTTTGAAATAGGGAGAAGAGTGGGTTAGTATAAGAAACAGAGAACACACACAATAAATCTCGCAATGATACATAGATAGAAAGACCATCTGTGATGCTCATAGAATTTGTATCTGACATCTGATACCCTTCCAGTTCCATCTAAACCCAGGCATAAGCCCTTAGCTCCAAAACCTCTTGAAGTTTACACACCCACGGGTAACCTTTCACTTCTGCAAAGGCTCATTTATCACTGCAAGATGATGTCAAATCTCACTACTTCTGCTTAGGAATTTGAACTTTTTTTTTTCTGAGTTTGTTCCAAATTTCAACTCCCTTGTTTCTTAGCCTGTTTGCACTAATCAAGATGATGGTAAAGAACTAAGAGACAGAATATTTGACACCTAGCATCTTTAGGCTTGGTGTACATTCTTCCTGAAAGTTCTTCAAAATCAAAACGCATGGGCGCTCTGAAGACCAACATGGAAAGCATGAGCCACAGTGGCGCAATGGTTTCGAGTGCAGTACTGCAGGCCACTTCTGCTGCTTGCCAGCTGCCTGCAATTTGACAGTTCAAATCTCACCAGGCTCAAGGTTGACTCAGCCTTCCATCCTTCCAAGATGGGTAAAATGAGGACCCAAATTGTTGGGAGCAATATGCTGACTCTGTACACTACTTAGAGAGGGCTGTAAAGCACTGTAAAGTAGTATATAATTCTAAGGGCTATTGCTATTCTAGCCTGGATTGTTTGGTCTTGTTTTGTTGATATGTTTGCTTACTGTGTGCAAATCATTTCCATTTATGGGGGGAAAGCCATCAAAATGTTGTTAGACAATTGCATTTGAAGGCGGCTGATCTAGCAAAAAGGCACCCAGGGTTTCAATGATCAAACAGCTTCATGTTTCCTTTAGAGATTCAAGAAGGTGGCTCATTGTTCACATGACCCTTTATCCCATTCAAGCACCACAGTTTCCATTTATTTTTCACTGGAAGACAAACCGTATTCCTTAATAGCCACAGCTGACAAACTGATTTTATCAGTTTTTCCTCTAGGGGAAGAGAAGAAGAGGGAAATGAAAAGTAAATTAATTCAGATCAGGACGTTGTTTATCATTTGTATTGTATATTTCCCTAATGGACTGTATTTGCATATTTGGCTTTGTGCTTTATGGTGTCTTTAACTCCGTACACTGCCTTAAGTCTTCTGATTTGACACCTGTATAAATCTAAGGAATTATTCCGATAGTAAAATATAACTGTAGCTCCAGGTTGAATTGTTACCTAGCCTGATAATGAAACATCTGCAGGAAAACAATCAAACTCGGAGAACCCAAGAAATTTATTATTGTTATGTGTGGATAATCTATAGTTAGATTCACAATCTAAGACTGGTAGAAACTTAATAATTCAAGTCCCAACCAAGAACCTAAGAATTATTAAGGTAGCATCAAGGCATATAGGCAGTTCAAAGCAGGATGCATTTTTTGTGTGTGTAAAATTTAAGGGTGTTCAGGTTCAATAAATTCAGTATTTCCATATATCAAGAGAGTCCTTTAGTTACTGCTCCTAGGGCTTCAGTCACGATTGATAAAATAACGGCTTTCTTTTTCAAAAAACATTCAACTGGAAGTCCCAGTATTCTGTAATTTTCCCCCACTTGTTTTTCCTCACTCCTAGCATGCCCCACTACAACAACATTATGGTTGCCCACGCAGTCAGACAGATATTTAGACTCAGGGGTGGGATTCAAAATTTTTAACAACCGGTTCTGTGGGCGTGGCTTAGGTGGTGGGTGTGGCTTGGTGGTCATGTGACTGGGTGGACATGGCTTGGTGGTCATGTTATTGGCTGGGTGTGGCCAACTCAATATCACTCACATCAAGGCACGCATTTCCTCGCCTGGCCTCTCGTGACTGTGGGGATGCTGCAACAGTCGTAAGTGTGAAAAATGGTCCTAAGTCACTTTTTCAGTGCCATTGTAACTTTGAATGGTCACTCCACACAAGCAAAGTACCAGCAAAGGAGGGGGAAAAAACTCCAGAGATGTTCCTGAGACAGGAAGTCTAGTCCTGCCAAGAATGTAATAAGGGTTAATGGAGAAGCAGTTTCTGTAAGCAACACCAGAATGTTTCCTTCCTGCCTTCCTTACAGGATTAGGCCAGTAATTTCTTCTAATAACTGGTTCTCCGAACTGCTTAGAATGTTAACAACTTAGTAATGTTAGCAAATAGGTGCAAACTGGTAGAATCCCACCCCTGTTTAGACTGGGACCTGGCATTTTTATCCACTCATCAAGTCCTTCCCAAGGACCTAGGAGAGGCAGGTGGTATTGTTGGAGGTGTTACAATTATCGCCACAGGATATAAGCTGTTCCAAATACAGATCATCCTCGACTTACAACAGTTCATTTAGTAACTGTTCAAAGTTACAGGGTGGCACTGAAAAAAGCAACTTATCACCATTATTCACATGTACAACCGTTGCAGCATCTTGGTGGTCATGTGATCCACAGTTGGATGCTTTGGCAACTTACTCAGACTTATGATGTTTGCAGCATCCTGGGGTCATGCAATCCCCTTTGGCAACCTTTTGACAAGCAAAGTCAGTGGGGAATCCAGATTCACTCAACAACCATGTTGCTAACTTAACAACTATAGTGGTTCAGTTAACAACTGTGGCTAGAAATGGGACAAAACTTACTTAAGAAATGTCCCATTGAACAACATTAATTTTGGGCTCAATTGTGGTTGGAAGTCGAGGACTACCTATAAAAAATGCCTTTTGCGATTGACAGTTGAGGGTTTTATCAAATGTTGATGGTGTTCAAGTGGTGCTCCGGAAGTTTTGGGATTGCATTCTAGGTGCCTATTACTATATTTGCTCTCTTTTGCCGTAGTTGTTTTACTTCTGCGTGATTTTCTCCAGTTCTTTCTCTTATCTTCTGCTATCTCCAGGTACTGCCACATCCACTCTCCAGACCTGTTTCTCTTTCTTATTGACAATTAAGCGGGTGTTTTTTTCATCTTTTCTTTTTCTTTCTTTTCTATTCTGTTTGCCCTTGGTTCTATCCCAAGGTTGATTGGTTGGTTGGGTTGTTGTTTTTTTAAAACTCAGTAATTTTGGGAGGTATTGTCTGGAGGTTTTCTTCTTTCAATAAAAAAAAGCAAAAAAGCATTCCCTCCCCACCCGACGAATCTGCTTTCCAACTCTGTTCTCCTGTACAGGGCAACAAAAGAAGACCCAGCTGATCAGCTGAGATTCAGGAGGCAGAGATTAGATGGGGGTGGGGCCAACCAGAGTTGGTATTTGCTGGTTTTCCAAACTATTCAAAATTTCCACCACCGGTTTTCCAGAACCTGTCAGAACTGGCTGAATACCACCTCTGGTGCATCGTATCCATGTTTGAAATGGGTGGGACTTGTATCAGATCTCTTCATCTTCTCACTTGACAATGTTGACGCGTGGACCTTCCTTAGTGGATGTCCCCGAGCATGAACAGTTGTTGTCCAGCTGCATCCAAGAAGCTAAAATGGTTCCTCCAGTGTTTCTTGAAGGCTGCATAGACCTGTACCTAAAGAAGCATGATAAAAATCTTCTACATTCTCTTTTAAGACCCAGACTGTTTCATCTGGGACTGGATTAGCATCTTCATCACTCCTGACTGCTGGCCAAACTGGGAATTCAATCTGGAGGATTACCCATTGCCTATTTTTATCTGACTCAAAAACAGTAACTGTGAGAGGGACCTTGGAGTGCTAGTGGACGATCACTTAAACATGAGTCAGCAGTGTGCGGCGGCAGCCAAAAAAGCCAATACAATCCTTGGTTGTATAAACGAAGGCATAGAATCAAAATCACATGAAGTATTAGTACCACTTTATAAAGCCCTAGTAAGATCACACCTGGAATACTGTATCCAGTTTTGGTCGCCACGTTACAAAAAGGATTTTGAGACTTGGAAAAAGTGCAAAGAAGAGCAACTAAGATGATTAAAGGCCTAGGGACTAAAGTATATGAAAAACGGTTGCAGGATTTGGGCTTAGCTAGTTAGAGAAAAGAAGGACCGGGAGAAACATGTTAGTAATATTCCAGTATTTGAGAGGCTGCCACAAAGATGAGGGGGTCCATTTATTTTTCAAAGCATGAGAGGGCAGGACAAGAAACAATGGATGGAAACTAATCAAGGAGAGAAGCTACCTGGAATTAAGGAGACATTTCCTAACAGTGAGGACAATTAACAGTATTACAGCTTGCTTCATCACTGGAAGTTTTTTAAGAAGAGACTGGACGATCACTTGTCTGAAATGGTATAGGATCTCCTGCTTGAGCAGGGGGCTGAATTAGAAGACCTCCAAGGTCCCTTCCAACTCTGTTCTGATTCTGATTATTTTCACTGCTATGAAATTGAGTGGCACAGAGAGGCCTCAAAGAGTTTCTTTCTGATAGGGGTCTATGCAAGGGTGGGATTCAAATTTTTTAACAACAGGTTCTGTGGATGTGGCTTAGGTGGTGGACATGGCTTGGTGGTCATGTGACTGGGTGGACATGGCTTGGTGGTCATGTTATTGGCTGGACGTGGCCGACTCAACATCACTCACATCGAGGCACGCATCTCCCCGCCTGGCCTCTCATGACTGTGGGGATGCTGCAACAGTCGTAAGTGTGAAAAATGGTCATAAGTTCACTTTTTTCAGTGCCATTGTAACTTTGAATGGTCACTCCACACAAGCAAAGTACCAGCAAAGGAGGGGAAAAAAATTCCAGAGAAGTTCCTGAGACAGGAAGTCTAGTCCCGCCAAGAATGTAATAAGGGTTAACAGAGAGGCAGTTTCTGTAAGCAACACCAGAATGTTTCTTTCCTGCCTTTCTTACAGGATTAGGCCAGTAATTTCTTCTAACAACTGGTTCTCTGAACTGCTTAGAATGTTAACAACTGGTTCTAGCGAATAGGTGCAGACTGGTAGAATCCCACCCCTGGTTCTAGGGGGTTTTCAAAACTGGGAGGAACCATCCAATTCCCATTTAGCCATTGTGGGTGTTTTGCTAAGAGGGAATCCATTGTAGTCCCAATTTCCTTCAGCTTCTGAAAGGCAGTGGTGTTACTCAGTATACCTAAAACCCAAGCCAGAGCATTTTTAAAAAAACACCTTCCTCCTCCTTTACTGCCATGCCATGTCACTGCTTGCCAAGGGCAGTGGCTGATCGATATACTCGCAGCAGTGACCTGTCTTCACGCCTGCCACTGTCTGTCTGGATAGCCTCATCATCATCTATCTGCACTGTTGCTCAACCACACACTCCCTTATTGCTCCCCGACCCCAGCTTTATTACTCACTGCTAGAAGCTGCATCCTGGCAGATGGAGAAAGTAGAGAGTGAGCAGCTGCTTCCTCTCTAGCGATCAGAGGAGAAGGAGCATCATATAATTATCTTGTATTGTGCCCCTTTTTCTCCAATGGCTATGATGTCCCTGCTCCTCTGATCGCTAGAGAGCAAGCAGCTGCTTCCTCTTTACCTTCTGTCAGGATATACTGTATTATTCTTGCATAAGCTCCTACTTTTAGCTAATATGAGTGAATAATCACCTTTTCTTTAGCTAAAACACAATGAGCCTGTGACCAAAAGGAATCCAGCATTTCCCTGGGGATATTTCAGAAAATGAATCAGTGGAGAGTCTTGCAGTTAATCCTTCAAAGTCAAAAGAGGCTGCAGAGTCGACTCCTCCAATTGCCTAGCAGCCCAGGCACCACGTGTCCAGAGCATAGGAAGGCAGTTTTTAAAAAGCAATCAAGAGAACTCAAGGCAGGGAAGAGGGACCTGAGAGAAGAATTCAGATATGTGAACATGAGACTTGAAAAACAAGAGTAAGCAGATTTGCTTAGCTTCTGGGGGTAAGATTTTATTTATTTTATTTTAATTACATTTATATGCCGCCCTTCTCCGGAGACTCAGGGCGGCTTACAGTCTATGGAACACCATGCTAAGTGCTCGTCAATAGCCTTCGTTCCATTGTATATGCCTGCTTATTACTAGGGCTTTTGGCCCCCCAAGCAGCATTTTTACAAAGTCAGCTTATTGCCCCCAACAATCTTGGGTCCTCAATTTACCTACCCTGAGAGGATGGAAGGCTGAGTCAACCTTGAGCCTGGTGGGATTCGAGCCTGCACTAATTACAGGCAGCTTGCACTAAGTGCTAGATGATTAACAGCCTGCACCACCAAGGCCCTTTAGACCACCAAAATCAGGATCAATATTCTATAATGGCACTCTAAGGAGCCAAGTGGCCTAGGGACAGCTAAATATGGTGCATGCAGTGCAATGCAATGCAATGCAATACAACACAATCCATCCAACCTTGAATAAAAAATAGCAATAGCAATAGCACTTAGACTTATATACTGCTTTCCAGCCCTTTCTAAGCAGTTTACAGAGTCAGCATATTGTCCCAAACAATCTGAATCTTTGTTTTACCGACCTCAGAAGAATGGAAGGCTGAGTCAACCTTGAGCCAGTGAGACTCAAACTGCAGTCAGCAGAAGTAGCCTGCAGTACTGCATTCTAACCACTGTACTACCACAGCTCTGCCAGATGGATCTTTGCCACTTTCCTTGGTCCATGGCCATAAAACAGACTTTCTTGGGCAGGGCATTCTATAGACCTTTGCAACATGTGATCAAAATTCAGATGCTTGACAACTGACTCATATTTATGACGGTTGTAGTGTCCCGGGGTCATGTGATCACATTTTGCAACCTTCTGACAAGCAGAGTCAACGGGGAAGCCAGATTCACTTAACAACTGCAGTGGCTCACTTAACAGCTGTGGCAAGAGAGGTCACAAAATGGGTCAAAACTCACTTAACAAATGTCTCACTTTGCAACACAAGTTTTGGCCTCAGTTGTGCTCATAAGTCAAGGATTATCTGTAATTTTAATCTTAGCAAGGCAGTCTCACTGAACTTTGCTCTTTTTTCTCTTTTTCCAAGAAAAAAACAACAACAGGAGCACATCAGTAACTGAAACACATTAAATTTTAGCAGATGCCCTCGGGAATAGGCAGAATCCTTTACTAATTCAGAATCTTCCAAAAATCATGGAAGAAAGATGTTAATTATTTTTGCTATTCATGGTTTAAAGAAATGATGAGCTACCTGGGGTTTCTGAATATGCTGTTTGTTGATTATGTTTCAAGTGTGCTACATCAGTGTCGAATGCAAATCTAATGATGTCAAAAGGTGCCCAAGCAAATTACAGTCACGAGATGCACATTAAAATGCAAGCATTCATCAGTGGAAACAAACATCCAATTCTGATTTGTCAAAACAGCTTATGACTTATCTCTCTTCTCGAGACTAATTTTTCCATCGTTACTGAGCACTTCTCGCCAAGCTTAACCCTATCAACGCACCTAGTTCCTCTTCATACGTTACCTGCATATGTTCATGAAGTTGAATGGGGGACTTTTCGGCTACATATTTAGAGTATGTGAGAACTCAGGAAGTGGACTGAGTCCAAATCAAATCAAGTCAAGGAGAGAAGCAACCTAGAACCAAGGAGACATGTCCTAACAATGAGAACAATTAACCAGTGGAATGGCTTGTCTTCAGAAATTGTGGGTGCTCACTGGAGGCATTCAAGAAAGAAACTGTACAAGCCAATTGTCTGAAATGGTATAGGGTCTCCTGCTTGAGCAGAGGATAGAAGTAGAAGACCTCCTTCTATTATTCTGTATCCTGTATTCAAATCAAGGTTTAAAGCCTTTTGAAGACCGTCTAGAGATGAAATGCCAGAAGAACTAATTAGAGCAGAGCAAACAGAAGTTGGGAAGTTAACCTGACCGGGCATGAGTACAAACCCAGTTGGAGCCAATGCCAGAAGAGTAAGTATGGTAAAGGAAAATTACTCCTCTATTATATCTGCAGAGTACAATCTAGCAGGTTTTTTTTAAAGTAACCCCCAAAATTGGCTATCAATGGCCTGCTGTGATGTATTAGCGGAGCTATTTGCAGATAGATTCATTTGCATTAACGTGAAGTCAGAAGTTTGTCCAAAAAGATGCCAAAAAAACAACAACAAACCCACTCCATTTTGCAATGTTATATTGGAAGAGTTTGAACCTGTTAATATTCAGGAAGTGGACTGTGTCCTTAATGAGATGAGGTATGTCACCCAAAGGCTGGGTCTTGTTTCATTTGATTTGTATGCACCAACAGAAATGTATTTACTTCATTCCATTTCTGCAGCAGCCAATCTCAGACAAGTGACTTTGGGCAGTGAACAGAATAAATGGTCCAGCTGAGCTGAGTCCAGTTTGTTACCTATGGTTTTTGTGGGATGGGAAGATGCCAATGTCCTGGGTGAGGGCCCTGCTCTGCCGTCTCCTTCATATCCAAACAGATAAAACACTTTTTAACTTTAAATTGTAGCCTTGCAATTATGCAGTGTGGCAGAATCTGTATTACAGAGCTGCCTAATTAACACGATACAACAGCTGGTAAATTATTTAAAGCAAAAAAACACAAAAGACTGCAGGAGGGCACTCAGCTGTTAAATTCTTCCAAGCTCCAGGTTTTATGGTTGAAAAATACTTTTTTTTAGGAAAAAATGAGATGCTTTAAACTGAGGTTGTCACACACATTTTCCATACCTCTTAAATTACATGAGGAGACATGTCAGCAAGTGTTGGAGATACAGCAACAGGCCCAATATCCAATGTCTTTCTTTAACCAAGTTGGTTTTGGGCAGGGGTGGGATTCAAAATTTTTAACAACCAGTTCTGTGGGCATGGCTTAGTTGGTGGGTGTGGCTTGGTGGTCATGTGACTGGCTGGATTTGGCCAACTCAACATCACTCACATCGAGGCACGCATCTCCTTGCCTGGCCTCTCATGACTGTGGAGATGCTGCAACAGTCATAAATGTGAAAAACGGACATAAGTCACCTTTTTCAGTGCCATTGTAACTTTGAATGGTCTCTCCACACAAGCAAAGTACCAGCAAAGGAGGGGAAAAAAACTCCAGAGACGTTGCTGAAACAGGAAGTCTAGTCCCACCAAGAATGTAATAAGGGTTAATGGAGAGGCAGTTTCTGTAAGCAACACCAGAATGTTTCCTTCCTGCCTTCCTTACAGGATTAGGCCAGTAATTTCTTCTAACAACCGGTTCTCCGAACTGCTTAGAATGTTAACAACTGGTTCTAGCGAATAGGTGCGAACTTGTAGAATCCCACCCCTGGTTTTGGGGTTTTTGTCCTTTCACTTCCCTTTGTGCACATCTCACACTTTGCTCAGGTAAATAAGACAGAGTTCTGCTAAAACCGCCATGGCTCCTCACACAGAGTGGGAGGTTTAAATGGTTTGTTTTGTTTCTTGGTTTATGCAGGAGGAAACAGATGAAACATTTACATAAATGTAGCTGAAGACCATTTAGTTTAGGAATTATATTTGAGGAATAAAAAGGAAGCCCCAGAGCTTGGATTCGACCTCAAACTGTCAGTTGTTGATCCCAGCGGTAAAAGTTTGCCCAAACTGGCACTTAATAGCAGCAGGCATGATTTCAGCTGCAGGCTGGTTCCACTAATGAGCTTAGCAACGTTTGAGCACAACCGAATGAAAAATGTTGCTAGGAAGAACTGATGTAGTGAATGCAGTCAACTTAGCCCTCTTTGACACTTGTCTTGGGAGAGAAGAGGAAGATGTCATAGAGAAGCTGTCAAGCTTCTCCTTTTGACCTTCCAGAAGGATATCAAAACCTAGCTTTGCTGGTTGGCCTGGAGCCCCAAGGAGGGCACTCACCACTGGAGGTAGCTGATAGGGTAAGAAGACCTTATCACCACACAACGAATCACTGGATACGATGGATTAATTGTGCTTTCCACTTGACTTTATCCCCTTTGGTTATCCCCTTTGGCTGATCTGCTGAAAAGTATCTTTTCTTTCCCATGAGAAGTGTTGACCTTCCCTGCTCAAGGTGCTACCATAAGACAGACACAAGGAGGGGGGGAAGCAGGAAGAGGAACTGAAACAATAAGCATTCATTTTTATATTGGGAAATCAGATACCCTGCAAGCCATCTCAGGCTGCCAGGTTGAGACGTAAAGACTGGTCTGATAAGGGCTTCCCGTTTGCTACAGATATTCTACAGATATTCACCACTATTGCAGGCTTCCAGAATGTAATGATTTAATGGATCACATGTCCCACACAGGATATGATATCATCACCTCAAGATGCTTTCTTTAGGAACTTCCTGGAACTTCTGATTATATGGATTGCATGCCTTTGCTTCATCAAGCAGATTCTTCTCAAGTTCTTGTTGAGCTTATAAACCCCAAATGTCAGTGTTACCATCTCCCACCAGATCTCGAAGCATCCCAGGAAGTGACAACCCAGTATTCTCAACACAATCTAAGCAGATATGTAAGATCATTCAGGAAGGCCAATAATGGTAATTTATTATTAATTCTACAAATTGTCACAATAGCAATAGCACTTAGATTTATATACCAGTTCATACAGCCCAGACTAAGCAGTTTACAGAGTCAGCATATTGCCCCCCACAGTCGGGGTCCTCATTTTACTGACCTCAGAAGGATGGAAGGTTGAGTCAACCTTGAGTTGGTGAGGATTGAACTGCTGGCAGTCGGCAGAGTTAGTCTGAAATTCTGCAGTCTAACCACTGCACCACCATGGCACTTCCACTTCCAATGAAGCTATTCTTTGTATCATTATTTTTCCATATCTTGCTTTTTAACCCTTAGAACCTAAGCTGCAGACCAGAATGAGCAATTTCAACAGTGATTTAGAACTAACATGTCCTTCGACTCAGTGGTGCATTTTGTCAACTTCCATTTCGAAGAAACAAATGCAATATAAACTATTCATTTTCCATTGTGTTGCTATTCATGGTAAACAGAAACACCTTTCTCACATTGTTGTTTGATAAAGCCAATTCTTCCCTCAATTAAGAATATATAAAAAAAAATCTAGCTCACAACAACATGCCTTTGCCAACAGTGATTAGTTAGATATTTCTATAACTGTTTCCCCAGAATAATCAGCCTGTAAAGGTTGTGCTAGCTGGGAGTTATAAAACTCCACAGGGGTTCAGATTGGGTAAAATTGCTCTGAAGACAAACATTACAGACTTCATTTCTGATTTCCCTATATCCAAGATTGAGAACTTGTTTGTATGATACCTCTATACATGAAATTTCTATTTAGGGATCATGTTATAGCACAATTTTTATTTTATGTTTGTTTAATCTTTCTCAGAAAGCTCTTTCAGGGAGTACAAGTAAATTCCTTCATGAGGCTATATGAAAGTCTTCTTCCTTAGTTTGTAAGTAATCAATTTGCAACCTATCCACGGAGCTAACTGCTACATGCTTAGCTTCTAGCCCAAGACACAGTGGCCACTATGAAAAACAGCACTGGGCCTGCACTGAAGAAATGTCTGACAACATACACGAAAAGGGGGACATACCCCTTAAGCAAAAATTATTGCCCATAAGTCCTGAAACCTATTAGTACAAAGTAGGTGTGTATGTGTGTGCATCAGTGGTGGTATTCAGCTGGTTCACAACAGATTGGGTGAACTGGTAGCAAAAATTTGGTGTGGGTCGCCAAACCGGTAGTAAGTTCTGGCTGGCCACAACCCCCACCGTGTCGCCCTCCCACCCGATGCTCGCTCACCCCGCCCGCCTGCCTGACATTCGCCTAAGGTATTTCTTTCTTTTTTTCCCCTCCCGACAATCAGCTGTAGATAAGATCAGCTGTACTGGGATTCCCCTTGCTGAGGCCCAGGAAGGCAAAAAAATGGAGAGAGGAGCTCAGCCCCCTCCCCTCCATTTTTTGCCTTCCAGAACCTCAGAAGAGCTTTAGGGGAGCAAAAACACATCCCCACCAGAGGCTTCTCTGAGCCTAGGAAGCTCCCAAAACGGAGCTTGGAGGAGTGCTGCATTCCCCTCCCATGCTCTGTTTTTTTTCTTGCTGAGCCTCAGGGGAGCCCCAGGGGAGCAAAAACACTCCCCCTAGAGGCTTCTCTGAGGCTAGGAAGCTCCCAAAAATGGGTGGGGACTGCAAAAAAGAAAAACCACGCCCACCCAGTCACATGGCCATGCCCACCAAGCCACGCCCACAGAACCGGTAGTAAAAGTTTTTGAATACCACCACTGGTGTGCATGCACACATGCATACACATATGCACCTTCAAATCAGATGTTAATGACTCGGGGCAAGGCACAGAGGCAGCACAGTCAACCGATGATTCAAACCGCCGTTTTATCACTCCAAACACTCCCACATTGATGGCAAGTCCCAGAGCAAAGTGATCACACACCCACACATACCTTCAGCAGCCTCTGGCTGCAAGTAGTCCAGCACAATAATGTGAGCACAATGGCTGCAAAGCAAGAAATCCAGCAGGGCAAGGGAATAAGTCAATGAGTCCAGGAAGCAAAGGAACAATCCAGTAAGCAAGAAATAAAGCAAGAAATCCAGGAAACTCCAAACACTGGCAATGGCACACGAACACTCCATGAATTCAGCATTTGTTCCTGACAAATGCCCCTCCCCACAGCATCTCTGTAAAGCTCAGATGTGCCTTATGAAGAGGGGCAGGGCGCTCTCTTCCCGAGTCGTCAGGTCAGTCTGCACTGTTCCCAACTTCTCTCCGCTCTCTGTGCTCGGGGTGGTCCTTGCTCATCACCTGAGCTCTGTTGCTCCTCATGTTCACTGCTTGCCCTCTCTTGGTCATCCTGCCCCCATTCCTCCCTGCCTACAAACCTGTCCCAATCCTGAAAGGTCCTGGCCTGACTCGGCCTGTTCCTCCCCACATTCCTCCAAAGCCAACGAAGCTTCCCCCTCGATCTCCATCACTCCACCTCCGGCTCATCTTCCTCTGCAGATTCAGATTCCGATGGAGGCATACAGAGATTTTGACTCCGGGCAAGCATCAAGAGTAGTCCCTGCATTTTCCTGGCAAGGTTTTTTGGAAGTAGTTTGTCACTGCCTCCTTCCTAGGGATGTGAGAGACTGGCCCAATGTCACCTAAAGGCTAAAGGCAGAACTAGAACTCATGTCATGGTCTACCAGCTTCTAACACAGTGTCTTAACTGCTGCACCATTGGCTCCCTCGCTCTCTTGCACTCTCTCTACAACCAAGCCTTGTTAAGAGCTGAAGTCTGATCCTGTGTATTGATGATAAGAGCAGCAAAATATTCTTCAACCTGATCACATTTAGGGTGTGATTTTTATTTTATCCAGTGGTGGGATTCAGCCAGTACGGACCAGTTTGGTCAAACCCGTAGTTCCGCTAATCTTTGGCCCCGCCCACCCACCCCTGCTCTATTCTATCCTATCCTATATTTCCTTTGTTTGAAGCCCAGCTGATCAGTGCAGCAGTACAGATTGCCATGCCTCAGCTGTTTTTACTCACCGGGGCTACAGTAAAAGGTAAGTTTTCATATGCACCTCTCCGCATGCAGGCTGAACTGGTTGTTACACCAGTTAAAATCCCACCACTGATTTTATTGTATGCTACTCAAAGATGTAAAATCAAAGTGGTTGAATGAGTGAATGGATAGATGGAAAGATAGAAAGATAAAAAGATAAGAGAGAGCTCCACCCGACTAGGAAAAGACATCACCAGCACCTGAATGGAAAGACACAGTCACTTCAGAATGTAAACATACAATAGTTTGAAGATATTCAAGCCTCAAGTGGGAAATTCCACACAGCAATACTCAGTAGAGTTTTCAGTGTCCCTAATGAAAGTCATGTTGCAACTGCAGAGCTTAAATTATTGGCCCCTTCACTGAAGGCAAAGGTTTTCATAATTTAGCCAAATTAAAAAGAAAAAAGCTACCATTAAAATAGAGGACAATGTGCCGATGTATCCATGTAAAGACATAATTAGATATAGAACAGTAAGTTAATGCCATGTATATCCTAATGGTTTTGCTAAGCAACGTTAGCTTTCTGGTCAAAGACCAAGAACTTGGGGGCAAAAGAGTCTAAATCCATAAGAGCTGAAAACTGAGTAAAATAATAATAATAATAATAATAATAATAATAATAATAATAATAGTCATTTTCTCATGTTCTAGATCTTTTAGAGGAATATGAAATCCTCCATTATCATCACCAATAAAGAGTGTGGCTGAAATTTTTTTAGCCCGTTTATGCCATTGGGAGGGAATTTCTAAAGTAAGGAGGGGAGTAGGAAGTCCCCCCAAAAATTGAAAAATAGTCACCCAAACCGAGCCACTCTTAATTACATTGCTGCTAAATTACAGCAATATGATCTTGGAATTATGTGCAATGCAAGCTAAATAACTACTCCAATGTCACTAGTGGACGTATTATGATCAGTGTATTTCTTAAACCCTGTGTTTAATATGCTTGTAATATTTCTTTATAGGCCCCCATCTTGCTATTGAGAGAGACTCTGGGCAGCTTATAATGCAATGCAATGCAATGTAATGCAAATCTACTGGTAATAAGCAACGTTCTTCAACAAATGAATGCCAAGATGGCAGACCGGGTCCAGGTTTATAACACCATGCTAGGCCAAGATGTAATAAAGTTCAAAAGTAAGTTAGAAATAAATATTTTATAGAAAGGGTAGCAGAAGCTTGGAACCAACTTCCAGCGGAGATAGTAGGTCAATTATTAGTAATGGAGTTTAAACATGGCTGGGATGAACATGTGTTCATCTGACAAAAAAAAATAAAAATAAAATTTTTTTATTATTATTATTATTATTCATTGATTAATTAAAAAGAAAACTCAAAGGACAGACTCAATGGACCACTAGGTCATTTTCTCACCTCAGTTTCTTAATATGATATAATCATTGTGGTTTTTAAACATGGTTTATAGTTCATCTGCATACCTACCATGAGGTGCAGTGGTGCAGTGGTTAGAATGCATTACTGCAAGCTACTTCTGCTGCCTCCCAGCTGCTTGCAATTTTGCAGTTCAAATCCCATCAGGCTCAAGGTTGACTCAGCCTTCCATCCGTCTGAGGTAACTAAAATAAGGACCCAAATTGTTGGGGGCAGTATGGTGACTCTGTAAACCACTTAGCGTGGGCTATAAAGCACTGTAAAGCAGTATATAAGTCTAAGTGCTATTGCTACCTTCTTTTCTTCTTTTGTTAGCTCTGGTTTTCTAATCAGGACCTGAATGTGTTATTCATAACAATACACCCTTTTCCTGATTTCTTCCATAACAGTAACCTTATAAAGAAGATTGGCTGAAAGCAGATGACTGGCCCAGAGTCCTCCACACACAGAGAAGGCCAAAATAACAACAACAACATAAATTTGTGCGGTCTTTACTAGAATATGTTCGGTTATGAGCAGAGATAGAATCTCAGTCAGGGAAGGGAGAAGATTGGGAAAAAATAGCTGTGGAAAGCAATTCTTTCCTTAATCATCTTTGTTCCAAAGTGTTAAGGTATGTAGAGGACACAAATAGTATGCCTGCTGGAACGCACAGGTGCTAATTACTCTGGCAATGTAGGAACTGAACTGAGATCTATGTGACTGGGTTAACCCCATGGGGGGGAAAAACATTAAATCAGAGACATGTTGATGCCAGTAAAACCTGTGGCCAGTGCTCTTGAGTCACCTTGACAAGTTGGGCTCTCCAGAAGGGTCTTTAGCCTGCTCCACCTGTTCTAAATCTGTTTTTCAGGAGTTAAGGGGTGATTTATTGCTTAATTAGGCAGTAAGAACATCATAAAAATAAATGCGTAGATTTCTATTGAGATTTTGCAGAAGCTCCAAATCATGTTTTAATTGGAAAAGGAAACATTATGGTAGCCCTCCCAGAGAGACACCTTCATACAGACTTATCACTCTAAGTCTCCTGGGCAAATGGTTAATGAAAAGCCATCACTGGCTGGCTCAGTTGGAACCACAGTTTGTTTCAAGAGGAAACATGCATTTTAAAATGCAAAATGCCTATCAGGCAGAAGTTTCAAACTTGGAAAAGCAAAGGAGTCCTGCTAATGATGATTTGTATTGACAGTATGTACACTTCATTATAAATTTAAGTGTGCATTCAGCTACCTTGTTACAGCACAAGTACAGCAAGAGGAAATCCTTCTCTCTCATGTGCACACATGCATGAGGACTTCTGTCAGAGCAGAAACTGATCCAAATTCCTGGTATCCTGCAAACAAATTAAAAAGCTCTGCTGAGATGAAGCCCCATTTTTGGCTTCTGACTCTTACACACAAAAAAAAATTAAAACTGCCATCATTTTTCCAAAAGATGCTGAATCATTTTACTCCAGGACATGAAGAATAGGGCAATCAGGAAAAGATCTTGATTGATTTGGAAAGAGAAAGAGGGCTGTGGATCTTTTCAAAATCCCAGCCCTGCTAAAAAAAAAAAAAATGAAGAAAAGGAAGTAGTATGTGACTATTCTTAAATACTGATACATATGTAAATATTGTCGTCTTCCAGCACACAGATGAGTCTGAAAAATATTTAAAAGGACCTTTTCAAAGCTTCATATTAAGAACTTTCTTCCCGTAAGAAAAGATATCCTTAAAAACATTAAATGTCAAAAAAAAAAATGGGAATCAGAGGGAGGGGTGCTTTTTTATTTTTTTACCTGAAACAGCACCAGAACAGTTAAAGAGAAATAACATCTTTACAGAAATTAATTTCTGCATTGGACACTGGATTTAAGTAAAGATCTCAAAGCCTGTACAGTGAATCTTGGAAAAATGGTGGAAGAGCATGGGGTAGATGGATGCCTCTCTCCCTTTTAGCAGACATTAAGTAAATAATGATTATTACAGCCAAAAGCCCAATTAAGGTACAGAATAATTATGGAGACTTCCCCTACCAGTTTTTTTTTTTTTTCATGTTCAACTGGTGACTCATAGACATGTCCAGATTGTGGTCTTGGCAACAAGATAGCAATAGCACTTAGACTTATAAACCACTTTATAGTGCTTTACAGCCCTCTCTAAATAGTTTACAGAGTCAGCCAATTGCCCCCAACAATCTGGATCCTCATTTTATCAACCTCGGTTAGGAATCAACCTTGAGCTGGTTAGATTCGAACTGTCAAATTCAATCAGCCAGCAGTCAGCAGAAGTAGCCTGCTATTGGCTCCTCTTAGAATACTTTTCCAGCTTCCAGGACTACCCTAAAACCATGGGGTGTCACTGACTCTTCATCCAAGCATCAATCAGGTCTGTCCCTGCTTAACTTTTTGAGACAGGGTCACCATGATCTAAATAGGTGAAAACCAGTTAGTCTTAGTGGTTAAAGGACCAGGCTAGAAACTGGGAGACTGTGAATTCTAGTCCTGCCTTAGCCATGAAAGCTGGGTGGGCCCACAGAACCAGTAGTAAAAAAAACCTGAATCGCACCACTGAATGCTATGCATCTGTAATCAGAAATAAGTGTCTTAGTAAGATTACAAAACAGATCTTATATATATCATGTCAGGTTTCCAAGTGATCAAATCCATTTAAAAAGAAAAGAGCAAAGTCCATCTTCCAAAACAATTTATTTTATTTAGGAAAGCATCAAATTGGCAAAGTCCATTGTAATTCCGGATCTGACACAATCCAGAATTACCCCAAAATATTAGAAGTTAGAAACAACTCCCAAAAGTCACATTCTCCGATCGAAGTAATTCAATGTTGCCTGATGTCATAAATCTCTCCCTCAAGGGGCCTCAGCATGGTCAGCTCATATTCCCACATGAAGAAGAGTCACCTAGCCTAAACAACTCTCTCTATCTCCATTCCTCCCACCTAAGGAATGAGGCAAGCCCAAAACCCTTCCCCCATAACCACCAAGGAGAAAGTAAGAAAAAGAATATTTATTTATTTATTTATTTATTTATTTATTTATTTATTTATTTATTTATTTATTTAGTCAAACAATTATTTGATAACAGGTATAAGTATAAACATATATTATTTATATTTATTTTATTTGTCAATTGCTTATAAGATAATAGGTATAAGTAAAACATAATTATGAATACATCGATACATGTAAGAAATACGTTAATACGTTGCCCTTGATTTTTTTAAAATTGAAAATATATATTTTTTGTCAATACAAATGTCCTCAGAATCAAGATCACATGAAGTGTTAATACCACTTTATACGGCCTTGGTAAAGCACGTATTCAGTTTTGGTGGCCACGATATAAAAAAGATGTTGAGACTCTAGAAAGAGTGCAGAGAAGAGCAACAAAGATAATTAGAGGACTGGAGGCTAAAACATATAAAGAACGGTTGCTGGAATTGGGTATGTCTAGTTTGATGAAAAGAAGGACTAGGGGCAACATGATCACAATATCTCAGGGGCTGCCACAAAGAAGAGGGAGTCAAGATATTCTCCAAAGCACCTGAGGGAAAGACAAGAAGCAACTAATCAAGGAGAGAAGCAACTTAGAACTAAGGAGAAATTTCCTGACAGAACAATTAATCAGTGGAACAACTTGCCTTCAGAAGTTGTGAATGCTCCAACACTGGAAGTTTTTAAGAAGAGATTGGACCACCATTTGTCTGAAATGGTATAGGGTTTCCTGACTAAGCAGAGAGTTGGACTAGAAGACTTCCAAGGTCCCTTCCAATTCTGTTATTCTATTTATTTACTTAGAAATCTTTAAATCAACATAAAGCAGGGATGTCAAACTCAAGGCCGGTGGGCCAGATCCAGCCAGTGGTGTGGTTAGATTTGGCCCATGGAACCACCCTGGAAACAGCAAAAGACAGGCCCACAGCACCTCGGCTCAGCCCATGCCAACTGGGTGCTGATCTACAACCTGGTGGCAGCCATCTGGGCCAGAAAGGAGGTAGGAGCTGCTTGCTCACATGCACAGGCCTTATTGTTTGAGCATGTCAAAGCAAAAAAATTCAGCTTCATAAATTAGAGGAAATGAACCAGAGGTAGTATTCAGCAGGTTCTGACCGGTTCTGGAGAACCAGTAGCGGAAATTTTGAGTAGTTCGGAGAACCGGTGGTAACCTTCCCCCTGGAATGGGGTGGGAATGGAGATTTTTCAGTATCTTTCCCCTGCCACTCCCACCAAGCCACATCCACCAAGCCATGCCACGCCCACCAAGCCACACCCACAGAACCAGTAGTAAAAAATTTTGAATCCCACCACTGAAATGAACCGTGTTTTTCTGTTGCCAGTATACTTTATTTACACATAACTAGGAAGAACAAAAGAAAAGCAGTAAGAAGCAAAAGAAAGTAAAGTGAAGTAAAGTAAAACTCCTCCCCTGCACACATGCGCAGTAAATCAAACATCACAAGACACTCATATCTTGTTACTATGGTAATGTGATAACCAGTCTGGTATATTCTGGAAGCTCAGCAGACAAACCAAATAACGCAGTGACAGAATGCAGGAATGAAGCCTTCAGTTGAACGAGAAGGCACTGTGGGGCCAGCCCCTCACACTCGCAAGCAGCCTGCTGGAGCTCACCATGCCAGGGAAGAAATGAGAGATCCCATTGTCCCGCAGAGCTCACCATCGCCTGAGCAGGGAGGATGAGGAGGAGAAGAGCAGTGAGGCTTTGTGGCCCTCAACAATATTTAGTTTGACACCTGTGAAATAGAGCATCTTATAACCCTCAAACTGAATACATACATACATACATACATACATACATGCATACACACACACATACATACATACATACATACATAATCCAAGAACCCTCTACAGATATTTTTTTAAAAAACTTCATAGATTTGTTCATCCCTAAACCGGAATAACATAAACATGTGTTCTAAAGCTATGCTGGCTGGAGAATTCTGGGAGTTGAAGTCCACAAGTCTTAAAGTTGCCAAGTTTGGAGACCTCTTTTCTAAAGCAATGACATCATATTGGTGCATAGGGAGGGGATACATCCAGTAGTGGGATTCAACTTTTTTTTATTACCGGTTCTGTGGTGGGCGTGGCTTGGTGGGCATGGCAGGGGAAGGATTCTGTAAAATCTCCAGTCAGAGGCAGTATTTGCCGGCTCTCCAAACTATTCAAAATTTCCGCTACCGGTTATCCAGAACTGGTCAGAACCTGCTGAATACCACCTCTGGATACATCTCCTACTTTGAAAAACACTATCCAATAATGCCAGTGGTGGGATTCAAAATTTTTTACTACCGATTCTGTGAGCGTGGCTTTGTGGGGTGACAGGGGAAGGTTAATGTAAAATCCCCATTCCCTCCCCACCCCACTAACTTGCTTTCCAGCTCCGTTCTCCTGTGCAGGGCAAAAAAGAAGACCCAGCCGATCAGCTGGGACTCAGGAGACTGAGAATAGATGGGGAAGGGGCCAGTCAGAGGTGGTATTTGCCAGTTCTCCTAACTACTCAAAATTTCTGATACCGGTTCTCCAGAACTGGGCAAAACCTGCTGAATACCACCTCTGAATAATGCCTATCAATATTCTAAGTCAAATGTTTAAATGTCTATTTCTAAAGTTTTGTTATTCTTTGCTAATTTCTAGTACTGAAGCAACGTGCATTAATTAACATCATCACCAAGGCAGCAAAATTTCCTAAAGGACTCATCACTCATTGGTAGCTGGCATTGTAATAGACTTGATATTTATAGCTTAAATGCTTTCCCTCTGTGCTATTCTATCCACTTGTGCTAAAAATAAATCCATCATAAAGGCCTGTCTTCCTACACTTATGACAACTCTCAGTGATGTTTCTGCTTTGCTGTTTCTGATTTCAGCAACTAAGTGCAAACATCTGATTGAATATTTCTTGTCCAGGTGTTGGATTGGCCCTGTTCCCATAATGCAATAACATATTTTTCAGCAGCGTCCATACCAGAGATGGTATTCAGCAGGTTCTGACCAGTTTTGGAGAACCTGTAGCGGAAATTCTGAGTAATTCGGAGAACAGAAAATCCCATCTCTGACTGGAGATTTTACAGTATCCTTCCCCAAGCCTACGCCCACCAAGCCACGCCCACAGAACCAGTAGTAAAAAAATTTGAATCCCACCACTGGTCCATACCTTTGAACAGAACTGTGATAGAAAGATAATATCATTATTAGTAAAATCCACTGCTGCATTCAAGCACGTCCTCATTGCTATATTGCCTTGCCTGAATAATATTATTTGACTGAATAATGGAATATTTATTGTAGGTTTAAAACAAGAAAGGGAAACCTAGTTTAGTGTCTTACTTATTACTTATATTTATTTGAAGATGAAACACTTTTGAGAGCAAGATAAAAATCAGTATTTCTAATTTTCCTCCACATTATGAATTTTATCTCAGTTATGTTTCTGGAAAGCCTGTGCAGCTACGTGTCAAATACAAAATCTCCCACTGTCAAATGCTAAATACTTGTCAGGATGAAAGCTGAAATTAATTCATCCCATATTTTTTCCTTAAAGACCTTCAATTTTGATAGTGAATATTCTATAGGTAGTGGTTAGAAATATAGATATTCTATGGTTAGGCAACAATTAACATTGACATTCATATCCCCAATTTTTTTTTTTACATTAGGGGTAAAACCTCATTTGACAATATAGAATGTAACAACTTTGTCAGGATTTAATCACATTCGATACATAACAGTCTTGACATGTGTTATTGGACAAATTAATGAACCACTAGACACGATAATGTTTAACAGCTTAAATTTCATTTTCAGTTGTTTTGTCAGGAGCAAATACCAGATAATATTTGATAGGCAGCATCACCATCAGGCATTGAGATAGCAACTAGAGTGGTGTGGTGGTGAAGGAATTAGGACTGGAAAAATCCAGGTTACTTATTCACTTTCAGGCATGGAAACTCACTGGATTTGGGCCAGTTTTTTTCTTTCAACCTAAACTAGCTCGGCCAGGTTGCTATGATCAAACACTGAAGGTGAGAGTGTGTTCTCCTTGGAGCTCTGAAAGGAAAGATGCATATGATCCTTGGTTTCAAATCACAATTAGGACCTGAAAATTTGTCAATAGGCAGTATGCTTGTTAACTGAAGCATCATGTGATCGTACCTGATTTTACAGTCTTTTTTGCTGTCAACTAAGGCATCATATGGCAGTCAGAAAACATGGTGGTCAGAAGGCGTGACGAAAATTCTTTAATTTCACAACATATAGACAGATGTAACCAGGGGTGGGATTCAAATTTTTTAACAACTGGTTCTGTGGGTGTGGCTAAGTTGGTGGGCGTGGCTTGGTGGTCATGTGACTGGGTGGACATGGCTTGGTGGTCATGTTATTGGCTGGACGTGGCCGACTCAACATCACTCACATCGAGGCACGCATCTCCCCGCCTGGCCTCTCATGACTGTGGAGATGCTGCAACTGTCGTAAGTGGGAAAAATGGTCCTAAGTCACTTTTTTCAGTGCAAAGGAAGGAAAAAAAAAACTCCAGAGATGTTCCTGAGACAGGAAGTCTAGTCCTGCCAAGAATGTAATAAAGGTTAATGGAGAGGCAGTTTCTGTAAGGAACACCAGAATGTTTCCTTCCTGCCTTCCTTACAGGATTAGGCCAGTAATTTCTTCTAACAACCGGTTCTCCAAACTGCTTAGAATATTAACAACCAGTTCTAGCGAATAGGTACAAACTGGTAGAATCCCACCCCTGGATGTAACAATAGTTTCAGTTGGGGGAATATGACGATCCTAGAGCCAAGTCCCAAAGTTGAATTTCTAGAAGCCTGGCACTCTGACAAATCACCCATCAATAGACACGTAAACATTAACAACATCTATAGACTATGCAAAAGAGACAATCAACCAGCTCAAAAGAGAACAAAAAGACTCCAGCACCTCTCCATCAGCAATCAGCACCCAGATCAGCATACACTAACTCCAAGGTTAACTTCAGACTAACAATCAAGTAAACAATAGCCCAATCAAGAAACTGCCAAAGAGCCATCAGTAAACAGCCCAACCAAAGAATCTCTAAGACCGCCCCAGCCACACAGACAGGCAAATTACCAGAATACAAACTGACAGCAAACAGCACTCCTTACTAGCACTGATGGTATCAATAGCTATATTACACTTATATATCGCTTTCCAGTGCTTTCCAGCCCTCTCTAAGCAGTTTTACAGAGTCAGCATATCATCCCACACAGTCTGGGTCCTCATTTTACCCACCTCGAAAGGATGGAAAGCTGAGCCAAACTTGAGCCTGGTGAGATTTGAACTCCAAATTGCAGGCAGCCGTCAGTCAGCAGAAGTAGCCTGCAGTACTGTATTCTAACTACTGAGCTACCGCAGCTCATGATGTTACCAAGTTAGGGTAATGAAATGCCTGCAAAAAGCTCAGAGAGCACCCAGGACCCCTCAAGACATCATATGGTCACCATCTGCAACCTTCCCTGCCAGCTTCCCCATCTGACTCTTCTTGTCAGAAGCCAATTGAGAAAGTCTCAAATGACAATTAAATGATAAGCTGGAATGGAATCATTGTACATACAGGCTAGTTGCCAAGCTCCTGAATTGCAAGCAGGTAACAACCGCTGTGGGAAGATCAGTCATAAGCAGTGGCGCAATTCAACTGGTGTAACAACCGGTTCAGTGATTTCATGCTTTGCGTACGCACCAAATGCGCCTTCGTGTGTGTACACACCATTTTTAAAAGCTCATTTTCAGCTATAATACTTACCTTCTACTGCAGAGGTGAGTAAAACAGCTGAGGCGCAGCAAAACTGCTCTGCCATGCGAATCAGCTGTGTTCCAAAACAAGGAAATAAAGCACAGGAAAGAGCAGGGGCGAGTGGATGGGACCAAATGATCTAGTGAACTACCAGTTCACCTGAACCAGTCTGAACCAATAGAATCCCACCCCTGGTCATAAGTCACTTTTTTCCATGCTGTCATAACTTTAAACAGTTATTAAATGAATGGTCAAGGTCTATTTGTATCTAACAAATGGAAGAGTAATATGACGGTGAGTGGAACTACATATTGCCTGCCACAAACAAACTATGCATGGCAAGTTTCTGATTTTGCCCAATGATGCAGATCTTCCCAACCCAGTTATTATTTTCTTTTCTTTTTAATTTGGACTGTGTGTCCCCATTTGAAATCTTTTGCAAGAATGTTAGAAAAATTGTTAGATTTGGAAAGTTTAATTTTTAAAAAACATTATTTTGTTTTGATCTTGGAAATGGATAATGCAGGTATTACAACTTTTACCTGATTTTTCTACCCACTTCTTCAGTTTGTTCTGGCTACCTGAGTCGGGAAGGGCATCTGGATAAAACAGCAAAAGTTTTCAGAGAAGACCTGCTATTATAAAAGACAATTTTGTGCCTTTCAAAACAACACCGGAATTTTCAGGAGAAAATGTTTTTAGCTCTCTGACCCAATTACCTGCTTTTTTCCTGCTTGCAGCTTCCTTGAAACAGGACAGAATACAATAAATCTGCAGGGGATAAAATATCATATACCTAATGTACTCATACCTTTTCCCCCTGGAATAAGTGCTAAATATGTGCTAAAAGAATATGAGATTCCCCACTGTCAAATGTAGCCTGTGGGTTAAAATGGTTTAAGATAGGTACAATTCAAGGTGATGTTTATCACCTATAAAGCATTATGTGTGACCAGTTATTTGAGGAACCATTTATCACTCGTGCTTTTTGTCTTTCCAGTATGACATAAAAAGAGGGCACACTCTGGATTCCCTCAATTAAACAATGTCCTATTTTGGGACCAAGAATCACATCTTCTCTTTCGCAGTGCCTCCCTCTCGAATGAGATTCCCTCTGAGATTTGGCTAGATTCCCACCTTGATAGCATTCTAGGAGACTTTGAAAACTGGGCTCTTCTTCCAGACCTTGGGATGGGGTATTTGAGATGTTGACTAGATTATCATCTTTTAAATGTCTCGTCTTCTTTGTTTGGATTATTCTTTATGATATTTCTAATTACTCTTTTTTTATATTGTTCTGTATTTTATGAGTCCTCCAGAGTTGGTTGGCAACAAAATTGGATAAATATTTTGTTAGTTTGTTGGTTTTGCCCTACAGTATTGGATTATTTTAGGCAGTGTTGTCTGTTTGATTCAGTGTTTTTAGATGTTTTTATATTTTTCCTAGTTTTGTATACCACCCAGGGTCCACTGAAGGTGAGAAATCAATAAATTTAAATAAATAAATCATACTGTCTACAGGACTATTGAACGGGGGGGGGGGGGGAAGGGTTTCTCAACATTAGCAGTTTTAAGATACATGAACTTCAACTCCCAGAATTCTCTAGCCAGCACAGAGCATGCTCTGTGAAGGACAGCATGGCTACCTAGAGAATTCTGGGAGCTGAAGACCACATATCTTAAAATGGCCAAGGTTGGGAAACCCTGCATAAGTGGGAGGGAGCATTTAAACAAGCAAAGATGTTGGACAAATCCATGCAATTGAAGCTCCATCCTTTTTACATGTGCCCTGTGTGCAATGCACACTTCAGTTGCACTGTTGTGGGCACATTTTGAGAAAAAATTTACCACTCTGCCTTAAATAATCTGTCTGTCTGTCTGTCTCTCTTTTGCTTTCACACCCCACCCATCTAATTGATGATTCTTCTTGAGTGAAATTTTAATGTAACACCCTTCTGTTAAATTCCCAATTCTGAAGTTTTGTTCCCATATATTTCTAAATTTAGTATGATATGTGATACTAAGCATTGAAGTATGTGGATACACTTAAATGTTATCCCACAATTATTATGATTGTTTTAAGATATTTTTTCCCACTCTTTTTTAAAATATTTAGCTGGCTAATGTTGTTTTCTTTTTGAACAACTTATCCAGCTTCACTGAGAGGCTGTGAAGGAATGACAGAGGACCTGTTCAAAGAAAGACTCAAAAATTATGCTTAATTTACAGACACAGCCTTGGTTGATGTTCCATACACAAGCAATTCTACATCATGCTTTTCAATCCCATGAATGGCTGTAAATGAAATAGTCAGATAGTAAAAATAACGTAAGCAAATAGAATTGTTTATGGCAATTGCCTTTTCAAAGGAACAGTGACCACTATTTTTGTATTGCTCTCCTGAGTATTTGCTCTCAGCTCAAGATGATGCCAGTATTTGGCAATTTCCCAGCTTAAATGATTCTGCACTGAAGGTCTCATAAATTGCTCCTGTGAGATTCATTTATAGATTTCCATAAAGTGAATCTAGTCTTCATCTAGGTAGATTACATTTGCATCCTGTCTCATTCCATTGGGTGGTTTATGACCTTCTTTAACTTCTGCATCCTGTCTGTTGTATTACAAAACTATGGAGGAAAACTGCTTGGTGAATTTTGAAAAACCTACTACAGCAAAAGTTATACGAATCAAACTCCCATCTAGACCACAGGTAAGGAGCCAATTCATTTTTGAGGTGGGTCTCTTAAGTTACATTGATGCCAGAAACACAAAAGAGAAAGGGGGACACCTTTCTCAGTGGGAAGGTAGAGAGAAAGCTTCATATCTAAGAACAACCTTCTTTGGGTTGAGTGTATGCTTTATTTTTGGTATTGTTGTAAAAATTCAATTAAATTGGAAGACGTGAAATCCTTTGAATCAGAGGTGCTATTCAACCGGTTCGCACCTACTCGGATGAACCGGTAGTGGTTATTTGGCATGGGTCGCCCAACCGGTGGCAACACTTGGCTGGCTACGCCCCCAACCCGGTCGCCCGGTTGCTCACTTCTGATCGCTCTCCTGGCTTTCCATTCTCCACACTCTTCCTCCCTGGGGGAAAGGAAGAAAGGCTTGGACGCTGCAAGTATCACTTTCCCCGTGTGAGTTAAAGTGCTTGAGTAAGAAGGAGTGCGATCTGACAGGGGGGGTGGGGGTGAATCGAGCCTTGGGGCACTTTTACAATGTAAAAGAAATGCATTTTGAAAGCAGCAGGTCCTTTAAAAACTTCTGCAAGGATTCCCCATGGACGCTGCAAGTATCGCTTTCCCCTGTGAGCTAAAATGTCTAAAGTGAGAAGGAGTGCGGTCTGACAGAGAGGGTGGGGGAATCCACTCCAGCCTTGGAGAAATTTAAAGGAACTGCTTCCAAAATGCTTGTCTGTATGTGTGTGTGTGTGTGTGTGTAAGAGAGAGAGAGAGAGAGAGAGAGAGAGGAAGGAAGGAAGGAAGGAAGGAAGGAAGGAAGGAAGGAAGGAAGGAAGGAAGGAAGGAAGGAAGGAAGGAAGGAAGGAAGGAGAGAGAGAGAGAGAGAGATAAAACTCTGTGCTATTATTTTTAATTGTTCCATTATTTATCATGTGTTAACATTTTACACTGTCCCTACCCATAGAGTGATTTTTCTGCCTTTCTTTTGCCCAGGGCTACCACATATTTCTCAGGGTTTACATGTATTCAATGTTAATAGTTCGGAGCATAAAATACACATATGTTTAACAAGAGTTGAAAAGGGACCTTGGTCCAACCGCCAGCTCAGGCAAGAAGACTGAGGATGCCAAACTCTGAGTAGAAATCCTGGAAAAGGTGTCAGAATAATACTTAGAAGGAATCTTGGGGTGAACCCTATACCATTTCTGAGAAATGACTGTCCAGTCTTTTCTTAAAAACTTCCAGTGATTGAGCACCCAGAACTTCTGGAGACATTCAGTTACACTGGCTAATTGTTCTCACTGTCAGGAAGTTTCTCCTTAGTTTTAGGTTGCTTCTCTCTGTTCAGTTTCCATCTATTGCTTCTTGTTTGCATTCTGCTTCTTTGGAAAATACATTGTCCCCCTTTCTTTGTGGCAGCTCCTTAAAAGCCTATCACACTCTTGGGTAAAGCATGTGAGTCATTTCCTCCTTTCAGTGGTCCATGAAAGTATGCAGATAATAAAGTCAAAAAAGGTGAACAACATTTTTACAGAGCTATAGATAAATTGAGGTTGGGTGACAAGGAATGGCTGGGAGGGGAGGGGCCAGGTGAGGCACGCCTTGATGTGAGTGACAATGAGTTGGCCACGCCCACCCAGTCACATGACCACCAAGCACGCCCACCCAGTCACATGACCACTAAGCCACACCCATCCAGTCACATGACCACCAAGCCACGCCCACCAAATAAGCCACGCCCACAGAACTGGTAGTAAAAAAATTTGAATTCCACCACTGCTTTGAATATACCAGGAAGCTCTATGGAACTGTTAAGTTCCCATCTTAGTGATGTTCTGGAACAGCGGTCGCCCACTGGTGGTCCACGAGAAAATTTTGGTGGTCTGCAGAGAAATGTCACCCCGGAGCACCCCCCCCAAAGCAATTAATCCAGGCTGCACAAGCCACCCATCAGTCAAAATTCATATTTGTGATCCCCGGGATTTAAAATTATGAGTTTGGTGGTCCCTGAGGTCCAAAAGGTTGGCGACCCCTGCTGTAGATCATGTCTTGGAATATGTCATTCACCACTGCCTCCCCCCCACCCCCCCAATATTTTAACTACATTAGAAATTGGAAACATTGTGCCCTGGCTGATAAATGTTTCCATAAGAGATTAACAGAGTTTGAGTTTCTCATTTGAAAGCATAATGGGAATACATTGAAATGGGGGGGTTGGGGGAGAAGCAAGGAAGGATTGTAATTTGTATTATACCTTTATCTGGGAGTGATAGATTTAATTGTTCTCTGCCTGTCAAAGTCTCATTCGATATTTTTTTTTCACAAGTGAATTAAAATTTCTCTACACTAATTGTTCCAGCTTTTTTGCTGGAAGATATTTAAAAGAGAAAAAAATGAACTGCAAACCTGAAAACCCATGAATTTTCTGCTGTAAGCTTGCTGGCAAGAATAATAAGGAGTGGGGAAAAAAAAACATTTTGTTCCTCTTTATCATCAGGACTGGTATTTCAGGAAATTAAAAAAAACCTATGTAACTTCAGGAGCTGTCCTTTTTGGGATAAAATTGAAAATCAAATTATATGTGTACAGAGTAATCTTATATTGAGTAAGATTAATACAAATGCTAATATAATATTGGTTCTTGTACTGTGAATCTCTCCACTAGAAGTTCAGTGATAATTGCAGAAGAGAAAGGGGACATTCATACCTCTATTGTTCTTCTCTTTTGGCCACCAGTCCATATTTTAATGTTCCTTTTTGCTCTTAACATTAACTGGAATTCTTGTAACAAAAGGTCAGATCTCTCCAGATGCGAATTTTCGATTGTCTTTGCTCAGTGGTGTTTATGAGCTTTGAACTCCCTGTTCTTTATCCTCCCTTCTTTTCTTTCCCAGTTCCTTTCCTAGAACATCTGGAAATTGGACAACTAACAACTGTACATACAGTTGTTCCTTCCAAAGCTGCTTTTTTAAAAGACAAAACCATATTGATGTCTTCACTCTTAGAATCAAAGGTTTACTTTCCTTCATATGTTCAGAATGATCTATTTGTAAAGTAGGATTCTGTGTTTTGAAAGAGAAAGATACGTTTGTATGAAAATACCAGTTTATGGGTGCATAAAACTATTGCCAAGCTTTTAGCAAATAATATTTCATGGGACAATTTTTACACATTAAACAACTCTGTTGAATTGAGCAAGCCTGTTATTAAAAATTGCAAATAACATCATCATCATTATTATTTAATCTTTAGTGAGATTCACAGCTTTGGAGCTAGTTGATAACTCAACAGCTCGACTCCTAACCAAGGACCTAGGAACTGAGCATGTAGTATTAGAGGATATAAGCTGTTCCAAGTAGGGTGGTTTTTTTGTAGAATCAGGGTATTCAAGTCTGATTTCCAAATAGCGAGGCAGCCCTTTAGATATTGCTCCAAGGGCTCCAATTACAATTGGGATAACATACAATTTCTTTTTCCAAAGTCACTCAACTTCAGTTTGAAAGTCCCAATACTTTGTTATTTTTCCTTGCTGTGTGTCTACAATTTGTGCATCATCAGGTATTGCAATGTCAATGAACCAAACCCTTTTCTTCTCAACTATTGTTATGTCAGGCGTGTTGTGGGCTAAATGCCTGTCCGTCTGAATTCTGAAGTCTCACAAGATCTTGACTTTTTCATTCTCCAGAACTTTCTCAACCTGATGTTCCCAGTAATTGTTACTATACTCAAACCCAAACTTTTGGCATAGTTTCCAGTGAATGATTTTAGCAACTCGGTTATGGCATTCTAAGTAGTCAGTTTGTGAAATTTTGCTGCATCCACTGATTAAATGGTCAACTGTTTCATCTTTCTCATTGCAGAGGCAGCATTTGCTGTTGGTGGTGACATGCTGAATCTTTGCCTTCATGCAATTTGTGGCTAAGGCTTGTTCTTGGACAATCAAAATAAAGCCTTCAGTTTCTTTTTTCTGTATTCCTGATTTTAGCCAATTCCAAGTAAGCTTTTGGTCAGCTTTGCCTTCAATACTTTTCAGGTATTGGCCATGCATAGCTTTGCTTTTCCAATTTTCAATTCGCTTTTCAATTACTTCTTTTTTGTACTCAGCTTTTGACTTGGTTGTCTTCAAAAGGCCTCCTTTATGTATTTCCTTAATCATTGGCTCTTCACTTTTCTGGATGTAGTCATTCAAGCCATTTCTTTCTTCTTCTACAGTTTGCTTTACTTATAGGAGACATTATTAGTATTAGTATTATTAGTATTAGTATTTGTTAGTCACGAAGTCGTGTCCAACCCATCACGATCCCACAGACAATGTTCCTGCAGGCCTTTACCTCTACCATCCTCCAGAGTCCATTTAAGCTCACACCGACTACTTCAGTGACTCCATCCAGCCACCTCATTCTCTGTCATCCCCTTCTTCTTTTGCCCTCAATCGTTCCCAGCATTAGGCTTTTCTCCAGCGAGTCCTTCCTTCTCATTAGGTGGCCAAAGTATTCGAGTTTCATCTTCAGGATCTGGCCTTCTAAAGAGCAATCAGGGTTGATCTCCTCTAGAACTGATTGGTTTGATCGCCTTGCAGTCCAAGAGACTCGCAGGAGTCTTCTCCAGCACCATAGTTCAAAGACCTCAATTCTTTAGTGCTTAGCCTTCCTTATGGTCCAACTTTCACAGCCATAGACTGCAACTGGAAAAACCATAGCCTTGCCTATACGCATGGTGATGTCTCTGCTTTTTTGTATGCTGTCTAGATTTGCCATAGCTTTCCACTCCAGGAACAAGCGTCTTTTAATTTCTTGGCTGTAGTCCCCATCTGTGGTGATCTTGGAGCTCAGGAAAATAAAATCTGTCACTACCTCCATTTCTTCCCCATCTATTTGCCAGGAATTGAGAAGGTCGGATACCATGATCTTAGTTTTCTTAATGTATTCTTTATTAGAAAATAAGAAAGATAAATATTATTGTGGAAAGAGTGCATTGTGTAAAGGAGAGGTGGCTTAGAGATAACTGGTGGTTGCTGTGAAATACTGTGAAATATACTGGATTTAATTAATTAATTCAGTTTATTACAGTCATAGACCAGAGACCAGAACAAATAAAAACACTCAGTAAATATACAATTAAAAATTCTAGTATAAAATAATAAATCTCAACTAAAATCTATGATAAAATCTAGTCTGTCCATTATACACGGTCTAACTATACTAAAATTACAATCCATAAACTGTGTGGCCCGTTGTCAGTTTAATGCTAAAAGGAAAAGGAATAAGCAGTGCAAAGAGTTTGCCATGTTTGTTGTATAAAATAACTATGGTGGATTAGACACGTGTTTCTGATGACTGGTGGTTGTGAAATTCCAGTTAGAAAACACAGTGCTTGTGGATAATGTGTAAACCATTTGCCTACACATTCAGAATTTCTGCTGTGCAGTATGGAGGCGTTAACTAGGCGTGGGAAGAAAGGTTGAAGCTGGTGACTCAAATCTACAGAAGTTGAAGTACATCCTGCCAAGATGTGAAATATGTCAAGATTTCATGACAATAATCACTTGACAGAAATGTGGGTTCTGCAGCATATTGCAGTTCCACAACCATTACAAGGGGAAAAAAGGAAAGAAACAGAAAAACAACTACACAATCTGAAAGAAAGTTCATGGGTAAACATAGCCAGATTTTTGTTCTCCCCTTTATCTTCTTCACTCATTTCATAAACAATTCAGAGCTGTGCAGTTAGCAGCACCTTGCTGTCCTTGGCTGGCTGTAAAAACATCAGAATAGGTTGGACTTTTCATGGGAGTCTACCAGAAAACTCCAACTGTAGATTGCAGAGTTGAGAAAATGTCTCAGAAAAAAGTAATTTCCAACCACTTCCATACAATGATATGTCTGCATAGTCACTAGCAACTGAGTTCAACCTCAAGGGGATATTTACTTTCAGAACTGCACAGAAAGAACAAATTCTTCTTAACAAAGCAAAGTTGCCATGCCCTGAGATTGAAAAGAGTTACAAAAAGGGAGATATATCAGAAAAAAGATTAAACATTCAAGCTCGAAGGTCTCAGATTCACTCTGACCATTAGATCCAAACAGTATACACATCACAAGTTTGAGAGGTTCAACAGATGCCCAACTCCAGAGTCTCGGACCAGTTATCAAGAACTTCTACAGCACAAAATATTTGCAGCATGTCACATGCACAATATAGCATACTTGATCGAGGAATATGCATCAAGGCCTTGAAAACATGATGGAATTGCTTCCCATAGAAAAATACAGTTATGCTCCTCGTTTGCTGGTGTCTATATTAACATCCATCTCTTTACATTCAAAACCATGAGTGAACTTCACTACCTTACACTAACCTGCATATCTTCTCACATTTTTGGAGAACAAAGCAGTTGCAATGACGAACAAATAAAAACAATGTGATAAATAGGAAGAAAAAGGCATGTTCTGGGCATTCAATTTAATTTTAAATAATCTGCTTTGGTCGGTGGATCTTATTTGAAACAAACCTGAAGATCAACCACTGAGTTTCATTCATTTATTTTAAGCTTAATAACAAAATGGGAGGTTGCATGAGCCCTTCATAAAAATAAAATAAGCTTATGTAGCTCCAGAAGGGTTGTCTAAAGGTTTAAAGGGAGGGATATGACACCACCTACATTCCTGTCCTTTCAGCAGTTCCATAAATGCTCCACACCCATTTGCACTATTCTGGTTTACTCTGAGGGCACAGAGAACTTCCAATTGGCCTCAACAACTCTCAGAGAGAATGCTAATGACCAGATGACTGAAAAGAATATAGATCCCTCCATTCTCCACCATACAGTCAGAACTGAAGAAGCTTTTTGGATGAGAAACAAAAACGTCCTCAAAAAAAGCCAAAGAAAGTCCAGTTGCCTTTTGAAAAATCACCTTTGATGCTTTTTGATAACCTGGATATCTGAGAATCTACATAGACATTTAATTTCAGAAGTTTATGGGTGTTTGGTTTTGCACTCATTCATGTCTAAAATCCTGTGGGAAAATGTCATTATCTGATTCTCAATGAGAAATGGCTGAGGAATCATTTACTAGAAAACAGTTTCAGCACAGTTTGCAAAAACATTTAAAACAAATACATGGATATGGCACTTAACCTCCATTAAATTATGCCAAAGGTTGTTTTCTTTTTCCATTCATATAGTGAGCCTGGCAGTTCTCAGCACACATGGCTTATCTGATCAACTATATAAAAAAAAAACCTTCTTGGAAACTTTAAAAATTACAAAGTTTTACCATTTTGTATAAGTGATTAGATTGTTCAGTTTTGGAGTGTATTTTTTATTTTCTCTATTAAATGTACTTTTAAATGTTAATCAATATGTTACTTGGAATACCAAAGACTGGCAAAACTGAATTATCAAAAAATATGGAACGTGATTCTGGCCCAAAACCTGACCAAAGCCAATTGAAAACCAAGAAACAGAAATTGCAAATACAATGTCAAGCTTTCCCCAGGCCATTACTCAAATTCCAAGTCTACCTTTGAAAGTCAAAAATAAATTTTGACGAACTAGTGTAGTAAGATATTATTAGAGATACTGGAAAAGCCATAATTTAAGCAGAAAACCAGATGTGTACATCTCTCTCTCTCTCTCTCTCTCATACACACTTCCCTCCTCTCCCCTCCCCTTCTTTTCCTTCCACTGTATCTTTGTCATTTCTTCAGACCTTTGTATGCTATTTTCTCACTGGGAAGGTCCAGTGATATGTTTATTACTGGCCCAGACTGGCCTACTGTAATGTCAGACATATAGACATATATCAACTTCCAACAGTGCATTTAGAGGTCGTTCAAAATTACAATGGCACTGAAGCAAGTGACTTATGAGCATTTTTCACACTTATGACCATTGCAGCATCTCCATAGTGATTGAAATACAGATGCTTGGCAACTGATTCATATTTATGACGACTGCAGTGTTTCAGGGTCATGCGATCCCCTTTGGCGATCTTTTGATAAGCAATGTCAACAGGTAAGTCACTTAACAACTTGTTGTTAACAAGTACAGTGGTTCACTTAATGACAAGAAAGGTCATAAAATGAGACAAAATTCACTTAACAAAGATCTCACTTAACAACATAAATTTTGGGATCCATTATGGTCAAAAGTCAAGGACTTCCTAAACTTTATGACTTTTGGCTGCGGTATTTTTAGTCCTCACTCATGGTTCTCCTTTAAATTGCTTTTGCATTCATTGTATGCCAAGGAGTCTTTCCTTCAACCAACCAAGTGGAAGATAGTACTTGAAAGTATTATCTAATCATTTTCAGGTTAAACAGTCCATCCTCTTTATTTACGGATGGCTTCTTTTCAAAATGGGCCTTACAAGTGCTTTATAAAGGTTTGGTTTCTTTTCTTTAAAAACAAACTCTGCATTTCACATTTGCTGTAACAGATAAATGGACTCTTAAGGCAAATGTCAATTGCATGAAAGCTTAACAGGACAAGATTTGTGGAATCTGAATTTTTCTTCTCCCCATTCCAAAAAGCTTTCTTGGGTTCTATGGAAGGGAGAAAGTAAATATTGCTATTTTATGTCTTTGTATAATTCCTAAGATATGTAGAATTTTAATTATGATTTTGGTCAATTTTAAGTCACTGTATTTTGACATCTAATTCCATTTGAGTTTGGGATAGTTTCAGCCCAGATGCAAATATTCTTGGATAAGAAAATGCAATGGCCATGTAACTGCAGTTCTTGGAAGAAAGTCTAGATATAATGCCTTTAGATTTGGATATCCTCTAGAAATAGCTTTGGTTTCCCTCCATAGGGACAATGATGGCAGAGAGCTTCTATGTTGATTCGTCTAGATATATCAACTATTAACTATGCAATATTCATATATGAACTTGTTGGGTTGAAACTGGTAATACCATGTTCAGTAAGACACAAATCAAGCCAGATAATTTTGCTGTGCTAATAATGATACAGATTTTTGCTACTTTTTGCTCACAATACTCTATGTATCATAAAATGACAGCTAAGGTACATAGATATGATGGTATATTTAGAAACCAAGCTCCCTGACATAGCAGTAAAATACGTACTTTTAGTACTTTCCAATTCACTCTGTCGAATCCAACAAAATCCACAGTATAAGAACATAATAACATTTCACTTTTTTAATTATTCCCACTGAGCATTTTGTCAGAAATGCTTCATCTGTGAGGCCTCCAGTGGTACATTCTAGGCTTTTGTTAATGAAATCCATCTATACTGCTACAAGGGGACAATAAATTACAATTATTGATTCGAGAGCGACAAAAGTTTCCAAATGCTCATTGGCCACAACAATTCTGGTTCTTTGCAACACTTTTTTGGGCATACAATTTATCTAAGTACCAACTAAATATGTATGTATGTATATGTGTGTGTGTGTGTGTGTGTGTGTGTGTGTGTGTATGTATATGTATATGTATATGTATATGTATATGTATATGTATATGTATATGTATATGTATATGTATGGTATTCAGCTTTGTTCGGGTATTTTCCCATGTCATTATAGTTGTGCTTTTAAAGTTGTAGTGACATTTCAGCAGAATCCCATTTGCCATCATCAGGCTTGTATGTTGTGTTCGTCTGTGTGTCAGGCTTTCACAGCCGTTTCTGTTTTAAATTTGGTGCTAGCCTCGTGCTGTGTTAGAATAGTTTTTTTCTTCATCCTGATTGGTTGGGAGTCTTGGTCTGTGTTTATTGGTCTTGGAGTTTGCTGTGTTCTGCTTGATTGGTGTTTCTTATATCTTCTGTCTGTTTTGTAGCATTTTTTTGTCTTGATTGGCTGGCAACATTGTGTTTCCTGTATTGAGGGCTTTTAGTGCAGCTTGGCTTCAGGTGAATGGCCAACTATCATTTATTAGGAAGCTAGGTTTCATCTTGGTGGCTGATTGAGGTGTGTTTGGGCTGGAGGTATTGGGGAGGTCTGTTTGTGCCCAGGTGTTTGCATGGCTTGTGGTGTGGAGATTTTTTTTGTTTGTGAGTGCAGGCTTCCAGATAATTGACAGTCTGGTGGAATCGTCTCTTCTATTCATGCTTTCAGGTCTTTTTTCAATGTCTATGGCTTCTCAGATAATTCTGTAGCTGGGGTTTTCTATAGTGGATAAGGTTTTGGTGCCATTGAAGTTGATGATATGACTTATGGCTTTCATGTGTTGGACTAGTGAGGAAGTGTTCCAGTTTTTTCACTGCATTTTTGTGTTCATCAAAACACACAAAGAAGGCATACTTCTCAGACCCATAGTCAGCTCTAGAGGACCACCACTACTAAATCTAGCCAAATATGTAGCAAAGCAGCTACAGCCCCATGCTGAAGCAGTAGCTTCACATGTACAAAACTCATACCACCTCTAAGAAATGATCAAAGATCTACATGTGAAACAAAAAGATCTGCTTGTAAGTTTTGACGTGGTTTCACTATTCACTCAAGTCCCGATCATCACCAGCTCCCACCCCCCAACCCCTAAACCAAGCAAACTGACACACACCATGAACACATAGCCAGGCCTCAAACTCAAACTCAAAATCAAACCAAAACCCAGAACGTCACATCACAGCCACCCGCTCAGGATATCAAATCACAGAATTCAGGAGGTTACACCACAAAACCTCAGGATGTTACAACACAGACAACGACCCAGGAGATTACAGCACAAGACCCAGGATGTCACAACAATAGAATTCAGAAGGTCATCACACAGCCCATGACCCAGGTCATTACAACCCAGGAGATTACAGCACAAGACCCAGGATGTCAAAGCAATAGAACTAGAAGGTCATCATACAACCCATTACCCAGGTCGTTACAACACAGGAGGCTGATAGACACACAGCCAATACCTCAGCCACACATGTTCTTACAAAAAACCAGCCAATCTGCAAACATCAACTTCATCAACCAATCAAGAAATGACAACACAGCCAACCTCCGCACCAGTATTTATAGAGACAGCAGCTCCGATCACGCTTTGCTTGTAGAAGCACAAAGCCGAAAGCATCAGCCTCAGAACAGATACAATCTAACCTGATCTATGTGAAATGCAAATAGATAATTTACCTATTTGTCCATGACAAATTGTCCATGTTAGGTTACGTACTTGCATGCTTTTAAAAACTAATCTTATTAAAGATTATAATGGCAGTAGTAACAACTAATGCAAACTAATAGATAGAAAGATAAAGTGCAACGGAAAGGGATTTCTTTTCAGGGTTTATATTAGGAATGCGATGTTGTTCTTCTTGTTCTTATCTCCATCTTTTGTACAACCTAATGTTTTAGATCTAGGATACAAACCTTGTAAAATGAACAAACCAATAAACATGGGATTTGAACTTATTTTTCAGGAAGTGTATGGGTTTATGCCTGAAATTACAACTATAGATAATCCTTAACATACAACAGTTTGCTTAGTGACTGTAGGCCAGACAAGGAATAATGGATGGAAACTGAACAAGGAGAGATTTAACCTAGAAATAAGGAGAAACTTTCTGACAGTGAGAACAATCAACCAATGGAACAGCTTGTCCTCGGAAGTTGTGGGAACGCCATCACTTGAGACCTTCAAGAAGAGATTGGGCTGCCATTTGTCAGAAATGGTGTAGGATCTCCCACTTGGGCGGGGGGTTGCACTAGATGACCTACAAGGTTCTTCCAACTCTATCTGTTATCTGTTATCTAACTACTTGTAAACCTACATCTAAAAAACAACAACTAACCAATGAAATAGAGACTCATTCCACAATTGTGGAAAGGCTGGGGCCCCTAAAATCCTTTTTTTCCTTGGCAGTGGTTCTTTATCTTTAAAGCAGACTCAGATCAGACTCTTTAGCTAGAAAGTTGCTCTTAAACCCTATTTGGGAGTTGCTGGGGCTGAAACTGAGAAGCAGCCATTTGGACAGAGAGCAGTAAGCCATTCTCTCTGGCCGTTATTCAATCCTATAGATAAAGTCTCCAACTTGGCTTCTGGTTCTTGTCCAGGCACTGCATTTATCATCTGCCTTGGCACATGGACCTGGCTGCCTGCAGTTTCTGCCCATTCATGAAGGTGACCTTCACCATTTAAAAGATTCAGTTTCTAAGGAGGGCACAATCAAGTCAGCATCATCCTTGCTTTTCCATAAGCGATGATAACCTTTGCTGTTCAATGGCTGGCTGCTACAGTCTTTTCTGCTTGCTTGCTTGCCACATGACACAATTTCTAAATATGGTCCTTTGACTGGATTCCCAGGTAGGAAACCATATGCTCAAGAGCTTGGCTCTCTGAAAAGAATGCTATTCCTCTTTCCTCCTGTGGGAAAAAAATAATAGGGTGAACCATAGTCCTTTGCCTGGAAACAACTGAAAAGATCTTAGCTGGGGACCATCTCCTTATGGCTACTCAGATGAAAATGCTGGTGCATTGACATTCACGAATAAAAGAGCCATAAACTATTTATAGCATGGGTGTCAAACTCAAGGCCTAAGGCTGGATGTGGCCTATGGGGTGCTTACATCTGGTCCACGGGGTTCCCCTGGAAACAGCAAAGGATCAGCCTGTGGTTCCTCGGTCCGGCCCAGGCTGACTGGGCACTGATCGACAATCTGGTGATAGCCATTTTTGTTGGCAGAATGCTGTAGGAGGCCAAAAACAGAGCTCAGGGGTTGCGCATGGTCCACCTGAGCTCCATTTTCACTGGTAGAGTGGTGGAGCAGGCCGTTGCAGCCGAAAATGGAACTTGGGAAGTCAAGGGTTTGGCTCCCTACATGGTCTCGCCTTCCCCCACAGGAGACAATGGATTCCCCCAGCCCTGTCCGGGCCACCACAAGCGCCCCTGACATGAGCGACATTGAGCTGGCCATGCCCACTCCGGCCATGCCCACTTATGCGGCCCTCAATGAAATCGAGTTTGAGACCCCTGATTTAAAGGAAAACTAACCTTCAACCTCAGAAAGATACTTAGTGCTTTTACTGTTCTTTCTTCACACCATTTTCCCAGAAGTTCGTAAGCCACTTCACACTGAGGCAAACACTGCATGCCAGCAAAGAAAAAAAAATGAAGGTTTCAGCAGCTTTATATGGTTGCAGATGCAGAATTCCAACGAACCAATAAAGGCACCAGAATGCATACAATGTCCGTAAGGGAGAACAAACCAAGCATTTTTGGAATTGTTTAATTGTGTTTTTATGTACATTTATCCTAGTTTCTCTTGATTGCATATACAGTACATCCAGGAAGGGGAAAAAAATATCACCTCAAGCATATACATTTTTACTCATGAGGCGGGAAGATTGGTCACTTGGCTGACATGGCCCTCAGCACTATATTGTGATGCACAGCAACAATAGGAACTGATAAATTCAATTCAGCTAAGAGGACAGCATCTGGCAGCCAATTTACCCTTTGTTTCAGAGCCATCCTAAAACCAAGGAGCAAAATATCAAGGAACAAAATGCTATGACAGGTGAGCATGGCAGGAATTCTTGTACGTTCTTTGAAATGCCCTCTACCCTTCTAACATCAGGATATCTTTCAGCGTGGAAGGTGGACCTCAATATAGGGAGTTACAACCACAGTTGAGCCCAAAATTTCTGTTGCAAAGCAAGACAGTTGTTTAGTGAGTTTTGCTCCATCTTTATGCTCTTTCTTGCCGCAGTTGTTAAGTGAATTATTAGAAGAGCTCCAAGGTCTCTTCCAATCCTGTTATTCTATGTTACTGTTGTGGTTAGCTGACAGCAGGTGCAGATGGCTGAGGAGAGCAAGGACTCAGATGAGGGGCCAGGATCATTAGGGAGTGGACTGCTGCCTTCAGAGAATGTGGGGGCTGGCAGCAGTGATGAGGAGGTTCCTGAGGAGCCTGTGTCAAGTGCAGTGCACGCAGGATTGTTCGGAGGAAAGAGCAACTACAACAGCGCGGGCAACTCGGGAGTAAGGCTGCAAGGTAATGGCCCCTACTTCAAGAAGATAAAAGTCAGCTGTGAATGAACCTTCTTTGCAGAAAGCAAAGATGTTTTGAAACTCCAGCCTCGTGGACATTCCAGTATCCTGAGTTTGTATTTGAAGATTCTTGTATTGCAAATTATTTCTTGTCTGTTATCTTTTGGCAAGTCTTGCACAGTTTGGCTTGGGCTTATCACAGCTAATTATTTTGCAAAAGCATTACAAGGTTTCTGTTCTATTTGGATTGTGTTTGTTTTGTTGGAAAAGTGTGTGGGTCAGAACAGTTACATTTTCTGTTGCAAGGGAGCCATACCACAATTATTAAAAGCAACAGCATCAGAGAGGTTGGAAAATTTCTTAAGCTCTCTTAGCTTGCTGCAGTACCCCTTTGCAAAGCTGGATCTGTTAGCCAGTCACTATTAACCAATGGTTTTAGCCCTCCTCAGACCCTACCTTGTTGGCTGCAGAATTGATCCACCAATTTTTGAAATCAAAGTGACTTTAAGAGTGGGGAACTGTGTGAGGCAAATCCTGCTGTTCAGGGGTTTCTTATCACTTCCCACCCCTCTGAACACATTGAAAGGAAAAGGCTGCCCCAGCTTACCAAATAACACTATAAAAAATCAGGATGTACCTCATCTAAAAATGAAAACCTTCTAGAGAAATAAACATCATTTAAGAGGAAAGGCTCTTACACAAGGGGTAACACTTTGCAATCTAATCCAAGGCCTGGGGAAAGAGCCAGAGTTAAGGATTTGTTTAATAAAGTCAGGGGGCAGGGGGAGAGCTTAAAAGCAATTTGAAAGTCCTTTCCCTTCTTCGCAACATTTCATTTGGCCCTTATCAAGGTGTGAACCTCACAATTATTGCTGCGGTTTAGGTATTAGTTTCTTTGGAAATTAGCTGAACAGAGAGTTTGCATATCAAACAGAGAATTTGCATATCTACATTGTGCTGTTTCTCTCGTTTCCTCTCTTTCTTTGGCAAAAAACAGGGACCTTTCAGGCATGGATGATAAATATAGAGAATTATTTATAAGTCATTTGAAAATAAATGCTACCAAAGAAACTGCAGCGGCTGCTTCACAGTCTATTGAAACGTTTCTGAAACTGCCAGAGAGACTTGGGTTTTGCACCATTGTGATGCAAAGTATCTTCAGACCAGAGTGTTGATGAGTACAGGGCAGTGGGTTCCTATATGGAAATGAAAAAATGAATGTTACCTTTTTCTTTCAGTTTAATTGTGTTGTACGCTTGCTTCAAGATGCTACAACTGACAAAAGTCTGGGAATAGCCTTAGAGTTAAACAGCCTTTGGGATATTATTGTGTTTCATGTGAATCCTTCAACCTACACAGATAAACTGCAAATATGTTTGGGAACATATTTGGGATTTCAAGTATATTGAAATCAGGTGTACAGTCCATTCGTACTCATATATTCTTTTGTTCAGATTTATACCCATAGAAAAGAAGTCTACAATTAATTTCCTTCCTTACATGCTTAAATGCTGAATACTGTAGAACCAGAATGAAATATGGAGTTAGTAAGGCAAGCTTTAATTTGGCTTAATATCATCAAGATAATTAGTTGCTAGGATCTGCCTAGCCCTTTTCCATCATTTTTTTATTCTTACATTGTCCGCGACGTTGTGTAGACTTGAGGCCAGGGGTGGGATCCTACCGACATAACAATCAGTTCGCTTTGTTTGCGCGCGCATGCGCACTTTGTGCACATTACTTGCAAAACAACTTTTCCTGCAAGCAATCACCATCTCCTGCTGATGCGTGGCACAGCTGAGTGCCTAAGCAACTAAGGTAAGAATAAAGGACAGCCTAGAACCCAGGAAGGCAGGTGGGCCCAACCAAAGAAAAGAAGATCTTCAGAGAGAACCACTTTGGTGTCAGCTGCTCTTCGACACTACCAGTTCTATAGAACCAGGCCGAATCGGTAGAATTCCACCCCTGCTTGAGGCATCATGAAAAACTTTATTTCCTGAAGAATACTACGTTGGAGATGCTACAATACAGGTAGTCCTTGACTTAACAACAATTTGTTTAATGATCATTTGATGTTACAACAGCACTGAAAAATGTGATTTGTGACTATTTTTCACCCTTATAACTGTTGCCGTGTCCCCATGGTTGTGTGATCAAAATTCTGGTTCATATGCTTGTCGGTTGCACTGGATAAATCCAGACTGACAAATATTCCTATTCCATGATAATGTCGCAGGATCCAACCTGGGTCAGTCAATGGGACCAGAGGTTTAGTCTTCTGAGCTTTCAGATTTGTGCAGGGGCCCATCCTCGGGGAATTCTCTCTACTGGAATATATCCAGTTGACTGACAAGGAGCCTGTTTCCTAAGCTTCAATCATTTCTCTTGCTAAGATTGTCAGTCAATAAGAGTGCTGATTTACCACCAGCATATCTGGTACTTAGAAGCAGAGGACTTGGCAGCACAAGGAACAACAGCCAACAACTTAATAACCAGCCATCAACATCCAATCAACAACTAAAAAAACCACACACAATCCAGTACCACATAAATGCTATGCATAGAATAGCCCAAAGCACACATTCTGGTGAAAGAGAAGTACCCTGAGGATGGCCTCTAGTAGGAGTCCGAAAGCTCGGAAGGCTAAACCTCTGGTCCCATTGACTGACCCAGATTGTAATCTGAAGGATGCTTATTATAGCCATAGCATCCAGTTAGGGGTGGGCATCAAAAATTTTAGTCCTCTGCCCTTAGCTAGGGGCTCTCCCGAACGCCTGCGATCTCTCAGCAGCCCACCCCTGCACCCAGTGCAATAAGTGGCTGTCCTCCACAGATCAGAAGCAACTCTTCTCATTGCCCTAGTACTATTTTATTTATTTTACTTTATTTCACTTCTGTGAACTATTGCTCCATTTTCAAAACACGTCTTTGTGTTATTTCTTTTTTGGTTAAACCTTGAGCTGACTGATGACTGGATGAGAAACTTTGAGCATTTTGAAACATGCCATCCAATCTTGCCGTGTATGCATCCTGGAATCTTAGTGGCATAGTAAGCTATATCTGTAAATCATTCCCTGTGTCAAAGAGTACCTTCCTTTTTATGAAGACCAAGTCTATTAAAGAATCAAATGCATCATATTAGAATCAGAATCAAAGGATTAGATTGATAGTACTTAGGAATAAGTCATTAAAGTATGTTTTACTCCAATACCCAAATACGCCAGTGCTTCTCTGTAAAACAGTTGCTCACCAGTTTAGCTCAGACAACCAAAGGACGGGGGGAGAGCATTCTACACTTCTTTGAGCTCTGGGTATTTTTACCCTGCCAACCTGTTTACCTATAATAAATATTTCATGCTGATGTGTTTGTTGGAAGTGCTTCATATTAGTCATGGACTGAACTACCCTTCAAAATCATAAGAGTGTCAGTTTTTCACGCATGCTTAAAGTGGTAAAAGTAAAATGAGGTTCCACTGAAGTCCCAAAGGTGCTTTTTCAAAATTTTGAAAAAGTACATTTGGGACAATCATGACCTAGATGACTGACATCCATAGACATTTAGTTTCTCTGAAGACCTCCTGGGTTTAAGGGGCAGTAGTGAGCAGGTATTCCTCCAAAGGATTCATTCATTCATTCATTCATTCATTCATTTATTATTTGATTTGTCAATTGCTTACAAGATAATAGGTATAAGAATAAACATGAGTATGAATACAGGAAATAGGTACAAATAAATGGGGACAATAGGACAGGGATGGTAGGCATGATTGTGTGCTTATGCACGCCCCTTACAGACCTCTTAGGAATGGGGTGAGGTCAATAGTAGATAGTTTAAGGGTAAAGTTTTGGGGGTTTGAGGATGTAACAACAGAGGCACGTAGTGCATTCCAGGCATTGACCATTCTGTTGCTGAAGTCATACTTTCTGCAATCAAGTTTGGAGCGGTTTACATTGAGTTTGTATCTGTTGTGCGCTCTTGTATTACTATATTATTATAGTAATAATATATTAATATAGTATATTAATATAGTAATAATATATTAATATATTAATAATATAGTATATTAATATAGTAATAATAATATAGTAATATACTATACTATATATACTATATTACTATATTATTATAGTTGAAGCTGAAGTAGTCATTGACTGGTAGGACCAGGGGTGGGATTCTACTAGTTTGCACCTATTCTTTAGAACCGGTTGTTAACATTTTAAGCAGTTCAGAGAACCGGTTGTTAGAAGAAATTACTGGCCTAATCCTGTAAGTAAGGCAGGAAGGAAACATTCTGGTGTTTACAGAAACTGCCTCTCCGTTAAACCATATTACATTCTTGGCAGGACTAGACTTCCTGTATCAGGAACATTTCTGAAGTTTTTTTTTCCTCCTTTGCTTGTGTGGAGTGACCATTCAAAGTTACAATGGCACTGAAAAAAGTGACTTATGACCATTTTTCACACTTACGACTGTTGCAGCATCCCCACAGTCATGAGAGGCCAGGCGAGGTGATGCGTGCCTCGATATGAGTGATATTAAGTTGGCCATACCCAGCCAATAACATGACCACCAAGCCACGCCCACAGAACCGGTTGTTAAAAATTTTAAATCCCACCCCTGGATAGGACATTGTAGCAGATAATTTTGTGTACTATACTTAATTCCAACCACAGGCAGCCTAGTTCTAGATTGTCCAAGCCCAAAATCTCAAGTCTGGTGGTGTAGGGTATTCTGTTGTGAGCAAAGGAGTATAGTATTCTTCTCGTGAAATAATTCTGGACTTGCTCAATTGTATTAATGTTCAATATACAGTGAGGATTCCAGACAGATGAACTGTATTCAAGTATTAGTCTAGCAAAGGTTTTACATGCCCTAGTTAGGAATTCAGTATTACCGGAGGAGAAACTTCATAAGATTTAGATTTACAACTCTTAATGCCTTGAGGGAACAACAACAAGAATCTGTGCCAGGAATGTGCAATAGGATCACTCAAGGAGTGGAGGTCATCCTAGCCTAAAACAAGCAGATGGTATGTTGAGCAGCAGTGATATGGGAAGATGCTGAAGGCAGATGATTGCTTGAGTAACAAAGGCAGAAGCATGAATTCATGATGATGATGTTTGTCCATTGTTTTTGAAGAGGACCTTGACATCTAACGGGTTGCGGGCTGTCCACGGTGTGTCTGCAGGTGGCTCGTAAGACCTATATGGGCACAGAATGTTCTGCCACATGTCGGACATGTGTGGGCACTGTTGTTGCAGTATTTGCAGCTCTGGCTTTGCTGAGTGCTCACTTCTTTTGTGCTGTGGTTGTTCTTCTGTCCTCAAATGTCTGGCAGCCTTGGTGGATCAACATGTGCCATGTCAATCAATCTTGTGCCAGGGTTTCCCAGGAGGTGGTGTCGATATCCAGGGATTTGAGAAAGGCTTTCAGAGTGTATGTAGGCAGATGATCACTTCAGTGACAAAGACAGAAGAAGCATGAATTCATACTGCACAGGAAAAGGCAAAATTAATTCGCTCCTGTATTTTTGACCAAAAAAACCCTCCCCATATGGATATAAGTTGATTGAAGACAGAGTTGGGCTCCTCAGGTCAGATGGCGCTCAACATGCTACTGGGAAAGAGCCCAAAAATGCTTGGGATGCAGAGACATCCCTAAGACAGCAAGGAGCACAGATTGCATTTACTGCTGATAAGTCTGAATCTTTGGCGATAAGTTAATGTTTAAATAAGTGTCATCTAGCAGAAAGATTGTACTAATACGTTTCCATTTTAAAAATGGAATGCATTATCCTGGGAAGAATCAATCAGTGTTTGGAACAGCCTTCCAAAATATACATAGCTATCACAAAAATAGGTCAGGGGGGAAAAAATTGGACAATTTGATATGATGTATGGGCAGAAGAAGTTGCTGATACCAACGAAAGCAAACAGATGTAACCATTTCAAAATAGGCAGCAAATGAGACTATACTTTTTAAAAAAACAGCAGAGAGACAGACAATGCTAAATTAACAAATGCTACCTGTCACTCTGTAAAGGTGGGGTTTTTATCTCCCCCCCACCCCTTTCAAATGAACCCAGACAATCATCTTGGAGAAAAGCATTGAGACGCTCAGTGAGACAGCTGACATAGAGGAAATGATGCATTGATATGGAGAGGCCTAAACTGTCCATTGCTTCTATTTCAGCTGGGGCAGGAAAAGAGCAAATGCTGTTAGTAATTCAACCCTTGAATTTTGGATATTTTGTTTGGATATTTTGAGAATTGGTATCACATTTCTGAAATGCAAGTTGGAGCTGTCACCAAAGAATGCCATTTTTACAATCACCTCAATAAAAACTCTTCCATTTCTTAATGTCCCAATGTTGCCTCATCAGACACTAGAGAATCCTGATATCCACGGTAGATATTAAGATTATGAGGGCCAGTTCTGGTTCTGGGCTTCAACTGAAGTAGGTTTACATTGCTCATAATCCTTAGAATTCCAGAATGATCTGTTGGAAGAAAAATCCGATCTGGTTCCAAGCCAGGAGAAAGGCGCTGGAAATAAACATGGAGGTTGACTGACTACGAGGAACGAAGGTTTATTGATGAGCCGAACCAACAACAGCATGTAGTTTTCTGAGCAGCTGACAAAGTGGTTTGATGAGTACATGGATTTTTATAGGGTTCTGGGATTTTGTGATTGAGATAGCAATAGCATTTAGACTTATATACTGCTTTTTAGTGCTTTTACAGCCCTCTCTAGGTGGTTTTATAGAGTCAGCATATTGCCCCTAACAATTTGGGTCCTCATTTTACCCACCTCAGAAGGATGGAAGGCTTGAGCCTGGTTAGATTCGAACTGCCAAATTGCAGGCAGACGACTGTCAGCGGAAATAGCCTGCAGTAGTGCACTCTAACCACTGTGCCACTAAGGTTCTTAAAATGATGCTGTAACGGGTTGTGCAATGTGTGAGCTTTCTGTCTTGTTGGTTATTCTAATGGTGGTAGCTTAATCCTATTATGCCCTAAAGCTCAGGTCCTGTTCTTAGAATTTGGGTGGCGGGATGTAAATTCTTAATCCCACCAGCTGGAACTGAAGATGTTTTGTTTGTGAATAGGCTGGCCTGGATTTCTTAATGGGGCACAAAATATCCATCTCTAAAGACTTCAGGCATCTGCTGGAGGCTGTTTTACTATGCAGGCAGCTCCATTTCTCCTTTGGGGAAATATAATATTCTGCTTCTTTTAATATTTCCCAAAAAATTTCATTCTCAGGGGGGATGGATCTTTTCCAATCTAAACTAAAAGCTATTGATTTTCTTTTTGTAGCTCCAGAAACTTTATTGAGCATACTACTCTGCTTTGCTATTTTTGCAAGGAAAATTTGAACCATAGTTAATCTTTTATATTAAAATGATGAAAACATTTAACAGGTCTATATTTTAAACCTATATTTCAAGCATTCTTTACCGGAAGGGTTTGTACACTACATTAAAAAAAAAAAAGGGATAGTAACATTAGATTAGAAATAAAATCATGAAGCTCGTAGGATAAATCAGAGATGAAGTATATTAAAGTTAATCTTTCCAAAGCCAGTTTGGTTATATAAATTTTACGCAAAATGCCATTCAGTGATTTAAGACAAAGGGAATCATCATTTCATGATGTTCAGTCCCAGAAGATTTATCAGCCAGATAAAAAGCATGCAATTGCACAATAAGAAACAGAATTCCAAACACAGGTATCAGATTGGATACGGACACATTTTATTCCAACCGTTGTTTATTGCAGCAGCCATCCAATAATTTGGACACGAGGGACCGTTTCTGTGGAGACAGGTTTTTCCATGCAACTGATGGAACATGGTTTCGTGTGCTGCCTGGATCCAACAAATAGGGCTTCACTTGCTTGCGTGGAACAGTTTCTGGCATGCCACGGACCAGGACCAAGCTACAAACTGGAGGTGGAAGACTCCTGGTTGATTGATTAAGCAGCAAAATGACCACATGGATGCTGAAATACTCAGACTGAAAGTATTAAAAACCTCCTCAAAGAACCAGCAGTTTGTTCTGTGTACTTTCTGAGGTACAAAACCCATGAAGAAAAAATTAAAGGGATTCTATCAATCGGTCGGTCTGTTCATCAGAAGGATCTCCCTCTGCAAATAAACCAGAGCAGATTCAACTTTGATGTACAGGAGAAGCCAGGAAAAGAAAGATTCAAAATTCAAAAATGAGCACAATCCCACTGGGGGCTACAAAAAATCCCTGTTCTCTCCCAAATTTCTTTCTATGGGGAAAAAAATCTTGTCAGCCTTCAAGATTTCTTTCCTTTGCTTTGCATCTTTCAGCTGTCATAAGTAACGGGGGGGAGGGAGGGGGTTAAAATAGTATATGGGAAGTGAGCTGGAGGTTTTGAGAGAATAAACTGTATGAGTTGGGGGGGGAGTTTCTTGTTTATGCTTCTTTCCTATGCTATGCGCAAGCACACCTCTTTATCAAAATCGGCCAAAGTCAACGGACAGGTGCCTCATCATCACCTGAAGATGCCCACATGATATACAACTTTTAATTGGATGGACAATTTGAACTATTGTGGGTGGGAACATTGCCATCACTTTGTAGATGTGATTTTCATGCTCAATTCCTCAGATTCAGAATTCCTTTGATACTTCCACTTGATTTCCAGTAAAAGATATATTTTCTGTAATTAATGGAGTCTGTTTCTTTTTTGGATTTTGAATGGAGACAAATCTGGGCAATGGCTTGGAATGCTGCTATCTTCACCTTACTTAAGATTCCTCTCTTTCTTTCCCAAAGTGGCAAATATGCAACTCATCCTGTGCTTCTCAGGAACACACATGCACCAGTGGTGAGATTCAATTTTTTTTACTATTGGTTCTGTGGGCATGGCTTGATGGGCGTGGCAGGGGAAGGATACTGTAAAATCTCCAGTCAGAGGTGGAATTTGCAGTTCTCCAAACTACTCAAAATTTCCACTACCGGTTCTCCAGAACTGGTCAGAACCTGCTGAATACCATCTCTGACATACACACAGCAATGCAACAAGGGAAGAGTAGAATCACACATAAAGACACACCCAGCCTGATAGGGAAGAAAGTGTCTTCTAAGGCTTCAGCTGCTAAATAATTCCAGAAGCTGTGTCAGACAACCCCAACCTGAAATTCTTTTGAATCTGTAGCAATACATCTCTAAAAATCTTATCAGTGAGGACATTATAATACCAAATTTCTGGAGGTGGAGAAAGGTGAAAAGTTAGGAAGGATGTAAATAATGACTGTATCCTTGTATTAATGAGGGTGGAATGTCAAAAGGACAGAATTCAAATGTCATGGCAATTTGCTTACTTGGTACAAAGGGAATGATAGGTATGCTCTTCTGCTTTGCCTTCCACATTTTACTGGAAACAGAATAATCAAGTATTGAGATCTTTTTTGCTCCTTTTATGTCCCTGTTCCTTTTTTTGCTTAGAATTCATCAGAGGTGGTATTCAGCAGGTTCTGCCCAATTCTGAAGAACCGGTAGCAGAAATTTTGAGTAGTTTGGAGAAGCAGCAAATACCACCTCTGAACGGCCCCGCCCCCATCTATTCTCTGCCTCCCAAGTCCCAGCTGATCAGAGTCCCAGCTGATTGGCTGGATCTTCTTTTTTTGCCCTGCAACCTTCTCCTGCCCCACCCACCAAGCCACACCATGCCCACCAAGCCACGCCCACTGAACTGGCAGTAAAAAAAAATTGAATCCCACCATTGGAATCCATCCAGGTCTTTATTCTAGAAGAATAAGCAATATATGTATGTTTGTGTTTGTATGTATGTTGTGTGTGTGTAAATAGAGATTGAAATGGAGGAGAAGGAGAAGAAGGGGAAAAAAGGAGAAAGAGAAAATGAGGAGGAGGAGAGGGAAATGCACATGCACATGGACATAGGCATAGGCAAAGATAATAAAGTGAGGGAAGAAAGAATTGTATTTTCATTATCTTTGACCTACTTGAAAAATACAGTTTGCACAATTTGAATGAAGAAAAAGGGAAGGGTTAACGTCTAGAAGCACCTGCTATCTTCAGATATGGTATGTGTTTAATTTCATAATATAAAGTTGGACGAGAAGTTACAATTACTGAAAAAAAAATCAATAACACATCTAAAATTTGGGAAAGGACGAAACTAGCAATTAGTGGTTTCCCACACTAATTATTTTGAAAGATACCATAATTTACAGAAAAGGAAACAAATGAGGATGGTACAACTGTTCATTGTTAAAACTGCAAGCACTGAATGAGCTCAATTGCAACTGAGGTCTTGGCATTGCTTCATACCTTGTGTGTCAAGGACGAGTACTCTGTTGTTTCTAATCAAGATGAAGGAGGACAAGTTGGCATATTCTTCCGTGGTTCCAGCTTATCAACCTGAGGCTATTCCAATGAATAAAGGTATGCATTCAGATTCAAATTTATGGAATATCCTGATCTCATGGCTAGATAAATGCCAACCATTTTTAATTTTTTGCATCTGCTTTTATAGCAGGAATTTAATCCCCAGTGTCTCACTAACAGCTATGGATTCATTCAAGATCATTTTATCAAAAACCTTAGAGACTGTCAAATTCTGTTTTCCCACAGTCATTAAATGATGGCATTCGGTGTTATGGATGTCACAGTAATACTTATCTAAATCAGATGGTGCCAGATTGGAGATGAGCAATATGTAGTTCACCAAATGTAATTCGGTCATTTAGTTAGCTAGCTATTAAATCTTTAGCTCACTTTTCTATTTGTAAAAACACTTAGGGTAGCTTATGGTTGTCATTCTTACCACTGGTAATGCCATTCAAGGGATATGCCACAGCAATGGTCACCAACCAGTGGGCTGGAGACCACTGGTGATCCACGAGAAAATTTTGGTGGTCCGTAGAGAAATGTCACCCCCCCCCAAAGCACCCCCCAAAGTAATTAATCCAGGCTGCACGGGAACACTAGGTTGTGTCACTTGAATTGTGAACAACATGAGGTAGTGAGGGGAGGGGGGAAAGGGCAGAGGGGGGAACTTGCCCCACTTACCCCACATGCTTGGCCTGGCCACCGGGCTACTTCTTTCCGCTTTTTTCTTCTTCTGCTTTTGGGTGCACTCAAGGAAAGCAGCAAAAGTATTTTTTTCTCTCCCCCAAACTCCACCAGAAATTAGTCTTTGGGACCCTGCTCCACGAGGCTGCGTTGGCATGACAAGTCTCACAAAGACTCATTTCTGGTGGAGTTTGGGGGAGAGAAAGACAGACTTCTGCTGCTTCTGCTGCTTTCCTTGCATGAAGCCAAAAGTCTCTCTCTCTCTCTCTCTCTCTCTCTCTCTCCCTCTCTCCCTCTCTCCCTCCCTCCCTCCCTCTCCTCCTGAGAACGGAGCTGGAGACGGCATCTTGCAATCCTAAATAAAGAATGGTTGATCGGTAGGAAAACGGGGTGGGGAATTTTCCTGCAAACTTTTTTGGGCATTTTCCCAGGGTCTCTGCTGCTTTCTGCAGAGACCCTGGGAAAATGTCAGCAAGCCACCGTCAGTTAAAATTCATATTAGTGATCCGCAGGATTTAAAATTATGAGTTTGGTGGTCCAAAAGATTGGCGACCCCTATGCTACAGGATAGTTGAGTAATAACTGGATAATCTGGCTAAATAATAATCCCATATTTCCCATCTATGGGCTATGAAATTCATTAATGCTGTAGAAAATATGCCAGGCAAAAAAAAAAAAAAACCTAAAAGAAAAATATCTTACAAAAATTTGCTCTCGCTACATAGTCAATCTTCACTTTGTTTTGGCCAGCAAATGGTAGTGTTTTAGTGCAAGGTAAATTAAGTTGCAATAAATGGTGGATTTTTCTGCAGGTTGAAAAAATATACTGTATTTCCCAACCACTCCTTCTAAAATGGGTTAGGGGAGGTGGTGAATTTTGGTCTGCCACAGTGGGTCTAGCCTCTAACTGTGTTGTAGCAATCTTCATCCAATCTAGATGTCAGACCCATATAGGAAAAATGTACCCCAGGTCATAGTCAAGATGATTTAGAAAGGAACTGATCACCACATATAATGATCATGGCATTATTTTAGCCATAACAGGCAAAACAGAACTTTTAAGTAGTACACCAGAATCTTTCTAAATCAACTTGCCTGATGGGGCATCTATTATTAAATTGAGCGGACATGCGGATCACTTAGAACAGGGGTGACAAACTCAATTTCACTGAGGGCTGCACCAGGGTTGTGTTTGACCTCGGTGGGCATGGACAAGGTGGGTGTGGCTAGCTCAATGTCACTTGTGTCGGGGGTGCCTGTGGTGGCCCGAGTGCTTTGCCAGCAAAAATGGGCTTCGTTTTTGCCTATGATGGCCTCCTGCTACTCTCTGCCAGTGAAAACAGAACTCGGGAGCCCTCCCAAACTCTGTTTTCATTGGCAGAGGCACCATGGGCCAGTTCTTTGCTGTTTCCAGGGTGGCCAACAGATCTAAGCACCCCCCAGGCCTTGAGTTTGACACCCCTGACTTAGAAGGATACCAGTCAATTACTTCCTCTAGCAATCTTGATAGCGTTTCTCCAGCAGCGTCATATCAATATACCAGAACAAACCCTGCTCAAGAAGGGAGCTGGTTGCAACCAGAGACCTTCCCACAGCATCTCAAAGCAAGCCGTAAAGGTTGGGGGGATTCCAGTGTCAACTCATAAAACATTAATCTGGTCTTTTTAGAGTTGCCAATAGAAAGGGAGGGGGGAGCATGTAGCAGCTTGCAAAACCGAAACTGCATTCCATAAATGTTTTCAAAGATAATAACTACCGTGTTTCTCCAACAATACGGCCTCCACCAATAGGAAGACCCAGCATGCTTTCTAGGCATGAAATGAAATTAAGCCCCTCCCCCTAAATTTAGGCCTAGTTTAAAACATGCTGGGGGGGAGGCCGGGGGGTTAAAACATGCTAGGGGGGAAGGCGGGGGGAACTTGCCTTTAATAGTGCCCTGCGCGGCGCTGCCACTGTTCTCGCGCCAGCAAGAAGTGTAGAAGCGTTTCTGCTGCTTCTCGGGCGGGGGAGCTGCCTCCATGGCTTCCACAGTTCCTGCCGGTACGAGAACAGCAGCAGCGCCGGCGGGAACGTGGAAGCGTTTCTGCCGCCACTTGGGTGTGTGCGGAGCTTCCGCACACACCCGAGCGGCAGCAGAAACGCTTCCACGTTTCCCCCGGTGTCGCTGCTGTTGTCGTGCCAGCGGAAACGTGGGAAGCGTTTCTGCCGCCGCTCAGATGTGTACACACACACCCGAGCGGCAGCAGAAACGCTTTCCACATTTCCGCCGGTGCCGCTGCTGTTGTCGTGCCGGCGGGAACACCACTGCCGCCCACCCACTGATGGGGGAGGAGAGAAATTAATTCACCCCTGAAAAGACGGCCTAGCCGTGAGAAACACGGTAGGTGACCGAAGTTTCTGCCCGCAAAATTCTAACTGGAAAGCATGATTGATGACTCTTGGCTCTGGATGTGTCCTATTGGAGAATATGAATTACAATACACCCAGGGGGTGGGGGAAACCAGGGTCAAGGTTGACAATGAATTATGTGTCTCAGAGTCAGCTACACCCAGGCAATGCCGGCATGTTAACTCCCAATAAATCCTTTTTAAGTTTTGGAAGTTTGGCTCAAGATTCATGATTTAAATGGGAATAACTGCCGGAATCCTGACAGCTAGCCAACTCTGAGACACATCCAGTCCATATCATTTCATCACCACATTCATGGTAGAATGACACAAATCTTGCATAGGAATAAAGCTAGAATTTGGAGAAGAAAAAAACACATCAATCTAATATCAGGAAAACATGGTTAGCTGCCCTTGGCTATGAGTTGAGATGAGCAGGACAACATATATATAAATATGTTGTTATAGAAGGGATAACATTTTCCTACTGAAATTAGGGGGCTGTGTGAGGTTATGTGTTTTCAATGACACATGAGGATATACGCATTTGTTGTGCAACAGATATTGTAGTATGAACATTCTACTCAGGCTAAGATACAGTTACAAAAAGATGAAGAATCTTCCTTTGGAAATTCATCTATCAATGCTCATTTACCTAAATGTACTCTAAATAAAAAAACTGTTTGCTTTAATGATTAATTATTGCACGTTACTACTGAGACTGGGAGTGACAATGCACCTTATTAAAAGATGCACACCTTCATGAGCTATAGCTCACTTCATCACAAGCATAGAATGACTAAACTCATATAGGATTTAATTGGAATGCGGCAGAGGAATTGCTGAACTCGTCTACATTCAAGTTCCTGATAACCTCTAAAGATCTCAATAAACATAACTGGGGGTTTCGTATATTACAAATGTTAATTGTTAACATACTTATGATCTGATTTCCATGTAACCTGCATGACTTTTTCCTTTTCTGCGATCTCTGAGCCATTTTGGCTTGGATTCCAGCAAGCATTTCCAAATTCATTCACTCCATGTGCCTCTTCCAATGATTTTATTCATTGGCTGTTTTTGGACAGAGTGCTCTTCCTTTTTAAAAAAATAAATTGTATTAAAAGTTTTACAAAAGAACATAAAAATTATTAAGTTGGTAAAGGACAAAAAAGCAACAAAAGAAAGGGAGGAGAGGAGAAAAAGAGACGAAGGGAGAGGAGAGAAGAGAAGAAAAAGTGCAGAAAAAATGAAGCAAAAGATCTAGAAAAAATTCTACCGCAATTTTAAATTACAATGTTGGTTCTTAGTCTATGATTACAAATAGATCACTTTTTCTATTATTCATCTTTTTCCTAATTATCAAAAATCACAAATTAGTTCATTTTTTCCTGCTTCATATAAAAAGTCCATAAGAGGTTTCCACTCAGCCGTAATATTGTTTTTTATCTCATCAAAGAGGTTTATTTAGCCACCTCTGCCAGTTGCATCCTCTTCACCAGTCTTCCCTCCATTGTGGGTAATACTGAACCTTTTTTCATTTTGAACGTGTTCACTGTTGTTATATATAAAAACAAAGTTCCATGATTTTTTTTTTCTTGGTGTCTGTCGATTGGTTTCAAAAGAAAATTCCCTGGTTTCAACTGCACTTTAACCTTCAACATTTTCTGATTAATATATTTATTTGATTGCAACATTTTTTGCTTTTTTCCATGTCCACCAAACATTGTAAAATGTCCCTTCAGGTTGTTCAGGTTTCCAGCAAAAATTTGAAGTTCCTTTATATATTCTAGACCAGTGGTAGCTAACCTTTTGGGGCCTTCCTGTGCCGATAATTGCATGCGCCCTTGCGTGCATGCACTCATATGCCAGCACCCAGAAAATGCACGTGGGACCCCCCATGCCCCCTGTGCATGTACACGCAACAACCCTCCACACACTGCACATCTCTGTGCATGCATGAACGACACCCCTCCGCACACGCACTGCGCATCCTTGTTCATGCGTGCGTGTCTCCCATGCACTCTTGAGCATGCACGCCAGATACCTGACAATCAGCTGTTGGGCAGGCAGCGCAGACGCATGCACAGAAGACCTGCTCTGGGCGAGGGCTCGCATGGCGCCACTTTCAGCATGCCTGCCATAGGTTCGCCATTACGGTTCTAGATAATTCCTCTGGTGACAAATTCTAGTGAAGCCGCATGTTATAAACATTTTCTTTAAGGCTAGAACATGAAGTGAATTTCTGTCCTTCCAATCACATAAAGAGCCTATCTCTCAACAAAGCAGCCAAGTCTAATTAAACATACCCATTTCCATTCCTAGGCAATATCCATGTCTTTGAGAATTCATCCTTCAATTAGAAAGAACTGCACAATTTGTGGATCAAATCCATTCATTATATGTTTTATTATTTATTTAAACCATTTATATGGCTGTTCATCTCAAAAATTTTATTTGGAGTGTGTACATGGATTGAAAACCGCAATGTACCACCAAACCAGTCATAATGCCTGCAGTAACAAACAAACAATGCCAACTCATAATGAGAACATTAACCAGCAGAGCTGACCTAAACCATCTGGTCCAATGCTTGGAGAAATAGGCAGGACTTTTGACTTATCAAAGCTTAAAGCAGGGGTAGAGAATAGTTTAAGATAAGGGTCTTCAAACTTGGCAAGTTTAAGACTTGTGGACTTCAGCTCCCAGAATTCCTGAGTTAACATGACTGGAGGAGGAATTCTGGGAATTGAAATCCACAACGTCTTAAAGCTGTCAAGTTTGAAGACCCTGGTTTAAGACATATGAGCAGTTTTCTCTACAGTCTTTGTTTCACCTTTAATTTGGATGGGAGGGAAAGAGAATCTTCACTCCTGAAAAATATTCACTTTGCTGCTGGATTTGGGTATCCAATTGGCTGTATCTAACTTAGAATTTTCTATAGCAGGAATGGGCAAATTCTAGTGAAGCAGCATTTTATAAACATTCTCTTTAAGGCTAGAACATGAAGTGAATTTCTGTCCTTCCAATCACATATTTTCCACTTGATCCCCCTTTCTATGTTATAACCAATATTTTTAGCCTATTTTATCGCACATTCTTTCACTTGTTCTTCAAATTTAGGGCCGTTTCAAAATAGCCTGACAGGTCACAGAGGCAAGATAACTTTCTATTTGTGACCTAATAAGACAATTTCACAGTGGCCAAAACCATCATTCAAAGCACTAGCTTTCATCCAAGCAGCTTTCATCCACCTCCACCCTACCCCATGTTAAGAAAAATGAGTGTTGACTAGCAGGTAAATGTTAGCAGGAGAAGAAATGAAGTTTGAGGAATAACGTCTCTGTTGATGGGAGGAAAAGATCTGCCTCAAGACTCTTGCTTTATAGGGAGCCTCGTGGTTTTGTTCTCTCTCTGTTCTTGTTCAACATCTGTACAAGATTGCTAGTCATATTTCAGTATGGAATTAAATGTCATCCTTACATTAATGATGTTCAGCTGTACATCTCAAGTTTAGGACCTCCATGAGAGGTTCATTCTTGGTGTCTGGAGGCCGTAGGAGTCTCGGTGGATAGACTTTTTATAAGGCTGAGTGACTGTGTGTCAGATCCATGTATCTGTCATTTCTTCAGTGAAAGAAGAAAAAAAGGGGTGGGGGAACTGATAAAGAAATCCTTTCTTGATGTAACCTGAATATATTTAACCTTATATCGAATTTGTATACCCACACATGATACAATGGAGGGAGAAAAGCCAGATGACCAGAACCTAACACCTCCGAGAGGCACAGCCAGGAGATGAGAAGATCATAAAAATTCCACAATGAGATGTTCCGGGGAATCTCCAAAAAAAGTCCGTTCTAAAAAGGGGGTGGGGGAAAATTAGGTATGCCCTGGGAAACTGTGAGACAGAAGGGCTGAGAAGGGAATTAACATATTGGCTTTAGTTTCACTAAATATACATTGAGATAAGGGGAGGGATTCTAAACTCCCTTACCTATCACTGTATGCCTGAGGGACCTCAGACACTGCTTTGAACTCCTACATGAATTGTCTCATCTCAATAAAGGATTCTTTTTGATACGTTTGATTCTCAGAAGTTCATTATTATTGATTGAATGGGGAAAAGTTCTGTAGCCTGACACTGTGGTATCTTAGGTCTAGAGATATTCCATCTTTGGTCCGGATGGAGTTGCACTGCACCAAGATGCCATGTATAATTTGAGATCTTCCTCATTGTTGAGAAAGCTGTAAGCTCAAAGGGCCTTGCACAGCTCCATCTTCTGCACCAATTGGGCCTGTTCCTGGATCACAGTCACTCACATCTCAACCTCCTTGTGAGGAGATTGCTGCAATGTATTCTACATGGGGCTGCCCTTGGCGACCAGTTGGAAAATTCAGCTGGTCAAGAATCATTGGTAGTTATGGGCATACTTTATTATATTCATGTAGTATCTCTGCTACCCAAGCTGCACTATCATTGAACTTCTGGGTGCAAAGAAAGGATTTGCTTCTTATTATAAAGCTCTTCAGGGCCAGGCTACTTATAGGATCATCTGCAAATCATTATTTCATTATTATTTCTGCCCATTCAATAATGTGTCAGGGTAGTGATTTAAGAGCTGGCCAGCTGATGTAATGATGCATCTCTCTGTCTTTCTCTCTCTCCCCCCTCCCTCCCTCTCTCTCACTCTCTCTCTGTGTTCTTCCCTGTTGTAATTGGCTGCTTGTTTGATCTTTATCTGTAGTGCATGTATGTAAAGTGTGTATTCATTTGTAGATAAAACCACTATTTATTACAAAACTTGGTTTACTGTTATTGTTCCTGGGTTGCCTCACATAGTAAAGCTGTGCACACTCTGACATAAAGTCTGACAGGCTCAAAGTGCTCTGGCTCCTGTTGTTGAGTCAACATTTTCTGGTGGGACCAAGGAGAGGTGTCTTCTCTGTTGCTGCTCCAACCTTTGGAAAAGGTTCCCCTTTGAAATTCAGCTGGCTCTGCTTCTCTTTTCCAGAAGGCATCCACCACTTTTTTTTTTTCCTCCAGCGTTAGATCTGACCTATTTGGATGAGGTTTTTCCAACACTTTATGTATTTCTGTGTCCCTGTTTTGGATTATATTCATTATGCTTTGTTTTATTATGTGTTTTTTTTTAATTGAGTCATTATTTTTTATTAGTGAAATAAACCACCCGGTTTCATTTGCTGAGTGGGCAGCGATATAAATCAAGCAAACAAATAATTAAAATACTACGATGTATGAGTTCAGCTATTTGGCTTTATAAATCATGGCTGATAGCCTGGCATTATGCATAAGTCAAGGCCATTATGGCTTGTTTAACTAACCTTGGTAAAACCAAACATGACCAAGGAGGTCAACTAAACTCCAGTTAAACTGTTCCAGTCATTTCAATTCATATCCAACCTGTAATAATTTATGGTCACAGAAAGACCACCTTAGTTAGTTGTTTTTCAGGATGATGTGGAGTAACCACAGATCTTTTAATGCCATGTAGAATTTCAGCTAAAGAGCAAGGGTGAATCACTGTTTAAAGAAATAAATTACTGACCCCACCTCCAAAAAATATGACATTAAACATATTTTTGAATAGTTCACACTCATAGTCCTTTAGTTAGGCTTAATTTCTATTTCATATTATCTATATTTACAGCTTTCCTGCATTTATGCATAATCTTGCATAAAGCTGTTAATTAATTTCTCAAATATGGCCTTTTCATTTCCAGTTACTTAGCATTGGTTTTTCAATTAATAAGCTTATTTTTTTCATTCATATCATCAGTTCAAAGGCAATTTCTGCTCAGAACGTCAATCCACATTATGGAAAAAAAGTACAGTTGTACAACAGCCTTATGTGGAACTAGATGGAGAGAAATAAGAGTTTACTACTTTCCACAGAATCTAGAACCCAAATCAGAAGAATATGACACTTTAAAAAAAGAGTAAGTGGAACATTGCCTCTGGCAACTTGAAATTGAAGACACAATGCATTTATTGGGTGAAAACTATACATATAAAAACCTTCATGATCAAACAATAGTAGGCAATTCCTTGTGGACAAGAGCCCCTGGTAGTTGCAGAAGTACCTTTCATATATCACAGAGTCATCAAAGTGGGATGCAAGCTTAAAGGTTCATGCTCAGAGTCCATAAGCCTAATAAAAAAAAAACCAACCACATATCTTGGTCTATCCACTCCAGGAAGGCATGGAGCTTTCTAGGGATGTAAATGCTGGAGATGCCACTTGACCTATGAGCCACATACTCCCCTCCACAGTAGAATTATGAGGGTAATATCTGGGCCAACTTTGAATTGCAACTGTTGGCTACCATGAAGCCCTCCCAACCTTTGGATGACTATGGGAAGGGGCCACTTCATTGTCCTGTCAGAGTATATTCATGAACTGGAATAGAGCTTAGTAACAAAGTCAGCCAATGAATAGGCATGGCAACAGACCAGCCAATGGGAGTTGAATTAGAAAGTGAAACTAGAAGTAGGCTGGGTATGTATTGAGTTTGTCTCTGCTCTGAAGCTGCTGCTTGTGTTTTGATTGTAAACTTTACTTCAAATGTTATTATGTCTATAAAGAAGTTATTGAATCCTGCTGAATCAGTCATCTGTGTATGCTTTCTGGATTTGATTTCTGCTGCAAACTCTTAACATGATAGTAGGAGTAAAATCATGGACAGGAAGGAATTATAGTATACAAAGAACACAAGAAGTTACATGTGATGTCGTTTCTTCTGGTTCGTCAAGATGCAGGACACATCAGTTATCCTTCTATAGACAACTTAAGTCCCAAGCAATAAAGAAGCAACACTGACAACCAACTTAGAAATGGCACCTTAAGGAATGGAGGCAGGGAAGAATAGCCAGAGCACTGAACATTCCAGAAATAGACATCGATTTCCCATTCCCTTGCAGTTCAGCCACGCAAATGTTGTATACAAAAACAAATTACAAAGAAATACAGGTTTATAATAACTAACCTTGTAAGGATGGGCAATCTCTAGGCCAGAACTCCATATTTTCCTAACCTTCAGCTCTGCCACCAAGAACTGTAATATACAAAGGTGCCAAACTGGATGGGAGTGAAAAACTCCAGCCCTTTCTATCAGTATGACCTATCACTAGCCATTTGGGGATCATTGCTCATCCCTTCTGGATTTGGCATACCACAAAAAAAGGGGGGAGGAACTGTGTGATTTCCAGCTCCCTAAAAATTGTCCAGCAGAATAAGCTGCCTGCTTTCCTGTTCTTGAGTGATGATTCTGCTCCATCCTTTCATAGCAGTTCCATCATCACCAAGAGAGCCATTTGGTACCCTCAGATGTACTGAGACTGCAATATCCAGCATCAGGAAGGTGTCAAGTTGCCAAACTGTATAAAACTGATTACGTTTATATGTTATGGAATAGAGAATCATGTGGCTGGGTGACCTTTGGAGCTGCAGCCCTTGAGTTTCTTCGTTTCGAAAAATGGCAAAAGAACCGGGGAAGCCAAGGCGTTGATTGATAGAGAAGTGTTTCCTGAAGAAAGGAGTCAGTCTTCGTTCCCTGATACAAAAAAGCAGAGGGCAAATGCAATGAGGCACTCATCTCATTTGGGGCCAATTCCTCTTTATACATGCTCAATGCAATCAAAGACATAAGAGTGGGGGAAGGAGATGAGCTCAGGAGGATCTGGGTTAAAGCATAATTCCATGTACTTTCAGCTCGTCTGGAAGCCCATCAATAGCCAGATTAGAGCAAGATGGAAATATAAAAAACAAATCAAAAAAACCTCCAGGCACAGGCCTTTGATCAGTGTATATTACAGATACAGCAGGAACAAGAGAAGTTTCTTTATGCAGCTCATCACCAAAACTTGTTTTGTGGAATGTTTTTGCGCTGGACAGAAGCTCAGGGTCTTCTCTTCATTCTTTTTTCTTCTCTCACAGAAGTAAATAATAAACTAAAACCTCACTCCTTCCCCCCTCACCATCATATATCCATCTCACAGGGAGTCAGAGAGACAGAAACTGAGGTGTTTGAATGGAAGTTATAGCTAGAGAACTAGAAGCACAGAGGATCTGGGATTCTTCAAAGGACCAGTCAGAGAAGAATCAGCTGGGTCATTTGTGAATCAAAGGACTCTCCATCCATTCCTAGCTTCTCAGCACCACTCATTCAAGTGCTTTTGGCCAGTTCTACCAGTAATGTACCTCTCCCTGTTAGTGGGATGGTGTTTATTATTTATTATTTCTTTATTGATCAAATTTATATGGGCACCCACCTCACAAAAAGAAATTCTGGGTGTTTTTTTTTTTTAAAGCATATAAAATGTAAAAATCTACATGAAAAGATAAGAATTATAAAAGGTTCCAAGCTATGTCCATGTCACTTTCATAGCCCCACGATGGATGCTAGTAAGAACAACAGAAACAGAAGCTATAAAGGGGTTAGGGTTTAGATGCTGCAGAACCAGGTGTCCAAAATCCTATGTCCTGGCCTCAAACTCAAATTGTCACAAGCAACCCATGAGATTAGATTTTCATCCAAAAGGTTGTAACTCTGGACCCATGTCATCTATTGATGCAAAAGCCTATGTGTGGCTTTGAGTCAGTTTTTGTCTCCTGGCAACTATTAGGACTAATCCCTGCAATTTTCTTAGTGAGGTTTTTCAGATGTGGTTTGGCCTTTCCTAGGTCTGAGAGAAAGGGAGTAGCCCAAAGTCACTGAGTTGCCTTATACCCTAAGTTGGGCTCGAACTCGGACTCTCCTGGTTACTAGCCTATTTCACTTTGGCCACTTATTCTTCATTAAACCATGCGCTTTCCAAGTTCCTATCTAGGAATGGTATAACTAGGGAATCCCATCCCATTAAGAGCTGTGTCTTTTCTCTCCTTGCTGAACAGACAACACTTCCTTTCCTTTGGTCTTCTCATTTGTTTTCCCCTTGACTTTCTCTCCCTTCTTTTCTTGTCTGCCATTTTCCCCATCCCATGCCTGGAAGAGAGACTCTTGTGTCAACCTACCACATCCATCCATCTTATTTCCTTCCTCCCTCCCTTCCTTGAGACAGTGGGGCAGACTCAGCTCCCCTGGTTAAGCCTTGTCTCCTTGCTGGCCCTTCCCAGAGAGTCCAGGAGAAGCGGATGTGTACCATCCCGAAGTGCTGAAATGGACAGGGGTTTCCCCAAAGGCAGTCTTACTCAATGCAAAAGGACTGAGGCCCCAGAGCAAAATGAATAGGACCTGAGACAAAGTCACTGCTCTGTCTCTCTCTCTCATCTCTGACACTGATGCGCATCAGGTTGCATTCATTTCATCACCCCCCAAAAATACAACTATTGAAAAAGGTAATAGCCATGAATAGAAGCTTTTCACAACTCTGACTCATCTCGCTATTGATTTGGCTTGCCATAGTCTATAAACCTTAGTTAGAGATTTAATCTGTTTTGCTCCTTTGTTTTTGTATCTATTCTATTTTTTTTCTCTCTGATGCATCACAATGGCAGCTCAAACTAACCACTGTGATTCATCTTCTGTGTGTGGAAGGCTACCAGCCTGACCTGTGTTAGCAAACAATTTTCTTTATCTGCAAGAAGGATGACCACAGTTTATCCCCGGCTGGATATGAGGCACATTATACCCCGACTCATATATCTGAAGAACACCAGACTGGGAACAAATGGACCAGACCTTTCCAAGACAAAAAGAACTGGTATTTTCAACTCTTGTCTGCCCTGGGATACTACCTACCTGACCACTTCAGTCTTGCATGGTTGGCTTGTACACAGTTCTGTAGTAGATGACGAGGCTCAACCAGAGGGAGGGATCAAACATGTCAAAGTCATGAGTCCCTTCACACTCACAAGACATATAAGTCCACTTCACCTTGAATTCCTTCTACCCTTATCTACCCCCAATTTCCTTTGGCCATTAGTAGTTCAGATTCTTGTAGAAAGCTTAAGCTTGCAAGAAATCTTTATACCCATTTGAGCTGCCTGGATCTTCTGGTCTCCTTGGTGCTTTACACGTTCCTTCAATTAAACGTCATCTATTAGGACCCTAGAAGATAATTCAGACGAGAAGCATAAACAGGAGTACCACCTCAATTTTTATTGTAAGGCTACATTAAGCAAACTTTACAAGACTGAAAGTATTTCTCCTCTCCTTTACTCTTCAGAAAATGAGGAAGAGTCCATTTTGAAATGTTTCCCAACCTTGACTGTGCTCAAGTTGACTCAGCCTTCCATCCTTCTGAGGTCAGTAAAACAAGGACTCAAGATTGTTGGGGGTCAATATAAATAATGCTTCTACACTCTAAACCTCCCAGAGCGTGCTGTAAAGCATTATGGGGCAATATGTAAGCCTAAATACTATTGCTATTCCCACACTTCCCCTCTTTCCATGGGCTGAGATATCTTTTATGTGCCTGTTGTCCAATCTATGGCTCTCCCTCCTGTCTCCCAAGACCATTTCCACATGTCATTACAAGAAGCAGAACTTCTCTGTAGAAATGCCTACCCTTGGGGGTGATCCAAGATCCCAAGATCAGATGCTCTCCCCTTCTGCTGTTATTCAAAAGGGTTATGAACACCTGTATCTGCAGGCAGGTGAGAGAGAGGGAGACACCTCCCTTCCATTCCTCTTGCCAACATATGTCTTTATTTTGTATTAGTTCTATTCTAATGTCTGATTGTTGAGTCACCTAGGGTTGTTGGAATCAAACAGCATATAAATTTATTATGTTGTTATTGTTTCATCTTTCAGAATGGCAGCATAGAATCCTGATGGTTGGTCTCCCTCAGAAGAAGATGGTGGAGGTTAAGAATCCTTTCCTGAATCTACAAGATCCTTTCTACTAATAAAGAGCCTATCTCTCAGCAAAGCAGCCAAGTCTAATTAAACATACCCATTTCCATTCCCAGGCAATATCCATGTCTTTGAGAAATCATCCTTCAATCAGAAAGAGCTGGATAATTTGTGAATCAAATCCATTCATCATATGTTTTATTATTTATTTAAACCATTTATATGGCTGTTCATCTCAAAAATGTTACTTGGAGTGTGTACATGGATTGAAAACTGCAATGTACCACCAAACCAGTCATAATGCCTGCAGTAACAAACAAACAATGCCAATTCATAATGAGAACATTAACCAGCAGAGCTGACCTAAATCATCTGGTCCAATGCCTGGAGAAATAGGCAGGACTTTTGACTTATCAAAGCCTAAAGCAGGGGTAGAGAATAGTTTAAGATAAGGGTCTTCAAACTTGGCAAGTTTAAGACTTGTGGACTTCAACTCCTAGAATTTCTGAGCTAACATGACTGGAGAAGGAATTCTGGGAATTGAAGACCACAAAGTCTTAAAGCTGTCAAGTTTGAAGACCCTGGTTTAAGACATATGAGCAGTTTTCTCTACACTCTTTGTTTCATCTTTAATTTGGGTGGGAGGGAATGAGAAAAATATCAAAAAAAAATCACTCCAGAAAAATATTCACTTTGCTGCTGGATTTGGGTATCCAATTGGCTCCATCTAACTTAGAATTTTCTATGGCAGGAATGAGCAAATAATTTTCTTTTGGGGGTTGCATTCACTCAAGGATCATCGGATGAAGACCTTCGAAATGGGAAGGACCAAAAGCAAAGGAGAAATGTGTTCCCTTTCTATGATTCTGCTGATCTTCTTGCAGATTGGGTCAATATTTTTCAAACTTGGATCCTTAGATGCTTAAAACTCCCAGATATTCCTGGAAACTCTTTGTAGCCACTAGTCTACACAGAGCCAGCAGTGTGCTGCAACTGCCAAAAAAAAGTCAACGCAGTCTTAGGCTGTATTAACAGAGGGACAGAATCAAGACCATGTGAAGTGTTAGTATCACTTTATAATGCCTTGCTAAGACCACAATATTGGAATTTTGCATCCAGATTTGGTTGCCACGATATAAAAAAGATATTGAGATTCTAGAAAGGGTGCAGAGAAAAGCAGCAAAGATGATTAGGGGACTGGAGGCTAAAACACATGAAGAACAGTTGCAGGAACTGGTATGTCTAGTTTAATGAAAATAAGGACTACGGTTTACATGATAGAATTGTCCCAACAGGGGCTCCAACAAAGAAGAGGGGGTCAACCTCTTCTCCAAAGCACCTGAAGGCAAAACAAGAAGCAATGATGGAAATAATCAAAGACAGAACCAATCTAGATATAAGAATTTTTCTGACAGTTGGAACAATTAATCAGTAGAATGTCTAGCCTTCAGAAGTTGTAGGTGCTCCATCACCAAGAGGTTTTTAAACAGAGATTGGACAACCATTTGTCTGAGATGTACAGGGTTTCCTGCTTGAGCAGGGGGTCAGAATAGATCAGCGGTTGCCAACTGGTGGGCCATGGCCCACTGATGGGCCATGAGAAAATTTTGGTGGGCCTCAGAGAAATCACACCCCCAGAGCACCCGCCCAAAGCAATTAATCCAGGCTGTGCAGAAACACAAGGCTGAGCCGCCCACCTGGCCTGCGGGAACCCTCCCCGCCCACTCACTCCTTACCTGGCAAACTTGCCTGCTAAGTTGCTATTTTTTCCTTTTTCCGACCATCATCTGTTCTGCTGCACCAGATTTAGATTAGCTAAGAAGCAGGAAATGGTTGGATGTCTTGCTTTTTAGCTAAGCACAGCTGAACCTCCCTTAGGACTGAAGGTTTGTTTGCAAGCAAATTCTGTGCAGACTCACGGCAAGCACATTTGAGAGACTGAGCTAGCCGATGGTAGATAGATCATTGAATGATTCTGTGAGCAACTCAATCTGCCTGCTTTGACTGATTTTGGATAAAAGTTGCTTTTTTAAAAATAAAAAATTCAATATTTACATACATGGTGTGTTGTGAGTTAATTTTGTGAGCTTGCTAGCAAATGTTATGAGTTTGCTTGCAAGCAAATTTTATGTGGCAGACTGAGCTAGCCAATGGCAGATAGATAGATCTCTGAATGAATCTGTGATTCTGAGCAACTCAATCTGCCTGCCTGCTTTGCCTGATTTTGGGTAAAAGTTGCTCTTTTTTTATAAAAGAATTCAATATTTATTTAAATATTTATAATATTTACATACAAGCCATGCCCAGCCAGTCACATGACCTTCAAGCCACACCCACAAATTAGGCCACGCCCACAGAACTAGTTAGTGGTCCCTGGGATCTAAAATTATGAGTTTGGTGGTGCCTGAGGTCCAAAAGGTTGACGACCCCTGGACTAGAAGACCTCTAAGGCCCCTTCCAATTCTGTTACTCTGCCAAGCAGTTCTCTGAGATGTTTTAACAAAAATATTTCCACTAGATTTCAGATGAAAATGAAAAACATCTTCATACAAAACACATGCTTTCTATCCCAAGGGAATTTTCTTGAGAAAAAAAATCATATTAGGAATAATAATGAATTCAGGTTTAACAAATTAAATTATCAAGGCATTCAACTCATGGTACCAATTGCACACAAAACATCCGTGTGGTTTATCCCCATCTTTCTTGTTGTCTGTGTACTGTTCAGATTTAAATAATAATAATTTCATGGACAGACTTGTCAATTCCACTGTTTTCCTATAGAGTGGAAATAAAGTGCAATAAATATTTAGAAAGCTCTAAAGCAGTGATGGCAAACTTGTCAAAGATGACACACCACAACATTTGACATGCCAGCCTTCACCAACACCAACAACTATTCTCAAAAGCATGACTCCCAAAATGAGTGTTTTATTCATATTTCATTTCTGTACTTATTTGACATTTCTTTGTATAATACACATCACTACATGTGATTGGATTGGATTTTTTAAAAAAAATCAATAAATATGTCAACAATTGTTTCTCTTTTGTTGGAGTGGGGCATGCCAGCAGAGTCAAATTAGGCATTTTCTGAATTTCTGACAGGCCGAGCCAAAAAGTTCACCATCACTGCTCAAGGCCCATTTCAGAGAAGCACTGAAAACACATTTTAGAACTAGTCTCATCCTTCACTCCATGCTCCTTTTGGATGGCTAGTTAAATGAACTGAATACAAAATAGGTGCAATAAATCTGACCAAAATGGAGAAAAAGATATGGTGTTTTAATAAATACCAGAGTTGGAAGGGACCATGTAGGTTATGTATTCAGGGGTCTCCAACTTTGGCAACTTTAAGACTTGTGGACTTCAACTCCCAAAATTCTGAGTAGTTTAGGAGGTAGTTGAGAGGAATTCTGGGAAATGAAGTCCACAAATCTTAAAGTTGCCAAGATTGGAGACCCCTGATCTAGTCCAACCTCCTGCCCAAACAGGAGACCCTACACCATTTCTGAAAAATGGCAGTGCAGTCTCTTCTTGGAAGCTTCCAGTGATGAAGCTCCCACAACTTCTGAAGACAAGCTGTCCCACTGGTTGATTGTTCTCACTGTCAGAAAATTTCTCCTTATTTCTAGGTTGAATCTCTCCTTGATCAGTTTCCATCCATTATTCCTTGTCTGGCCATCAGGAGCCTTGGAAAATAGTTTGACCCAAAGGCCAGACAAGGAATTATGGATGGAAAGTGTTCTACCCGCTAGAACTGGGGTGGGTAATTAATGTTCCCAAGGGGTCACATGAGAACCGTAGACTGTTGTAGAGGGCTGAATCAATAGGGCTGTGAAGACGTGTAGGCATCAAGAATGCAAATATATACATTGAAAAAAAAAATAGCAGTCACCTTCAAAATAAAAGTAATCCATGTGGCCAGACAGGGACAGCCAAAGGGCCAGATGTGGCCCAGGGACTGTAAAAAGCCCAGGACTACACTAGAATGAATATCAACAGATTAAAGATGGGACAACTGAGTGACAGGTTCTCATCTTGGCTATGCAACATCAAGGCTCCATGTTCTTTACAATTCCAGGAAGATTAGCAATGACAAAATAAAAAGAGAACCAAACATTTTAGTTAATAAGAAAAACAACTAGGAAAATACAGTGCAGAGAGATATCTTGTTTTATAGAAAGGTTGGCAAGACTCAATATATTTGCCCAATGGCTCTTTACTTTTTTGAAGTTGAAAGATTGACCGTTTGGAATTGAAGATCTGAGGAATGAGTGCATGCTTATACAAATAACTGGTCCACTAAAATTGATCCTAGTTTTCTAAGAGAGGACACATTTTCAAGGCCTTGGGTGAAGGTCTTCTTTGGGCCTCGTATTTTTTTATTAACGATGCTGAATCCTACGAGTTCTTGGACAAGGTAGATTAATAATTAGTGGTAAAGCAGCTGTAGAAGGACTCCGATTCAGTACTTGATATCTCCAGGTAAAATGGGGGAGAAGCCATATGAAAGTGGGTCAGTTAGATCAGAGATTCTCTAAAGTCCAAAGCAAAACAAGAAGTAACGGGTGCAGTGATGGGTTGCAAAGTGGTTTACCACTGATTCGGTAGGTGTGGCTTTGCACACACACACACACTTTGCACACATGCAGAGGCTTTTCTACTCACCTCCTGCAATCCTGCACTCTCCCTTTCCCTTCAAAAGCAGGGAAGATCAGTATAGGAGCGGGCAGATGGGCCCAACAGCAGCTCTTCAGAGAGAACCGGTTTGGTCTCCGCTGCTCTTTGGCACTACTGGTACGCCAGAACCAGGCTGAATCAGTAAAATAGCACCACTGAATGGGGGGGAAGATTATCAAACAGAAATCCAACCTAGAATTAAGGAGAAATTTCCTGACCATGCAAACAATTAATCAGTGAAATGGCTTTCCACCAGAAGTTGTGGGTGCTCCATTATTGGAGGTTTTTAAAGAAGACATTAGACAGCCATTTGTCCAGAATAGAATAGAGTCCTGTTTATTAAACAGTGAGTTGGACTAGAACAGGGATCGCCAACCTTTTGGACCTCAGGGACCACCAAACTCATAATATTAAATCCCAGGGACCACTAACCGGTTCTTTGGTTGTTGCTTAATTTGTGAGTGTGGCTTGGTGATCATGTGACTGGCTGGGCATGGCTTGTAGGTAAATATTATAAACATTTATATAAATATTGAATTTTTTATTAATTAAAAAAAAGAGTAACTTTTACCCAAAATCAGGCAAAGCAGGCAGGCAGATTGAGTTGCTCACCGAATCATTCAGTGATCTATCTACCTATCTATCTATCTATCTATCTATCTATCTCTCTATCTATCTATCTATCTGCGATCGGCTACCTGAGTCTGTCACATAAAATTTGCTTGTCGTGAGTCTGCACTGAATAATAGAACCTTCAGTCCTAAGGGAGGTTCGGCTGTGCTTAAAAGCAGAGCCGAAGATCTAAAGACTAGCTAGAAAGCAAGAAATCCAACCATTTCCTGCTTCCTAGCTAATCTCAATCTCCCAGCACAGCAGAACAGATGATGGTTGGAAAAAGGAAAAATAGCAATTTAGCAGGCAAGTTTGCCGGGTAAGGAGTGAGTGGGCAGGGAGGGTTCCCGCAGGCCAGGTGGGCGGCGCAGCCTTGTGTTTCTGCGCAGCCTGGATTAATTGCTTTGGGGGGTGGTCTGGGGGTGAGATTTCTCTGCGGCCCACCAAAATTTTCTCACGGCCCAACAGTGGGCCACAGCCCACCAGTTGGCGACCGCTGGACTAGATGACCTCTAAAATCCCTTTCTACTCTGTGATTGTGTATTCTAAGTCCTGGACCAGAAAAATATGCCTGTCTTGATGTAGTAAGGAAAAAATGCAGCATTGATTTAAAGTTTGTCCAACTTTAATTGTCCAACTCCAGGATTTGAAGGTTTGAATCTTTTTTGTCAGTCAAGAATGCTCACCTGGCCCTCCTTTTAATCTGAAATTCTCCATTAAGTACTAATTTCATTTAGTATCACAGCATTATAATGAATTAAACAACAGAAACTGTGAGAGTAATGGGTTTTTTTCCCCATGCCAATTACCAGCTGGTAAGCAATTTAGGAAATACACAGAATTGTTAGACTAAAGTAACATCAAAATGTTATTAAATTATATCCCTGTATTATTCAAGTAATTTAATTGTGATTCAGATTCATGGAAATAGCTTGATTTTTAGATGAAAGTATACATGGAACAAAGTATGTCCTTCACCCTCCCTGTCCAAAATCTAATGTTCCTGTACATTTAAAAGATTTAATTTGAACAAAATAGAATAAAGAAAATGTTTCAAATAAAATGCATTATATACCTGCTCTTTCAGAAATCCTCTTCTTAATCCACATGTCCATCTAGCAAATGCTACAGAAGCAGAAGCACATGTGGAAATTTCAATATAATCCTTTAGCGCCTCCACTGGGGAAAAGTGGGTATTACACTAGACAATTACAATAAACAGGGAATTTTCTGCCTTCGGGGTGAGAGTGCCAGCTTCAGTATTTTGCTTGCTACTGAAATAAATTTAGGTTCCAAAGTACATGCTTTGTGACAGGAATCAAAAATGTACCTTAGATGAAAGATTATACGGAGGAAAGAACCATGAGAACAGCAGATAGAAATGGCTCCACTGATTTGTCCGATTAAGGCAGGGGAGCAGCAGGGGTGGGATTCTACCAGTTCACACCTATTCGTTAGAACCGGTTGTTAACATTCTAAGCAGTTCAGAGAACCGTTTGTTAGAAGAAATTACTGGCCTAATCCTGTAAAGAAGGCAGGAAGGAAACATTCTGGTGTTGCTTACAGAAACTGGCTCTCTATTAACCCTTATTACATTCTTGGCAGGGACTAGACTTCCTGTCTCAAGAACATCTCTGGTGATTTTCCCCTCCTTTGCTGGTACTTTGCTTGCGTGGAGTGACCATTCAAAGTTACAATGGCACTGAAAAAAGTGACTTAGGACCATTTTTCACACTTACGACTGTTGCAGCATCCCCACAGTCACGAGAGGCCAGGTGAGGAGATGCATGCCTCGATGTGAGTGATATTGAGTTGGCCACACCCAGCCAATAACATGACCACCAAGCCATACCCACCACTTAAGCCACGCCCACAGAACCCGTTGTTAAAAACTTTGAATCCCACCCCTGGGGAGCAGTAATTATTTTTAAAAAAGACTGGAAACCCTATATGAGTTTTTGCTGAAAATGGATTAAGCTGAATTGGGAATTTGGGGGATCTATTGATTAAAAAGAGTAGTTTATTGGAAGAAGGAAATGTATGTTATTTGTGAGAGTGGAAATGGCAATTATTTATGTTTGAAACCGCTGCAAAAAGATTGGAAGTCACTCTTTAGATTATTTTTTTCATTTTTTTTTTCTTTTACTGTCTTTTTTCATTTTTCCTTTTGTGTTCCTATAGTTTTTATAAACTTGTGTAAAGTTCCCTTTTAATAAAAAAATTTGAAAACATACTTTCAGAAAGTTAAACTGACAGTTTGTGGATGGGAAGAAAGGGGAAAAGCTCTTACTCCATGAAAAAGTGCAAACACGATTCACTTGAGAGTGGAAGCTATCAGGGAGGGAGGGAGGGAGGGAGGAAGGGAGGAAGGGAGGAAGGAAGGAAACATTTGTGATTGCGTTCTACGAGTCAGTCCCACAAATCCTCAGGTTACGAATGGAACTCCCCTGTGGGGAGCACCTGGAGACTCCAACTGGTGCAAAATGTGGCTGCGCAGGTGATTATGGGGGCGTCGCGAAGCTCTCATGTGACGCCTCTCCTGCGCGAGCTGCATTGGTTGCCGGTGGCTTTCCGGGTTCGCTTTAAGGTTCTAGTTTTGACCTTTAAAGCGATCCATGGCATTGGGCCAGGCTATCTGCAGGACCGCGTTCTGCCGATGATCTCCAACAGACCTGTGCGTTCCCACAGGGAGGGCCTTCTCCGGGTGCCGTCGGCCTCTGTGTCGTCTGGCGGCCCCCAGGAATAGGGCCTTCTCTATGGGGGCCCCTGCCCTCTGGAATGGTCTGCCACCAGAGATACGTACCAACACGGACCTGAGAACCTTCAGACGTGTGTTAAAAACCTGGCTCTTCGAGCAGGCTGGCCTGGGCTGACATGAGATTTTAATCCGTCTCCTCTTTTAATTTGGATTTTAAATTTGGGGTTTTTAATATCAGTGGGGAGGGTTGATTTTTAATTCTAACAGCCCAAATTATTTAATCTCATTGTAACTTTTGTATTCATGTGTTGGGGTAGATCTGGCTGTGCACTGCCCTGAGTCCTTCGGGAGAAGGGCGGTATATAAATGTTAAAATAAATAAATAAATAACTACCTTTATTTACTAAATGGCCACATCTTATAAATTCTGCAAGGGTTGTATAAACTTAGGAGCACAACTGTTACCTACTTGGGCTCAGGAATATTTTTTTAATGCCAAAAGCCTTATTTTCTCCACCCAATTCCAACTGGTGGAAGAGTAGTAAAAATGAATGGGTATATGAAACTATAATGCAGAAGCTCCACCTGTCAATATCAATGGCTCAAGATAGACACCAGAGGCTCTTAACAATCATGAGCAATAAAGAGATTTTTTTAATCAAAATGTTCCTGTGAATATTTTGTAATTTATGCAGATTACTGGGTTGCATTGTGTAAAATTAATGCAAAATTTTAAACTTTATTTTGCTCTGAATATATCTAGCAAGAAATTTTGACCATGTAGAAGAAATCAAACATGTTATGTCTTATGGTGGGAGTCTCTTTTAAACAGTGTCGCAAAAATAAGAAGCTCAACAAAAGAACTGCCACAGGAACACAGCCAATCATTTGTAGTATTATTTTTTTAAACAGTTACCTATAGACTTCTAGTGTAAAGGAGAAGAACTGAGGCACAGATCAGTAAATATACATGATTCTTTAAAGCGCTAAAATCATTCCTGGAATATCTCTAAAACGCATCATGTATGCATTTCTATGACATCAAAAATCACCAGTGGCTTGAATTTTACAATGTGGTTTCCTGGAACCAATGCAATCTTTAGTTTGATGGTGATGGTAGGATTTCATGGGGGGAAAAATCACAAAATCAAGGTATACATATACCAAAATAATTAGCTTTCCTCCATATCTAAGTTAAGTCAGTTAATCCACGATGTGAAATTCAAAATCCATAGATGGACAACTGTTTTATTAGAATCAAAAGACATAAATGTATGTCCATTCTCCAGAAGTTGTGAAACTACACCACAGAAGCAATAGATTGGTCGGTCGGTCAGCCGGTTGGATATATGGTTCTCAATCCAGCATTGAATTCACTGCAGCCATGAAGTCTACTGACAGTCTAGTTCTAATTTTTTGGATCTTCATAAACCAAATGCATTAGTCAACCAAATGCATGTAGATAACAGATTACACCGAGTTTCAGACACCAAAAAACCCACAGAGATCACGAGACATAAATCTGCTACCTGCCATGGAATGGATTCACAGGCCGCTAGCCTAGCAGGCAGCTTTTTCATTCTGATTGATTGATCATGTCCCATCACGTCAGTGTCAGCTCTTGGCAATTACATGACAATCTATTCTTAAACTGGTCTTTCAGGTCTTCCATTAAGGCATGTTCATTGTACTGGATTCCAAAGTTATTTGCAAACACAAAGAGAGATTCGACTGTTACTTTCGCACCCTTAAAAAATAAGAGACCAGAGAACTTTCTTTTTTTTTTGCTTTTATTACAAGCATATAATATTAATTGGCAGAACACTGAATACAAGCTTCACTATCATAAAATCAAAACAAGCAATAATTCCCAGAAAGGCTTATTCAGACAAAAACTAGCCACCAATAGTACAAAAGTTACACAGCAACACAAAGCATAAAAAAATGTAAACGTCCAATTGAAACCAAGCCAAAACTATGATTATTATTTTTTTTTTGTCTCCCAATACGGCAAGAATTTTCAGTCACTTTATGATGCCACATAGTAAGGATAAAGGATTAAATGGTTGCACTGGCTTATTGTCCTATAACCCTAAATTGTCTGGTTGCTATACTGATCACATTTTTTTTAAAAAAAAATAATAATTAGGGTATTTTGGAGGACCCTGTTATACAACGGGTATGCACACCACATCTCAGTTGACTCCTCATGCAAGAACATGTGCCTGATCACACAATGTATAGGGGACAGGGTGACTTACCAATATTTTTCTTTACGTTTATGGACCTAAGTTCGGTTTTAGACACCTGCCCTTAGCAAAAGCTATTCATTCAGCAACAGATCTAGATATGAGATTCCAGATAACTACCAAAGAACTGCAGTGCGGTATGTTGAGTGTGTGTTTTGTAATAAACAGGTGGTGGGCAGGTGCTTCTTCTATCGTTTTTTCCCTGTTAAACTTCCTTGTACTCTTCAGCCAGGGATTAAAAAGAAATGTCTGTTTGCTGGGTTGCAGGACAAGTGGTGGATAGGGAAAACTGTTAAGCACACACACTCTTCTTCCTCCACTGTACATCACCCTCTTGGCATTTTTAGGGTTAGCTATCTAAGTTCTTGGAGAATTTAGGGTTAGAAAGAAATTCTTGGAGCAAGTTTATGTCACATAAGTTCCACTTAGAAAGGAAAGCGTGCTTCCAAGCCAAGAGTACACCTCTGAAGAAAAATGCTGTGTTTTCTGTGCACATTTTGACTACAAGGTGAAGATATCCACTTGCAATTTTGACATGCAATGGTCTGCCTGTGTGCCTTGTCATTTTCTATTTTAAATCCCAAAGCACACACACAAATATATGCTAAGTTAAGGTATCACATGAAGTGTTTAACACCAGAGCAATTACCTGAGGAAATACAGAAAGAGGATTTTTCTGTAAAATACAGTTTGGTCTGCAGTAAATGCATTTCTTATGTACTGATTTAAAATATAAAGTTATCAAAGAGTCATAGTGTAGATGTACAAACTGGTTGGCTTTCTCCTATTGCATTTACAGCTCAGTTTCAAATAATTGCAAATAGGTTAACATTAACTTAATGTTAATAAGTCTGCCATCCACTGGAAAAGAAGTAAGACAGTAAATTTCCCAAAGGTTAATTAAATCGTTATGAAAACAACAGGAGCCAGGCAAACTTTCCAAAAGCTCAAATCCAATTGAAGGAAAAAAAAAATAGCACCATCATAGTTTGTAATCTGTTATTTAAAATTACTGTATTACTCCCAGATTGTGTCTAGAGCATTGCACAACCGCAAAGAAATAAATATTTCCAAGTTCAATGGTATCATATTGAAAAATACCAGACATACCAATGGCACACAAGAAACATTTCTGATAGGCTGCAAGTTTCCATGGTTCACATTGAAGAGGTCTTGCCAGATCGCTGTTAAAATATTGCCGACAGGTAGTTCTTGCACACAGAAACAACTCCCTGTTTGTCACTCTTAAGAATCCCAAGAAAAGGGAGAAAGAAAGAGATCCCACTCGAATGTAAACTTAAAACTACCTACATCATCTTTCTCCAAACTGCAGTTAGTCAATGCTACATTTACCATTTTAAAAGTATGCCTAACAGAAGCATGTTTCCAACCTATTGCACAAAAAGCATAAAAGTAATGCTCTCTTTATCCATACAAAAACATACCATTTATTTTTTTTAAAAATAATAAGAATGGGGCCAAACTAAAATTACACTAAATGTGGCAACTATGGTAGCCAATCACTGCTCTAATGTTTGTTTGCTGCTTTATGACGTCTCATTAAATTTACCCATTTACCCATATTTAAATTACAAAATTCTTCTCAAAGTTTTCCTCCCCTCTAAGCGATGGGAAAGAAATACAGAATGTGAAGATACCACGCTCTTTACATCAGACCTTACAACAGGTGGAAAACAGGCAGACAGGTGCCATTTTTGGTAAGAGACCCTCATTTAGTGCAAAATCTAATTTGGCCCCTCACAAAAGGAAGGAAGAAGCTTGTAAAAAACATCTCACAATTTCATTTTATATGCCCATAAATAAAGCTGGACCATCGAGACCAAAAAAAAAAAAAAAGTAAAAACAATAATAAAAAAAAAATACTTAGATGGTAAAAAGTAAGAGAGAAAGCTTAAAATAGAATAAATAATTTTATAAAGTTAACTTTTCAAACCCCCCATCTTATTTAAAATTCAATATTATATATTCTGATTTCTCTATCTTAAAAAGAAAATTATACCAAGCGAGACCATCAGCCTGCCTCGTCCTCTCTTTTTGTTGCTAAAGATAATGCAACGAGACCATTTGACTGCTTTCGTTTACCAGTGGTAAGCAGTTAATTAAAACAAAGAACAGAAATTACTTCACAGTTAATCATATATCACTTAATCAATCTAGACAAACTTAATGTGGCCGGAGCAACTCCAAGCCACTTATGCTAGAAGTGAAGACCTAAAGCCAGAAAAAATCAACAGAATGTTTGCCCACCCAAATCATTGTGCAACCTGCCCCTTAAAAGCTTCACAGAAGAGAGACAGCTGATATAACAAGAATCTGTTCTACTGGTATTAACCATCGTTTTTCTGATAAAACAAGACAGGCCTTTGAAACAAATAATCCCCAAAGGATGCCGTTTCCATAGGAGAAGAAATATTCTGAGAAACTGTTTAGAAGGAAAACAAAAATTCTTTTTTTAAAAAAGTATTTTCTGCCACTGCCATTGTCGTCAGGCTGTTCGAAAATAATCATCTATGAGTGATAAAAACCAGCCTGGGTGTCAACAGCCGGCTTTTGTTTCATGCACCTGATTACATAATGTAGTAATATAGCACCGTATCAAATTCAAGTGATTCAAAAACTTGCTAGAAACATAGCAGTGAGGGTTCTGTAAACGGCTGCAGTCCAAGAGAGTGGCGGGTTTAACAATTTGCACCTTAATACTATTTAATCCCTCAGTTTAAATTATGCAATGGAGGTGTGTGTTGGGTGGGTGGGTGTTGTATTCTGCATTTTAAGATGGCGCTTGGTGGGACAATTCAGCTGTGTATCTGTTCTGAGGTAGAGTTAATAGTTGCACACTGTCATTATACCCTCTTAAAAGTTTAACACACATTTCTCCTCAACCTGGTGTTCTCGAAATAAAGGTGTTGAAATAAAACTCTCATCAAGCCCACTGGCCATGTCTAGAGAGCAAAAGTTTGGGAAAGCCTGAATCAAATGGGTATTCAACAGGCTGGCTAAATTTAAGACTCACTAAGCACTGTTAGCCAGGATGTTTTCACATAGCACCTGGTGACCTATAAAAAAAGGAGAAGATAGGGAATTTTAAAGGCTGTCCTATTTATGGCAGCCTGGCACATTTTCTCTTTCTCTCTCTCTCACACACACACACATATACACACACACCACTCAATAAAGGTGTCTTCTTCTGTTCCCTAACCAATTTATTTATATCTCAGCTGATTTTTTTTTCCAGAATAATGGCGAGCAATCATCTATCATTAGTAAGCACTTACTTATTATACAAATTTTATATCATTAAGAACTATTACCTTTTTAAGCGCACTTACTAGTAGAAAATCTCCTGCAACACGCCCCAATTTAAATGAGTGCCAATGTTACAAGAGGTGCCAATGCACTCATGTTCATCTCGTATGGAGAGTGGAAAATTGCTTTTAAGGTGTGCGATGTACTTTTCTTTTTTTCAACTCTAGCTCATTGCAACGAGACATGCGCAGAACTGTCTCTACCAAAAAGTTGCCCCGTGTTTTTTTTTTCCATTTGTCCTCCATTCCCACTTTCACTGCTCGTGTGCAAGCAGACTCTTGCACCTTTCTCCACTTTCTCCCATTTCTTCTTTGTTCCTTTCTTTTGACTGCCATCTAATTCAACGTTACGAAATTAAGCGGAGGAAAGCAACTGGGGAGAGATGGGCTCCTCGCATGCGCTACCGACAGGAGAAGCTGCAAGAGGAAAAGCAAGTTGGCATTTTACCCAAAAAAAGAAAAGTGACCCTTTTAACTTCAGGGGAAGTATAGGAAATGATCTGCATTGTGAAAGGAATGTGTTTTGTCTCCTTCTAACAGAAACTGTAAGGGATTTCCACAGGGTGAGAACAGTTCGTTCCAGAAAGTGATATCAAATAGCTTAATTGAATATATGTTATCCGAAGCATTACTGATGTCTAGAAAAAATATCACCAAACAGTATGAAAAGAGCCCTTTCTCGCCTCACTTTTGCATTTACTCATTTGCATTTTGTTTCCTGCCCCATCCATATACTTAGTCAGGTACACCTGACATGCATCTTAGTCAGGCACACCCCTGGCATGCATCTTTTTTTTATACTTTGCTGAGGCTTGCTCCCTATAGGAAAGATTCCCTATGAGTCACACTTGCAGAGGAAGGATATTCAGAAGAACAAGAAACAAACATTAGCAAATGGCTAGCAGTCCTGAATATTCACCATCAGCACATAAACCTCCAAACGGAAATGACCTCCATAAAGGATGGAAAAAACTCAAGTTTCCGTTTTCCTTGTGATCTCTCTCTCTCTCTCTCTCAAACTTAGCCAATATAACCCATCCTCATTGGGCTATCCTCTGCTTCTGTCTGAGGACTTGTTCAATTAGCAGCGGGATTATAAGCAATAGAGCTAGTAAGACAGAGTAAGGGCAAACTTCTGCGTCAAAGAGACAAATCTTGAGAAATTAAAAAAATATACCCTCTCAGTAATCCTTCTCAGCAGCAACTTCTGGTTCTGGTCATATCCCATCCAAACTGGTGTCCAATGGAGGAAAGGCAGACTTGTGTTCATGCAAAGAATACTTGTGCCTCTGCATACATGTATGTGCATATGGATGAGAGAGAGAGAGAGACACAGAATACATGCCTATATACATGCAACAAGGAGTATGCGCATGCATTGTTGAACACACTGGAGTATTTAAAATCAATGACGTGGTTCTCCCAGATGAAAGAGTCTTACATATCCAGTCCAGATGAAGAACAACATATATTTTGCATGGTCCACACTTGCACCACTGAATGCAACCTTTTTTTTTAAAACAACAACCCAACCTTAAAGATATTAAAGGGAAAGCAACATTGCCCTTCACACACCGTTCCCACCTCTACTTAAAGAGAAAGTGCACTTACATAGTCTAGAGGGAGAAATCAATCCCTTGGGGGCTGGATTTAAAAATAAATAGATTTATAGGTTAAGGCCCAAAAGTACCATAGTGCCAACTAAATCCGAACACATAAAGATAGTTCAAGTAGAGAATTAGGCAAACACAATGGTCTTCTTATAGAAGCTAGAACCCAGAAGGAAGGTCAGTGAACTCATGCTTGTCACAGAATGCATGCTCCAGCATTAGTATTGTGTGCTGTTCAAGAGAACAATACCGGAGTTCAAGTAGTTAAGGCTGCTAAAGGCTTATTTCATTTTCAGAACAGGAAATCCCCGTTTCTGCCCCAGCTATGTAAGTCACACATATTACAGAAAAAGGATGTTTCCCCCCCCCCCAAATGCTCAACAATTTGTGTGATCTGAGAAAATTGAAATAAAATGGAAATCACTCATTCCAATACCTTCCTCAAATGAATCAGCAGAGGAACAAAGGAGCAGAATCCAGAACTGTATCATGATGTCAAGTCACTGCCAACTGCCATTATATTTTTTTTCAATGTTAAATACTATAAAGGGCTTACTGATCAACAAGATGCCCGTGAGATTTAAGAGACAGAACACTTGGTGACGGAAGGAAGGAAGGAAGGAAGGAAGGAAGGAAGGAAGGAAAGGAAAGGAAGGGTTATGAGTAAAATTTGGTTATTATACTTGAGAAAATAAAGAACCAAACTGTAGCCATTTTGTGTCTGCAGTCTGAACTTTTAAAAGCTCAAAAGAGTTATGAAATGTGTTTTTGTAAGACAAATATGTTAGATTGCAAAATTATGTTCTTAGCATAAGTTGGAACTTTGTTCCAGGGCACTCTGAGATTATATAGTCACATTAAGTGAAATTAATGATCATATTATAGCCCTCTAATAATTGCATAACAGGACATCTGGAGATATATCCAAATAAAGGATGTTGGTAACCGTCCAATGTCAAGTGGGGGAAGTTCTGTGGAAATACCCACAACTTTCCTATGGGATTCTATGTATTGTTGATTGAAAAACAAGATGTGTTATGTAACTGTTTATATAACTATATTTAGGTATAAATATGTAGTCTTTCTGGGAAAAGGCGTCGGAAGGAAGGAAGGAAGGAAGGAAGGAAGGAAGGAAGGAAGGAAGGAAGGAAGGAAGGAAGGAAGGAAGGAAGGAAGGAAGGAAGGAAGGAAGGAAGGGCTATGTTTAAACTAAGTTGCAAAACAATCCAAGAGCTGCTTGGTGACAAGAAATTGAAAATTACCTCCTTCCCTACATTTTAACCTATTTTGCATCTTTCAAGATGATGACCAAGAACTGAGCTACACAGAGGGAACTGTGAAGTGCTTTCAATGTCTGTAAACATCATGCTGGTAGTGTCCGTTCAAACTGCACTTTCCTTTTTTTTTTTTTTGTAGAAAATAGTATAAATATTTTTTTTACTGTCCTGAACGTTGAGTTTAATGCATCTCTCAGAGAAATATTCAGAATGGTGGGTGGGAAAGTACTACTGTTTTTTCAGGAATGGATTTTGCTGGTCTATGTCACGAGTGAATTGAGTAATGATGCACTAAGAAGGTGCCTGATGATAGTCTCTGCAAAAAAAAACCGTCCACAAGGACAAAACAGTTCTTACAGCAAGTCCATTTTCGGTCTGTAATGTAGCAGTAGAGGTGCTTTCTGAAAAATAAACAAAATGGCTTGAGGAACTAACTCTCTGATGCAGAACATTAATAAGCAAACATGTTTTTAAGCTTAACCTTTGTTTAGGATTCTGATACCCACCATTGATGGCCCAGGAGACAGAGCTACCCTCAGCAGGTTCTGCAGGGCTACTCCTAAGTGGAGGGGACAATGGACATTTCTGATCTGAAGACTTTGGCAGACACTATCTCTATCTTTGCCCAAAGTGAAGATATCCCAAAGCCCAGCATCCCATCCCCACTTTATTTTCCTGCCCAAGCTAAAACAAAACAGTAAGATAATTTCTGACCTGAGAACATGGAAAGAGAAGGACCAGAAGGAATCAGGGCATCAGATATTATCTTTATGAATGACAAAGTAAAGGTTTAGAGTTTCAAATGGAGAATATTAAATGCATCAATTGATTGCCAATGCTGCATACCTTAAATCTCCATCTTGTGACAACTACAAATTTGAGAGTATGGTCCTTGCCCAGAATTTCTTCATTGCATAATATATCCAGCTGATAAAGAAACAAAAGATTTATATTTTTACTAAAGAGATTGGTTTACAAGATCCAAATAACGATTCAATTTAAATAAATTTTGTTTTGCTTTTCAATGGCGTGAAATGGTACGATACTGCAATTCAAATATTGTCGCCCAGAATCTCTTCAGGTGTCTGAAACTTTTCCAATACTGTAAACTCAGCTAGGGTTTTAGTTCTAACCAGCAAGCTGAATAATATGTATATTCTATCATTTAATTTGCCTGGTGGGTGGGAGTTTAAAATTTCAGCACTTACAGGTGAGGCAGAGTTATTTCGGGGCATAAACTTCACTCTGTGGATCCCCATCTGTTCCATAATTTACAAAAGGCCAGATATTCTGGCCTTACAGAAATTAACTAAATCCAGAGTGAGAAAATTAACAAAGTGAACATGTGCAAATTCTGAGCATCATCGCTTGAAAAACCTGGAAGCGAAGGCCTGAGAAAATGAATTCTAAAACTGGTAGTTTAAAAAAATGAGTTCCTGATAGGATTCTATATAGGATATGTGGAAGCTAACTTAATTAGCTGTCCAGGGAATGATTATTTCCAAATAGGCAAGTTACAAGCAGTAGCAAACAGAAAATGGTAGAAATAAGTGTTCCTTTGAATGTGAAATTTCTTGCCTGCTTTTAATTTGAAAGCTACAGTCTGATGTTAGGAAGATTGAAAATTTCACATAACTATTTCAGCTATAACCTATGTACACCCTCAAAACATAGCAGATATCCTACTGGACACATAAATAATTGTACATTTATTTTCTCTTTCTGTTCCATCAGTTACTGATATTAAATTTTACACTTAAAATTTTCACACTCCAAAAGTTCTTGCAATTTGCCAGATACTTCCAAAAAAAGCACATATTGCTTAATAATTGGAAAATCTTTTCTCTCTGGATTCCTTCAACAGAAATTAGAACTTCATTCCCACCTCCAAGACGAAATTTCTCACGAACTGTAGAATGTTTCAAGAAATGCAAGCATGAATGTTTCTCAACTTTGGCAATGTGGACTTCAATTTGCAGTTGCTGGCTGATTAATTCTACACACATCTAAAAATCACCAAAACCAAGAAATACTTGGTTTTGATATAGATCAAAATGAGCTTGCTCCACTACAGTCGAAGTGAGGAAAAAGGGAAACTGAGAAACATGAGTGAACAACATTTTCAAAGGAAACAAGCAGTAAGGAGAGGAAACCTTATATTTATCAACAGATTACACTAACTCTGTGTATGTGTGTGTACGTGCGCGCACATGCATGTGCACGTGTGTTCTTAGTCAAGCCTGCGAATCAAATGCAGGTTGAATTGTTGGCAAAAATCTTTCTGCCTTTCATAAAATTCATGATTTTCCAAAATCATTGTACTGAGGGTTATTTTCTTGACTTCAAGTTGATTTTCCAACAAAATAAAGAGTCTCTGCGTGTTAATTCATAGATCTTAATTAAGATGTGTTAGAACATTTTGCTGCTTTCAAGACAATGTAGGCTGCTGGCAATTAGCTGGACAAATCCCTGGAGTTTTCTGGCAAAGTTTCTTCCTAGAGGTTGGAAAGAGTGACTGGTCCAAGATCACCCAGTTGGCTTTGTGCCTAACATGGGACTAGAACTCATGGCCTTCCAATTGCTAGTCTGGCTCTTTAACCACTACACCAAACTGGCTGTATTTTACTCAAAAGCCCTACTTTACTGCCAAGTAAGAATCAGAAAAGACTTTTCCTCAAATGTACGTAAGTCAATGTGTTTATACGCTAATGAAAAATGAGTGAGACTCAATTTTCTTGCAATAAATATAGCAGATAACCTATATGGCTTTCAAGATATTATTTAAATAAATGCACGGCATTTTAGCAGACGTTAGTTATAACAGATTATTCTTCAATTATTTGCACTCAAATTTTACATAATCTCTTTCGCAATCCATCCACAATAACGTATGTAATTTAAAATCATAAAAGTTTAAACTGGCAACTTTTTTTATTTTTAAAGGAAATTATTGTGACCTTCAGAATTCATATAAACAGCTGAAGGGACTTGCTTGTTCTGCACAAAGAGAGTACACTGTCAATTTTAAACTCGTCTCTGCTAAAGGTCTCCCCATGAATTTTTCTCACTAAATATATTTACATTAATGCTTCAAGTGCAAACTAAGGAATATTGGGAAGCTTCAGAACCACATTTTAAAAGCTTAATATCTGTTAAGGCACTGCTTTGTTTATTATACATTAGTTAACTGACTGAAGCAGCAATCAACCATCTCTAAGGATTTAATACTACTTTTTAAGAAAAAAAAAAGTTACAGAATTGTTTTTTTAAAAAATGAGCTACACTTTTTTTTGTTTCTCTTTGTTTTACTCTATTCAGCACGGATTACCTCATTAAATGAAGAAAGATTAAGTTTTTTGGCAATGAACTTCTTTAGATGCAAGACTGTAGCTTGTGCGGAGCAACGAATCCATTTTCTCTTCAATCCACGCAATTTGCTACTGTTGCATTCCAAGCAGATGCTTACCTTTAAGGAAAGAGCCAATACAGGTTACAATCTAGGTTCTCATTTTGTAGCAGCAGAAGCAGAGAATTCTAAACTGCATGATGCCCACGTTACGTAACAAGGAGAAACAACTGATCAGTGGTGGGCCTGCTTAAATTCAGAAGGGAGCCTATCTGGCAATCCTAGCTACAAAGAATGGCTTTCTATGATTGGAAAGTCCTCCAGCTGAAATCTGGAAGACCTTAAGGACAGAAAGTGAAAGAGTGCACAAGAAAGGGTTGTTGTAATATGCTCCAAGGTCGTGATGGCGAACATGTGGCATGCGTGCCACAGGTGGCACGCAGAGCCATTTATGCGGGCATGCGAGCCCCAGCCAAACTTACCTGCATTGCACATGCATGCACCTCCCAGCTGATTTTCGGCGCGTTTGAGGCCATTTTCGCCCTCCCAGAGGCTCGAGGGAAGCCTCTGTAGTCTCGGGAGGCTGAAAACGGGCCTTCAGGAAATACTGGGAAGTGCCAAAACGGGCCCTTTTTTCGGCCTCCCGAGGCTGCAGAGGCTTCTCTTGAGCCTCTGGGAGGGCAAATACAGCCTCAAACGGGCCGAAAATCAGCTGGGAGGCGCATGCATGCACAGTGCAGGTAAGAGGATGGGGGTGTTGTGTGTGCATGTGCAGGGGGCGGGGTGCATTGCATTACGGGTGCCAGCACTTTTGGTATACCACAACAAAAAGGTTCACCATCACTGCTGTAAGGCATTTTCTCTATGATCCTTGGAGAAATATTCACTAAGATAGGGATAATTGTCTATCAAACTGAATTAAATCATTTGTTTGCAGGGGGGAGAGGGGATTCCTTCACTGTGAATACAGTTTCTTATTGTGTGCAGTTGCTGGTTTAGTAAAGGTTGTGCATACACCATTTTACTAATCCCATGGACATTGGATCTATGCTCATCCTAGAATCTCCAGGTTCCATAAAATTTTATTTTTTACGTACACACACACAAAACATTACCAAACCTGGAAATTCTAGGATGAGCATAGATCCAAACATCCATAGGATTAATAAAATGGCGTATGCACAACCATTACTAATCAATATAAGTTCCTCTCTGCCTAAGGCCTTTTCAACTAGAACACTGAGATCTTCTGCTTCCAGTTATTCCCAGATGTTAAGCACAGATACAGTTGGCCAACTATACATTCTTCAGTTCAAACCAACATAAATTATGCAGCAAGGAAAAATGTTGTGTAGAATGAATACAAGTAGTCCTTGACTTACAACCACAAATGAGCCCAAAATTTATGTTGCTAAGCAAAACAGTTAAGTGAATCATGATGGTTGTGAGGTTAGTAACATGGCTGCTAATTAATGGCTTCTCCATTAACTTTGCTCGCCTGAAGGTCGCAAAAGGTATCACACATTACCCAGGGATGCTGCAACCATCATAAATATGAGTCAGTTGCCAAGCATCTGAATTTTGATCACATGACCATGAGGTTGCTGAAATGGTTGTAAATGTGAAAAATGGTTATAAGACACTTTATTAGTGCCTTTGTAATGTTTCATTTAAATGTCTAAGACTACCTGTAACACTTGATTTGTGCACAGTGTTCTAGCCCAAGGGCCTTCAAACTTGACAGCTTTAAGACTTGTGGACTTCAACTCCAGAATTCCTGAGCTAACATGACTGGAGGAGGAATTCTGGGAGTTGAAGTCCACAAGTCTTAAAGCTGTCAAGTTTGAAGACCCCTGTCCTAGCCCTTCAGTGGTTAGATTTTTAGATTTAATGAAGTAGGTAATTCAACCTACTGCTCCAAACTATTGTGAATGAAAAACAATTACTTTTTCTTTCAAAGGATTTTGAATAACTCCCCTCATTTATTTTTGCCCAGAAAAAAATTCAAAGACTGGTGTCAGAGATTCCAGTCAAGTTTGGGATATCACAATCAGCCATTCTTAGGATTTTAAAAAATTATGGTATCTAGGACATTCTTGCTTTCATTTGTGAACAATTTCAAACATTTCTTCTAAAAATGAACCTCCCTAGTTATTAATGGAAATGATTTCCTTGAAAGGATCATTGTTATTTGGGAGGTATTTTAAGAGAAAAAAAATAAAGAAAAAAAAAAACCCTATAACTCTATAATTTCTGTACTTGGGCAGCTGCCAAAGGTGTGAACTTCAGCTCTTAGAATTATCCAGGCAGCATATCGAGAATTCTGGGAATCAACTCTACACATATGGAAACTCCCTCACTGAGAAATGCTGTCTTAAACTACCAAAAAGGAAACAACTGCTAGTTCAAAGGGTTACATTTCAACAATACCTGTTCATCACTTCTGTGATAATCATTATCTTCTTCCTGTTTCTCTTCTGATGTTTCTTTGTTTGTGTTCTCATCTGCTTTAGTTTCCCCTTATGACAAAAGCATAGAGACTCTGTTATGAACGGGAAGACTCCAAAGATAGAAATATTTGCATGAAACAAAATGAAATCAAGATCAACAGCTTTTTCAGAATGAAGCCTGTTGGTCATACAGAAGTCAAATCTCTTCAAATCTCTGCAGCAGTGGTGGAATGCTACCAGTTTGGCCCAGTTCAGCCAAACCAGTAGCAAAAATTCCTACTGGTTCGGCTGAACCGGTAGTAAAAAAAAGCTTCCGAGGATCAGCTGAGAGGAGAAAGAATAGAAAAGCACAGGATCGGCCCTCCCACCTGCTCCTGCACTTTTCTCTTTTTTATCCTCAGCTGATTGGCGCTATAGGCCTCAGCTGGTGTGTGGAAAGCTGTACGCACATTATCACCCAACCGGTAGTGGAACAGGTAGGATACTGCTGCTCTGCAGTATTGGCATTATATTTTGCTAAGCTGTGCTGCTTAGTAAACTCTATCCTAAAATATATTTGCAAGCTATTTTAGCACTGAGAAATTTACAGTCTATCTATTCAATTTATATAGCTGACTATCTCACATATGTGATGTTATGTAGCTCAACGTTAAAAAAAAATAAATCAACCCAATTGTTTGAAGTCCAACCCTGTCGCTCAACCGTAACCTAAGAAGCTCAACCAATTCATAGCAAAGTCAAAATAAAGGAGAATTCTACAGTCAGCAAGCCATCTCTACTACATATTTGAGACAAAGTGGCCCTCTGGATTTATTTACTTTTATTTATGTATTTATGAAATTTATAAGCTTCTTATCTCATATCCAACGAAATTAGGTGTTTATCCTTGTAGAGTGGCACAATCTTCTGTAGTGATGCTGTGTTACGAATACAGTTCTGTCACTGGCTCTGGTGCACCAATAAACACTTTCCCAGCGGAGCTAAGTCTACCAATGTATCTGCCTCAGAATTAGCAGCATAAACTCTCCAAGGAATTGCCCTCAAAGGAAGTGGTTGCCACAAGACTTACCTAACAGCCTTAGCATGTAAAAACACATTTTTGGAATGTTATTAAATTCAGCAAGCTCACAGGACTTGATTATTGATCATCAAACTTGCTGCCTTGGAATGGTCTAATTGACAAGAACAACCAGTTTGCAGTCTGTGAAGATTTTAAAGTAGGATTATTGTCCTAGATCAGGAGAGAGCAACCTATGGCCAGGAAGTCTCAACACTCCATTTGTAGTTCTTTCCCAATCCCAGAGTCAATGGGGTTGAATATTTAAGACCTTCTTTATTTTATTGTAATTATTTTTATTTGATTTTATTATTTATTTTAGCAATTTAAGAAGCATTTTATTCCTTTAACCTTTCACACAGCCACATAAATCAGTCCGGCCTTATCTACACTAGTGATTTCTTAGCAAAACTACTGTACCCCATAGTGACACACACAACTTTGTAAATTAACAAATCTTGCAAGAGCTGTCTTCCTGGCATGAGATTTTGGATCTTAATGTTTATATTTATACAATTGTTTATCTATTTCTTGGTGCGCATGATTATGTTTGAAATCACAAAGTGGTTTCTGACAGTGAAAAGGTTGCTAAACCCTATCCTACCACAGAGGTTCTCGATCGTTTTTGTTCTAGTGGGAGTACATGGAATTTTGGAAGAGTGCTATGCTTTGATCAAATTGTTTTTATAGCCATTTTTATAAGATAGCCACAATTTATGGGTACCATAAGTCTAAATAGAGAGGCTATATATGCACAAATAATGGGGTCAGTTCAACGATTCTGGGCCATTCCAAAACTTGGAGAGAAATCCAGCTGTGAAGATCTTGTTCCAAACACATGGATCAGAAAATTAGTGAATTTTCAGTTTTCCAGTCAAGTACTCACAGCAAAGCACTAATTTACTCAAGAAATTAACAGTTTATATTTCTTTAGCAAGATTGTGATAAATGTACTATATTAAACTAATCTAGTTAAACAAAGAGCAAACAATTTCCTTTGGCAAGCACAAGTAATTACTCTGAAAAAAACAAGCACATGCATTTCTATTTACCATTACGGTGAGTATCTAAATGCTGCTTGGCTGAGCACGTCTCCCCTTTGATGTCACCTGGTACTTCCATGCCCAATTTGTGGTAGAATTCCCTCTGCTTTTTCATTTCCGCTGTTTAACATTTTAAAATAGTGTCTTTAGCTAAGAATGTGGACTTCATCAACTCAAGCAAACACTGTATTCCTCTCCCTTGTTTAGAATATGTAACAAGAGCCCCCTCTAACGTTCAAAGGCTTTTTTTGTGGCCAACTCATAACACAACTGGATTTTAAGAACATCCCATATAATGCAATACTACTTTTCAAGTATTACATCCCACATTAAGCTGACCCAATACTCTTCCTCTCACTTGTCTACTTGTTCAATAACATTTGGCAAAAATTAGAATCCAGGGAACATTTTTTTTGTTTTACAAAATTTGCTTATGCATTCATCTTTATGAATTTTGAAAATCACCTCCCCCTCCTATTTCCATACATCAGAGATGTATGTTCTCCAACCACACTTTTGGAATAGAGTCTAGCTACTGGGAGTTAACTTCTTACATTAGTCTTCTGACAAAGTAACATTGGATTGATCAAAAGTACGATTTCCCCAGCTATTATTTTATAATATAATTTTCAAAATCCTAATCATGATATTTATAGTCCATCTATCACAGATTCAAAATATTTCTGTGAAATAAGTAAATGTACAATTGGACACTTTAATTGCTTCTATACTATCAAAATTACCTCTGTATTCATTTTGTGTTTATAAATATGAAGAACTTGAGAGATGCCAAGATGATTTAGAAAATGCCCTGGGAATGGCCAGGAACCTTTAAATTATAAAACCTGTTTCTGTCAATTGCTTCCATTGTTTTTTAGAAAAATACATTTTTGAGTTATATGACTAAAATGAAGATACAACCAACCATTTACTGAAGATACTTTAACTTTTTACTGATTAATGTTGAGGATACCTGCCTCTTCATCCCTCTTCAGATCTTGTAAGCCATCTTATATAATTTATGATATTATGGGGAACAAGGAATGGAGAAATTTAGAGCAATACCAGTTATACTGGTTGGGGAATTCTGGGAACTGAAGTCTACCTATCTAGAGCATATCTAGGTTGGGAAAGGCTTCTTTGATTTTTCTTTTCAATCCTGAGGATTCTGTCATCACATTTCAAATATAAAACTTTTGTCGTGGGCTCCAATGTGTAATTGTCCTTGCTTTGGAAAGCAAGCAAATAAAGTGAAGCAACAGTAAATTGCATCATTTATTGCAACCATTTGACATCATACAGAGGAAATTTATTCAGATATAAATGTCTTTTGAACAGTTTACTGTTGTCTTACCTTCTTGAAGACCTGGGACAAGCTTGTAAACAATATCCTGCATTGTTCTGTCATGACTGACAAGACAAAAAATGAGAAATTAAAATGGTTACTGTAAAGACCTATAATAAACCTTTATATATTTACACCATTAGGATAACTGGAAAATATCCTCTTCCTTTGGGCACAAATGAAAGGGAAACTTTAAAAAAGGAAAAAAAAAAAAGGGGGGGGTTCCTATATCCATTTCCATTTTGCTGAAATACAATGGAAAAATCCAATCATAGGCCCACTCTTTTGCCCAATTCATGTTTTAGAAAAGGCACATCCATGAGATTTCTGCATGTATTTCTTTTAACACAATACTTACCCAATATACTGAAGAGGGTGACTCTGGTGTATTACTATCCTGCACGTGGGGCAGGTATTATTTTCCTCCAAATACTTTACCAAGCAACTTCTGCAAACTGTTTTACAAAAAATATATATATTATACCAGTTGAAATGATTGTAAGGTGACATTTTTATCTGCTAATAACACTTAAACTCTGTACATAATTGAACCTGCATTGCTCAAGGGAGCAAAGTTAAACAATGTCACAAGATGCAGAACCAAACGGATGCATTCAAAGTCCAGTTTTAACAAACACAGAAACTGCCCAAGAGAGTGCTGTTAGTCTAACGAACATTTTATAAGGAGTACTTTCTTTTTCTGAATAAACTTAGCATATCCCAAATCAGAAAAATGCCAATATAAAGATTTCAGAAAAAAAAATTAGTGTCTGTGTTGTTGTCATTTGAGATATATAAGACTGTAATCAATTTATAAACATTGTGGGTTCATTTCAAAATGAAATGACGACTACTGTCCTATAAAAAAAGGGAGTATTATTTAATATTTATAGTGATAGTCTTATTTAAAAGTAAACTATGAAATATATGCAACAGCATGGCATAATTGGTTGTTGACTGTCAGTATACTTGCAACCAAGCTTATTCTGAAGCTAACGATTGCTGTTGGAAAAGTGAAACTTCCTCAGTAATAATTCAATTAAAATTTCGCTGTATCTTCAACTCTTGAAAAGTGACAATACCAAAGACTAAAAACTGCAGTTAAACAGTGCCATCTACTTTTCATACATGATGATACACATTCTAGCAGGTACATGAGTAACCTTGTGATAGTGTTTACAAAACAGAGAAGAAGAGATTTCCTTCAAAGGAAAACTCGGAAAGTATGAGGATAAATCTACCCACATACATACAAGACCTTGAAAATCTAGTTTTATGCCCAAGCCTGAGGCCACAGCCATGTGACAGAGCCTATTCCTGCTCCTTCCAATTCCTACTTCTTCAGAGCCTCCTTGAAGAACGTGTGATGTTAACACATTTGGGCATCCCCTGCACAACAGCTTATAACTGGCCAATCCTTTCAATCCAGAAGCATCCAAAGCGTAGTAAAGTGCTCATTCATATGTATGTATGTATGTATGCAAGTATGTATGTAATGTATGTTGTGCATCCCCCAGAATCATGTATGTGAGATGAGGCCATCATATAATTTAAATAAATAAAGCATTATTATCATTTTTATATGTGAGTAATCTACATGTAGTTTCACAGTCTAAGATGGGGAAAAGTTAATAATTCAAATCCTAACTAAGGACCTAAGAATTATTAGGGTAGAATCTAGGAATGTAGGCAGTTCCAAGCAGGGTTGTTTTTTGTTAAGTGAAGGTGTTCAAGTCTGATAAATTCAGTATTTTCAGATATCAAGTTGTTTAGGTGTTGCTCCGAGGGCTCAAATCACAATTGGTATAGGAACTGATTTCCATAAGCATTCAACTTCAATCTGCAAGTCCCGGTATTTTGTAATTTTTTCCAATTACTTTTCCACAATCCTAGCATCACCTGGTACAGCAACATCAATGAACCATACTTTCTTCTTATTCAATAACTGTTATATAAGGCATGTTATGAAAAAGCTGTCTGTTTGGATCTTAGCATCCCATAAGATCTTAACCTGCTCATTTTCCAACACCTTCTTAACTTGAAGGTCCCAGTAGTATTTACTACATTCAAAACTAAACCTCTAATAAAGTTTCCAATAATAATTTTAGCAATTTGATCATGACCTGCTTATAAACCCTTTGTGACATTTTGCTGTAGACACTGACCAAATGGTCAATTGTTTCATCCTTTTCACTACAAAGGTGACATTTGCTGTTGTGTTACATGTTGAATTTTCACCTTCTTCCTTTCCAAACCAACAGGCCCTATTCACAGTCACATACGCCCTAGACACCTTCTGCCTTGACTGCTGCTATGAGCTCTAGATGGGGCTGCCCTTGAAAAGTATTCAGAAGCTTCAAGTGGCTCAAAATGCAGAGCTTGATTATCTGGTGATTTGCTTCCAGGTCCAATTCAAGATGCTGATTATCACTTTTAAAGCCCCTACCAGGAGCCAGGTTATTTGAAGGACTGAATTTTCCCAGTTCTACCTACCCAACCCACCATAGAAAGTGCCTGGAATGCTATGGGTTCTCTCTCCTAAAACGGTGTATCTATTGGGACCAAGAAGAAGGCTGTTCTCCATGGTAGCTCCCTCTTCTGTGGAACATCATCCCTACAAAAATAAGATTGTCCCCCACATTAACACTCCTTCTCAAGACCCTGAAGACATGGTTTTGCCAGCAGGCCTAGGAATCCCCAGGGTGATATAGAGCCCATCAAGTAGTTCATTTGACTGTTGCTGCCGGCGGGAGGGTGGGGGGAGGGTTTTATTGGTTTTTGTACTGGGGTTTTATTTCTATAAGACACCTAGAGGCAGCATGAACAAGTTGGGTTGATGTATACATTTTCTAAATAATTAGGTATGAGCTCAAGGAGCCAAAAGAGAAGCCACTAGAAGGAAGTTCTTGGTTTTGGAAGAACTGAATAATGGCAAGTTCTATGAAGATGAGATACATTTTATTTTATCCATTCTTTCTTTTCACAAAAAAGGAGGGTCTTTAATATGCCATCATATCCATTAAATACCCAATGCAAAAAGTAAAAACTAGAAAAAGCAAAAAAAAGATTTGAATTTAAGGATGGTAGGTGATTAAATGCAGTGCAGCTATTACCTGAGGTAAAGAAGTTTATTGCAAGCCTCTCAGCTATTTGACCATAATTATACCTTACATAATTCTCATTAGCTAACCCTGCAAGCTGTCAGTTTTGAAAGACAGTCTAGCACCCAAATTAGATCCCATCATCCTTGTTAAACAAAGCCATAACTGGGTCTATCAATTCCTATATAACCTGGCAAATATTGTTTTAACCAAATCAATGTATTTGTTATTTCTAATATCCTTTCATGCACTGTCAGCAAAATTATCTTCATTGTATTAGCTACAGTTCTGCACAGTCAGTTCAAAGGGGGGAAAGGGGAAGGGTGAAATGATGCCTTCGCAGTAGCAATTAGAAATACATTATGACTTTCAGCAAAAGAGCATCACAATCTTTACATCATGCTCTTCAGTAAAAGCTCCCTTTTCAGCATTCCTAGGTATGTACCTGAAGGAGCCATTACCTTCTGTTTTAAGTAAAAAAAAAAGTTCAGAACATTATTTGATGTCACATATTTACATCCTCTCTTAGATGATTAAGTAAGAAATCTTAACACTTCAGTTCAGAGCAGAGGTTTTTTACTGATACGTTCTGGTCTCTAGAAAGATAATAAGGTGCCTAAGTTTCTTCTGCAAGAGTAGAACTGTTCTTCCCCATTCTTTATATATATATATCAGCCTTCATTTACTTGCTTCTCAGAGAATTATACAGCATCCCAATATTATGAGATTAATTAAGGGAAAACCTTTTCAGATATTAACAGAACTGCACAACTGGCTCACACTGGTGCCTCATTGGTTGGTTCACTAACTTTATCAAAACAGAGCTAAAAGTGGGCACTTTTTAGGCAAACCAAGTGTGGGAATTTTAAAAAAATAATGAAGATTTGGACGATTTCTATTCCTTACAGAAGCAGGTAGAATAGAAGTGGTAAATGAATAAGATACATGCTTCACCCATCTCATTAATTAAGCAAGCAAGCAAGTAGATAATCGTGCCAAATACTGTAATTCAAAGCTCTCTGAATTTCTTGGTAAGAGCCGAGGCACACGTTTTAAAAAAAGATTAACATATGAATAAACAATTTGAAATTAAGAGGTGTCTTAAACATTAGCCTTTCAAATAAAAATCAAAACAAAATCCCAAATGGTTATGTTTACATGAAAGTAAATCTTAATTCACAATACACCATAATAATCATACTCACAGGTATGCAAGCATTCCGTTACAGTGGTAGCATCGATAAGATAACCATTGCAAAGGCGGCAGGTTATATGGGCATTGATGTCCCAAAGTTTAATTTTTCTTGTCAGCATCTTTGGTGTCTGTAAGAAAACCAGAATAGGCAAGTATGTGAGATATAAATGTCTACATCTTTTAAAATATCTGACCTTCATAATAAAAACCTTGAATGCAGGAAAAAATGAAAATGATTGAAACAGGTTTCTTCTCCAAAGAACCTTATTTGAAAAAAAAAAAATAAGGGTGGTTTAAAAAATAATGTACGACCATAAAGATAAAGACAATGTAGCAACTGTTGTTCTGGGCTTTTACACTGCAAGTTTTATGACATTCCACACCACAAATTTTAAATCAGCCTGCTTTTCAGAAACAGCCAATAAGGTGAATGCACCAATTTTATCTGTAATCCATATTCTGGAAAGTCTTCCAGAAAAGGCTCAGCTCCTAAAAAAGTCTATAGTTTTCTAAATCGTAATAGTAGTGTAAGAAAAAGCCAACTATAGTCAACATATCTTTTTAGATGATTAATTTTTAGAAGAATGTACATATAAGATAAAATTGTGCAGCATTTGGGGAAAACAAAGTTACTTGCTTAAATATGTTTAGGAGGTACCTCCCCATTTTTAAACTATAGAGAAATAACTTAAAGTAGTTTTCACAAATTAAAAAATTAGTGCAAAATAATCAATGAATTATATTTGAACATTATAAACCATAGCCCTTTTTCAGTTTTCCTTTCACAAAACATTTGAATAGAATTTGGTTTCTAAAAAAAAGAAATTACTGAATGTCTTTATGTAGCATTTAAAATTTCCAGAAAAGTCTTGGAAAAGTTTTTGGATTTGGTTTTTTGATTTTTCCAACATTATTTGGGAAAGTCTTCACCAGGCAGACAATTAAAAAATAAATGTCAGATGCTGCACCCTAACAGTGGAACTCTTTGCTTCTTTAGTTTTAAATATACTGATTTGTATGATTTTAACTATATCCTTTCTTACTTGCGACTTCACTGTTTGTTGTTTCAAAATCTATAAATAGCTTTAAAATTTAAAATTGTTAGTTATCCTGGGACCCCTTCTGGATAAAAAAGATAATTTGGAAATTCCTATATAAATGTTTATAAAAACCTTCACATCTATCAGAAATAACATTAAAAACATCTGCTTTTATTTTCTCACTGGGAGAAACTGCACCAGAGGAAATGAAATAGAGTACTAAATAATAAAGACAGCAGGAAAGTATTTTTACCATCTGCTGCAGTGAGTTTCTACACGGCAGGTGTCACCAAACTAAGATGTTTTCAATAAAAATTGCTGAGACATTTTGGCTGAAAAGTTGTAAATTTTTGCAACTTTAGCCTTATAATTTGACTGAAATTAAGACAGTCAATGACCTTAAGACCAGCATGCCTAAAAATCAGGTTTATTTTTCATATTATATGTAGCCAGCTCAATTAGCAGTTTTTCCTTCTTTGATTTTATAAGTCACTACAAACACTTGCAGCTGTTCCCCCCACTCTTACCTTTCTCTGAGCTGATTTAACATAGAGGAGAAGATGTGGCAGTCAGTCAACTTTCCTTACAGTAGTTGGCTGGCTGGTTGGAGCCACACCCCTGAAATTGGAACAGGGAGGGACCCTGGGGGTGGGGTGGGGAGGGATTTCTGGGAAATGCAGACCCCAGCAGAGAGAATTAAATCAGAGTGCTGGAGAGGGGACTACATATTCCAGCAGCTCAGAGAAAGGGAGGGGCAGCATCAGAAAAGGAGATTGGAGGGGGGAAAGTTTTAAAAGGACTGAGAGGGAACAAAAAATGGAATACTACTATGAGGAAGGAGGCTGAGCTCCTTTGGAATGAGAGAGAAATTGCCACCCCAAGAAAGATCGACTGCTATATCTCAGCCTAGAGTGTATCTGAGTTGGCATGACAGGGGTAACGTTCTTATCCAAAGCATAGTTTCAGAGTAGCTGCATCTTTGGTTCAATGGAGCTCCTGAGCCATTGTCCCTAGCTGGAAGAAGTGGACTCCATAAGCCTCTCACTGGTCTTACAGAGGACATGTCTGTAAGACGACAGGATCGCTGAGGGACCATTTGGCCAAAGGACAGTCTTTAGGACCAATTTGCGTGTTTTAACAGAACCCTTCAATTGAAGTCTGAACCTTTGGCCATTGATGAACTACATCGGAGGCATTGGGACATTTTTAATTTGAGCGATGTTGCTTACCATAAGGTTTAATGGTTTACACTATTGTGCTGTTTAATCTGATTTTATCTTAAAGGCCACCGTTTCAACATTTGTTATGTCATTGTGTGTCTATTGCATTGGTGCTTGTTGCCATTATCTGTAGTTGTTGCTTGATTTTATTTTATTTTATTTTATTTTAAGGACCACTATTTTAATTTGCTTTCTGGATTATTGTTAGTTTATTGAACTGGTGCTTATTGTTACCTGTAATTGCTGCTTAATTTGATTTTCTCTTAACAGCTATAATTTTAATTAAAGCCTATAATTCTCTCCAAGATGTGTTGGTATGCCTGGGCCAGGAGGGTTGGTCACGTGGGAAAAGGATAGATGGGGCCCAATTGCTAGCGCCCCCTTTGGGGGAAGGACTGCATATATTTACATCATCCTTTCTTTTTTATCAAATATATATGAAATGATTTAGAAGTAGCTAAAACCAAGAACCAAGTTTGAGTAGAAAAATGCAAAATCTTCAAGTGATTCACATTCCTTTTCCATTCTCCCTTCAGAAAATTTCTTCAAAATGCTAATTTATTTTTAAAAAAAATGTGCACCCATCAAGCATAACATTTTAATGTTAAAGTTCTCAAGGAATTCTGCATATCTCAAAGTCTGATGAATTCACATAAAATTGTGATGTGGTATAAGCATACGAGCTTTTGTGAATCTGATACAGTGGTGGGATTCAATTTTTTTTACTACCGGATCTGTGGGCGTGGCTTGGTGGGAATAGCTTGGTGGGCGTGGCAGAGGAAGGATACTGCAAATCCCCACTCCTGGGGAAAAGTTACTGTAAAATCCCATTTCCTCCCCACCCTACCAACCTGCTTTCCAGTTCCGTTCTCCTGTGCAAGGCAACAAAAGAAGACCCAGCCGATCAGCTGGGACTCGGGAGGCAGAGAATAGACAGGGGTAGGGCCAGTCAGAGGTGGTATTTGCCGGTTCTCCAAACTACTCAAAATTTCCACTACCAGTTCTCCAGAACTGGTCAGAACCTGCTGAATACCACCTCTGATCTGATAGAATATAAATATAATAACTAACAAAAAAGCCTGTTATATTTGCTTATCTTCTTTTCTCTAGGATCAGCCAAATGTTTATATAACAAGATTTAACCATTATCATTCCCTCACTAGCTAATGTTACAAATTCATTACTCATTGTGTAAGGAAGTAAACAAAGATGCAAACCATCTATTTAATCCAAAGTACAATGAAAGATATTTTCCAAAATCCACAATAAACCAACAGTGTACCATGGATCTGAGATTTCCAATGCCCAGGGGTAAAAACTGAGCAAATTAATCTAATCCTCAAAGAACATAACTTAACCCTACCTAATCTATGAAAATATAAAAGTTAGTTGCATCAGGAAAAATAAGGTATGAATTGAGTTTGGACTAGCAACTATAATGGGATCGTCTGCAATCAGGAGTATAGTATTTAATAATTCAACTATCAAAGAATTTACAATTTCCAATCCACATCCTAGTCTGTTGCTGACTTCTTTGGCATCTTAAAAACTAAAGCCTCTCCAATATTGTTTCTGTGAAAAATTGCATCTTCTGTTGAGTGGGGAAGCAATTTTCACTGAGAGATGGCACCAAGAAAATATTTGAAACTTCGTTATATCTGAAAATGCAATTATGAAACAAGTATGCATGTGTATAGACTTATGTTTTCTATTGAATTATTAATGATACCGACACAGGTGCACAAAGAAGATTGTATTGGTTCATACCAAAGAGCTATTGAGTCCAGCATTCTGTTTCCATAGTGGCCAATCAAATGCCAGCAGAACATGAGCAAAATATTGTGCATGTTCTCTATGACACTGAAATTGAGAAACCTATTGACTGATATTACAGGGTATATAAATATACCCATTTCAAATAGCAATCACACCCCATCCTGATCAAACTGAAGATACAGAATTCAAGACCATGCATGAAAAAGGGAAAGCTGAATTGTAGCTCTTCCAAGTTGTACCTGGCTTGGTCCTGAGATATTCTTTGCTCCTTACAATGGCAATTTTTAAAGTTATTTTTCAGTTTCTGTATCAGCAATAGTTGCTGTTGTTATTTCCCACCCCACCCCACCTCCAAAATAGCATAAAATTGCAGTACTTGCTTTCAGAGAAAGTCAGTCAACACAACCATTTTGTTCATTTCCTTATTTTTGCCTTGTTACACAATACATATATTTAAAACCTTGCATTTGGCCTACTTTCACAACTGAAGTAAACAATATATCAATATATATATTGTTTACTCTCTCTGTGTGTGTGTGTGTATACGCACACACATATATGCATATATACATACAGTAAACATTATGTTTACTAGTTTACTGTGTGTGTGTATATTTATGTGTGTATATATGTGTGTGTATGTGTGTGTATATGTGTGTGTGTATACCTACACACACACACGTCTACAACATTTTATTGATTTGCATAGTTCTGGGTAAAATTCTAGTAACTTCTTTCTTTTATTTCTAAATCATGGTAAAGCTTCTGCTTCTTTTCCACTTTTCACCAGCTGTGTAAAGATGGATATTTTACATGAAAATGAGGCAATAGCAATTATTTTACAAATCTGTGGCTTGCACATTTGTGTAAATGCAGTTACCAAAGTACTACTTCTAAAATATTAGTGACCAATCCCAAGCTGGTAGATCGTCTGTGGGTTCACTAATTCCCAAATTATAGCTACAGGAAAGAACATGCACTATATTTTGAAAGGTTCTGCAAGCTGAATGCCCACCCACAGAGTTGACTGCATACCCCATTGCTTTATGAATCACTTTGTATGACTAGTAGCTTGGACGAACTTCCTTTTCAACAGTTTCTGCAGAAGGCTCCTTCAGAAGTGTGTCTACACTGAATGCAGCTGAACTTTTCACTTGATCTGCATGGGAAATTAAGCAATTTTCCAATAGATTTATTAAGTGTTTCAATTTCCCCATAGATTTATCCAGTATTTCTTGTTAACGATTACATTATTTTGAATACTGTTCCACCGATGACTAATGTAACTACTAAAAAGCTTGCTTGTTAAACTTTGTGCAACATGTTAAAATCATGAAAGAACACTTGCCACTAACAGGAATTCCCTAATTCCTATTAGCAGGATAAGTGGCATGGGAAAATTCAAATATTTTTCTGTGATTTACATTTAAATAAGTTTTAGGAGTTCAACTGAAACACTTTCACACATCAAATATTATGATTAAAACAGTGAAATGGTTCCTTTTTAGTTTCAACACAGTTTCATACTGTAACACTTAAAGCCAATATAAAAACAGCTTAAACCTGGCTTGGAAAAAAACAGGATGTTCACGTTAGAAATATTGTAGCCGTATTGGTGAAACTGCAGCAATGATTCTTGTATATACCAAAAATAAACATTCCCTAAAGAGAAAACACTCTTTAAGTTCTAACTAGGTCTCAAAAAGGTGTCAAGATTTTTTCAGAACACCTAGTTTAAAAAAAAAATTCAGAACACATTTTAAATAATTGTATATGCATTTAAAGCAAGTTGTAGAATTCAATCAGAAAAACATGCTCTTTGCATACTGAGGAAAAGTATTATCTTGCTCTATGCATACCTCTTAAAACAGCATTTCTTTTCAGAGTCTGCCATCCAGAGACCTGAAAAGATAGAAAAACAAATCTTAAAATTAATACTGCAATTCCTTAGAATACATTGAAGAAAATTCAACAGTATTTATTCATAGACAAATATTAAAAGAACAAATATTTGTCTTTAAAATGAAAACAATTAATTTCTGCTAGAAATCACTGGCTATAAATTAGTCTGAATTAAATATTGCTAAGTAAAACTGGTGTCATTTTTCCTACCACTGCAGGGTGACAGAAATGAGAAGACTAATGTTTTTCTATTAAATTTTTGTCAGCTTAAAATCAAGTAGATTTTGACCTAATTTTGATATCAAAAAGCCAGTACATTTTGTTATGTAAAGTAGCGCATTCAGTAAAACATCACCCAAGATCCATATGATGCTAGTTCATCCCAGTATTTAAAGGTCTAAATATATTTCTTGTATCAAGTTAAATAATTTATCTATGCTGCCAAAATGTACTCTCACGTTTATAGTCCCATTCATTTTCTCACAGGAAAAACAAACACAAATTCAGCTCTAGTGCAAAACTATCTTTAAAATCAAAATGAGCAAACAACAGCATAGCACTTGACCGTAATTGCTTAAAATGGTTTAAAAGAGGTACTCAAGGGCTAATAAAACTATTAACTAATAATGAGAGTCAGTAATAAATGGGAGGCCCCTAGAAAGGGCTGTTTACTTTTTCCTGGATACAAAGGCTGTTTCTGAACAAGTTTAGGAACTAGCTTTAACTTACAGCTCCAACTTGTCAACCTCAGTTAAGAAAGGTAAGGGGAAGGTTTTTTTGCAAATATTGTGTGCATTCTATCACAAAACAAGATCCAAGACCAGGGATGTAAGAAGTATCTCGAGAGGACTTTTCAATGTTTCCTTAATTCTGTCAAAATAAAGCCCAAATCTACAGAATGAACTGCAACCAAGCACAATTGGCCAAAGTATACTCAAATAGCCTCCAGAATTATTGTCCTCTTTAAATGAAAGAAATGATTCATCTTCAAAATCTACAAGATTTCATCGATCTTCCATTTCTGCCTTTCAGCAAAGTCACTGGATATACAGGATATACACAAGATCTGAAGTCTTCAAACTTGACAGCTTTAAGACTTGTGGACTTCAACTCCCAGAATTCCTCCTCCAGTCATGTTAGCTCAGGAATTCTGGGAGTTGAAGTCCACGAGTCTTAAACTTGCCAAGTTTGAAGACCCTTGCACAAGATGATTAATATTAATCACAACATAATATTTTTAGTTGGATGTCTATTTATCCAACAAAAAGGCACCACTCATGGACTTGCATTTTTCATTATGTACTGTTAAGTAAATACCTAAAAATATGGGACCAATAATTTTCAAAAATCCTCTATCATAAAAGAATAATGGAGCTTGGACTGGCTATGGCCCCCTCTGCTGAAATGATCAAGGTACTTTACTGTGAAGAAATCAGCTGCTGCAGTTCCTTATTATACATGTAGTCCTCGACTTATGACCACAATTGAGCCCAAAATTTATGTTGTTAAATAAGGCATTTGTTAAGTGAGTTTTGCTCCATTTTATGACCTTTCTTGCCAGAGTTGTTAAGTGAATCATTGCAGTTGATAACCTTGCATTTGGCCTACTTTCACAACTGAAGTAAACAATATATCAATATATATATTGTTTACTCTGTGTGTGTGTGTATACGCACACACATATATGCATATGTACATACAGTAAACATTATGTTTACTAGTTTACTGTGTGTGTGTATATTTATGTGTGTATATATGTGTGTGTATGTGTGTGTATATGTGTGTGTGTGTACGTACACACACACACGTCTACAACATTTTATTGATTTGCATAGTTCTGGGTAAAATTCTAGTAACTTCTTGGAATACAACAGTGGTCATTAAGTACGAACCAGCTGCCAAACAGCTGAATTTTGATTACATGATCATGAGGATGCTTCCAAAAAATGGTCACGAGTCACTTTTTTCAGTGCTTTTGTAACTTTGAATGGTCACTAAAAGAACTACTGTAAGTCGAGAACTACCTGTAGATTGTATCTTTGTTACAATATATCTGTATGTATGCATCAATGCACTTTGCAAGCATTTTACCACACTTGGCTGAATCCTTAATAAGATTATTTGTAAAAGCTATTAACAAATGAGTCCCAGTCGCTCTGATAGTAAGCTCATTCTCTGATAAACATTTAGTTTAGTTCACATTGCTGATGGGTGTTACACACAGAGAGAGACACACACACACACACACACACACAAACACACAAGCCCATCTACAAATACAGTGGTGGTGAAAAGTTCATGTACTTTTCCTGTACATTTTTCTCAATTAAAAAAAATGGATAGATGTAAAATTTTGGACTTGTTTTTTTTAAAATTCTCTTTATCTTACTTTAAGGACTTGTGTAGAGAACAAATCACATTTTACATCATACATGCAAAAATACTGAAATTTCAAAAACGTTCACAAATTTTAAACCACCACTCTGTCTGTGTGTGTGTGTGTGTGTGTGTGTGTTAACAAAAGTTTTGATTAAACAATCACAAATGACCAATTAAGCATCATTTGTTCAAAGACATCCATTATTATATAATCATGTACCATTTTCTTCACCTTCTCCTCGGCATCCTTTAGTGAAAGGAAAGGTGCCAAAGGAATTGATCAGAAGTGCCTGGTTAATTAAGTGGTGTAAGGAAATCTAGCCTCATTTGCCTGCAAAGAGGATAAACACAGTGAGAGAGGGAAGATGACTGGCATCAACTTCCTTCCCCTTGTCATATTATCCCTCAACCTAAGTAAGCTGGTGACCACACCCTGCAGTTCTTACTTTTTGGATAGAAACAAGAAACAAGCCCATATCCAAAATGGACATGATGGGCAAAACTCAACTCATCAGGTCATCCAAAAAGCTAACTGGAAAACGATTCTACGAAAGCACTGGAATCTTTTGATACTCCAAAAAACAAGGCTATTAATTTGGGGGACAAAGGAGTAAAAAGCTAAACGCAAAGATGCACATACCATAGCATTATACTACATACTGCTAGAATTCTGATGCTAGTAGTAGAACTAACATAAAGCTAGAAACAAATTTCAATGAAATATTGGTTAAGGGGGAAACATTTAAGCACAAAAAAAAAAAAGAGCTCCAGGTGGCTCAGCATTTTTTTTTTTTTCAAAGATTCTGAATGCAGTTGGATGGATGGTGTTGCGGTTCGCCGGCAGCTTGTGCAGACAGCAGCGGAATCGGGCAGTGGGGAAGAACGGGGACCAGTCCGGGAGTCTGGAGAGGACTTGGATGAGGGTCCTGCATCCGATGCAGAGATGAGGCCAGGACCATCTGGGAGTGAGGTGCTGACTCAGGAGCCTCCAGAGTCTGGCAGTAGGGAAGCAGAGGAACAAAGGGAGCCTGTTCCCAGTGCACATGTGCGCAAAGCTGCTAGAAGGCAAGAGCAGCTGAGACAAAAGGGGCAATTCGGGAGTAAGGCTTGGAGGTGATTGCTCCTCCCCTAAGGTATAAAGGAAGTGCAAAGGTAGAGAAATCTTTGCAGGAAGCAAAGTCATTCGCTCTGTTCGGATTAAACCTTGAAGCCCTGTGTGGACTTTGTACTTCGGTTGATTTTTTTTTTTTTTTCAGTTAATTTGGCACTTTAGTTGTTGGCAGCAATTCAAAGGAGATAAAGGTTGGTCCTTATCTCGAGGGACTGTTTGGGACTCATTATGGACTGGGAATGAACATAATTCCCAGCGTTGAAATAAAACAAGAGTTATTTTGTCTAAGCATATGCTTAATTACTGTCTCAGGAAGCCTTGGTCAGAATGGATGGATGGATGGACAGACACCTGCATACCACCACAACTTCAATCTCTCCTATAGTTTACTAAGGTGTGAACAATGCTCATAAAATCCTTGCAAGGAGAAGTTGTGGCATGTAAAAAAAAAAAGTGCTTCATGTGCCAATATCAACTTCCTCTTAGAAATATTGCAGTTTCTGAATATCTCAGAGACATTGCTCCATCCGTTTAAGCTTTCTGCAAATCTACAAGAACTCTTTCATCAGCAACTTGTTCAATCCACTCAATAATAGAAACAGCTTTATGAAGACAGCAGTGGCTCTGGCAAATTTAAGCTCTTTTATAAAACCATACCTTTCTGTGCCGGTAATAAAAATTAAAAAGTGACAGGTTAAGATTGAAAAGTAAACTCTATCATAAATTCAGGAGTAGAGTTAGCTTTCTTTTACATCTGGAATGCATACAATGTCCTGGTGGGCTCCCACTCTAGTACTATCCAAGTTTGAACCTGCTTAACTTTTTGAGATCAGCTAAAGTTGATTAAGCACTGCAATATACATGTTTGGATAACATATGGAGTCCACAGTTTTGGGTACAATTCACATAATTTCTCCCAGAGTTGCAACTAAAATATATTTAAGCAAGAAAATAATTAAATAACCATATTAAATGATTTTGATTAAAAGTTTGAATTTAAACTTAATATTTTATTCTGTTCACACTCACTACTTCTTTTCTCTTGTACTACTTCTTGGCAGTGCAGTTCCTGGCAAGGCAACGAAAAATTACGAATAACCCTTAGCCTAAAACCCTAGTTCAACTACTTGTTCAATTGCTTTAATAGGAGCAGCTGACACTAAGACAGGGCCTCATTAATCAGAGATACAACAAGTAGCTTGCTTCTTGTGCTTCCTTTACACAGATACTTAATTTGAATTACTGTTCTTCAAGAGGTCTCAACACCAAAGAAGTACAACAGGGGCAAACCACTTTACGCTCTCCAAGTGTTTTAGATTACACTTCATAGAGTCTCTAATTATTGGTCATTTTAACTTTGGAGTATAAAGCTTGAAATGCAATAAAAATGGAGGGTATCACATAGTCCGGAGAAGCAGAAAAGAAAGCTTAATTTATTCTGGTTTTGTGGCTAAAATAAAGCCAGATATACTGCCTGGAATTCACAAAGAAAGGAGTGATATAAATCTAACATAATTAAATCAGTAAGTCAGACACTGATTTTGCATCGAATCACAAAAGATCTCAAAAGAATCTGGTTTTCTAAAATTACCAAAGTATTTTTAAAATACAAAATTATTCCACCACTCTGCCACAGTATGAAAGTCCTCCCCAAAGAGTAATGAGTACAAAACATGAAATATACTAAGCCAGCAAGCAACAAAAAAAAAAATAGTGGTGAAAATGCAAGATGGATTTTAATAAGAGGAAACAGCACTGTGAGAGATGGCCTTGACATATTTCTGAGCTCCAGAGCAGTGGTCACCTACTGGTGGGCCATGGACCACTGATGGGCCACGAGTAAATTTTGGTGTCTACAGAGAAATGTCCCCCCAAAGCAATTAATCCAGGCTGCACAGGAACACAAGGCTGAACCGCCCACATGGGCCGCCCACCCGCTGGCCGCCACCCTTTGGCCGAGCACAAATCTTACCTTGAATAGAGCCACGCGAGTTGGAACTGGAAGGTAAGACCAATGGCGGGGAAGGGAAATCTGCCCCGGGGTGGCTTGCTGACATTGGTGGGAAAGTCGGTCCCATATTCCAGAGCTGCAGTAATCGCAGGACTGGCCTGTGCACTGGCCTGCCATGGATGAGCTGCTCTGGGATGACCAAAGGGCCAGTCTTGTGACTACTGCAGCTCTGGAATATGGGACCAGCCCATGGTGGGGTTAGAAATCTCTGCCGTAGGGGCTGGCACCTGTAATGTGCAAATTTGCAGGTGGTGCAACATGCAAAAAGCAGTGCAGCCCTCGCCGGGCAGGATGACATAATGGTGCTGTAGCAGCAAGAGGGGGCTGGTGGCACAGGTGGGCTGAAGTGGTTCTTTGATGGCTGCGGGCAGTAGGGATGGCCCAGTGCAGGAAAAGTACTGGCTGGTGGTGATGGGAGGCAGCTGAGTGGGCAAGTCTGTGCTCACCATCCAGTTCAGAGGCCCGGAATGGGGCGGGGAGGTGTCATCGTCGTCAGTTTTCTCGTCCCTCTCGGCACTCTGCTATGCTAAGGGAGGGACGCAGCACAATGGCCAGGATCCAGAGCCTCTTCCTCCAACCTGAGCTCGCTGCTGGTGGGAGGGTGGGGGGGAGGCCTCCTCGAGAGATGCCGTCACCCCGTGGGGAGAGCCTAGCATGCACGCACTCCTGGGAGAGGCTTCGAGGCCTGGAGGGAGGGGCCCTTCACTGCTTGGAAGCGGTGGGAGAAACCTGGAGCTTAGCCTCGGGGAGTCCTCTTGTGTGGAGGCCGAAGTGGGGGGTGTTGCCTGGCTATTAGGAGCCTGTCTTCCTTAGTGCTCTTTTGGTCTGGGCATCCAACCTTCGCTGCTGGCTTGTTGAAGGACCGACGGGAACTCCGGGTTGGGTTAAACTGAGCACCTTGGAAACCCCATAGTTTGCCTTGTCGCTGTTGTGCAGGCAAGAGCTCAAGCTTTTCTGGGCTTGACACCACCACCCCTTTGGCCTCCACACAAGAGGACTCCCCGAGGCTAAGCTCCAGATTTCTCCCGCCACTTTGGTGATCCTGGAACAGCTCATCCATGGCAGGCCGGTGCACAGGCCAGTCCTGTGACTACTGCAGTTGTGGAATATGGGACCGACTTTCCCACCAACATCAGCAAGCCACTGTCAGTCAAAATTGATATTAGTGGTCCACGGGATTTGAAATTATGAGTTTGGTGGTCTCTGAGGTCCAAAAGGTTAGTGAACCCTGCTCCAGAGGGTCTAGCTATGGGAGAAAAGTATGCCTATGAACCAAAACAGAATTAAATCAATCCCCAAGATCTTAACAATGGACTTATACAAGGCAAACAAAAGCAGCTTCTGTGATACTCAGAGCTAAAAGTTTGAAGCGCTTTAAAAGCCTTTACAAAAAACAGAAATGAATCTGAACATCATTGACAACTGCCAAGAAATGCAAGCAACAGGTACAGTATACTCTTCTGGAGTTCACCCTCTCAAGCATCCTATCCTGCTTTGAATCAAATGTTTATTCACGAGAACTGGAAGTGCAAAATGTAATACATTTCATGTTTCTGAGATAAAAAAAAGTGAATTCAATTTCTGAAGCTAGAGGGCAAAGTCATGGTACTGTTCTTAGCATCTGATCACCTTTACAACTGAAAAAGTCTTTATTAAACAAACGAGATTTGCCAGCTTGCTAATCCTCAAGGGCCATCTTCAGAAGAGCTTGATGCTAGAGAAGATTCATTCCCAACTTGGGATAGAAATTCTGGAGTCCTGAAATTCTGAGGGAAAATATGGCAGGTATAAAACTCATTGGCTCATAGCTATGTCCTACTCTCGCTATGTTGCAGGGTTTGTGACGTAATAGAATGACTTAAGGTGCACCAAAATGTTTCAAAATTCCTTAAAAAAATTATCAGTTAACTAAAAATACCATAGAACTGGTTTTACAGCATACAGAAAACTTTTCCAAATTCTTGTAGTAGGGCTGGTTACAAACAAACAAATTAAGCATTGAAATTTCATACATGGTTTACCCTACAATATAATGATGATACATTCTGAGTTTGCAATTATTTGCATACTTATCCAGGGAATAAATATTAACTGAATGTAAATTGACACGCACCCAATGTATTGTGAATACAACAATCCAATTTCTTTTAGACACTCATTCTTGTGCTACAGTGAAATTAATTGCTGCAACAATTTTTAAGCTAATTTTGTTCAAATGTCAATTCTCTCCCCAAAGCAAGAAGCCCTGCTTGTGAAATGCCAGAATTTCTGTGAGTCCACCCAGTATTTTAAAAAAATGAAAATAAAATAAAATTCTAAATAAAAAGGATCTTCAGGATTAAAAGTCCAATATGCAGTAACTAGAGTTGACTACATTAAATTAGCCAAATCAAGGTATGAGTCAAAATAAAAAATTTTTATGATTAATGTTCAATAGAGAAAAGCCATCTTGCATGAAATTTTCTAAGAAGGAAACAAGTCTTTTTGGAACAAGTCAACAAAACAAGCTTTTACTCAAAGGAATTTTGGCCCTATTGCAAATTATCCTGAAAACATTATTATACTGTTATTCCAGGCTACTGTAAGTAAGTTCTCAACTTACAACCACTTGTTTAGTGAACATTTGAAGTTACAACAGCACTGGGGGAAAAATGACTTATAATCAGTTTTCACACTTGTTGCCATATCCCCATGGTCACATGATCAAAATTTGGGCACCTGACAACTGACATGCATTTATGATGGCGGTACTGTCCCAGGGTGATGTGATCTCCATTTGTAACCTTCCCAGTTGGCTTCCAACTAGCAAAGTTAATGGGAGAAGCCAGATTCACTTAAACAACCGCAGTGATTCATTTAACAATGGTGGCAAAAATGACCAAAAAAGGAGTACAACTCATTTCACAACTTTCTTGTTTAGCAACAGAAATGTTGGGCTCCATGCTGGTCATAAACCAAGAACTATCTGTTAACAGGTAAAAACTGTTGATAGCATTTAGGCAACCTGACTTTTTTTTCCTTCAACTAGAAATCCATTATTCCATCTTGGGCAGCCCAAGAAACGATCAAGAAATGGGGCAGTTGATTAATGAACACTGCTTTCATTTCTGCTTCTGTGCCATAGTTTAAGCAGCAGGTTATAAAATAGTTATCATTAACAAAGGTTAGGAAGATCTATTCTCTAGGCCAGGGGTCTCCAACCTTGGCAACTTTTAAGACTTGTGGACTTCAACTCCTAGAATTCCTCAGCCAGCTTTGCTTTAAAGTGGTACCTAGTTTTGCTGGCTGAGGAATTCTGGGAGTTGAAGTCCACAAGTCTTAAAGTTGCCAAGGTTGGAGAGCCCTGCTCTAGGCAACTGCCTCAGGAAGATACCTGCCCTAAGCAGCAACCCTTGAACTCTAGTATTTTAGAAAAACATAGGCAATAAGGAATGTATTTATATATTCATATTTATGCTCGTATATATCATAGTCAGAAAGCTGCATGCAAACTCCCGTCCAGCATTTTGCAGCTCCAAGGTCAGAATACAGAAATTCCGCTATCCAATATTTTTCCGCCACCCCATTGTCCTGGTCAGCACGCACAAAATGATGCATTTCTTTTTAAACAAAACATTTTCAGACCCACTTCCAGATATCACACATCTTTTTAGCACTTGGATAGTACTGCTACAGAACTGAGTGTCCTGAAAAATAAGGTGTAGAGTATTTTTACATAAAACCATAGGAGACATTTGATATAATTTGGAAACACATGCTGTTTCATTTATTCTGTCTGGAAACCTCTATGTAAGTTACCTGAGAAAAGGACTAATCTGAATGTTTTTCCACATTACATAATCTTTTAACAAATAGCTCCATTATAAATAGCCTATTATTGTTCTATTTTTCAAATCTACAGGCAACTTGATGTCCAACCAGGCTTAGGCTCCACCTGACATCAACTGTATTTAACACTTCAGAGATGGTCATTCGTAGTCAAAATAAAGAATTTTGTGAAACCTAAAAACAGGGCTGTCAATCTCGCGGCCACAGGCCGGATGCGTCATGTGCTGGCCATGCCCTGCCCAGTTTAGCGAAGGAGGAAAAAGTCCTGATATGTGCCGTGACGCTGCCATGATGTTGTAGGTTTGACACCCTGCTTTACAATATTAACAAATGTATTTTAAAATGTGTGTAAGTATCAGATGCTGTAAGAAAAAGGAAGCAGGTAAGATGCAGTGCAACAACGTGTGGAGTGTAGGCACAGACAGACAGACTCACTCACTCACTCACTCACTCACTCACTCACTCTAACATTCCAACAAAACTTGTTGCTTCAACACTGCATGCTACAAAGAGATGCTTGTGATTATATGTCTGAGTAAATATCTATTTAACATTGTTTATGTACATATATATAAGCAAATTTTTGATATATATACAAGCAAGCTCACCTGGCAAGAGAAAAAAAGGACAGGAGAAACAAGACCAGAAGAGCAAAACAATCAGTTGCATCCATAATATTTTTTCTTCCGTAGTTGGATAAGTTACTGTCTTTGCCCCCCCCAAAAATTATCCTGATTTTAAACTGACCATTCCAAAAACAGAAGTGTAAACACAGGCAAAAATCCTCTGCCATTCCAACCTTCCAACTAAAACTAATCTTTTTCAAATATATTTCTTTTTATTTTTTTATCTGGAAAAGTAAGGTAACCATTTAAAAAACAAATTGATTCAACAGCCATTCCATGACACACACAAACCACAAAGCTATACATACACTCTCATTCCTTCTTCCAGTAAAAAAGGAATAGTTGCACTGGGTACTTTCTTTTTACAGGAGCAAACAAAACTGTAGAGAAATAAATGTCTGTGGAGATTCTCAGTCATGGTTACCCCAAAAGTTCTTTTTCAAAAGGCAAATTAACTTTGTTTTTCCTTGAAGACATTTCGCTCCTCATACAAGAAGCTTCTTAAACTGACCAAGCTTCTTAGATGAGAAGCGAAAAATCTTGAAAAAGCACCTTTGTACAGAAATCACTAGAGTTTGGTTCCACATAAATTATAAAAGTAAGTGACATCTTTTCTAAAGAAAATAAATGAAAATCTAAAGAAACAAAATCTATCGAAAATTACAGAGGAACATAAATAATTATGAACAGACTTATGTAAGGAAAATGTTTAAGCCTATAAAAAATTAAACTTGGAAAGATGCTTGGACCAGAGGGATCATCAGGTTATTATAAATGTTTTTAGGATTAACTTTTACAACTTTTATAAAATGCTATGAATTTTAGCAAGGGGAAAAGCACTGGAAAGAAACCGATATAGCACTAATAGTGAGAACAATCAACCAATGGAACAGCTTGCCCTCAGAAATTGTGGGAGTGCCATCACTTGAGACTTTCAAGAAGAGATTGGACTGCCATTTATCAGAAATGGTGTAGGGTCTCCCGCTTGGGTGGGGTGTTGGACTAGATGACCTATAAGGTCCCTTCCAACTCTGATTATCTGTTATCTGTTAATATTTAAAGAGGGACAATATCTGACTTTAACAAGAAACTACGAGTTGATATCACTACTGAATAATGACCATAAGAGTTACAACAATTCTAGCTAATAGACTAAAAACAATTTTGAAAGAATTTATTCTTTCGAATTTACCCCAATGTTAGAAAAATGTTGGCTATTTTGGAATATTTGAAGCAATAATGAAAAACAAGTTACACGGATTTTCTGAGCTGCAGAGAAGGCAAATAGAACCAGGCTATCTTGTTCAAAGTTTAGAAAGATACCAACTTTGGAGAGAAATTTATAAAATGGGTAACCTAGACCAAGGGTCGCCAACTTTTTGGATCTCAGGGACCACCAAACTCATAATTTTAAATCCCATAGACCAGAGACCCTGGGAAAATCCCCAAAAAAGTCTGCAGGAAAATTCCCCACCTGTTTTCCTACCGATCGATCATTCTTTATTTGGGATCACAGGATACCAGCTCCAGATCTGTTCTTGGGGGGGGGGGGAGAGAGACTTTTGGCTTCATGCAAGGAAAACAGCAGAAGCAGCAGAAGTCTTTCTTTTTCTCCCCCAAACTCTGCCAGAAATGAGTCTTTGTGAGACTTGTCGTGCCGGCGCAGCCTCTTGGAGCAGGAGGCCTTGCAGGATCCCAAAGATTCATTTCTGGTGGAGTTTGGGGGAGAGAAAGAAAGACTTTTGCTGCTTTCCTTGTGTGCAGCCAAAAGCAGAAGAAGAAAGAAGCAGAAAGAAGCAGCCTGGTGACCAGGCCAGGCACGTGGGGCGAGTGGGCAAGTTGCCCCCCTCCGCCCTTTCCCCCCTCCCCTCACTACCTCACGTTGTTCGCAATGCAAGCGATGCAAACCTTGTGTTCCTATAGGCCATGTTGGCAGCGCAGACTGTTCCCGTGCAGCCTTGATTAATTGTTTTGGGGGTGCTCTGGGGGTAACATTTCTCTGCGGACCATTAACATTTTCTCGCAGACCACCAGTGGTCCCCTAGACTATACTTCCTAGAAAGCACAAATAATTATTAATAAAGATCTAACAATGCTTTGTTAGATACTAAAAGGAATGCCCACTGTGTCCTCTCTTGGTTTTTTCCCCCCGATTCTTGAATAGATATATCTTGAATAGATATATAAGCAAGATGAAAGAACTGTGAGATAAAGATTAAAAAATAAACTTTTTAAAGGTTTATTTTGCAGATGTCTTGTTGTTGGTCTTGAAAGTTTTATTTGTATCCTGCCTTACTAGTTTTACATATAACCCAAGGTGGCAAATATATCCAACAAACATTCCTCATCTTATTTTCCCCACAACAACCCTGTGAGGTGAGTTTGAACTGAGAGTGTGTGACTGGCCCAAAGTCATCCAGAGAGCTTTCTTGACTTGAACTCATGGTCTCCCATTTTCTAGCCAAGAGACTTAACTATTAGACCCAACTGGCTGTGGTGCTAGGATCCTTTAAAGGGAAATGAAACATTTAAGGGGGGAAATAAACCTGGTATATTAGCAGGTTTAAAAAAAAAACTAAAAAATTACATTTAATTACATTTAAAGCATTCATAGTATGAGAACTTTCACACACATTTATATATTAAACTGTGTGAGTGTGTGTTGTATTGTGTGTGTTTAAACATATGTATTGGTATTGCATAAAAAGTAAACATCCCTGACCAGAATTACAGGCAAAAAAGCTGGAAATGCACGGTATCATCAGAATTTTTCAAGCCAGCAACATTTCCAGATTGCATTTATTTAAAAATGCACGCATGTATGACATACACAGAGAAAAGCTATCAATGCCAGCCCCTACATAGAGATATCATTCCACAACAATACAATCTTAATTCCCTAAGAGACTTAAGTTCATTTGCCATCATTAACAATAAAGAAGGAAAAGGAAAGGATTGCAAAAGCTGCCTGAAAGCTCCAAACCAGAGTTAGAAAATAATTAACACAACATTTGTACAATTCAACACTTGAAAGTGCAGAGTTAAAGAGATATTTTCAAAGAACTGCAAAAGCTTAGACTCTATCTATCACTGTTCCTCTAACTCCTAAGGCCCTGAACATTTGCCATTGTACTCAAGCTGGGAGTCTGGATGTGGCTAGATATAAATACCGGTATATGGATGACAGGTCAGATCATGATTGGCTTTTATTTTTGTTTTATGTTATGTATTTTGATCTGTTTTATTCTAAGTCACCAAGAGCCACATAAAAGTACAATGAACAGCTACATAAATTGAGGAAGTGAATAAATACTCGACATTTACATTTACAGAATAGTAGAAAACTTTTTTAAAAAATGAGGAGGGGAAAAAAGAACTGACAGTTTAGAGACTATAGAAAGAAATGAAGTGGCCAAAAATTAAAACAGGATAAGAAAGAGGAAGTGGAAAGTGAGACAAGGGAATAGCGTTTATCAGAAAAAGCAGCAGCCTCCCAAAAGGTCGTTGCTCCAACAAATATGTTTCTGAATTTAAAAGGGGTGAGGGAAGATATATGCCAGTTCTTTTATTCAGCACTTCTATGCAAAATGAGCAGTTTTTCAAAAAATTCTTCCTTTTTTTCCTAAATATAGCATAGAATACTTTATTGGCCAAGTGTGATTGGACACACAAGGAATTTGTCTTGGTGTAAATACTCTCAGTATACATAAAGAAAAGATACATTCGTTAAGAATCAAGAATCATAACGTACAACACTTAATGATAGTCATAGGGTACAATCAACAGTCAAATCATACTAGGAAACAGTCCATATAAATTGTAAGGATACAAGCAACAAAGTTACAGTCCTACTATCACAAGTGGGAGGGGATGGGTGATAAGGAGTGATGAGAAGATTAGCAGTAATAGTAGTGCAGACTTTGTAAAAGTTGAACAGTGTTGAGAGAATTATTTATTTAGCAGAGTGATGGCTTTCGGGAAAAAAATGTTCGTGTGTCTAGTTGTTCTGGTGTGCAGTGCTCTATAGCATCGTTTTGAGGGAAGGAGTTGAAACTGTTTATGTCCGGGATGTGAGGGGCCTTTAAATATTTTCACAGCCCTCTTTTTGACTCGTGCAGTATACAGGTCCTCGATTGAAGGCAGATGGGTAGTAATTATTTTTTTCTGCAGTCCTAATTATCCTCTGAAGTCTATGGCTGTCCTATTGGGTTGCAGAACCAAACCAGACAGTTATAGAGGTGCAGATGACAGACTCAATAATTCCTCTCTAGAATTGTATCAGCAGCTCCTTGGGCAGTTTGAGCTTTCTGAGTTGGCACAGAAAGAACAGTCTTTGTTGTGCTTTTGGGATGACGTTTTTGATGTTAGGTGTCCATTTTAGGTCATGTGATATAGTAGAACCTAGAAAGTTGAAGGTATCTATTGTTGATACTGTGTTGGATAGTATTGTAAGAGGGGGTAGTATGGGAAGGTTTCTTCTAAAGTCTACCACCATTTCTACGGTTTTGAGTGTGTTCAGTTCCAGATTATTCCGGTTACACCACGAGGCAAGTTGTATAACCTCCTGTCTGTATGCAGATTCATCGTTGTCTCGAATGAGACCAATCACTGTTGTGTCATCAGCAAACTTCAGTATTTTAACAGATGGATCGTTTGAGATGCAGTATATAGGGAGAAGAGAAGTGGAGGATCATTTTTAAAAAAAAGGAGTATCAAAACTCACCAAAGAGTTTCTAGGACATTGGAAATCACATTTACCGGTAATCCATTTAAAATTTAGTTAAAATTAATTATAATGGTAAATGCTCAAACCTTTCCCCCCCTCCTTTACCACTTCATATTTTAACCAATATACAATACCGAATACATGACATTATGATTTCTATAGAAACAATGCCACTAAGACAGGATTTTAACTTCATGGGTAAAATCCTTTAATTTAAAAAAGGCTTAGAGAAAACCATGAGGACAAAGGCAGATGTCTGAAAATTTTATAATGAATCATGCAAAGTTAACTGGAATAATGAAAAAAGTGAGAAAGGTTTACCAGAGGTTTTCATATCACAAAGCAGCCATTTGAGTACTTTCTCCATAAAACTGAACAGAGGTGAGCAACTAATAATTAGCAAACTTTTTTTTTTGCCTTTGAGCAAGTCTTTACTCCTAGCGACAACATGAACAAGTCTATGTGCTTTTCTAAACAAGGTTATCAGAAGTGGTTTACTACTACCTTCTTCCTAGAGAATGACTGGCCCAAAGCCACCCAAAACTGGTTTCCCTGCCTAAAGCAAAAATAGAATTCAAGTTTCCTACTCCAGCACCTTCATCACTAGACCAAACTGGTTCTCAAATCAATTCTTCTATGTAGAAATGGTAAGGCCAGTACAGGATCCCACCAGCTACATCATGGTCCAATTATTGAAATGATTACTTTCATCTCAGAAAAGGAGAAAAACAGATGTCATTTCCTTTATTTCACATATTTATATTCTACTTACTCCGAGATGGCTCTGGCCAGCTAACGGTAAAAATACAAACAGACTGAAAACCATGTATGAAAATTTTTAAAACCAACTACACAAGTTCGTTCAAACTCAAATTTTTCAATGATGAGAAGATACAAGGAGAAATCACGTGAACAATTCATTTCTTTCACATAAAGCTGTGTTTTGTGTCACTACAGTGCTCCACCTAGAAGTTACCAAATCACAAATGACACTGAGAAAATACTCTAAAACAGTAAAGAGTGTAAAGTCCTCAGATTATGACAGCAATTGGGATTGGACTTTCTGTTGCTGAGAGATGTGGTCATGAAGCACAATGTCATACGACCACATTGCCTAGCAAAGGCAATCCCACAATCCTGATTGTTACTGTAATTTCAGGACTGTGCAGGCAGATGAATGAGAGGTGGGGGGAGTCCCAGGCAAGCAGATTGGTGAATATCCAGGTGCCATAGTACAGTGGACATGGACAGATACTCTAGAGCAGTAGTCACCAACTGGTGAGCCGTGAAAAATTTTTGGTGGGACGCAGAGAAATCTCACCCCCAGAGCACCCCCCAAAGCAATTAATCCAGGCTGTGCAGAAACACAAGGCTACAGCCGCTCACATGGAACCCTCCCGGCCCACTCACTCTTTACCTGGTAAACTTGCCTGCTAAATTGCTATTTTTCCTTTTTCCGACCATCATCTGTTCTGCTCTGCCGGGAGATTTAGATTAGCTAGGAAGCAGGAAATGGTTGGATTTCTTACTTTTTAGCTAGTCTTTAGATCTTCGGCTCAGCACAGCCGAACCTCCCTCAGGACTGAAGGTTTGCTTGCAAGCAAATTCAGTGCAGATTCACGGCAAGCAAATTTGGAAGACTGAGCTAGGTGATGGCAGACAGATCGCTGAATGATTCTGTGAGCAACTCAACTTTGCCTGATTTTGGGTAAAAGTTGCTCTTTTTTATAAAAAATTCAATATCTACATGCATGGTGTGTTGTGAGTTAATTTTGTGAGTTTGCTTGATAGCAAATTTATGAGTTTGCTTGCAAACAAATTTTGACCACAGACTGAGCTAGCCGATGGCAGATAGATAGATCTCTGAATGAATCTGTGATTCTGTGAGCAACTCAATCTGCCTGTTTGGCCTGATTTTGGGTAAAAGTTGCTCTTTTTTTGATAAAAAATTCAATATTTATATAAATATTTATAATATTTACATACAAGCCATGTCCAGCCAGTCACATGACCAAGCCACACCCACAAATTAGGCCACACCCACAGAACTGGTTAGTGGTCCCTGGGATCTAAAATTATGAGTTTGTTGGTCCCTGAGGTCCAAAAGGTTGGCGATTTGACAGCTTTAAGACCTGTGGACTTCAATTCATGTTAGCTCTAGAATTCTGGGAGTTGAAGTCCACAAGTGTTAAATTTGCCAAGTTTGAAGGCCCTTGCTCTAGAGTGCAGGTGGGTGCTACAGGGATTGAAGGGACCAGAGGCAGGCACTACAGAGCATGAAGAGGCAAAAGTGTAATGCAAATGGAAGTAACTTCTGACTTATTACCAGCTTCCCACTAATTTTGCTTGTAAAAACCTGGCAGGGAACATCAGAAATCACCCTCATGTGACCACAGCTTACTACACTATTGTAAGCATGAACCAAGCACCAATAGCCTGGATCATGGTCTCTTGACCACGGAAGCACTGCAATACCTGGAACTCTGATGACTGGTCTTAAGTGCCATAACTCTGAAAGGTCATTGAACAAGCAGTCGTAACCAGAAGACTACCTGTATATTCCAGGCAGTGAATTCCAGACACTCCAAATGTGTGATGGTGGTAACCAAGGAGAGTTAAACTTTTTCAGTGTGACAAAGGCCTTGACCATATTAATGTGAGCAATAAAATAAAAATAGAACAAAAAAAGAAATGTTTTGTAGCTGTAGCTCTTTACAAAAAAATACAAAGCCAGGCAGTACTCGTAATTCCAAACTTTTCTGGGTTGTTAATGATCGACATAACTCTACAGTTGTATTTGTTCCAAACAAGAGATGGAAAACCGATAAAAAGCTACAGCTACAAAACATTTCTTTTTATTTTATTGCTCACATTAATATGTTGTCATCGCTATATGGCTAACACTGACTGAATTTACACAAGCCATTAAGCCATATATTTTTTGGGGGGGTTCTGGCATGCTATGGGTTACATGAACTTGGCTACTGAGTTATATAAATAATACTTTACATATTAGCATGTTTTGTAAACTCAGCCATGACTAAGCAAACCATTGCTTAGCACATCATTCAAAGAGCCAAGACTGACAGACTTGGGCCAGATGGAGAAGGAAGGCTGAAATGAGCAGTACATGTTGAGGCAAGACTCCAGGTAATATCCCCCAATAGCATCATATTTGTATTGGAAAAAGGAATATGGAATATATTTTTACTTGTGCATTTAATTGAAGAGGTTCTAAATTACATTTGAAACTATAAAGGTAATGGAGGTAGACACATGAAACTTGGTTATGGAATACAGGCAATCCACACAACTATTTTTACAGATGATAAAGTTATGACTGGAATATATAGAGTAAATATTAGGTTCCTTGGATGTTGTGGGCAAACATTGCTTGATTCCATAACAGGAGCTTTGTCAAATTCCATTAGGTTGTCAATAATGCCCATATTTTCCCCTTACTTCCACTAAGCTCTGATGCTTTTTGTCACTCACATGCTCATTCCTGACATTAACAAAGAGCAAAGGTCTTCTGAATCGGCTGCTGGGTTTCTAAAAGTCTGCCAAACTAGCACACGGTTCTACTTTTTGCAGGATGGCTACACAGCACAAACAATATCAAGGTGAACTTATGTAGTGGATAAAAAAACATAAGAGCATAGTTTATTACTAGCGTGGTTCTCATTCAGAAGTGCCACTGATGATAGGGAAAGAATTTTAGTGAGGATGTATTACAGGTAGTTCTTGACTTATGGCCACAATTGAGCCCACAATTTGTGTTGCTAAGTGAGACACTTGTTATGTGAGTCTTGCCTCATTTTATGACCCTTCTTGCCACAATTGTTAAGCAAGTCACTACACAGCTGTTAAATTAGTACTACAGTTGTTAAGTGAATCTGGCTACCCCATTGACTTCGTTTGTCAGAAGGTTGCAAAAGGTGATCCCATGACCTTGGGATGCTGCTACCATTATGAGTCAGTTGCCAAGCATCAGTGCTGTTGTGACTTTGAATGATCACTAAATGAATTGTTGTAAATCGAGGGCTACCTCTACAGCATCCGTGAACCAGAACAACAGGAAGCTGAAACAAGATGAGAGCTGGAAAGACAGCAGCAGATTCAGTACGGGCAAGCAGGAATGGGCTCCAACCCAAACATCTGATTGTAAGCTGCCTAGTCCCCTTTGGCAAAATGGACGGCATATAGATTTAACAGACAGACAGACAGACAGACGCCAATCTCTGATGGCAGCCTTGATTATATTTGTAGCAGGCAAGACTCAGTTGCAATATTTTAAACGTATTTAACTCTTATATAACCTTGTCTAACTGTAATCCTCACCCCACTCCCATCCCCAGCCAACTGGAACCACATACCCTGGCTCTACTTACAGCCCTGGTGTACCTGCTTCATAGTTATTGCTGCCATTTAACTATCTTTCAAGGGGATGCCTCACCTAGTCTCCTCCCCCTAGCCCTGGTCTAGACAGATGGGGTTCCCACAACTTGTCCTAGCCTCTTAGTGATATAGCCTAACACCATATTATTAGTAGTTTCAGCCTTTCTCCTTGTTCAAGAGATAAATCAATCTTGCAAAACAAAATCATACTTTTTAAAAATAATTCAAACATATATAAGATTCATGCATATAGAGGGCTGGCCCTTTTATTATTAGCCATCTTGAGAAAGATGGCTTCCAAGTTATATATCAGCTTCCAGCAAATGAATAAAGGGAAAAATAATGTCTTGAATACAGTCTGAAACTATGTAGAACGTGCAAAGAAATAGGAGTAGGAGAGAATAGAGAGATAAAAGAAATACTTAACACAGTGTCTCACTAACGCAGTTGCCTATTCCTTCTTCTCTTTTTCTTTCTCACTCTTTTTTCTTTCTTTCCTTTTTTTTTTTTCTTTTCTTTTCTGATCAGTTTTTGACTCTTGGTGGCTACAGTTTTCTGGCAAGGTTTTTCAGAAATGATTTGCCAGCTATTACAGACCCAAAGTCATTTAGCTGGCTTTGTGCCTAAGGTGGGACTGGAATTCACCTGGTTTCTAACCTGGTGCTTTAACAACTACACCAAACTGGCTCTCTGCATATTCCTTAGAGATATCTTAAACCTTGAAGTAAAGTCCTGCTTCTTTCTCTCCTGGTTTCTTGGCGTAATTTCATTTATCAGAGCTGCTGAAGAGATGATACATCTATTTGCTTCCCCAGCTCAGGGTTTGCTTTGAGTCCCTGGAGTTTCACCTAGATCTTTTAAAAGAACAAACTTTTTCGCTATATAGAAAGGCAAAGGTGCATGGAATCTCCTAATTATGTGTCTGTCCATGCCAGAGAGAAAGTATATTCAAAAGCAGTAACAATTTGACATTTACACTAACAAGGAAGGCTACAGTGAGGTGAATATTAGTTGGTTATTCATAACACATTTTCTCTACTGACATTTTGATGTAAGGAGATACACATCAAGTGTAAATTTACTTCCTTTTCTTGTAGCATCGTCCTGATATGCTGTGCTACAATTCCCATAAATACTACTCTATACAATTTGGGACATACTCATTTGGGATTGTAGAATTGGAGGATACTGTTCTAGGTTACTTTTTAAATAAATTCACCTCTACCAAATCTTCAGCACTCGGTACTCATTCTTTATCCATTCTCCATACCCCAATCTCCAGAGGTAAAAATAAAACCTTCAATCCTCTATGGCATTGAACTATGGCAGCTCAAATATTCCCACAGAGATGAATGCAGTTTAAAAAAAATAGAACCATGTTAAAATACATTATTCTTAACAGGAAGCATTTGATTTTGACAATCCCTCAATTTTTCATCTCAAGGAAAAAGCCTCTTCAGTCAAGATTGATTCCTAGTGATTACATGGACTCATCCATATCACAATGGGTTGGCAGCATCTAGCTGATCTTAACCATACTGAAAAATGAGCTGCACCGAAGTCAACTTGGTCAGGACTTAGATAGAAGACCACCAAGAAATCTCAAAGCTGTATGCCAGACTAGGAAATTGAAAATATTTTACGTATTATCGTATTATTGCTAAGGTTTTCTCTACATAGACATTTGGAGTCAAACATGATTCAACGATACCTACATTTTTCACCTCATGACAACTAGGGATCACCTCCAGGCAACTAACTAAAATTTCTCCATTATATGTAATTTAACAATTTAATTAATGAGTTGAGGAATGAAATTCCATCAAAGTCAGCAAAAATCTGAGCACTATAGTGGCTATCCATATTGTTACTTGACTAAACATGAATTAATTTATCCCTATGTAAACTTTCTATATCTCTAAAAAGCTACTGGTGTTGGTCCTTAGGATTTAAATTCTGACTCTTTACCTTTTCTTAGTATAAATAAAAGTAAGCAGGATGGGAAAGTGGGAGTTCAAGCTTCTTCCTGCTCAATAAGACAACCAGATACCGAGATTGAAATCTGAAACTAAGCATATAAGGAATAAGCATACATGGGTCCATTCTAATTCTAATATAAGATGCAAAAAAGGAATGGGCTTCTCCCATTATTATGTTTATGGGAAAATCTACACCCTGATGGCAGAATCATACTGTATTTTCCTGCATAATAACATCATGCTGTTTGTTTCTCTGAAATCATTCAATAATAATGGGATGAAAATTATCCAACACAGAGTTTTTGTAACTATATATTATTGACAAGGCAGGAAATTAGACACACCATTTGTATTTTCAGCAATCCTGTTTTGTGATATTTTGTTCTAAACCAGTTACATTCTGAATATATGCCTCTTCTATGGGGAAGAAAGGCTTGCTAATTTTTGCTATAGGAAAAGAAAAAATGTAATGTAAATTTGTAGAGTTTTTTTTTTTAATTCCCTATGAATCTTTTTTCACCACTAATGAGTCCAAATTAATCTGTACTGTTAGCTGACTACCAATCAAGGTAAATAAACTACATTAGTAGAAAAGCAGAATGTGATTCACTTACTGGGATGCTAAGAACCTTTGATCACTTCACACCTAATTAGCAACATGCTTAAAACACTGAGAGTCAAAGTGCTATTGTTCAGAATGACTGTTAGCATGCCACATTACTGCCAAGTCATTGATTTATTTGTTTGCTTGCTTGCAAACTTATTTATTTTCTCCAACTTATATTCTGCTCCAGCCCAAAGAACTCAAAGCAGAATACAGTTACCGTATTTGTAAGTATTTACACCATCATGCAAATATTCCTCTGAAATACATCAAACAGTATAATTTAAATAATGAAATTTGTCAGAAACAATACAAAACTTAGATACGTGTCACCATCAGGGTACTGGGGGCGGGGGAGTCTCCCTGTGTGGTTCATATAGCTTAGCTTGCATTTTGATTTACCCAGATTCCAAAATGTTGTTTAAACATAACAATGTACTGAATAAATCAATCTGATTGTCAGAACAATCTAACTACTGAATGCTTTTGCATCTTTATCCAAAGAAATAGAGGATGCAAATTGTATGCCAAATGTTTAAGCTACTCCTACACAGTCAACATAATGAAAACTTGGAATACTGTACATGTAAAGAATCTCTGAAAATCTGAGAGTAAATAACAATAGAAAGCAAGATTTTTTATGAATCTCTCTCTGAAAATATGGGCCATGAAATCACTCAAAGTGATCAAGAAAATTCCAGATGAAAATAGTAGACATTATCCAACTGACACCATTTATTAAAAATTAATCTAAATGTATGAAAATCTGAAATATATGAAAATCAGACTGCATTTTAGTTCAAAGACATTATGACTTTTCTTCATAAATAAAGCTAAAGTTCCCCCACAGAGAAAAAGCCAAGCCACAGAGGTATTAGAATCCTTGAACCATTGATGCGACAGCCTCACACTCTTATCACTGGAGTGTGAATGTTTGCCCAATAGGGAAAAACAACATGCCGTTTGAGAGAAATCTTTTCTCCTTGACACTTCTTCATCTTCAATCATATCTTTCCGAAATATGTTTCAGCTTCTTTGAGATACTTATAGGACCTGATCTCCATGGGGTGTACAGCCCCTCTTGAAGAGAATAGATAGGTAAGGGAGTAATTACTGAAGGACCCTCTGGTGCATTCTTTCAAAAGAAATACAAAACTCAAAAGCATTTGGTAATTAGGTTTCATCCAGTAAAATGCATGCTGGCTTTGCTATTAGAAAGATACTATGAGAAAATCAATGAACATCTGGAATTCTCAAGAGTGCAATATATTTTTCGTAAAACAAAAAGTAGCCGAATTTAACTATACCCTCATTCAGTGAAGTTGCTCCAGGCAGCTTGATTTCTAAAAACTCATTTCCCCTTGATAATAATCACTCCAAAATAATGTGAAGCAAACATCAAAAGTTATCCAAAACCTAACTCTCTCAAAAAGAATACATTCAATTCAAAGTAATCTTAGAATGAAATACACTTGAGTTGCTTATTTAATGATGGGTAATTGATTTTAAAATATACTAATCTGTTAAGGAGTTCAGGAACATTTCAATTAATACTGAGCTAGAAATGGTAGTTGAGCTCCCTGAATGCTTACTGTACCTGCAAAAGATATTTCTGATTTTTATTTTGTTCATTTCTTCAATTCTGTTATATTTCTCTCCATTATTCTGCACTTTCTCTGCTTCTTTCTTCCATCCTCATTTGAAAATCTCCATGGGATGAGTTTCTTCCCAATATCTTGCCTTGGGGTTTAATTGAAACAAAAAAAAAAGCTAGTCTAGTTCAGATATTAGAAAGAAGATTGTATAATGCAACAGAGAATTTTATTTATGTTGTTGATTATAACTATTTTAATCTGAATAACAAAGATGGGAAATGCATGCTGCTTAGACAGCTTTGAGTGAAGTGGCATACAAATCTTGTAGTTGCCGTATATAAAGAGGCAAATAAATGAGAAATTCCCATACCCCATTCAGTGAGAATTTTGATCAGACTTCTTTCCTCCTTTAAGAAAAAAAAATCATTTTCTATTCTGTCAAATTGAATGAAAATGGTTCAATAAAAATAATACAAAATGAAATACGGGCATAAAATTAATCCAAATAGAAGCTTTCACTAGTGGTTCTGAAATGGTGATGGCCCAAAGAATAGTCAGAGTCCCCCTATTGTAAATTGCACAGATAGGATGTACTCTGGAGGAACATATGTGTTCTGAATTACATCCCAAATAGACATAGTAGAAAGAACTATTTTCTGAATTTACTTAACTGGGTAATGCCTAGCTTGCATGTAAAAATAAATAAATATAGCGCACAAATGCTTTATTCCAAAGTGTCACTCCTGACACAATTCAAGGGGGGGGAAATCTCTTCTTTGGGAGCACAGTTGCAATAGGAACAACATTCACAATATATCTCACATTCTGGATTAAAGGTTTTGGAATAAAAGACATGTACACTGTATTCCTTTCCTTTTTCTTCTTCTTAGCCTTGTGTGTGTGTCTTTTCTGTCTCCATCTTCAATAGATTATATGTGTAATCTTATATTTTTAAACTTTTTTAAATGAACTTTTTTCTGATTTGGAGATTGAAGCTGTGTTACTAAACATATAATGCACAGTTTACCAACCCTAACCCCAGAAAAACTGAGATTTTTAGTTAGACTTCCAGTGAATGGTTAACAAAATGCTTGGAAAGGCACAACCTATCAGGAAGTTTTGTGGGACAAATAGAATCTTATTTTAAACTTCTGTTTCAGTAAGCAAAGAGAAAAATGCAATCTACTGCTATGCTTAAGAACCAAGGAATTCACATCACACAAGCTAGGCCTAAGCACACACTATACTATATGGACTCTATGGGCACAAAACAGAATTTGTGCAGTAAAGGACACCACACCTATATAAATATAATCTGCATCATTTCTTCTCTCAAGTACCGTATACAGGTAGTCCTTGATGTACAACTGAGCCCAAAATTCTGTTGCTAAGCAAGTTAAGTGAGTTTTGCTCCATTTTACGGCACAGTTATTAAGTGAATCACTGCACATGTTAAATTAGTAATATGGCTGTTAAGTTAATCTGACTTCCCCATTGACTTTGCTTGTAACCCCATGACACTGCAACCATCATAAATATGAGTCATTTATCAAGCATCAGAATGATCAGATGACCATGGGAATGTTGTAACAGTTGTAGTATGAAAACCAGTCACGGGTCTCTTTTTTCGATACTGTTGTGACTTCAGTCACTAAGTAAACTGTTATAAGTTGAGGACTATCTGTATTGTTGGATCCCAGGTTCGGATCCATCCAGTTACTTGCTAGAAGAGATACTAAGGTCAAACTGTCACCAAGTAATCCTTTAACCTGCATGCTGCCTTTATCACAGGAATAGATAGCAGTTTGTTTGCACACACAGCACCTTTTTGGTCAGAAAAGTTCATGACAACTGAAAGCTGCTTTAAAATGTATGCATATAAGCAAGTCACCAGTATTATGATATGGGTGATATTGCATGTGGAATATTATATTACTATTTCTAGACTGTTTTGATAACCCCCAAAACGAGCAGCAGCAATTATTCAAAAAGTATCATTCATACTTGAACAATGGATCAAACTAAGCAGCACTCTTTAAACACACTCAACAGTACCAAATCTTATCTTGCAACTTATATATTTAATCGTGTGAGCTTCCTAAGGAAGAAAAGCTATTTGCTTTAGTCCTGATTTGCATTATCGCTGGTGTTAATTACCTGGTTTTTCCCAATTTACAGGATGGCACGTACATGCAGATTTGGAAATTTACTCACTCAGAAAGAATGTTCCTGATCCCAGGCGTGGCTATTTGTAAGGCCAAGCTTCACACACACACACACACACACACACACACACACAGAAAGAGAGACAGAGAGTACCCAATGCTTTTCTTTAGTACTCAATTTTAGAATAGAAATTGGATTTAATAGAATTGACAAATAAGACTCTGTCAAGAGGCACTTTCTGCTACTGCTTCTTTAAAAAGTGATGCCATGGAAGCAAAAAAACAAAACAGGGAATAGACGGGATTTTAACTTCAAGGTGACAGTGCTTTGCAGTTTTTTAGGAAAAGGAGCAGAAAAACTACTATGAAGACAATATTCCAGTAAGCATTCTACAGCAATATATTACAAAACAGATCTGCAGTTAAACCTTTAGGCTAGCTTCTTACGAATCCTTTCTGTCTTTGGATAATACAAGGAATCACGTGATGTAAATTATGTCTGCTTATTTTTATAGTCTTGGCAGCAATTTCCACTTCACTTTTGGCTCTAGGTGTGCAAACCAGTACAAGGTGACAGCCACTCTTGGGCATCTAAGTTAACTTTGCAATATCTTTTCTTACAAATCCAATTGTACACTCCATGCAAAATTTAAGGGCATGCTAAGCGTTCTGTGCATTAAACAGCTAGTTTCAGGGAGAAAGAAATGCACATGTATGAAGTAGTGGAAGTGTTTTAGGAAGCAAAATCAGGAAAAGCCTAATTAATTGTGGGCAATGAAAAGCATTGGCTAAGGAAAGTAGGAAAGAAATGAACTAGGACCACATGGTGAAGGAAAGGAGAGACTGACAATATGCTTTACCCATCTGATAAATTCCCTATTTTTTTCTAGCTGAAATAGTTCTACTTCTGCCAAACTACAGCCAACCTAAAACAGTTCAGTAGAACATCCCAAAACACAATTAATTTCTTTCAGTTTGGAACAAAACATATCTTCCATTTTTGCACATTCCCAACATAAAAAACTGTAAGAAGAGCAGTTAATCCAATACCCTCTTCAATTCAGGATCTGCAATGCAATATTCTCAATAGTTACAAATTATATTTTCTTTGAAAATACTTCCCACATAATTAATCACATCTAAAGGGATTCATAATTTCAGAATATATCGGGGGCACAAAAACAGGTTTACTTTGCTGGATGACAGATGATAATTTGCATCTACAGGTATCACCACTTAATATCAAAGCTTAATTTAAACAAAACATTTAACAAACATTAATTTAACATTTAAGTAAGAACTGAAGAGCTTTCTGTGTATATATCACACATACCTATCATGCTTTGTCTTTCAAGGTAAGCAACCTTGAAAGAGTAAAAACTAACAATCTAAAAAAAAATAAGAGGAGAAAAACTAGCTAAAACTTTTACACCGTTCACTATAACTTTATGTATGCTTCCAAATCATTTTTGCTTCTACCACAGACATACACTGCTTCATATATTGCCTCGTTTTCTTTAAACTTTTTTTTCTGACTTTTTGAGGATCTCATCAACATTATTTCAATTATTCCTTTCTTATTCTTCCCATTCCTATTAAATCATTGTTTCTTCATATATTTGTTCTGCAATTTAATCCTTAATCAATTTCTATGAGACCAAACTAATATTATTTCTTCCGCGTTGACTTGCATATAATTGCATAATCTCATTTGCTGGCTATTTAAAGGACTGTCTCTTTCTAGTTAACATCTACCCAGCCCATTTAGAAATGGAAGACAAGGTATGTTCCCCTCTATTAAGGAAGTATGTCTAGTGGGGGCCAAGGAATAGAGCCCTCTCTGTGATGGCTCCCTTCATTTGAAATTCAATCTCCTTGGAGATAAGATTGGCCCCCAAATTTATTATATAAATTATGTCTGCTTATTTAGCTATAGAGCTGATTAAGTGACTGTGTACCTGCTGCTGCTGGAGTGAGGAAGGGGGTGGGTAGGTTATAGTTTCTTAAATTGTGAAATTTTAATGTTGTAAGCCGCCTGGAGTCACAGTGAGTTGGGCGGCCATATACATTTAGTAAATAAAAAATAACAGCGGAAAAGGTGCACTTGTGAACTATCATTTTTGCTTTTATGACATTCACTCATCTTTTGCAACAAACTATAAGTTACCATAAAACCTTTCTACCAGCATTTGTATGTCCTAAATTTTCATTTTTAATCAGGCGTTCTACACAAATACACTAACTTGTTCTTCATTGCCTTCCAAAACAACTTTAAGCTTTCATCTAAATTGTTCTGCATTTTTTTTTTGCCTCTTTTATTCATTGTAACTCTTCCTTGCTCTGTTTGATTACATTACTCGCAACTATCTTTCTTTCTATTATAGTTTATATAATATATGGATGGGACAAAACAGGTTGAAGTTAAAGCCAAGCAAACCAAAGCTGCTATTTGTTCACTTGGGTTCCTAAATATCTCAAGAAGTGTCTCTGGGTAGCACTGTTCCTGAAAGAGCAGAGCTGTAACTTGGAAGTCCTCTTGAATTCATGATTACTACACCAGTGGAAGGTGAAAATCGTAGACAGGGAGATCTTTGCCCAACTCTGCCTCGTGTGCTAGTTGTGGACCAACCTGGAACAAAAGCAACCTTTATTCATGCCCTATCTGAACTGTTACCATGTATAGAACATGGGTTGCCCTTGAAGATGACCAAGAATCTTCAATTGGTCCAGCATGCCATGGCCCATGACCCTACAGCTTCAGACCCTGCACTTTCCCTCTGTGAGCTTCCAAGTGTTGCTTTTGCTTTTAAAGTTCATGACTCAGTACTGGAGCAGTTGTACAAATGCCTTCTCCATCTCATTTTGACCCACTTGAATCAGATTCTTTTCATTTGGCTCCAAGATTTCACAGTTCTTTTCCTTACATCCACTTTGTTTATAGAGATTAATCTTCGAGTGGTTTTTCCTAAAGGACTAATAATTTATCTTCCTGAAAATGTTCACTTTCATGCTTCTTTCTTTCCCTCCTTTCATTTTTTGTCATGTACTGTTTTCCAAGATTCATTCTCAGTGCTAACCCTTTCTAACCCACATTCAAAGTCGTACAATGTCCGTTTCCTTCAACAATTTTATAGGTCTTTCATCATAAACAATCAATCATGCTTTCATATGCATATTCATTCCTCTGTCATGTGTACATACAGACACATGCTTAAGCCACTTACTTGAAACAGACAGATATAAGTCATTACTTTATCAGTCACAACTCTCACTCATTCTTGGGTCTCTGAATGACCAAGTACCTTCTATTGTACTGTCACATTTTGTTTCCAAATATCCATTTGTGACATCTAACAGATTTTTCTCCCTCTCTACACCCCATCATTCAGAAGGTGTCTTAATTTTTCCTACAACTCTTCTCTAGTTCTTCTATCATCAACAGTCAACAGTCACTGAAGTACAACATCTCCAACTTCTTTTACTTTCATATGTACCTGTAACAATCTAAATGATACTTTCTGATATAAATTTTAGTTCACATTTGTTCACATTTAAATCTACACTTTTATTTACTTGCAGGATGTTATCAAGTTTACTTAACAAGGCCTTTCATTTCATTTGTTAATTTGTGGTCTTTACTATCTACTCTTCTTACACGCTGAATCACAACCTTCGATAGGCTGCAGTCATCACCACCCTTCATACATTTGGCAAATTGAACCTTTTAAAGAACTATTTTAATAGACTAGAAAAATATAGTCTAAATTACCAGATTTAATCATACTTGTGCCACATGCTGCATTTCCTGTTAAGTGTTCGGACAGCATTGATCAGCTCTGGCACAGTTGGGCTGGCATCCAACAAACACAACCAAAGTTCAGTTCTATCCCATACAGGCTAAGTGTTTCTCAATACCCACTGTGCAGGACACATTAGAAGACAACAACCAGTTGCCCATCTGACCAGTTAGATGGTCTGGGTAGTCCTCAACTTGCAACAGTTCATTGCTGGCAGTTCAAAGTTACAACAGCACTGAAAAAAGAGACATGACCGTTTTTCACACTTACGCCAATTGCAGCATCCCCATGGTCACCTGATCAAAATTCAGACGCTGGGCAACAGACTCATATTTATGACGGTTGCAGTGCCCCATAGTCATGTGACTTCCTTTTGTGACCTTCTGACCAGCAAAGTCAATGGGGAAGCCAGATTTACTTAACAAATATGTTGTAATTTAACAGCTGCAATGATGCAGTTAGCAACTGTGGCAGGAAAAGTCGTAAAATGGGGCAAAATTCACTTAGCAACTGTTTCATGTAGCAACAGAAAATCTGAGGTTCAATTGTGGTCATAAGTCGAGGACTACCTGTAGCGATACGCATTCAGTATACTGACACTGCATAATGAGTTTCTTCACTTCGAAAGATTTTTTAAAAGTAGAGAAATTCCAAGAAAATTATCAGGGTGGAGGAGTTTTTTTGAGAGGAAGGGCAGTCCATTCAATTTTAAGCGGCTGTTGATCTTAACCTTAAGTACTAAAAGTAACTTTTATTCAGAAGGTCAAATTTAAGGAGATAATAAAGTTACTTGTTCACAGCATGTTTGTGGGAACAGCATAATTCCTTGTCAAAGTGGTGACAGATAAAATAATATTGTGACAGGGTTAACAACAAAAAAAAAGTTGCAACAGACTGAGGAACAGTTCTGAATGCAAGGGAAAATAATGCTGTTTTTTTTCACCTAGGTTTATTTGAAGAATGAGGGTTAAGAGAAAGTATAATTATTTACTCCAAAAGTGGGCCCAACTGGTCAAAAAAGTGAGACAGGAATTATTACAAGGTAGAGCATAATAAATTATTCAAGACTACTTATTTGCTTTTTCTGGACTGAAGTTAGAGGTGACACCAATATATGTCTGAATGCTCCCAGGGAAAACTCCAGCACATAGAAAATTAGTTGTCAGGAATCGAACGTTCAGCATAGCTTCTTTCTTCAACTAGCTTTGTCTCTACTGGGAATTTTAGAATAACTAATACATTTCAAAAGCAGTTCTGTAGAATTTCCAGCTGTTGTGCTTCAGAAGGCTATTTGGGAAGATGTGTCTGAATGTCATCACCCATATAGACCCCTATAGAAGAATCCTGCATCAAAACGTGAATGCTGTTCCTAACCTATTTCTCTCTTCCCCTGCAACCTTTCCATAAAAAAAATAGACCATCTTTATGGAGTAGGAGCAACATCCTCTTTTCCTACAGTATGCAGATTATGTCGGACACATAGATTCATTTAATAACCTTTGCTGGAACATTTAAAAAAATAATAGTTTGAAATTTCAAACTTCACAGGTTTCCTGTCTCGTTCCACAATTTTCTTCTGTAAACCCAGCTCTTATTCATGTGCGAGCACTTACATGTTGCCCTTACTGTTATTTACAGCTCAAGATCATATAGTAAAAGTTTAACCACTTTAAAAAAAGAAAAAAAAACCAACTGTTCAAATTGTTAATCAGAACAGGATGACCATAGGTTGGATAAGGGGGAATTAAAAGAGAGAAGAGATAATTTTGCAGGGAAAATAACATTGTGAAAAAATATGATAGTAAAGGTTTTGCCCTAAATTCCAACTGTGCTTTAAAGCCATTCTCTCACACACACATACCCTCTCACACACACACACCTGTTTGTACTAGGAGCACCTGAGAAAACAGTGACTCATTTTTCTTAACTGCATAACAACTGGAGAACCTATGCTCCTCCTTTTAAAGTTTAAGGCTTAAACAGGGAATAAATAAGGCTTTTTTCCCAATTGACAGAAGGGAAAAAGAAGAAGAAAGGATAGGGCATTCTTTAACCAAAAGTTTTTCAGGCAACAGGAATACTAATTTTATAGTGAAAAACAACTATTGATTTAAATAAATTTTCATAACTAAGCCAGCACATAATGCTGGTTCATACAGAAAGCCAGCATTTTCTGCTGGCTTAGTTATGGAGCAAGGTGTGAGGATGTGACAAAATGGTCAAGGATACATTAATATACTTTCCTTTAAGATACTGTAGAATAGGTAGTCCTCCACTTAATAATCATTTGTTTAGGGACCATTTGAAGTTACAATGTTAAAACAACACTGAAAAAGTTGCTTATGATCAGTTTTGACACATTACAGCATTCCCTCGGTCATGTAACCAAAATTCGGGCACTTGGCAACTGGCATGTATTTATAATAGATGCACTATCCTGGGGTCATGTGATCACCACTTGCAACCTTTCCAGATGGCTTCTGACAGTAAAGTCCATAGGGGGGAAGCAAGATTAATGACTGCCTGATTTTACCTAACAACTGCAGTGACAAAAATGCTGTAAAATGGGGTAAAACTCACTTAACAACTGTTCTCCTTAGCAATGGAAATTTTGGACTCCATTGTAGTCTTCAGTCAGGGACTACCTGTATACAGCAGTTTCATGCGCAAGCCTTTCGGTAATGAAATATGGGGGAATTGACTATGGCAAAAGTAAATGGGAAGTAAGAATGTATTCTACAGCCTGCCTGTCTTTTGACTACCACAGAGTCAAAGAGATCAGACTAAGTGCTGCTTTCTGAAATATGACCATTAGTGGTTGTATCTTTTCTTTTCTGTACACTGAGAGTAAATGCACCAAGACAAATTCCTTGTGCGTCCAATCACACTTGGCCAATAAAGAATTCTATTCTATTTTATCAGGAGTTCAACTGAGAAGTATGACAAGACTGATCTTCCCTTCTTTTCTCACCTACAGAGCATTTCACTATGGTTGCATCGGTTTCAGTTCTGGAAACCAGAACCAAACAGTATGTAGAATGTTTCACATTGTCAGAACTCTGGAGATGATAACCCAGTGTTCAAGGATGAGTAATAAAGGCACCAAAAACTTACAATTTAATTTACTTGAAGATAAAAATTTTATACAAACTTCCATAGAAGCTCACTTTGCTTACCTTCACATATCTGAACATGAAGCCATAACCCATGTGTATTGAAAGTTTTTCACATTGTATGTAGTTCTCTATCAGATGTATTACATGTTCTATAATACAGAATTCTCCAGACTCGCTGCAATTTGACATACAATATCAATAATCCAAAATTATGATAGCAAAATAACAAAATCCAACACAACCTAAAATGCAAAGACAAAACCTAAGCCACTAGTAGGGTACAAGAGTTAATTCCACATGCCAAGAAATTTTAAAAAGTCATAAAAGTCTTGAGAATACTGAAATACTTAAAATGCCTAACATAATGGGAAAGGGTTAGCCTAGAACTGCAAAGACAGGAATGTGGTTGGTTAGAAGTATTTCCTTAGAAGACTTAAATAATAAGATTAGGCTATTTTTAATCTGAACAAAAAATAGAAAGCTTTTATTTAAAAAGTACACAACCAGATAATACACCATACAAAGTTTCCACATGCTTACTAGAAATTGTTCAATCAGAGCATCAGTACAAATGGATCACATTACTCCCTACCTCCAACTGGAAAGCACAATTGTTATGTGAATATTCAAAGGAGTAATCTTAGTTTACACCGGATTATGGAGACCAACAGCCTTGCCTTATGTGCACCATTAACTTTCTGTGCACCCTAAAACTTCCAAGGAATCCTTGGGAGTTTCTTAACAGTAAAGTTGATAAAGAAATGGAAAAAAAGGTTTAAAATTAAGTCATTTCCACCATCACCACACCACAATGTTCATTAACTTCATTTAAACAATATATCTGACAGATTCCAGCATACTTTTCAGGTCGAAGTTTCTAAAGTATATTTGCAGTGCACAAATCACACACATGCAACAGGTCCATGCATTATGGGGTATAAAATACATTTTTAAAAATCTAATATATACAAGCTCCAATTAAATAAAGTAGTTGGGACATTTAAATTGGGCTTCTTTTTTTTGAACAGCAGGATTCCCCCTCCCTTTTTTTCCTCTCTCATCTTTTCAATTGTGTCATATTCTTGAAGACTCCCTAGGACAAGTCCCTGCAGTTTTCTTGGCAAGGTTTTACAGTAGTGATTTGCCACTGTCTTCTTCCTAAAGCTGAGAAAAAGTGACTGTCCCAAGGTCACCCAACTGGCTTTGTATCTATGGCAGAACTAGTCTCCCAGTTTGTAGCCTGATGCCTTAGCCACTATATAAACAGGCTTTTTGTAAAACAAAACGTTTATTAATAAGACTTTCAACACTACAAACACCTTACTCAAATAGGACACCAGAGTTTGGAGCAAAGTAAAGTTTCTAAATACGGTTAGTAGAAAACCTGGATGAGAATGTTAGCATTTTAATGAATACTACAACTTTAATCAGATTATGTGAGTTCAGAGAAGGGGGAGGAGGATGCAGTGTATGTACATATGTATTGTATAAAATGACTTCAAGAATAAGTTGCAATGCTGTATGAAATTAGGCACACCTAGAAATGAATACATCAATAAACCCAATTCTTATTAATTTCACATACTTTTCCATGCAGGATTACATTTGTTAAACATAGTAAAAATTCTGAGACTAGATTATTACAGTATAGGCAGTCTTAAGGTTTTTTTTCCCCAGAGTGTTTGAAATTTACAGCAACTCATAATTGGTTGTGGAGATTATGTATTTACTACCAGTTCTAACCATTATATTACCATAGCAACACAAAACTTAAATGCCAACCAACTGATTTTAACATAATCAGGAGGAACTCAAAAGTGTCTTTCTTCAGCACTCATACCTTATGACAAGAAGCACACCTCTAAAACTCAGAACATATTATTTAAAAGAAAATTGCATTGCTATTGAATTACCCAATACATGCCTACCATTTCCAGTACAGAACATATCCCAGAAGCAAAACCAAGTACACTCACGTAGACAAACATCCGAGGCCATGAACATTTTTAAAGTCCACACTGGCACAATACAAGATAGTTACTGCTGCTATTGAGTCAAGAGTTCTGCAAATTAACTCAAGACTTCCAACAACTATGCCACAATCTTAAACTGTGCCACAGCAGAGCTTTTGTCCTGCCGGATAAAACACAACCAATCACACTTTATTACTTTAAAAAAAAAAAAAACACAGCTAAACTTGTAGGGCAAGCTTACCAGTTGAGCGGCAATGGGCACTGCTACACAAGTACGGCACTAATGGTGAACAAGCCCTTAGTCACTATGCAAAAGCAAGCAAAACTATTTCTCGCCCTAATTTGGGGGCGGAAAGGTGGGGTGAGAAAGAAGACAAAATTAAGTGTAGTAGTTCCCCCCCCCCCCCAGAACAGGGTGAGTTTCTTTTTTAGACCACGAAGGGGGACACACACATGGCTCCTGCAAGAAAGAAGCCAATACTTCAATGCTGAAAGGGGATGGGGAAGAGGAAGAAGAGAGAGAGGAAGAGGAGTCCCGGGACAGGGTTTTAAAAATACATTAAGACAGCTCTGGGGGGGGAGAGCAGTGTAGTTTATCCGGGAAAGACCCACAAGGCAAAAAAGTCTCCCAACTCTGAATCAGAGAAATGACCACCCCGCCCCCTGGAAGTATTTGCTGCAGTCCCAGAAAGTTAAGAGCGGTGCCCTTGAAATCCACCTCCCCAAATTAGGATCCCCCCACCGCCCCAGGCTCAAAGGCAAGAAGGGAGGGAGAGAGAAGGGGGTCTGGCCCAAGACTCCCCCCCCCACACACACACACACCAGTCCCTCCTCTCGACCAAGGGGTGGGGGGGCAGGCGCCCACTGCAGCCACCCAGGAGGTGGGGGGGGGGCTCCTCTCGCAAAGACCTTCGCCACCCACCAACTCCTTTGGCCCAACGGCGGGAGGGAATCCGCCCCTATGGGGCCTCCGTGGTAGGTCTGGGGGAGAAGAGGAGGAGGAGGAAGGCGGGGGGTGGGGTGCAGAGAAGCAAGGAGGCAGCCCAAAGGCGAAAGACACTGACCTGGCTGGGGGAGGAGGAGGAAGAGGAGGAGAAGGAGGAAGAAGCAGCGGCGGCGGCAGCAGCAGCAGCAGCAGCAACGAGGACGGCGCCGGCCACGCGGGTGGATGACGAGGGAGGGAGCCCGCTCCCCTTTAAGACTCTCGAAGAGACTGGGGTTGGGGGGCAGGGATTTAAAAAAAAAAAAACCAAACGAAAACGAGACCCAGGAGAAGGTTAGAAGGGGGAAAAAAATTATTCCGGTCGGGAGTTAGTACAACAAAGAGGCGGAAATAGCCGAACCGAGCCGAACGCGCCCGAGCGGGGGCGCCGAGAGCATGCGCGCTTGGGCCAATCCGAGCGCGCCGCCCCCCCACTCCCTCCCCACCAGCACCGCTACCAACGCGGCTGGGTCTGCTCAGCAGCGGCCAAGTCCTTCAGACCTCGGCGGCGGCCCCAAAGCAGAACGGGGTGGGGTGGGAGCGGGGAGGGTGTTGGCGGGAGATGGAACCGTAGAGCGCGAGCAAGAGGACTGGCAAGGGGGTGGGGGGCAAGCCTCACCAGAAGCGAGAAGAGCAACGCCCCCCCCCAACCCCGGCAGCGTCCGCCGAAGGAAACGGGGAGCAAGACACCCCCCACTTCTACCCCTGCCCCTCTCACCTCGTGCGCGTACACCTTCCGTTCCCATGACAACGGGTTGCTACTTCTGGGCCGGGTCGTGGCTTTTTCCCTGCCCCTCACGGGGGTGCGGGATGGCGGTCGGGTGCAATGCTACAGGTGTGCTGGGTGCCCTGAGTACTTCCTCGCCCTTGACCGCTCGTGCTGTTGCTGCCCTTGGCTTTGCACTTATTAAAACGGCGGCGGCAACCCCCTCAAAAAAACAAACAGATCGACTTGCCTTGTTGAATGAGCACCTTATAGCCTCAAGGAAGGGGGGCATCAATAATCTTAAAAAATGCCTTGACCAAGCTATTTATTCAGGCCAGGCTTGTGTAAGCTCGGTGAAAAGATTTGATAAATCGAGTTTGAACTTTTGGTGGGTTGTTAGAAATGCAGGGAAGGGGTGGGGGCGATATTGCACGCCATGTAGGGTAAATGCAATTGGTTATCATCCCTCTTGAGTGCTAAAGAAGTGGCAGTCCGAGTTAATTCATATAAGTTTGTGTCATGCTGTAGGGGCACTGTCCAAAAGTACTAGGTATTTCTCCAAAGAAATGACATTCCTGGGGAAGACTCCACGCAGCAGCTACTGCAAAGCTAATTGTAGCACTAAATGAAATCTGGTGTGCTGGCAGAAAAACCTCTGGAATAGCCCAGAGAAACATCCCAAGGGATAAAGATACAGAACAGCTAAAATGATAATCAGTGTGGTCCTGTTAATGGTTTAGTCAGGGCTCCAGTTCAAGAAATTCCCCTATCACAATTTCACAAGGTAGAGAAAATTATGCTTGGATAACCATCTTATTGTTATCATGAAGAACCTAGAAAATAGCTTGAATTTCTAATAGTATCCTAACAGATATCTCCTTTTCTGCCTGTCGGGGTCACTGCAACATCTGACTCTTTAAAAAAAAATTTTTTTTTGAAGTTCTTAAAAGGGGGAAAAAGGGAAATTGGCAAGCTTTAAAGCAAAAACACTCATCTTGATTTTCAAAGCCTCTAAGACCTACATTGTCCAGAGGCATTCTCAGGTAATAAACCTGAGAAGAGAGATGCAGAGAGTATTCTCATTAGCTTACTTCTTAATAAATACTTCGTAACTTAATAATCTTTGGTGAGAGCATTTGCAACGTTTCCTCAAAAGTCCAATGTTTCCAAAGTGGTGGTGATCTGTGGAATATAATGTAATCCATCATTTGGGTCTCAGGACACCAACATCTGTATGGGAATTGCACAAATTACAACTCAACTATTAAAATCTAAAACATGGGACTATATCTCTGGTTCATGTTGGAACTTGCAAAGGACAACAGATATGGTAAGTTAGGAATAAAATTCACAATGCAGAGAAAAGCATACTACAGAAAATGATTTATTTCAGAACACTTCCAGGAACTAGAACTCACCGCTGACAACTTCTGTAAATATTTCTCTTGAAACATGGGCAGCCTTGTTAGAGTGGCTGTGTCCCTATGATCATTTCTGCTGGTCAGCTGAACTGGTTTATTTCAAGCTCATCCTTGATGTCTCAGAAAACTGCAAATCTAATTTTTGTTCAAAATACTAAAGCTGCTTGAGAGCTCCTGAGTCCATCATTCCTTATGTTGATCAATGCCCATAGTATCATGCCTGTATCTCATCCGTCTCTGGAACTGAGCAGAAGGATGATTCCATTTTGCTTTTTCACCTTCCCACAGAGCAACGACTGTAATTTTTAGAAATTCCCAAACACAAATCACAATGCAGAGGATAGGCACTACCAGTTGGGTGCTATTTTTATCTAACTGGGTAGTTTAGAAAGACCAACCATTTGGCTCATGGGGGATTCTCAACAATTCTAGGTCAGCTATCATGAGGGCAAATACAGGCATGGTATTTCTGGGCAGTGAAAGCAATGGCCATATGAAATAACTTTAAAAGCCCCATAGGAAGATTATAATGGAATATTAGACATGAACACTGAGCCTGGGCAGTGCCTTGGAACTGATTCCAGAAAGATGCTTCAGAATATGAATATAAAAATAATGCCTTTCCCAATTTTTTTAAGCCATCTGTAGCTGTCATGTGATCCTAGGAAAAAGTAGAGCTGCTCTAGAGAATTGTAGATAGGTGCTATGCTCACAATCCTGCTCACTTGGATGCATCTATTTGGCAACACATTTAAAACACTGAACAACTATAAGGAATACCCCAAAGCAGCCCTTCTCAATTTCATGTTCAACTAGGTGTGGTAGAAAATACTATTTCTTCTGCCCCTTCTCCAAAAAAATGATTTGTTGTACAGCTGGTACATCCTCCTCCTTCCTACTCATCAAATGCTTGTGATCATTTTTATTTTGCAGGATTAGCCTGGATACATGGAGGAGAGCAAATAGTCACCAATACCCATATTTGCTCTACATCTCATTGGCATGAGGTGGGCACACATATCACCACATAGGGAAAAGTTTATGAGACATGTTTGACTTCTTCACTTTTTCTTACAAAATACCATAGAGGATCTATCCCACATTTTGGACTAAGGCATACTGAAATAACTGAAAATCAGCTTCGCACAAACCTTTTTAGGAGCTTTACAGTTCATTATATTGATAAATACCATAAAAGAAGTGATTTTGCTACTTAGTTCAAGACAAAGTTGATGGGCATCTCTTTTCCTCCCCTTTGCAGGAACCTGTTGAACTGACATTGGGTAGGGCATTCTGTGGGTCCAGGACAATGTCTACTCTGCATGCCTGGGCTGTTAGTGAGTAGATCTTTCACAGCTCAAAAAGAAAAGGAGTGTTAGTACCGTGAAATCAAATATGGACAATTTGGAACAGGAATAATGAGACTTATGGGCTACCATCTGATGGGCCTATTTGGCAAATCAAATATGGAGAAGGGCAGAGGCAAAGATTTGATTATATGGGTGGAAATAGCATTGAGAGAGAAAAACAAATGTGTTGCACTCTATAGGCTACTACTTTATATCAAGTAGTAGGCAAGCTTTCAGAGCCTGAGGGCCACATTTAATGTTCAGGAGGAGCCCAAGGTCTACAGAGTACCAAGTGATGATTTAACGGAGTTTGGTCTTTGTTTTTTGTGAGCTATTTTAAATTCATTTTAGAAGTTGAGAACTACAGAAGTGACATTATAGGGGTTTTTTTCTGAAAAAATGGAAGAAGGCTACTCCAATTAGTTTTAGAAATTTAAATAAACACAGGAGAGAGTATTAATTGTCTGGCCAATAGTTAAAAACAATCCATAATGACAAACTGTGAGTTGTTGCAACACCTGGCTGGAAAACGCCTTGAATGTTTAATAAAAGTTTACATGATGATGTAACTTTTTCCTTTCCCAAAGTTGATCGAAATGGGATTCTTTCCAATCTTCTTCCTTCTAATTCATCTCCCTGATTCCTGGGGGGTTTCATTTTAACAAAACTGCCATGTTTTTTCTAAGAGGAAACAAGATGCAGGCATAGAAAACTAGATGTGGGATGTTGTCATGGAGAATATCTATGTGGTTGCTTCAACATGGACTTGATGGCAAATCAATGTGGGATGTAGATAGTAATTTTTCTTTTTCTTCATTTAGTTTAGCTTAGTTATCTGGCAAAGCTAAATGTTTAGAGAGTCAAGTTAAAACTGGGCTCCTCTTTCATGTAGCACATAAGTGAAGTTCATGAAGGCAATATGTTATGGTGAACTTTTACTAATCAATAGTAATAATAACAATGAGAGCATAACCAAGGTGATAACGCATCTAGGAATGAATATTTTCCTTGATGCTTCCTATGTTTCCTAAGCCATCTAATTTTTTAAAAAAATCATTTTAATCTATATATATAAAAATGTGTGCGTGTGTGCGTGTGCGTGCATGTATTTGTTCCAGCATAAGTCTGGAATGCCTCAAGCAATTTCAACCAAACTTGGTACACAGATGACTTACACTCTGGAAACAAATACTATGTGAGTAAGACACCCCTAACACCCTCGGGAGGGGGGGGGTGCCTTAAAATGGCTTCTACTGTACAGCACAGTGGACTTGCCATGGTAACAGCTTCACAGTACTCCACAAGGGGGCTCCCTCTCAGCCCTCCAAGGAAACATGGAGCAATTGGCCAAGTGCAATCAAAAAAAGGAAACACTAGCATAGACAACAAACTCCCAAGAAGAGGAATAGAAGACTTGCAACACTGTGCAAGAGACAGTACAACAGCGTGAGTCCCGACTACACAGTTTTTCTGTCTAATACTGGATTGGGATAAATAAACACCCAGGCAACGCCAGGTAATCAGCTAGTATAAAAAAAAGAATAGAAAAGTAACTTCTTATCAAACAGAACACCAAGATAAACTCTTCTTTCCTCCAGCAAGAAAAGAACGCAAGAAAACATCTAAGGAAGATGGAAGGAATGCTAGGAACAAACTCACATATATTTTATATTAAATTATTGTTTTGTGACTGGCCACACACATTCTAGAACAATTTTATAACATTCTCCATGTCATGCTCTCAAAATTCTAAGCATGTTCTCTGGCCTGAAAGGTTGGGAATCCTTTTGCCATCTCCAGTAAGGAATACAGTGACTTATGGCTCCAAATATGAACTAATATGAATATCAGCTAGAACATTTTTTAATGTAAAAGCATTACAGGTACATTTTCTTAAAAGACTGTGTATTATTAACAACAAATATTGGTTATTTGCCATCAAGTAGGTGTCGATTCTTAGCATCCACGCAGACCTGATAATCTGTCCTCAACCTGACCTTTCAGCACTTCCATTGAAGCACCCATTGCTGCTGTAATTCAGTCCATCCACGTTTCTGTTGGTTACCCTCTTTCTTTTAATAAATGTAGATGTAGACCAGACATCTACACTTAGGCAAGAAAAACCAAAAGTACACATATAGACTGGATGAAACCAGGCTCAATAGCAGTAATTGTGAGAGGGATCTTGGAGTCTTAGTGGACAACCAGCCAAATAGGAGCCAGCCGTGTGCAGCAGCCACCAAAAAAGCGAATGCAATCCTAAGTTGTATTAACAGAGGGATATAATCAAGATCAAGGGAAGTACTAATACCACTCTATAAAGCCTTAATAAGACCACACCTAGAGTACTGCATCTAGTTTTGGTCACCACATTATAAAAAAGATGCTGACACTCTAGAAAAAGTACAGAGAAGAGCAACCAGGATGATTAGGAGACTGGAGACTAAAACATACGAAGAACAGTTACAGGAACTGGGCTTGGCTAGTCTAGTAAAGAGAAGGACTAGGGGAGACATGATAGCAGTCTTCCAATATTTGAGGGGCTGCCACAGAGAGGAAGGGGTCAATCTATTTTTTATAGCGCCTGTAGGCCAGACAAGGAACAATGGATGGAAACTGAACAAGGAGAGATTTAACCTGGAAATAAGGAGAAACTTTCTGACAGTGAGAATGATCAACCAATGGAACAGCTTGCCCTCGGAAGTTGTAGGAGCTTCATCACTGGAGGCTTTCAAGAAGAGATTGGAGTGCCATTTGTCAGAAATGGTGTAGGGTCTCCCACTTGAGCGGGGGGTTGGACTAGATGACCTACAAGGTCCCTTCCAACTCTGATTATCTGTTATTTATCTGTTAATGGCCCATGGGCCTCATGCAGACCTGGGTAGCTAGCACCTGCACAAGATTGCAAACTTGTAACATTATTATGTGCTTCATGTACATTAATTAGGTTATATATTTATATGCAGCCCAAGACAATTCCTCTTCATTCAATATGCCCAGGCAAGCCAACCTTGGCATCTATAAGACTAGTGGACTTCAACTCCCATAATTCCCCAGCCAGCAAGAAATTTTAAATTTAAAAAGCTGAGAAAATTAGAAAAAAAAGTAAAACAAAACAGAGGAAAACGAATTATAAAAATAACAAATAAAATGGAAAGGGGGGAAATGAAAACATCATCATTTAATTTGCAATATAACATTCTACAGTTTCAAGTTTTTAATTTTATCTTAGTGGAAAAATAGTGATTATTCATATTTTAAACAGTGAATATTGGCTGATCCTGCCACTTCTTCAGAATAAAGTTAATTCAAAACAGAGTTGACAAATTTCCTGAAGCCAAGTTTTTGAATTCGGAACCCAAGTATCCTTGGCCTGATACAATATTATTTATAATAAAGAGATTCCAGATTTGGAGATATTGTTTAACAATGCATTAACATCTTGGAATCTTAATTTCCTTCCAAAAACTAACCAGCAAGGAATTATCAGTGGACATATCCATAAAATATGCATTAAGGTTTTTTTTCAGATTTAGTACATCTGCAGTATAGAATGGATGATTGCCAATCTTTTTGAAAACATTATTTGTGGGATCCAATAAATTCCCCCAAATAATGTTTAGCTGAGCTAACCAAGCTTTTAAATTATATAAAACACTGCTACGTTTCCTCAAAGTCTGAAACTATCAATTAATGTAATACTGCCAATTCTCCATTCCCAGTTTTTTGTATATTTTCCAAATTTATCTTGGGAAATATTTTAATTTAAGCTTGTAATAAATTGCCCATTTAGTCTTGATGAAAACCTCTTTCCCATACAGTCAATATCTTACAAATTTCAGAGGTTAGGTGGACATTGGGGCCAAATAATTAAAATAGCAAGTGTTTTAGTTGTATGTATTCCCATATAGCCTTATTAGGTAAATTATACTCTTTTTTAAAATTTCTAAAGTTTTAAAGTGTTATTATTTATTAGCTGGTTAAAATTAATCATCCCAGTTTCAGGCCAAGTTTCTCCTCCCTTCCTACCAAAAATACTTTTAGCCATTGAAGTTCACTAATTAATTTTGGGTCAAACACTCAGCATCAATTTAAGCTAATTTACAGGGTTGCTTTTATGGCAAGAAGAAGAAGAAAAGGAGGATTCTGCCTTGAGCTGCTGAACAAAAGGTAGGATATAAATCAAATGAATATATAAATATATTATTAACTATTCTAAAATAAGAATTAACCCAAAGTGTCAATTGTTCATGTCAGCAAAGATCTTTTTTCTTTTCTAGCCCAGTCAAGACTAAATATGTCTGACTATCTTCAACCCTGTGAAAAAGGACCAAATTCCTGCTATAGTTAAAACCAGGAACTTGTGAGGAACAGAAGGGAGACAAATAATAACTCTTAAGTTGAAGCCACTGTGATAAATAGCAATCATTTTCGTTCCAGTACATTATTCAACTTAACAAATATGGCCAATATTTTTAAAAAATGCATCAGGAATATTAAAGCTAGCATCAACTTAGAATAGAATACTTTATTGGCCGAGTGTGATTGGATACACAAGGAATTTGTCTTGGTGTAAATACTCTCAGTATACATAAAGAAAAGATACATTCATTAAGAATCAAGAATCATAACGTGCAACACTTAATGATAGTCATAGGGTACAATCAACAATCAAACCATACTAGGAAACAGTCAATATAAATCTTAAGGATACAAGGGACAAAGTTACAGTTCTACAATCACAAGTGGGAGGGGATGGGTGATAAGGAGTGATGAGAAGGTTAGCAGTAATAGTAGTGTAGACTTTGTAATAGTTGAACAGTGTTGAGGGAATTATTTGTTTAGCAGAATGATGGTTTTCGGGGAAAAACTGTTCTTGTGTCTAGTTGTTCTGATGTGCAGGGCTCTATAGCGTCGTTTTGAGGGAAGGAGTTGAAACAGTTTATGTCCAGGATGCGAGGGGTCTGTAAATATTTTCACAGCCCTCTTTTTGACTCATGCAGTGTACAGGTTCTCGATTGAAGGCAGGTGGGTAGTAATTGTTTTTTATGAGAGATATGTGTAAATTTATTAAAGAATTTTTGAGTATTCCTCCCATTTAACCATTCACTTGCCAATCTGTGTAAAGTATTTGAACAGAACTGCAAAAACTTAACTATCTGAGTCTGTATAGGTCCTGGTGCAAAATCCATTTTCACACCCTTAAAACCTGAGAGTCAGTTTTAACCACCTCTTAATGATCTCTTTCATCTAGGCAATACAAATTGAAATGTTCTTAACCACTAAAGAGAATATTTGCCCATTTAATAATCCCCAGGTGGATTCTGAACATAATCTGATGCTTTGCAGTGTGTTCATATTGGCTTCCCAGGGGACATTTGGTTGGGGTGGGAATCTTGGTCTTCCTCTTAGGTTACAATTCTTCTTCCTTCTTCCTGCTTACTCCATGTGTGGTTCTTAATTGGTGAGCATTGCAGAGTTCTCAAGGGCAGCTAGATATGCCTCAAATTGTACCATAAAACAATTCTAGACCTTGGCCATGATTTAAATAAATTTTTATTACAGTCAGAGGGTGGCATGCAGTCAATGAAATGGCATAGATAGAAGATCTAAAAGAAGTTATGGCACACTAAAAGATATGAAACAGAAAATACAGATTGAAAATAAGAGTCTAAAATAATCTAAAGCTGGGGTGTTCAACTTTGACAATGTTAAGACCTGTGGACTTCAAGTTGCAGAATTCCCCAGCCAGCAGGTCTTAAAGTTGATAAAAGATGTAATGCTGCAAAATTGGGCATCATAAATAAGTTGTGCTACTTAGCTTGGCTTTGAGTAATTTGAGTGCTGCAGGTATTTATCTTAAGAAATATAAAGGTAGTAGATGAGCTCCTTTGCGCATTTTCAGCAACATAGTCTCCATAGGATTTCCCACTGTTGGCAGAATGTAGGATTAGTCCCAGGTATTCAAAACAGGATGCCTGCTCAGGCTTATGGCCTTCAGTGCTCCAGGACAGATGGCCACAAGATCTACAATTTTAATTTTTTGGTGATTGAAGTCTAGGTAGCCTTCCTTGCAATACTGTGTTAGTGCTCTCGGTGCTCTTTTAAAGATCAGTAGGTATTCTTGAAAGTATTGCAGTATCATCTTCATAGAGTAGATGTATCTTCCAGCATGTTTTGGGGAATGAAAGTTTATGTTGTGGAGATGGCCCACCATGGAGTTGAAATAGAGACAGAATATAAGTAGGGCCAATGTGCAATCTTGCTTGATGCTTTTCTCAGTCTTAAAGTTGCTACTGGTAAGATTGGACAGCCCTGATCTAAAGGGAAGGATGGGATCCTTATATGGATATAGGAGAACATATGCGGAAGACTATATCAAATTACAGAACTCTCTAGTATGGCGAAGTAGATGCTCATAAGTCTTGTTTATGGTCCAGGTCACCATCAAACAAACTTTAAGGGCTGCAGTGAACAACTTGGCAACGTATTTTGCAACAGCAAGGTCTAAAATTATCCTGGGCACCCTAGGTATTTGTAAAACCAAGAGTGGCACTGGTGGTTACATCTTACTTCAAGCTAGATCCAAGGGTGGGTTTCTACCGGTTCTGTCCACCTTTGTAGAACCGGTAGCTCTGAAGAGCAGCACACATAGAACCGGTTCTATGTCTGCTGATGTCTTTGCCCACCCACCCACCCGGGCTCTTACCTGACCTTTGTTTCCTGATTTTTTTCAACTTCAGCTGCCATGCAAGGCACAGCTGCAGTTAAAAAAGCAGGAAAAAATGGCTTTTTGAAAGGCTGCTTCTCAGCACGCAGCATGCTGATGACAATTTAAAGGCACGCCCCCGGCAGCGTGCAGGGAAGCACATCGTAAATCACTGAACCTCGTAAATGACCGAACTGGTAGTTAACCCTGCCAGATCCCACCCCTGGCTAGATCCCTTCATGTGAAATGAAGTAGACATTGGTCAATTGAGGCCTTCAGTTTTTCCCACGGTTTAGCTCAGAACATGGAATTAAATGCTGCTTTGAAATCTATGAAAATCACATAAAGGGAGATTGTGTTGCAAGAGGAATATTTTTCAATGAGATAACGGAATGTTAGACACTGATCAATGATGGATCAGCCTTCCCTAAAGGCAGCTATACTTCATGTTTTCAACTCTGATGAAGGGAGCTTATATGGAAGCAATACTGTAACTTTTTTAAAAAAAAAACAAAACCAGGTACAATAAAAAAATTTGTATGTATACTTTTCAATGATGGATGAGAAGTTGCGATTGGATGCTGAGCCCTAGAGTTTGCCAATTCTGAACTTAATAATTTATTAATAATTAATAATATTAACCATTAATAAAGCTTGTCAGATGGTTTTATTGCCAAATGCCCTTTGAGATGTTGTCAGTTGTGTTATTCCCTCCCCATCCTTAAGAGGAACAGCAGCAAGGCTGAAGAGAAGAAAATCCATTGCCATCTTCCCAACTTGGTAAGAGGAAAAGCAAACTTGGCCTTCACAGTTAAGGGAAGGATTTGAATCCAAATCTCCCTGATTAAACTGCTGCCTGGGTTTATATCCAGACTAACTCCCTGGGTGACTTTGAGCCTGTTGTGATCTCTCAGTTGTTCTGGGGTGAAAAAAATGGAGAAAGGAGAACTGTACAGGTAGTTTTCAACTTACAATAGTTCATTCAGTGACCATTCAAAATTTCAACGGCACTGGGAAAAAAAACTGACAATTTTTCACATTTACGACCTTTGCAGCATCCCTGTAGTCATGTGATCAAAATTCGGATGCTTGGCAACTGGTTCATATTTATGACAGTTGCAATATCCCGGGGTCATGCGATCCCCTTTTGTTGTGGTTAACCGGCAGCAGGTGCAGACAGCTGAGGAGAGCAAGGATTCAGATGAGGGGCCAGGACCATTAGGGAGTGGACTGCTACCTTCAGAGATTGTGGGGGCTGGCAGCAGCGATGAGGAGGTTCCTGAGGAGCCTGTGCCAAGTGCGCATGCACGAAGGATTGCTCGGAGGAAAGAACAATTACAGCAGCACGGGCAACTCGGAAGTAAGGCTACAAGGTAATGGCCCCTCCTTCAAGAAGATAAAAGCCAACTGTGAAACTAACCTTCTTTGCAGAAGGCAAAGACGTTTTGAACTCAGCCTCGTGGACGTTACAGTTGGTATTTGAAGGTTCTTGTAAACTATTTCTTATCTGTTGTTTTTTGTCAGACTTGAAAAAACTTGGCAAGGCTCTTTCTTGTCGGAGCTAATTAGTTGGAAGCAGCCTTTTATCTGTGAAGAAACAGGATTCTTAGCTGAACCTTAAACAGATTATACTGCTGCCTTTGTCTTGTTTGATGCTTTCTTGGAGCCAGGTTTGGGTCAGAACACCTTTTGCGACCTTCTGACAAGCAAAGTCAATGGGGAAGGCAGATTCATTTAACAACCGTGTTACTAACTTAACAGCTGCAGTGATTCATTTAACAACCAGGGCAGGAAAGGTTGTAAAGCGAGGCAAAAGATACTTTTAAAATGTCCCACTTAGCAACAGAAATTGTGGTCGTTAAGTTAAGGACTACCTGTATATGCAGCTTTGAACTCCTGTAAGAAAGGCAGGATATACGTCTAACCCACAACTATCTAATAGTCTCAGAAGTGCTGCCGCTATAATTAAAGAAATGCAAAAACCTTTGGTTTGACTGATGCCTTAATTCAGCCTTGCTGTAATATATCTGCGAAAGAGACTTTCCTTCAAATTTCCAGGCCATTACCCAGCTACGGTGATCTATGCGTTTGCACAAGAAGGGAATATTAAGAGCTGCCAAGTTAAGACGTAACCATTCATTTCCTACCTCTCCAGTCCAAACATTCTTATGTAGTTTGTTATGTACCCAGGTATTTTTTAGTATTATTAAAATAAGAAACCGCTGAGAAAGTTCGCACTTACCCATATGATAATGCAACCAGTAGATTATACTGTTTGCTTGCTACAGTTCTTGGCACATTAACCAATCCCTATTTTTCTTTGCTTTTTTCCTCTTCTCAGCTAAACGTGAAAAGGAGATTAACTCAACAGACTAGTATTTATGATGGGCTAGTTTAATTGTCATGGTTTCCTCCAAGGAATTCCAGGAATCGTCTATTGATGTGGATGCCGACAAGTTTCTCTTAGTAACTACTATTAACTTTGTTTGGGTGGTTAGCAGAACACACAGAACTATCCAGTGGGAAAGCATTTTGAAATTTTTGAGGAGTGCCATGCATAGAAGCAAACATTTTCCTTTTTATTTTTCTCCCCAGAACAATTTTGAAGGAAGTCTCATAGAAACTTGAACTTAGTGGTTTAAATATGTCCTCTGGCTATGAAAAACTCCTGTGTTCCTTGATGCAAGAATTCACTGAATTACAGCCACTCAGGCTCTCAAATACATTCCCCCAAATAAGCAGCTTTTATGGAAAAAAACTATGAGGGGGATACTGCAAAACCATGATGAGAAGAGTAAAAACCATGAAAGAATAGCAGAACTGCTGCTTTCTTACACTGAGGAGATAAGCTGAAAAAGACAATATATATTTTATTTTTTCTTTATGTACACTGAGAGCATTTGCACCAAAGACAAATTCCTTGTGTGTCAATTACACTTAGACAATAAAGAATTTCATTCTAGTCTATTCTATTCAAAGTAAATAGCAAGGCCTTCTAAGATGGGCTAGAAAACAGGATAGTTGGGAATGTGAATAGGCAAAGAAGAAAGGTTCAGCAAAAGTTTTTCATAAACAGACTTTTTTGGAAAATAAATATTGTTCTATGTTGATTTATTGCATTCAAGATGAGAAAATACATTTATTTGTAGGAGATGATTAGAAGTTAATTTGCTGGGGGGGAGGCAGGCTGGAGAGAAGGAGAAAGAGAAGGAGGCAGAGGCCAAATTGCTGCTACAATAAATAGTAATTAATTTGATTATTGAAAGGATGTGTTTCTTCCTAGCCGCAACCTATTATTTAATGAATGGGGCATCCCTTCTGAGATGTTACTCCTTCTTCAGAATCCTGAAACTCAACAGAATATGATCTGTCCTTGACATTAGAGCATTTCTTATTAAGTATATCATAGACAGCTGTGTTTCTATTTGTTTTTTCTTCTTCTTACATTTCAGTAAATAACTATGGTGCAATCCAGATATAGATTCCCATATGCTAGGGATGGGGGTGAACGTTATTCCCCAGGCTCATTTTGGGAAGACACGTAGACATTCAGCGCATACATTTAAAATAAAATGCTTGGCACAATCTAGCATTCCCACCTACCCCCAAATATATATGTGTGTATGTGTGTGTGTGCATGTGGGTTAGGTTTTTGAGCTGATAAATAATTAAACAAGGGAGACTAGGGTAGATCTATTTCAAGCTATTTAGCTCTCGTCAGCTAGCCGTACCCTTACTGGGATTCGAACCAGGGAAGTATTATATGTGAGGCAGTTGTAATTGCCATTAGGCCACTGGTTCTCCTCCAGATCAGCTGAGACAGGGGAATGAGTATATACTTTGTGTTACAACACCCTGTTAAGCCCCAATTAAGGGAGGAAGCATACTGCTTTCTTTTCTGTCTTTCGGCTCATCACCAGAGACCATACCGACAGAAAGCTATTTGTTTCGCTGTCTTTTTGTTTTACATGTGTGTTAGGTTTTGAGCTGATAAATAATTAAATAAGGGAGACTAGGATAGATCTATTTCGAGCTGGTTAGCTCTCTTCAGCTAGCCATACCCTTATTGGGATTCGAACCAGGGAAGTATTACATGTGAGGCAGTTGTAATTGCCATTAGACCACTAATGAATATATATATTCATGTGTGGGTTTTTTCCAAACAAGGAGTCCAGATCAAGAGGCATTGAGAGCAATTTTTCACAGGGATATAGTGGCAGCAAGTCCAAAGCAGCTCCATATTTCTGCAATTCCCTAGTGTTGGCTGTATTCGGGAATTTCTGTCTCAATCCCATTGTGTTTGTCACTGCAAGAAATCTCATAAACATCTCTGGAATTTATGAGACACATCTTCCTCCATTTGCTAGAACTCCTGCCTCATTGCATCTCCTGGCTTTTGGACTCTATCCCTATTAAGATGGCTTGATACCTTCCTGACTAATCTTTGCAGGAATCAATACATTGCTTTTGGGCGCCCCTAAGATGGCGTCTCTACAATGTGAGCTACACTAGGTGCCAATTTGTTTCAATTCGCTAGGTCCAATTCAAAGTGTTAGTTATTACCTTTAAAACCCTTCATTGTATGAGGCCAAGGGATGCTGGGAGTTCGCAGGGGTTCAGGAGAGCCCCTAGCTAAGATTATGTGCAGTTTGGAGAACCCCCAAAATTCCTGGTTGGCCCCACCCACCCCATCCCTCCCAGGAGTCACCCTGCGGCCCGTTTTGAATACAGGTAAGTGCAGGGCATGTGCAGAGGCTCGTTGAGGGCAAATAACGGGCCTCCCGGAACTTTGAGAAGGCCGAAAATGGACCTGTTTCCGGCCTCCTGAGACCCTCTGGAGCCCAAGGAGGGTGAAAACGCCCCCCCCCTCACCGTGGTGCAGGAGGCTGACTAGGCCATGCCCACCAAGCAACTAGGCAGAAAATCCTTTGCTAAATTTTTTGAAGCCCACTCCTGGCCAAGATACCCGAGGAACCATCTCATCCCAATTACAGGTAATCGTCGACTCACAACAGTTCATTTAGTGACCACCCAAAGTTACAACGGCACTGAGAAAGTGACTTATGACCATTTTTTAAATACTTTTGACCAGTGCATCATCCTCATGGTCACATGATCAAATTTCAAATACTTGACAACTGATATGACTCATATTTATGACGGTTGCAGCGCCTTGGGGTCATGTTACCACCTTCTGTGACCATCTGACAAGCAAAGTCAATGGGGAAGCCAGATTCACTTAACAACAACCGTGTTGCTAACTTAACAACTGGAATGATTCACTTAACAACTGTGGCCAAAAAAAAAACATCGTAAACTTGGGCAAACCTTGGTTAACAAATGTTTCACTTAGCAACAGATATTTTGGGCTTAATTATGGTCGTAAGTGGTAAGTAATCATGGTCGTACCCTGAGTGAGGATATGTGCAAGTAGCTGATCATACTTTCCTCTTGGTTATTTGTTGCTGTCTGTAGCAACTTGAAGTGGAAAGTTGTTTGGAGTTTTTTCGCTCCTTGTTCAGAGCATTTTGAAATGGCATGAAGACAATTATGAGTCAACCTCCTTTTAAGGAACTGAGAACACTGTGGGGTAGGAAGTGACCTCTTCTGTATCCTGTGCAAAGTGCTCTTAATCCAGCTTGAACCCCTGAATTCTTACTCTAATATATCTATGGAGAAGGGATTTGTTTGGATAAAATAGGAGACTGGGATGAAATTAGCAATGTGAAATTCAACACAAAGGAAAAATTCAACATCCACAAAAATCGAATCCCCCAAACACAGGATGGGAATTCCTGGCTTGGGAAAGCACCTTGGAGTTGTCTGTGACCAAAACCTAAACAAAAAACAAGAGTTTAAAGCAAGAAGGAAAAGGAAGAGAAAAAGAAAAAGAGAAAAGAAAAAAAAGAAAGAAAGAAAAGGCTGATCTGATTTTAGGCTGTATTAATAAAACTGCCATACCCAAACACGATTAATGCTTTTTAATTTTTAAACGTGTATGGATTCTACCTGATTCTATATGCCTTACTTGAAAAGCCATTGAAAAGGATTATATGGAAAACAAGGAAAGATGGAAGAAATAGGCAAAACTGAGAGGAATAAAATGACAATACTGCTGAAATATCTGCAAGGCATTTGCTTTCCACGAACTGGGCTACATTTCATGCTGCAAGTTAGGTTTTGGCTGAAGTACGGGGCAGACACTTTTTAAGGTGGTACATGGGGTGGACTTCGTTCCTATTCCCGAGTTCCCTCGGGAGCACAGTAAAATTGTATCTACTGCTATGGCTTGTCTACTAATCCCCCATTCTTTCATATCTTTCCCATATCTTGATTGAATTTGTAAGTAGGCCCACCATATGGCGTGCATAAGCGTACCAATTGTGCCTACCGTCCCTATCCTGTTGTTTCTTTTTATTTTTCTTATAAGTATCTACCTCATGTATTCAAAACTATATTTATTCTTATACCTGTATCTTGTAAGCGATTGACAAATCAAATAAATACTAAAAATACTACCCCTTGTTCTTTTAGCTCTTGTCTGGCCTTTAGTTTCCTTTTTTCATTTATAATATTCTTATATGTAATTTTTTTTTCCTGGTTCAAAAGGTTTGGATGTATTAACACCTGGAATTTCCAAATAATTTTGTTGGCCAAACATAACTTTGATGCGGCCCTCAATGAAACTGAGTTTGACACCCCTGCTCTAGCCAACTGTGAGAGTGAGAGGCAGGCAAGATTCTAATCCATAGTCTAGCTAAGAAATAGCACACATTGTGTGTCTAAAATTTTTGCATCTTGTGGCATCAGCCAAAAAGTAATGGAGTTTACTCATTATGCAGGATGGTGGTGATGAATCACAGGGTTGATAGATCTCACTCACAGCAGGTTTCAGGAGAGGACAAGTGTTTATACCTATGGACTTGTGGATGTCTGAGTCCTATTCCTGAACCAACCTTAACCAAATGCTCCTGGCAGCATGAAAGCAAACTCATTAGCTCTCTGCGATGCTCTACTTTATATGAAAAAGGAACGTATAGATAGAAAGGAAACCATAAAGAGGCAGGAAGAAAAAAGAAAGCTGAACTCAGGCCAAGAATTCATGTAAATTTCCCCAATCTGAAGACTTTCAAATGTCTCCTATAGTAGATCACTCCCAGTCAAGGTTGCCAACATCCAAGTGGGCTAAAAACTACTGCAAGTTGTCCAAGTTTGCATAACACCGAATCATAAACCATATGGGAAAAACAATATTAGACTACAAAATGGATGGCTAGTTTGTGTGTGTGTGTGTGTGTGTTATCATTAACCCACAATGATTTTTCACTAGAACTAGAATGCATGAGATAGAACAGATAGTCAACCATTCTGTTATAATTCCAATAAATCTCTCACCTCTAAAATTCCATTAATACTCAATTACTTTTCTTATTAGATTCATATCCCACCTATTCTCCAGGAACTCAAGAGAAAGCTTTCCTTGTTTAATTTTAATGCAACCTTAATTGAAGCCAGTCAATAATAGAGATCCCCAAGACATTTTAAAGAGTTTAACAGGAATTTCCTCTGTCTAGAATCCCCAAGAATTGCTGCTCCTTGATCTCAAAGGATCTCAATTTGCTATATTCTTCTTGAAGTATTATTTCCAAGAAACATGGCTAAAGATTGGTTATAAGAATGTTGCAATGTAAACACAAGCTGTGCAGGGTTTTCTCCAAGCTCTATTCTGGAAGACCTTTCAATTCTGATACAATTCTATAGAGGAATTATTGAGTCTGTCATCTGCACCTCTATAACTGTCTGGTTTGGCTCTGCAACCCAACAAGACAGACACAGACTTCAGAGGATAATTAGGACTGCAGAAAAAGCAATTGTTAACTACCCACCTTCCACTGAGGACCTGTATACTGCATGAGTCAAAAAGAGGGCTGTGAAAATATTTACAGACCCCTCACATCCCGGACATAAACTGTTTCAACTCCTATCCTCAAAACGACGCTATAGGGCACTGCACACCAGAACAACTAGACACAAGAACAATTTTTTCCCGAATGCTATCACTCTGCTAAACAAATAATTCCCACAACACTGTCAAACTATTTACTAACACTGTATTACTATTATTCTTCTCATTCTTCCTAGTACCTATCTCTTCCTACTTATGCTATTACCATGCTGCTTGTATCTTTACAATTTATATCTTTTTATAAAAAATGGATTCTATTCTATTCATTTCCTAGTATGATTGGATTACTTATTAGTAACCTATGACTTTCACTAAGTATTGTATCTTATGATTCTTGATAAATGTATTTTATTTTTATGTACACTTAGAGCATATGCACCAAAGACAAATCCATTGTGTGTCCAATCACACTGGGCCAATAAAGTATTCTATTCCTTTCCATTCCATTCTATTTTTATGGGGGCTCCAGGTCCAGATTCAATTCTAGAAATATCAGCCTCCTCTGGCACACTAAACAGCAATGAACTTGGCACCAGCGTAAGTCTGTCGGTCTAGGAAAATCAAAATAACCTGCCTCCAGAAAACTATGTTTCAAAGGCCTTATCTTAGAGATGCTCAGAGGTAGAAACAAGATTTTCAACAGAAAATCTGTCACTTTCACAAGCCAAATCCACTCAAATTCAATGTCTATACAAGAGTTAGCCATTCTACCCTTAGCCAACACTACCATTAAGCCAGAATATTATTAAACCTTGCAGACAGAAGAATTACATTCACCAGAAGAACAAGTGTCAATGTCAGTCTTTTCCCCCCAAAAAACTGGCTGCTCTTATATGTCTCTGCTGCCTAATTAAATCTTCTGCTCCTCTCTATTCAAAGTAGTTAATCACCTGGGATAAATCTGATCGAGTTTTAAATTCCGTTTAGGTGGACTGGTCATAAGCTCTCAGCACTTCATTCATTGAGGATATACCAGTAAGTAGTTTTTATTTTAAGGTACCAAAGGTTTCCTACTTTAATGCTGCCATAAGTTCCAGTTCTCTTTGATTTTCTACAGCCTGCCAAGCTTTTGTTGTTTTTTTGTGCTTCACAAAGAAAGACTTCTACAATACAGACCTATCTTGTGGAAACAAATCAATTCAGTTCTAGCTGCGGTTATAGCTGGGTGGATCACAATATTAAGAACCAACTATTCTTGAAGAGGTTTTCCAGAGATGTAGGAGATCTAGAAACTACTATCCAACTGCAATTTCTTCTTTCTTTGCCTGGTTTAGTACAGCTATCTACCACCTTCCCTACTCAGCCTAGATTCAGTAATCTATGCCCCAATAAATTTCAATTAGAGTCTCTACTCTATTCCACATGGGGTCATCATTCAAGATATTAATACTCCCTAAGTAAGTGAAGACAGGATTATTTGAATGACCCATCCATTTTGAATGAGTGTGTTCATTTTCTATACTTAATAGTGATGTCTTACATTTTTGTGTTTTTGTTCCTTGCTGTGCCTTGCCCAGAATTCAACTGAGGGGCTATAGAAGCAGTAAACAAATAAAGGTTCAGAAGGACAAATTCGGAGCCCAGCTGCTTGGTTGTTAAATGCTAAATGGTGTGATTACATGAACAGCCCTTAAAGGGTTGCATTTGCCTAAATGCTATCAACCCAAGTGATGGTGTTCCCATAGGCCAATAAAAGCTCTGAAATGGCTGAGGGGGTCAGTTAGTTAAAAGGTCTCCTCTCCTAATTGCATTCATTAGAGTTAGTTCTAGAGGCCTTGTTTGTGGTTCTTAAAGTGTTACATGTGCTCCCAGGTTCATCTTATGCTCTCTCCCACCCTCATAGCCCTGACTCAAACAGCCATACTCAAATCACTTTCAATCCAACAATGAAGCATAACCAGTTCTTTAGAATCATAGAGTCATAGAGGCTGGAAAAGATCTTGGAAGTCTTCGTGGAGATGCAGTGAATTTAAAATAACAGCAAAACTTTACTGGTTACAATATATAGTTGCTGTTTCTCACTTACACACACCAGGAGTGGTATTCTACCGGTTCGGTCTGGTTCAGCTGAACCAGTCGCTTTGAGGATCAGCTGCTGGGTCCACCTGCCCGCTCTAGATCTATACTGACCTTTATTTCCTGGTTTTGAAGCTCAGCTACTTCACATGGCACAGCGGGTTGCCACGCATCAGTTGTTGAACACACAGGGAGAGTGCAGGATTGCAGGAAAAGGTCAGTACCAAACCCTTTGCATGTGCAAAGTGCACCCACCAAGCCACGCCCACAGGACCAGTGGTAAAAAAAGTTGAATCCCACCACTCACACACACACACACACACACACACACACACACACACACAGAGTCATGCACAATTACCTATATTCTTCTCAATTAGGTGCCACCGAGTGCCACAGAAGCCACCAAATTTGGATCCAACGATGACTCCAAGAGTGGAAGGGCTTCAGGGCTATTTTTAATTCCCCCCAAGTCCTTTCTTTTATTCTTGCCTGGTAGATTTTAAATTCTGGTAGATTTGGGGGAGGGGTTTCTCATACTCTCAGATGTCTAGGTCAGGTGACTTTTTTAACCTTTGTTTCTCCTTTACAACTCGGTTCCTTCTTATTTACCTCCCGAAGGGATCTTTTTGACAAGATTCCTGGGTTTGCCCACCCTGTTTCCATGCCTGCTTCTCTTTAGGTATGGCAGCTTCAGCCTATTCTCACACTACAGCAGGGGTGGGATCCGACAGGGTTAACTACCAGTTCAATGATTTACGAGGTTCAGTGATTTACAATGTGCTTTCCTGTACACAGCACATGCGCCTTTAAATCATCATCAGCACGCTGCGTGCAGAGAAGCAGCCTTTGAAACTGCACTTTTTTCCTGCCTTTTTAACTGCAGCTGTGCCTCACACGGCAGCCAAAGTTGAAAAAGCAGGAAATAAAGGTCAGGTAAGAGCCCAGGCGGGTGGGTGGGATCAGCAGACATAGAACGGTTCTACAGAGGTGGACAGAACCAGAAGAAACCCACCCCTGCACTACAGGTAGTCCTCGGCTTACAATCATTCATTTAGTGACCATACAAAGTTAAAAGGACACTGAAAAGAAGTGACATGACCATTTTTCACACTTGAGACCATTGCAGCATCCCCATGGTGACATGATCAAAATTTGGACGCTTAGCAACTGGTTCATATTTAGGATGGTTGCAGTGTCCTGGGCTCATGTGATCACCTTTTGTGACCTTCTGATAAGCAAAGTCAATGGGGAAGCCAGATTCACTTAACAAATGTGATACTAACTTAATTGCAATGACTCACAGTTAACCATTGTGACAAGAAAGGTCATAAAATGGGGCAAAATTTAACAACTGTATCACTGAGCAACATAAATTTGGGGCTCATTTGTGGTCACATGTTGAGGACTACTTGTACCAATAGTTTTGACTCATCATACAGAGGCCAGGGATAAGGTTTTCTTAGTGTTGCTACCTATTTAATGTTCAGCGTCTTCATTTACAAACAAACAAAGGCAGACTTGTTTACCCTGGCATTTCAGAGGCTAACATCTGCTTTAGAACTAGTTACTTTAAAGATTGTCTATTTTTATATTGTTTGTTTTTAGTTTGCACTTTTCATACTTACTGCTTTTAAGCAATTTTGGTTGTTATTGCCATGGTTTCCTTCTAGACTCCCCCTGCTTTTTTGTATCTCTCTCGGCTCCTCTGGAAAGAATAGTAAAGAAATTAACTGGAAATAGACCTTGTCATTCTCAACTAGTATATCATCTCATGAAATAAAATGAGGTGCAAAAGGATGGGCATCCTTTGAGTCCTGCCCACCTAGCTGTTCAAAAGCATGAAAGTGTGAGTAAATCAATAGGTACCACTTTGGTGGGAAGGTAAGAGTATTATTCCGTGTGCCTTTGGTGTATAGCCATGCTGGCCACAGGACCATAGAAATTGTCTTTGGATAATGCTGGCTCCCTTGGTCAAGAAACAAGAATGAGCACCATGCCCTAGATTCAGATATGACTGACAGAGAAACCTTTACCTTTTTACTTTTGTGTCTTGTGTTTGAAACAATGGACCCGACTGGCCTCAACAGGGACATTTGCAGTTGATGTACCTTCCTTTGGAATTATCTTCCATGAGATACAGCTGATCTGGGCCTGCCATCCACCTCCACTGACCTTTAGAAACTACTTTAAAATCTGGTTATTTCCACAAACTTTGGGATTCCGACAATGGTGGGCATGGCTTGGTGGGCATGGCAGGGGAAGGATACTGTAAAATCTCCATTCCCTCCCCACTCCTCGGGGAAGGTTACTGCAAAATCCCCGTTCCCTCACCCCACCTGTTGAGGTAATTCCCCATTAGGAGAATGAGTGCACACAGGGAGACGTACTGAGAGTAATGTTGAATAACACATACAGCACACAGATACACTGTATAGTAAAATGTAGGTTTTACTTCCTGTAAACGGTTAAGCAAAATCCAACACAGTCCAAGTCATACACGTTTGATAGCAGTCAGTTGTCAGTCCAGGGATAATCCAATAACAAAGTCCAGTATCAAATACAGTTCAGTAATAGACTCACATCAATCCAAGAATAACGATGATCAGTAACAGTCACTAGGGAAATGCAGGAACACGAAACATCGACCATCTAGCAAAACTCTCTCTGGCTCAGTCAGCATAATTAGAAACCAGGTTTCTGGCTCCATCTTATGGCTGGTTGGGATAGCACACCCAATTGCAATTTTAGCATTCCCTTAAAGATACAGTATTAAAATGTCTATCCTGGTTTATATATTTCCAACCTAACTGTTAGGTTACTTACATTCCTAATACCACCCCACTGACCTGCTTTCCAGCTCTGTTCTCCTGTGCAGGGCAACAAAAGAAGACCCATCTGATCAGCTGGGACTCAGGAGGTAGAGAATAGATGGGGGCGGGGCCAGTCAGAGGTGGTATTTGCCAGTTCTCCAAACTACTCAAAATTTTCGCTACCGGTTCTCCAGAACAGGTCAGAACCTGATTAATACCACCTCTGGATTCCAATGAGTATAAATTCCTATCAGGGGAGGATATGAATGTGACCTAAGTCACATATTACTCTTTATTGTTAATTATCATTTTTATCCCGATTTTGGGGGGGGGGGTTTGTAAGCTGCGCAGATTTGTGTTGTTTGAATAGAGCGACTACGTAAGATCTGCCAGTAAATCATCATTGTTCTAAAAGAAAAGTTATCTGAAATTACTATAGAATTATTATTTTTTTAAATCAAACTTTGAATGATATATGTCTTTCAAGCCAACTATCATTTCAGCATCCAGTAACTAAAATGAAGACTGCCTATGCGCATGTAGTTCATAGAAATTAAAAAAGAATTTTAGAGAGGCAAATAAGGCATTCTTTGCACAGACTGGAATCTGCTTCATCAGACCCACAAAGTAAAGTGTAAGTCAAAAAAAATGTGCTATTATTTATTAGTTTATAGTTATCAGAAAAGTGTTGTTTTGGCTACAGCAGACTAACAAGGTCATTTCTCTCTGAAATGTTAACTTCATCTGTGCTGCAATGCAGATTAGCTTTAACAAATCACACTACCACAGTCTTCCAAAATAATATGAGCCTCCTAGTTGAATATATCAAAAATGTGTTGGCTACAGGAATAAAACAGACCAGACAGTTTAACCCTTAACAGCCAAAAACATCGATGCTAAAAGATTCGCTGTACATTTGGTTAGCAACAGATCTTGTTTGGCAACATTTAGATGATTTTAGCTGGTCTAAGAAACTAAGCAGGATTTTCCTTGGATTATTTGAGTGATACAAAGCAGTAGTTTTACTGGAAGGTTGAAACCCAGTCCAAAAGAAGGCATAGTAAACATTTTTGTATCATCAAAGAAAACTGCACGGGTGTGCTAATCTAGGCTGCCAACAACAATATTTGTTTGATGAAACTACATGGAAAGTTTGAATTGACCAGTCTGAAATAACAGCTCTTCCCAACACAGATGGGCAGAGTGCGGAAGAAACAATACAGGTTGTCCTCAACTTACAACCATTCCTTTAGTGACACAACAAAACTGAATCCAGGAAGACCTTGGATTCATCCTGTCAGGAACTTGGTAGAAATGACATCGTCTTTTGAAGTAACCTAAATATGGTTACAAAACTGAAAAAAAGTGATCGCTTTTCACACTTATGACTGTGGTATCATGTAATCAAAATTCAGATGCTTGGCAACTGGCATGTATTTATGACAGTGGCAGTGTCCTGGGATCATGTGATTACCTTTGGCCATCTTCTAAAAAGCAAAGTCAATGGGGAAGCCAGATTCACCAAACAATCATGTTACTAACTTAACAGCTGCAGTGATTCACTTAAAATGTGGCAAGTAATGCCATAAAAGGGGGCAAAACTCACTTAACTACTGTCTTGCTTAGCAACAGAATTTTTGGACTCAATTGTCGTAGATCGAGGACTACTTGCTGTAGGCTTTAGTGCTGTTTCTCTTTTCTGTTCCTCTCAGCAGATGGCAGCAATGCATTTAGCTGAACTAGAAAGCAAGGCAAGATCAGGCCTACTTAATACATGGAGAGAGGCTACCTTACTTTGGAAGACGAGTGCTGGAGGCTAAACTGGGAAGCTGAAATTTAAAAGAAAAAGGAGTCCCAGAGAAAGGAAATGGCAATCCATCCAAATGTCACCCAAATAAAATTATACGGATGGATCTCCAGGAGTCAAGCTTGATGCAAAACAGACTTTGCCCTTATTATATACAGATTTCCAGAAGAATGCAACTAAATAGCTTGGGTTTATGGTAGCAAATCTTTCTCTTATAATTATAATATCAAACCACAGCTTGGCATCTTCTAAATCTAAAGCAATATTATATTTTGTGGTAAGAATGGCAGGTACATATTTTTTTACCATTAACAGGTTCCATATGTGTTGTAGAGCGGCGGAATCACTAAGGCAGACAACCAGAGCAACTTCAGCTTTTAACTTTATTTACAGAATAAAGATTGCCACGACTGCCATGCTAACTCGGCAGCCAGCTGGAGCGGCAACAGCTGATGCTGTTTGACAGCTCCTTTTATAGCCGGCTGTCAAACAGCATCAGCCAATGGCAGCGGTCCGTGTTTCCCGCCAGAAACACGGACCTGAGTGAAGACTTCAGTCAGTACACAACACTCCTCCCTCCTAGCGAGGAGCATGTGTAGTCTTTTAGATATGTCGGGCGCCTACACAGACGGCCGATCTTCTTGGCTCCGCTGGAAATGGCGCTGGACCACTGTCTTCTTTCTGTCGTGTGGCTTCCATCGATGGTGAGGCTGGCAGCTTGCTTGGAGTCGGTTCTGGTCCCTGGTCAGCGTCTTCTTCAGGTAGGCTCTCGTTACATGTGGGCTGGAGGCAGACTTCCTCGGGCAACAGTGGTTGTTCAGCGTCAAGACCATCTAGATGACCTCTGGGTGTAGTGCTCCAGCACCCTCTCAGGTGGTCTAAATGGTGGTGCCAGATGCGCCCATCTTGTAAATGGACTCTGTAAGACTTAGGGCCAGTTACTGCCACCACACGCCCAGACAACCACAATGTTTGCCTAGCAAAGTTTCTAGCATACACTAGGTCATTTTCAAGGAATCCTCTGCTTTGGCTGTTTGACCCAAGGGGAAGCACTGGGGAATAATTTGGGTGAAGCTTGTCAAGGGTAGTTCTTAAACGGCGCCCCATTAGGAGTTCAGCCGGTGACCTGTTTGTGGAAGAACAGGGGGTTGTATGCTGGCTCAGAAGATACTGGGTTAGTCTAGAATGCCAGTCTATGGGCCCAAGTCTTTGTAGGACCTCCTTAGCCGACCTGACTGCCCTTTCAGCCAGTCCATTACTAGCAGGGTGAAAAGGAGCTATTAATATATATCTGATTCCTTGGTTGGCAAGGAAAATCTCAAACTTGCATGAAGTAAATTGGGGGCCATTATCGGATACAATGGTATCAGGGATGCCATGCGTGGCAAACATTCTGGTCAATGCCTTAGTTACTGCTTCAGTGGTTGTAGTGTGCATTAAAGTCAGCTCCACCCATTTGGAAAATGAATCAACTAATATTAGAAATGTACGCCCGTGAAAAGGTCCAGCCAAATCAATATGAACCCTAGACCAGAGGCTCCCTGCCTCTTCCCATGTCCTAGGGGTGGATGCTGGAGGATACGGTCTAGCGGTCTGGCATGCATGACAAGCATTAACCCAGTTAGAAATCTGGGCATCCATACCCGGCCACCACACGTAGCTGCGAGCAAGGGCCTTCATCCTAACAATGCCCGAATGGCCCTCATGCAGAACTTTTAAAATTGAAGTCTGTAGCCTCGGGGGAATCACTACCCTGGTTCCCCACAGCAAACAGACTTGCAATGAGGAAAGTTCCTGTTGGCATAATTTGAAAGGTAAAAATTCAGATGAATAAGGGGTTGTAGGCCATCCCCTCCCTACCCAGTCAAGGACTTGGGGAATTACCTTGTCCTTGGTAGATTGGGCAGCGATGTCAGAAGCAGTGACAGGCAGGTGGAGGTCGTTGATCAGGAACACAGCATTGGTTGGTGCAGGATCCTCCACTGGAACTGGTAGGGGACAACGACTGAGGGCATCTGCATGACTGAGAGTTTTGCCAGAGCGATGGACCAGAGTATATGAATAAACAGCCAGAAATAATGTCCACCTGGTCATTCTAGGAGATAAAATCTGAGGCATTTTCTTATTACCTGCTAAGAGTCCCAAAAGAGGCTTATGATCTGTGACCAGTTCAAAATGATGTCCATAGAGAAATTCATGGAATTTCTTTATTGAAGCAACTGCAGCCAAAGCCTCCTTATCAATTTGACTATAGTTACATTCAGTGGGGGATAGTGTCCTAGAGAAAAATGCAATGGGTGCTTCTGATCCATTAGGTAGTCTGTGACTTAGAACGGCCCCTATTCCGAATGGTGAAGCATCTGCAGCTAGTACTAATGGCAAATTCTGGTTGAATTGTATTAAGACAGTTTTAGATGTGAGCAGTGATTTGACTGTTTTGAAAGCAAGAGACTCCTTAGGACCCCAATGTCATGCTGTCTGTTTATCCAGGAGCCTATGCAGAGGCTCTACAATTGAGGCCTTATGTGGCAAAAATGAAGCATAGAAATTTAGAAGTCCCAGAAAAGATTGGAGCTCAGTCTTATTAGTAGGAGTGGGTGCCTCATGAATAGCCTTTACTTTAGATTCTGTTGGGTGAATACCCGAGGCGTCAATTTTGTAGCCCAAAAACTTGATTTGTGGAGTGGCAATTGTGCACTTTTCTTTTTTTAACTTGAGACCTGACTTTCTAAAATGTTCGAGGACATTTCTGACTCGTTGTAGCAGTTGAGTTTTGTCATTGGCAGATATTAGAATGTCATCTAAATAGGGTACTATGCCAGGTAACCCTTGAAGTATCCTTTCCATTAGTGACTGGAAAATTCCAGGGGCCACACTAACCCCAAATTGGAGGCGTGTACACTTAAAAGCACTCCTGTGTGTCACAATGGTTTGCAATTCTGCAGTTGTGTTATCAACAGGGAACTGTTGATAGGCCTGTGACATATCTAGTTTTGCGAAAATGGAGCCTGGCTCTAAAGAATGGAGTAGGTGCTGAACAATGGGGACCGGATAAGCGCTGATTTGTAAATATTTATTTATTGTGCACTTGTAGTCTGAACAAATTCTTAAACTGCCATCTTTCTTTTGGGGTATCACTATTGGGGTCTCCCATTTAGCGAAGTCTGTAGGTTGTAGTATGCCTTGTTTGATTAATTTGTCTAGTTCCTTGTCAAGTTTAGGGCGGATTGCAAAGGGTACCCTTTGGGGCTTTAAACAAATTGGAACTGCTTGTGGGTCTACGTTAAAAGATATTGGAGTTCCCAAGTAACAGCCCAGGCCCTCGCTGAATACATCAGCATATTCCCTGAACAGGGAGTCCGCTTTTGAATTTGCAATGGAATGGATTCTACCAATATGAAGGCCTAGGGCAGGGAACTAGTCTAATCCCAACAGGCTTGGGAGAGCACCATCCACTATCACTAAAGGCAAGTGACCCTTGAAACCCTGAAATTGAATCAAAAACTTGCCTTTTCCGATGACAAGAATGGTTCTGCCTTGGTAGTCTCGTAGAGTCAAATTACAGCCTGGAATCTTCTTTCTTGTTATTCTGGGAAGCAGTTGTTTCAAGGTGCCCCATGAAATGATGGATAGTGCAGAGCCAGTGTCTACTTCCATCCTGCACGATTTACCTTCTAGGGAAACAATGACACTAATTTTGTTAGAACTTCTTTTTGTCATTTTGGCTTGGTAGCATGTGGAGCAGTCTTCAATTTGTCTTTGGAAGTGCATGGTTGTCTGAGCCTTTTGGGGCTGGTTAAAAGTCTTTCCTGCTTGACATATTCTTGCTAAATGGCCCTTCTTTTGGCATTTTAAACAAATGGCATTTCTGAATTTGCAGGAAGCCCTAAAATGGTTGCCTCCACAGCTTAGGCAGGTGGGCTGTGGCCATGGAGGTTGATTTGCAACTGGCCTGTAATCCCTTTGACTGGGTTTGAGCTGCCTAAGGTGGTTTACGTCAATAGCCTCTTCAGAGCCCTCCTCTGTGGTGGCCTCATCACAGTGGACAGCTGAGCAACTTTGTCTAACTTTGTTTCCCTGTATTTCAGCTGCTGAGAGTGCTGACAGCTCAGCAGCTTGAGATTCTTCTATGGCTTGTTTTAAGGTTAAATCCCCTTTAGCTAGTAGCCACCTTGGCAACCTTAAGTCCCTGATTCCACATACCAGCTGGTCTAACAGCATATCTTCTAAATAGTCTCTGAATCCACAATGTAAGGCAGCTGTCCGTCATGCTGCCATATAATCACTAATTGATTCTCCCTCAACCTGGGTACGTCTCCTAAAGGCAGGGCGTCTGGCAATTCTAGAAGGTTTAGGGGAGTAATGATTGGAAAGAATTTCCTGCAATTCTTCCCATTGAACAGTCTTAATAGAACATGGAGCCAATAATGCTGTTGCGGTGTCAAATACCGTGGCTCTGCAAAAGCTTAGAAAATAAGACTTTTTCCTATGGTCTGAAATGTCAGCAAGGTCAATAGCATCTAAAAAACAGTCAAACCGGTTTCTGTAGGATTCCCATGTCTCTGCCGTCGGTCTGAAAGGCGGGAATGCTGGGTTTGAAGTCATCGTCTTCTCAGCTGTGCCGCTTCTCCTGAGGTGATTTGAAAATCGCGCTTCGCGAACAGTGACAGCAGCTCTTTAAATGTCTTCAGCTCTTTTTGTAGTGACTTCGCTCTTAATGTCTTTTTGCTTGATTTGCCTCTTATAAGTATCCCGCCCTCGTCGCCAGTGTTGTAGAGCGGCGGAATCACTGAGGCAGACAATCAGAGCAACTTCAGCTTTTAACTTTATTTACAGAATAAAGGGTTGCCGTGACTGCCGCGCTAACTCGGCAGCCAGCTGGAGCGGCAACATCTGATGCTGTTTGACAGCTCCTTTTATAGCCGGCTGTCGAACAGCATCAGCCAATGGCAGCGGTCCGTGTTTCCCGCCAGAAACACGGACCTGAGTGAAGACTTCAGTCAGTACACAACAATATGCTAAATAAATAAACCATTAACAGGAAGCCTAAATCAATCCTAGTTTCTTGATGGATATGTAATATATTCATAATGTGAAGGGGTGGGCTTCAATATTTTTAGCAAAGGGTTCTCTGCCCGGTTGCTGGGTGGGCGTGACCATGGTGGGCCTGGCCTAGTCAGCCTTCTGCACCACGGGTGTGTGTGTTGTTTTTGCCCTCCCTGAACTCTGGAGGCTTTCCTAGAGCCTCCGGGAGGGGAAAATGGCTCCTTGGGCTCCACAGGCTCTCTGGAAGCCAGAAACAGGCCCATTTCCAGCCTTCCCAAACTTCCGTGAGGCCTGTTTTTTGCTCTCCCTGAGCCTCTATATGTGCCCTGCACTTACCTGAATCCAAAACAGGCCACATGGGGACTCCTGAGAGGGGAGGGGAGGGGAAGCCAGAAATGGGATTTGAGGGTTCTCTGAACTGCACAGAATCTTAGCTAGGGGCTCTCCCGAACCCCTGCAAACCCCCAGCAGTCCACCCCTCGTAACATGCATGGAAAACCATGATTGATCTATATCTAGAACCTCATTATTTAAAGGACTACCTGTCTCCAATAGTTTATGTCTTCCCAGTAGTGAGTGCAAACCAGGTCCATGCAAAGCAAGAGTCTCCTCTTCTGGATCCCAGGAAATTTGCTTTCTCTGTTGTGGCTGCTGCCTTCTGAAATGGCAATTCTTGAGCCATCTGTTGTGGGTCCCACCTTGACAATATTCTGAAAGGCTTTGAAAACCTGGCTGTTCTCCCAGGCCTGGCAGTAGAATGCTTTTTTTTTCTCTCTCCAGTCCCTGTTGGTTTTCTCTGGCATGTTGTGTTTGTTTCTTCCAAACGTGATCTTTTATTTTTATCTTATTATTTATTCTTGACTCCTTTCAAATGTAAGCTGCCTGGAGTCATTTGGAATCAACCAGCCTCTTGTTTCCTTTTTCATTTATTTAACCTTCTTAACATATACCATTAACAAAAACAATATTGAATTTAAAAAAATTAAAAAGAGAAAAGCGACAACTCCAAGCAAATTAAATAAAGCTTTGGTTTCTTGTTCAGCAAGCGGCCTTCAAGTTTAATAAGATAAATAAAGTGGAATGTGTTAAAAAGATCTTCAGAGTTGATTCCCGGCTGATTTGTTAGTAGATTAAGTCCACAAAGGTTAAGCATGTCATTGAAAACTCAAACATCCAGGCCAAAAGTATCTAAATAAAGGTTAAATCCTAGCAGCTGGACCAAAGTTTGTTAATCTGAGACGTTTTGATACTCATCCAAGTAACTTCACCAGTCAAAATAAGATACAAAGATTAAGTGTGCATGAAGTGTGTATTTAGAAAAAGAGGACGTACCATACTTGTTTAAGCCAAACACACATACATATAAATACAAAGGAGAAACCAAATCAAACACCTTGCAAAGATACTTATGTTTATTTTTCATTAAAAAAAGATTGGATGGGTATCCAATCTTTGAAAAGCCTATGAAAAGCTTCCACTTCAGGTATCAGAAAGTTCTACATTCCGGGTAGAAGGAACCAGAATAAAATTTACCTACAGACCCTCCTACTTAAGGAGGTTCTTATGAGAAAAGGCATTTTTTTCAGCTACTCTGAAGTGAGGTCTGTAAAGGGATAAAGCACTTTTGGAAGGCCGATGTAAAAAAAAAAATCCATCCCAGCTGAGTCTGTGCCCTTGTGGACAAGGGGCTATTAAAATTACAGTACATGACACTCTACTATACTATACCTTCTATAATAGAGATCTCCAAACTTGGCAACTTTAAGACTTGTGGACTTCAACTCCCATAGCTGGCTGAGGGATTCTGGGAGTTGAAGTCCACAAGTCTTAAGAGCTTCCAAATTTGGAGACCCCTGTTCTATAAGGTCTCAAGGACCCACTCATAACACCTCACCTGATAAAATACCCAGGAAACACTCATCTTTTTAATACGTGATTTCTGATATCAGATCAGTACAATACAACCTCTAGAGGGTAGCTAAAGTTTGTTCTATCTACAAAATTAGTCAGACTTTGACTGGCCATTGACAACAGATTAATTGTAATATATTATCTTGTCTTTTGATCCATCGCTCAGTCAGCCAGATGTTCAGATTGCATTTGGCATTTTTGTCCACCTATCGAGTCCTTCCAAAGGACCTGAATTAGGCAGATGCAGATGTTTATGGTGTTAAGAGGTATTGTCACAGGATATAAGTTGTTCCGTGTAAAGCTGCCTTTTGCAATTGAAATCATTGTTATTATTATTGTTGTTATTACTGATATTTCAATATTCAGATTAACAGAGTTGAAAGGGACCTTGTAGGTCATCTAGTCCAACCCCCTGCCCACGCAGACCCTACACCATTTTTGATAGATGGCAGTCCAGTCTCTACTTGAAAGCTTCCAGTGATGAAGTTCCCACAACTTCTGAAGGCAAGCTGTCCCATTAGTTGATTGCTCTCACTGTCTGAAAAATTCTCCTTATTTCCAGGCTGAATCTCTCTTAGATCAGTTTCCATCCATTATTCCTTGTCTGCTCTTCGGGTACTTCTTTAATGCTTCTTATTTGTAATGCTGGTCTGTGACTGTAATAAAAAAAATACTATAGGGATATTTTTGTCATCACTCTCTTAAACCAGCTCCTTCCGTGGAAGCCAATGCTAATAAGCCTATCCTATCCCAGTCAAGATCCTGATAGCAATATACAGTAAGCCCCTGGAGCATTTGAATCATGTGTGTTTTATTTATTTATTTATTTAAATCCCAAAGAAGTCAGCATCCTATGAGGAATAGGGACAGGATCTTCTGCTCAATGAAGTATTCAATTTGAGGAAGTACAATATGGGAATTTACCAAGACCACACTCTACATTTGAGCCCATGTGAGTTTGTTGTCCACATGGACATTATGACTTCCTTTCTAGCAATGTGTGCATCCTCCAGATTTCAGGCAAACAGGCTAACTTGGAAGCAGAGCTGCCTGGCAGAGAAAACTGCATCTTGTGGGGTGCTTAGAGCTTGGTTGTTTTCTTGCAGATGTTTCATTACCCAACTGGGTAACACCATCAGTGCTAGGTTGCATAAAGGATACTAAACTTATGTCTTCCAATACCTTTCCCCTATTCCTTGTCTTTCTCCTCCAGTCACCAGTTGCCTCGGTCTGTCTAACAGTGGAATGGAGCCATGTCTCTGGAGGCATGGAGAGTGCACAGCTTCTAAGATCCCTCCTGACTCCAACAAGGGCATGACATCAATATGATTTATTTTAGACATGATTTGATTTTTAATAGTGCAGATCTGGGCAAGGCAAATTCAGCTGCCATTAGTTATAGCCCAGAGAATATGATAAGTTGCTGATCAAAAGCTATTTGGGTGCAAAGGCAGGGCCAAGAAGCATTGCCATAACTGTGCGCTTGTCAACTTTAAAGGAAGTAAAAGCTGATTTGGAGCCTTATCTGGAAGCTGGTAATTGAATGTGTTCCAAGTACTTATCAAGTATGAGTCATTCTATCCTTAGAATGCAATCATCCTCTGCCATACTAGTATTTGATTAAGGGGTGGAAGCTTAGCAAGCACCTTTGGCTTACCTGAGGCCATCCAGTGACTGAGGAAAAAAATTGAACGGAGAGCTTTTCAGGCAATATTTAAATGTATCTTGTCATTACAGTGTCAAGAAGTATGCCAATTTGAATTCTTACACTCATATGTCCACAAGGGGAACAAGGAACAATTGTCAAAAGAAGAAAAAAGGGGAAGGGGGAAGGGGAGGGAGGGAAGGGGAGGGGAGGGAAAAGTTAGTTCTTTTAGAAACTGAGATATAGGACAAAACATATAGTCATTATTCTAGGTTCTACTATATCACATGACCTAAAATGGACACCTAACATCAAAAACGTCATCAAAAAAGCACAACAAAGAATGTTCTCTCTGCACCAACTCAGAAAGCCCAAACTGCCCAAGGAGCTGCTGATCCAGTTCTACAGAGGAATCATTGAGTCTGTCATTTGCACCTCTATAACTGTCTGGTTTGGTTCTGCAACCCAACAGAACAGCCACAGACTTCAGAGGATAATTAGGACTGCAGAAAAAACAATCACTACCCATCTGTCTTCAACTGAGGACCTGTATACTGCACGAGTCAAAAAGAGGGCTGTGGAAATATTCACAGACCCCTCACATTCTGGACATAAACTGTTTCAACACCTTCCCTCAAAATGACGCTATAGAACATTGCACACCAGAACAACTAGACACAAGAACAGTTTTTTCCTGAAAGCCATCACTCTGCTAAACAAATAATTCCCTCAACACTGTTCAACTATTACAAAGTCTGCACTACTATTACTGTTAAATCTTGTCATCACTCCTTATCACCCATCCCCTCCCACTTATGACTATATGACTGTAACTTTGTTGCTTGTATCCTTACGATTTATACTGACTGTTTCCTAGTATGATTTGATTGCTGATTGTACCCTAAGACTATCATTAAGTGTTGTACGTTATGATTCTTGATTCTTAACGAATGTATCTTTTCTTTTATATATACTGAGAGTATTTACACCAAGACAAATTCTTTGTGTGTCCAATCACACTTGGCCAATAAAGTATTCTATTCTATTCTATTCTATTCTATTCTTCCCCTTTTGAAAAAAAGAAAAGTTCCATCCTAGATTTTAGTGCTTTTAGGCAATGAATGGACTTTGCTAGTAATGACTGACTTGTTTATTATCTGGAGAAGAAAGTTATTTGAAGACCTTTTCACTTAACAACAAAAACTCTGGTAGAGATAACCTTAGAAAGTAAAGTTGTTTTGTGCTGAGCTCAGCTCTTAGTGATATTATGGAAACATTTGATATGTATCAAGATTTTGGGGATAGCAATATGGAAATAGTTTTTCACTGCTACCTTTTTGGAGTTTTTAAAAACTTTCCAGTCTAGACTACAATCACTTAGATAGCTTAATTTTTTCAAGATCTGTTGAAGTTTCATAAATACTGCCATCCAGCTAATTGGGAAGTTATTCCAGGCCCTATCTATCTATTCAGAAATCTGGTTTGGGGATAGCCATGAATAGATGATAGTGTATCTCCCACAGGAGAAAAAAATAGGAGCAAAGTCAGGAATTCTTAATATTTCTAATTTTTTTCTTTAAAAAAAAGAATTGGTGGTTTGTAATCTGAGTTGCTATTTTTATTCTAATAGATATATATAAAGGACATCGTTTTAGAATGTATCTTGCCAGAAACAGGATGGTGGCTAAGAGATTGTGATGATATCTGCAAATTTGTTAAGTTTTCCCTTTTTTTTCACTCTGAAATTAATTGTTAAAATTATGAATACCCTGGGAGCTCTGAAGAATTTCACTTGGGACATCTTTCTAAGCTGATACAGAACCACTTGCAAGCATCTTTGGAATGTGACTTTTGCAAATCCCAAATTATAGCATCTTCTAGTTCGGGGTCCCCAAATTTGGCAACTTTAAGACTTGTGGACTTCAACTTCCAGAATTCTGCAGCCAGCATTGGAGACCTCTGTTCTAGATATTCATTCATCTTCTATCTACATTCCACTCATCTTATCCACAGAGATGGAAGAGAGCCACAAACCAAGAGGATCATTCTGGGTTGGCTCTCTTTATGATAAGCTTCCACTGGTTGCTTCCTATCCGGCCCTTGTGTTTTGGAGAATAGGTTGGCCCCTTCTGTGACAGCCCCTCAAGTACTGGAAGACTGCTATCCTATCAACATTATCTTTGTTATACCATATATACCTGATTCCCGCAATTGTTCAACCTACAGTTTAGCCTCCAGTCCCCTAGTCATCTTTGTTGCTCTTCTCTGCACTCTTTCTAGGGTCAACATAGTTTTTTGTATCATGGTGACCAGAACTGGATGCACTATTCTAAGTGGGGTCTTACCAGCGTAATATAAAGCAATACTAACCCTTCACATGACCTTGATACCATCCTTCTGTTGATGTAGCCAAGTAACATTCCTTTTCAGTGGCAGCTCTGATGTTTCTGAGGAAACGAATAATCCATCCACATCTGTCTGGGATAGTTAGATTAGCTATAACCTTGATATCTGCTATGGCCTATTTTGTAGGCCTCAGAAGAGAAGTAGCTGAGAGTAGGTGTACGTCTGTTAGCTCCTTGAAATCCTTGAGATTTAAAGATGAAAGCCCATTAATGTCTTCAGTATCCTTAGGAAATGATGATCAGTAATGGTAAAACATGTGTCTCCTTGCATCTAACAACAGCACATGATATATGCCCTGCAGGGGTGGGCTGCTGGGGGGGGTTTGCAGGGGTTCGGGAGAGCCCCTAGCTAAGATTCTGTGCAGTTCGGAGAACCCCCAAATCCCACTCCTGCCTGGCCACACCCACCCCATCCTGCCCCTCCCAGGAGTCCCCACCCGGCCCGTTTTGGATGCAGGTAAGTGCAGGGTGCATGCAGAGGCTTGAGGAAGGTGAAAAACAGGCCTCCTGGACATTCAGGAAGGACGGAAATGGGCCCGTTTCTGGCTTCCAGAGACCCTCCAGAGCCCGGGGAGGCCATTTTCGCCCTCCCAGAGGCTCAAGGAAAGCCTCCAGAATTGGGGAGGGCAAAAACACCCCACCCTGCCATGGTGCAGGAGGCCGACTAAGCCACACCCACCATGGCCATGCCCACCCAGCAACCGGACAGAGAACCCATTGCTAAATTTTTTGAAGCCCATCCCTGAAGTCCCGACAGCATCTATTTTCTTCTTCTTTCCCACAATTGTTCCATTCTTCTCATCTGCAGCCTGTGAAGCCCCTCCATGCTATTTTCTCTCTCGTTGTGAAAACAGTCTAAGCACAATCCACGATGCCTTAAAATGGTTAACTTTCCAGGGCAATCAGGGGATTGGGAGCAATTGAGGACAGAGGCAAAAGAGGAATCAGCCACGAGGACAGATTTAGTTACGGCAGACTCAAAGTGGGTGGTTAGCACTTTAACTCAACAGCAGAGAAACATCCCACTTACTGTTTGCTCAGGACATCTCGTAAGTAGATCCCTGCTGAGGCAGACTGAAGCATCCCAATATGTTCCAGTATGAAAATAGCGTTTTCCCTTTAAAAAAAAAAAAAGGAACATCTGCAATCTGACAACATATGAGGGATGGAGAAAAAAAGGCTTAGCTTTGGTGCAGTGGTGTGTGGGAAACTATGTGACTTACCGTTGTCTCCCAGGTCTGAACCTTTTGTCTGGTTCCTGAGCTCAGTGTCTATTCTGCAGTGTTGCTCTGGCTCTGAGGAAACCAGATCCCCGGCTTCGCTTCCACAGCTGCTTCCCTTTCCTCTTTTCTTCCTTTTTACAAGATTGGGTAATGGACTGGGCTTAAAGGTAAAGGTTTTCCTTGTCCTGATTCCAGGGTTGGTGGGTGCTCATCCCCATTTATTAGCTGAGGGAGCCAGCATTGTCCGAAGACATTTCTGTGGTCATGTGGCCAGCAGTGACTATCGCCGAGGCACATGGAATGCTGTTACCTTCCCACTGAAGTGGTACCTATTTATCTACTTGCATTTGCATGCTTTTGAACTGCTAGGATGGGCAGCAGCTGTGGCAAATAACAGGAGCTCACCCCGTCGTGTGGCACTTGGGTCTTGAACTCAGGCTGTCGGCTGACATGCTCCACATCTTTAGCCCCTGAGCCATTGTGTCCTCTTCAGACTGATCTTAGAGGATGTGAAACCTTGAGACTGACTTGCTTGTGCCTGACTCAACTAGCAGATGTTTTCTGGGCAACAAAAAGGCAGGGCTTCCCAGAGGGAGAACATCAGGAAAGGAAGATATGATGGCTCCCAACGCCTTTTCTTTGAGAAAGTTCCCTCCATCCTAGAATGCAACCCTATGTAGATGTGGCTTCAAAATACTGCTATCTTTGCCTTGCTTTTTCCATGAATGTTCCAATCTCATACCAGAATCAATAGACGTGATTTTTCATATTGCAACTCTTATATTGCTGGTGGGCTGTTCAAATCCAGAGGGCCTCCAGATGGCAGCCAAGAGAGTCAAACTCTTTATTTCTCAACCTTGGCAACTTTAAGAGGAGAGAGATTATCTGTTTGCTGCCCTCTCATGGTTGTTAGGTTAAAAGTCTTTTGGAGAAAAAGATTAGGGGACAAAATTAATGGGCTGAGGATCCGGACCTTACAAACATTGCCCCACCATCCATTCCAGAGGTGGTATTTAGCAGGTTCTGACCAGTTCCAAAGAACCGGTAGCGGAAAGTTTGAATAGTTTGGAGAACAGGCAAATCCCGCCTCTGACTGGAGATTTTACAGTATCCTTCCCCTGCCACATCCACCAAGCCACCCCCACAAGACCGGTAGCAAAAAAAAAAATTAATTCCACCACTGACCCATTCTATATAGCAATTGGTGGCTGTTTTTCCTGTGATTTGGATTTCAGGTGACCTGTGCAGTTGTGTGGTGCAACTCCATGCTTGAGCAGGGGGTTGGACAAAAAGACCTCCAAGGTCCCTTCCAACTATTTCATTCTGTATTCTATTCTTTAGCTATCCTTAGCACATCCATCTTCCTGTTGCACAGTAAGGGCATATGTAGTATTCATGTAGTAATATGGGCTGTATCAGAGATCTTATAAGCAGTTCATTTCTTTCTGGTCTCACTGAAAAATTCTTTCAATCAGCTGTATGTTTTAATAAGACTGGACTCTTGGCTTCTAAGTGCTCACTAAGGAAGGATTTTTCGAAATGACCATCACAGCATTAGTTTTTTGTATATTATTATAAACATGCTCTGATGCTAAGAAGTTCTACTTTCTCTCCCCACCTGAAAAGAAATCTGTTCCAAAGGGAAAATACAAGCAGAGGAGAGGAGTTTCAGCTTTTGTGTGTGTGTGTATGTGTGTGTCTTCTACTTCATGCACCTCATTTTTTTTTTCTGGAATCTTAATGTGCTATATGTTACTTAATTGGCAATTTTCCATATTCATGTTCATCAGGGGTTCATTAACCTCTTATATTTATATGCACTTCTCACAGAAATTATAAAGAATCACCAACTCAGCTTCTTTTAATATAACTTTAATATAAATACTTCCTTTAATATAACAGTAAGGTAGCGAGGGGTGCTTTTAAATACTATTTTAATACTATTTTGAGTCCTAGGATTCATCACATCTTTTCATCTTTAATGGAGGCAAATTTAGTTTTATAGAATATATGCATTTCAAAAAAAAAACCCTGAGCAATCAAGTTGAAATCTCCTCTCAGCCATAAACAAATGCACATGGATTAGGCGATGGTGTTGCTTAGCTGGCATCATCACAGATTAAAAAAAAAATCCTAAGATGTGGCAATGTCAACAGAAAAAAGAAGCTATAACTGTGTAACCAAATATCAGAGCCACAGGCATGTTGATTGCTGCAACGTTTTCTGTAATAAGCATTTATTTAACAAACCAAAAGTGCTTGACACATGAGTTTCTAGGGTGAAAAATTATTATGGTAGTGGAAAGCTTTGATGGGGCGATCAAACTCCAAGGTGATTCCCTGAACATCACTACCAACTTGCCTAGTAAAGCAACATAACACTTCCATTGATTGAACCTGGATAACTGTAGTATTTGGCCACTTCTCTGACCCTTTACTGCTCTTCTGCATAAGCCTTTAAAAAGAAAAAGAAAAAGGAAGCAGCTAATCAGTGCAAGTCAGCCCTACTTCAGTACTTCACTGCAGACTGCCAAAGATTTAGTTTTCAGTGATGTTCAGATGCAGAGAAAGATAGATTTTTTAAAAAAGGTAACTGGAATCAAACATAGGATGGAATTTGAAAGCGAACTTCAGGTAGTTCTTGAATTATGACTACAATTGAGCCCCAAATTTCTGTTGTTAAGTGAGACATTTGTTAGGTGAGTTTTGCCCCCATTTTACAACCTTTCTTGCCACAGTCGTTAAGTGAATCACTGCAGTTGATAAATTAGTAACCCGGTTGTTAAGTGAATCTGGCTTCCCCGTGGGCTTTGCTTGTCAGGTCGCAAAAGATGATCGCATGACCTTGGGACACAGCAACAGTCATAAGTAGGAACCAGTTGCCAAGCATCTGAAGTTTGAACCCATGAGTGTGGGGATGCTACAAAGATCATAAGTGTGAAAAACAGTCATAAATCATGTTTTTTCAGTGCCATTGTAACTTTGAATGGTCATTAAATGAATGATTGTAGGTTGAAAACTACCTATATGCCCAGCAATGGTAGAATACTAAATCTCCTACAATGGAAGAATGGGTTGTGAATTTGTCAGGATTGGCAGAAATGGCAAAACTGATTTGTTTGGATAAAGTAATAAGCACTTTTTCTAGAACACTGGAAATCTTTGTGGACTTTTTTTCTCAAAGTGGAAAAAAAGTGATGATTTATTGATTTGATGATTGAGAAGGGATTAAAAAAGGTCTGAAGATATTTCTGTAACCCCAAGAGGGAGGAGGGAAAATAAGTTTGTTTATAACCGTTGACAAGAAGGTCATGAGTCACTTATGTTTTCGAATTCTTGTTCCTTTACCCTTACTTCCTGTTTTACTTTGTGCACATTTTTCCTTTATTTTTCATATTTTTATTTGCATTTGTCTTTTACTGATGTAAAAATTCTCAATAAAAATTATATTTAATTACTCCTGATACTTAAAAAAAAAAAAAGGCAAGATTTTGGCCTTTTTGCACAGGACTAGAAGTAAGATGAACTCAGGCCTCCTATTTCCCCTGCAAAAGGTTTCAAGCTAACAAACAGGATTTACGTTTGTCCACCTGCTAGTGCGCCCTATCTGATAATAGCAATAGCACTTAGACTTATATACCGCTTTATAGTGCTTTACAGCTCTCTCTAAGCGGTTTACAGAATCAGCATATTGCCCCCAACAATCTGGGTCCTCATTTTACCCAACTCGGAAGGATGGAAGGCTGAGTCAACCTTGAAACTGGTGGGATTCGATCTGCCAAATTGTAGGCAGCTGGCTGCAGCAGAAGTAGCTCTAACTACTGCGCCACCGAGGCCCCTTAATGCTTCATATTAGACACGAAAAGCTGGCTGGGTGACTTTGGGCCAGTCATTCACTCCCAGCCAAACCTTACCCACCTCATAAGATTGTTATTATGTGGGGAAACTAGGAAATTATGTTGGATATGTTCATCTCCTTGATTTATTCGCAAAAATAATAAAAGTGGGATACAAATAAATAAATACCCTCAGTGTTTTTCTTTCCTTTTGTCAGACCTAGTCAATAGTTTTGTTTGATGTTTATTTTTTATTTTTCTTCCCAGAAAGGTAGAAGCACCCTTTAAAAAGGAGAAAGAATGAAATGTGAGCTTAGATCTGAATTGATACATCTGGGCTTTTAAAGGCAAGGCTATAAATGCAAGGTCCAAATTTATATAGCTGCATGATATAATTGTCTCCATTTCTTGCACAGAGCACCAGATTTGGTAGGATGTTCATTGGACGGAAATGCTTTCCCTTCAAGTCTTCACACATCCAGTTTGAAGAAGTCAGAATGCATCATGTGATAGGTTCCACAACAACGTCACATCAAAGCTCTGGTTTGGATAAGTATGTGTGCAAACACCCTGATCCTTATTGTGTCAAAGTTCACCAGCAAATATGTGTGCAAAGTTCAGAATTGGCATGTCATTGTAGAGACAAACTTTAGGAAATAGGAGTGAACCTTCAGACTCTGGTTTTGAAGGAAACTTGGATTCATTGCTACAGAACAGCAACATCGTTTTATAGGGCAGTGAAGTTGTTCAACCACACACTATACAAATAAGGCAAAAGGAAACAAACAATGATAGTGACTTTGGGGCAAATGCATGCAAAAAGAACTCAAAATAGTCGGCTGTGGAAGAAATTTAACTGAAACCCTGAAAGCTACTGCTGGTTAGCTCAGACATACTGAATTAGATAGGACTTGTATTAGTGAATACAAGGCAGTCTAGATCAGGAGTGCCACACTGATGCATCAGAATTGCAGGCGAAGTGATATATACCCAGGATCTAAGGAAATCTCTTGCTGTATGATCACAGACAAACTTAGTTGGAGAGAAAGGGTGTGTGTGAATCAGATATTTTCAGTTGTTACAAATGAAAAAAAGCAAATAAAAACTACAGTAAAGCCTAGGGGTACAAATTGTCCTCAAGGACCTCCACAAACTCTTAGGTGACATAAGATTGGGCAAAGTCATGATGGTTTGGTTTCCATTTACTATGATCAACCAAATTGTGGTACATATTATGGATTATGGCATTAGGGAAAAATCCATTCCATTAAGGTGTATTAGGAAACCTTAACACATGGGGCAAATTTGGATACAGAATGGTTTTGCATAAGGGGTCGCCAACCTTTTGGACCTCAGGGACCACCAAACTCATAATTTTAAATCCCAGGGACCACTAACCGGTTCTGTGGGCATGGCCTAATTTATGGGTGTGGCTTGGTGGTCATGTGACTGGCTGGGCATGGCTTGTATGTAAATATTATAAATATTTATATAAATATTGTTTTTTTAATAAAAAAGAGCAACTTTTACCCAAAATCAGGCAAAGCAGGCAGGTAGATTGAGTTATAGAATCACAGATTCACATCGGCTAGCTCAGTCTGTCACATAAAATTTGCTTGCAAGCAAACTCATCAAATTTGCTAGCAAGCAAACTCACAAAACTTACACCATGTATGTAAATATTGAATTTTTTTATTAAAAAAGAGCAACTTTTACCTAAAATCAGGCAAAACAGGCAGGCAGATTGAGTTGCTCACAAAATCATTCAGTGATCTATCTGCCATCGGCTAGCTCAGTCTGTCACATAAAATTTGCTTGCCGTGAGTCTGCACTGAATAATAGAACCTTCAGTCCTAAGGGAGGTTCGGCTGTGCTTAAAAGCAGAGCTGAAGATCTAAAGACTAGCTAGAAAGCAAGAAATCTAACCATTTCTTGCTTGCTAGCTAATCTAAATCTCCCTGCACAGCAGAACAGCTGATGGATGAAAATAGCAATTTAGCAGGCAAGTTTGCTGGGTAAGGAATGAGTGGTCAGGGAGGGTTCCCATGGGCCATGTGGGCGGCGCAGCTTTGTGTTTCTGCGCAGCCTGGATTAATTGCTTTGGGGGGGTGCTTTGTGGGTGAGATTTCTCTGTGGATCACCAAAAATTTCTCACGGCCAGCAGGTTGAGATTATATTGATAATGCCCTACCTGATAATGCCCTACCTGATAATGCCCTACCTGATAAGATAAGCCATCTTATCAGGTAGGGCATTTTGTACATAGTACAAAATGTATAATAAAAATTAACATAAACCTTATAAAAAGGCTATGGGGCAATTGACTTAATATACATGAAACTCTTCGGGAAACTTCAAGGGCTAATTAAAAACAAAAATGAATCAGAGCAGCATTTCCAAAACTGATGTAATGCAGATACTTTTGGGAGGTCATTAGCCATGCTGGCTGGCAATACTGGTAACTATAATCCAAATACAACTGAAGGGCAACAGATTAGGGCAGCCTTAACTTCAAGAGATGCTCTTCTTTTCATTAGTGGCTTTTTCAGAATTGCTTATGCTGACTCATCCACACCCACCTTTCCCTGTTAAAGAAGACCTGAGGTTATATTTTAACATGTTTGCAGGTGTCACTCTAGATGCTCCTTCAACATGGAGAGTTGGAATAGAGAAGACAAGCCTGAAGGCTTATCCTTACCTTCCCCCACACTCAACAAGATATAACACTTGAAAAATATCTGCATCATTCTTTTACATGTTACATGAGGATCAAACTGCATGGTGGCAGAGCAGATATACTGTAAGATTCACCAGAGTCAGATGTGGCCACTAGCCAGAAGAACAACGGAGGAAACAAGCAGAAGGAAGGGTTGCCAGCTCCTGCCTTACTATACAGTCCACAATATGCATCCACAGCACATCTGCTGTGCATTTCTACAATCGCCAAAATGTTTGTTCAGCAGTGAGTGTGTTTGTGGGAATTGAGTCATTGGTCATAAGACTGCTGCATTCCCATCTCTCTTTGGACGAAACCAAAAAACTATACTGCTTGAGATAAAATACTTTTCTTCCATTTCCCAGCTGAACTTACAGGCAGTGGAAACTGGTCCTTGGACAGTGTTTTCTATCACATCAGAGCTCTGATGCAGCCAGACACTTTTAGATTCTGATCCTAACCCCTCTTTTTCTCTCATCTCTTTAGAAGGCAAATCAAAATACGGTTTTGAACAGGAATGGTTCTGTTCATCTTGCAGATTGGGGTCTAAACTTCTTCAATGTTCAGCCAACTCAACTGCTGAGAGCAATATATATATATATATATATAAAACACACACATCAGGCCAGCAAGTCTGATCTTTGAAATGTTTCTGTTACTTCTTCCCTCCACCCACAACCTGGGCACCTCATTCTGCCTAAGAGTCCTATGATGGTGGTCTTGGCTCAGAGTGCAGGAAGCAGGAGCCACATCACAAATTTTGTGCTATGAGACAACTGACAAAGTTGTGGTCATATGAGTTCCTTAAAAACTTGTGCAATCCTTGTGAGCAACAGCAACTGGGGCTGCCAGAATTGCTGTTACTAAGCAATGTGATAGTGTTGCAACATATTTTACAACCGTGTCACTTAGCACTGGAATTCCTGGTTCCAATAGCCATCTAACTCAAGGACTACAGCATCCAACATTTTTTTTTACTTTCTAAGAAAAGAAGACCTGTATTTTAAATCAATTCAACTCCATTCAGTTCAGGTGCAGTAGTGAGCTAATAACTAGGAGCCACTGTGAAATTTGGGGGGCACAGTCAGCCCTGGATTAACCATTAAGCAAAATAAGTAAGGGAAGGCAGCACCACAGAGTATTTTCCTTATAGCTATATATCCTTAACTATTTCACACAACTGTAGCTTTCAGCACTTGCTGAATCTTAATATCTTGTCCATTAAGCTATGGAAGGTGGGAGGCAGCATTGTTGGGCTGTATTTCTGCTGGCATTTATCTGGCCCTGCAGACAGCAACCATCAGATGGCCACTCTCTGGCCTAAATTCTGTACTACACTGCTTTTCCACTTCTTCTTATAGGGATCTCCCATTCAAATCCAGCACTTTTATTATTTTTATCCCACTTTTTTCCATATACAAAGTGGCAAAAATATCTAATAGTCCTTTCTCCTCCTATTATTCCCCACAACAACTCTGTGAAGTGAGTTGGGCTGAAAGTGACTGCTTTAGAGTCACCCAGCTGGTTTTTCATGCCTAATAAGGGACTAGAATTCACAATCTCCTGGGTTCTAGGCCTGCACCTTAATCACCATACCAAACTAACAGCCCGTGATGCATATGTATTCTGAAATAAGTCCCATTGTCTGTCTTCACACAATTCACTTAACTAGGTCATGTCAAGCACTTTTGGATACATTGATGAATATTAATTTTAGACTTAGGCTATACCACTTTGGTCCACAGAAGAGAAATAAAATTTAAAATGCACACATGTTCAGAAAAAATAAAAAGAACTGAGTGGAGTTGAATTGATTCAAAACACATATCTTCTTTTCTTAGAAAGTAAAAAATGATGGACACTAATCCTCAAATTAGACACTATTGAAACCAGGAATTCCATTGCTAAGTGACATGGTTGTAAAATATGATGTAACATGATCACGTTGCTTAGTAACAGCAATTCTGGGAGTCCCAGTTGCTGTTGCTTGCAAGGATCATACACATTTTTAAACAAGGCAAGGACCTCATGTGATCACAACTTTCAACTTCCTACCTGCTTCCCCATTGACTTTGCTTCTGGGAAGCTGATAGAGAACGTCAGAAATCAACATCTTAACTTTGAACAGTCACTGAGTGAATGGTTGTAACCCAAGGACTACTTGTAGTCTAGCTCATCCACCAGCCTGGAAAAAAAAAGTCAACTGTAGGGTCTTTGGTGCTCTCTGAGCTTGATGGTTTTCTTGAAGACATTTTATTACCAAATTTACATCATTAGTGCTTGTTTGCTAATGAAATGTCTGCAAGAGAACCACTGGCCTAAGAGAGCGCTAAGGACCCTACAGTTCAACTCTGAGCTACAAATATTATCTTCTAAAGTCAACTGTAGAATACAGGAGAAGGTATTTAGAAAAGAATGAAGAAAGAAATGAACAAATAGGTATATGATTTACCATGTTTACCACATGGACTTTTTTTTAAGGTTCCCTCTCCCATTGCAGTCAATTTGTAAGAATCCACATAATATGCTTCTTCAAATCCATGGGTATCCGTGAGCTGTTAATTTGTGAAGGTAGTGATGCGTTGGGACAGCAAAAGATATCTTTCTATCCAACACCCATCTTGGTTGAGCAGAATATATCTTTCTACCCAACACACATCTTAATCGAGTTGTCACCTGCAAGAAGAAAATTTAGTCTTGCTGCAAGTAGTTTCTTCTTGTAGGTGATAACTCAACCAAGATTTTGGCACTGAGATGAGTAAGTAAGTAAATAAATAAAAACCTCAGGGTTCTATCCCAATCTTGGGCAATCATGCAGTAATAGTGATGAAACCAATTACAGGCTGTTTATATCTTTTTAAAAAGTAAGAAAAATTCTTTCTTGTATGATTCAAACTCTGATGCCTCAGGTGGCCACCTGCTTGTTTCAAACGATGTAGTAGGCTGCTAAATTATACCACCTGTTCCTTTTCTGAGTTCAGAAACCAGCCCCAACTGGTTTGGGAACTTCTTTGATTTGGGGGTGGGGTGGAGAGGAGGAGCAAGACCTTGATCCTTTGCCCAAGGCATCCTTTTCTTTTTGGAAAACCATCCTGTTTTAGGACTCTGCCTTTCTGGATGATTGAAGTGTCTGCACCATCTGGGATTTTACAGATGCAATAGTTCCTACTAGCTAGCATAACCAAAGCCTAGATTAGATAAGCTTGGCTGGGTTGTAGTAGGGTTTCTCCTAGTTGACATCTCCTCCCCACCTCCCTATTTGAGCCACAGGTCAAGAATGTTGAGAATTTGGAGAGATTCTCAATCATTCCAGATCATCCCTCCTCCCCCCCCCCCCCCCCCCCCCCCGCCGCCAAAAAAAAAAAACCTTTTTCCAAAGGCAACTGGATTTTGTTTCACTTCAAAGAAACATCTTCCAGAAAAGAAAAAAACAACAACTCCCAAGTTCCGTTTTGGAAAACCACCTTTGGGACAACCATGACCTGCATGAGTGAGAATCTCCATAGACAGCCAAAGATCATGGTTGTCCCCAAAAGCAACTTGGACTTTCTTAGTTCCCCACCTCCTCGAAAACATTTCGCTTCTCCTCCATCAAGCCCGTTATGAAGAAGCTTCTTGGGTGAGAAGCTAAACCAGAGGTCTCCAAACCAGGCAATTTTAAGACTTGTGGACTTCAACTCCCAGAATTCTCCAGCCAGCTGGCTGGAGAATTCTGGGAGTTGAAGTCCACAAGTCTTTAAAGTTGCCAGGTTTGGGGATCCCTGAGGTAAACGTTTCCAAGGGGTGAGGGTTTGGGAGTCCAAATTGCCTCATGAAAAAAAGCACCTTCGGGACAACAGGCCAGAGCTTAAAAAAAAAAACAACTAAGAACGTCCAAGTTGCCTCATGAAAAAACACCTTCAGGACAACAGGCCCAAGGAACAGAACTCCAAATTAAGACGGGGCAGGGAAGCAAACCGGGAACCGAACCGGGCAGGCGCTAGGATCCCGCGGCCCCGTTTGGAAGCGGCGGCGGGGCTTGCAAAGAAAGCCGCCGTTTCCCAATGCGAGCAGTCAGAGGAGTGTCCCGCGGCAGCCGCCGCAAAAGCAGCGGAGGCGAAGGAAGCTTCGCTCGGCGGGGCGGAAACCGGCTTTTCAGGCCCTGTTAACGCGGATGTGGCAATTCCCTCTTCCCCCCTTTTCGCCGACTCGGCTGTTACAAGGCAACCCCGCATGGGAGACGACGGCGAGGATGGCTCAGAAGGTCTTGAGCAGCGCGGCGGAGACTTTCCCCTGAGCAGCCTCGGGACGGCGGAGGGAAGGACGGCGCTCCGATGGACGACGGCCACTCCATTAACCATGAGTCCCAGCCTTCCTCGGGGCAAGCCTTCAAGGCTTACAAGCGGCGCTGGTTTATCTTGGCCGCCGTCTGCGTGGTAAACTGCTCCAATGCGCTGGTAAGGTACAATTGCCCGGGCAGTTTCGTTTTCCTTCCCCTGCCGCTTCTCCAGTCAGCCGGTCGGGACTTTTATTATTTATTATTTTGACTTTTTATTTGCCCTGCATTTCCCGACTCGACCCGTCCTGGCTCATTTTTTATTCATTGCTTTGCAAACGCCCGTCTTCTTGTATTACATCCGTAACAAAGACGATCCTAGGCGGTTTTGTAACCCCCCCGGTGCTGCTATGCATCGCAAACACACGGCGCTTCGGCAACCGCTTTGCCGCCGCACGCCCCGAGCTTGGCTTGGTTCCTTCGCCCGGAGGGTTGGGAGATTTCTATCGGCGTCCCGGAAGCGAAGGAGAAAAGTGGTCCAGCTGCGATTCCCAGCCAGGCTCCTTCCAGATGTGTGGGGATGGGTGAGGGCTTGGGTTTGTAAGAGATGCATGAAGTCCCCCACACCTTTCCCTGCTATTTTTTTTGGGGGGGGGGAACCCCTTAACATATTTCCTTAAGCGGGGAACCGATTGAAGAAACGGGGAGACCGATAGAAGAAACGTGAGAACGTGCGATTCATTTCATGACTTCCTCCATAGCGGTGTCGGACTGAACGAGTTGGGTGTCTCTTTAATTAATTAATTTCATTGCTTTTCACTAATAGTCCCTCTATTGATCTTTATAACAACTCCCTGAAGCAGGCTGAAAGATTAACCCAAGTGAAGTTCATGGCAAAGTTTATTTATTATTTATTGATCTGGTTTGTCAATCGCTTACAAGATAATAGGTATAAGTATAAACATAGTTATGAATACATGAAATGGATACATATAAGAAAAATAAAAAAAATCAATAGGACAGGGACGGTAGGTACGTTGGTGCGCTTATGCCTTATTAGTTATCCTAATAGTCCCCCCCATCAGATAATCCCCTAATTCAGATAATCCCCTAATTCAGTGCCGCACGCAACCTTTTTGGGCATCAGGGACCAATTCCCTGGAGAAAGGTTTTTCCATGGACCAGAGGAGTTTCATATGCTGTTGGCATGTTTGCGCGGCACTGTTTCTGGCATGCCACAAACCTAGGGTTGGTATCCTTGCCATAATGTCATAATCAAAGGTTAAGAATTTTGAAAAGTGGAGATGGAGATATCTGAAAGGCAGTAGGCTTGGTAAATAATAGAACAAGAGGATTTCTTTTGAAATTCTGCTGTATTCAATAAGAGCCTTGCTTTATTATAGATTTTACTTATGGCTTGAATGTAAAAAAACCAAACTGATAAACATTAATTATAAAGAACTTCTGACTATGGGCAGAACACACTGTCCTTCTTAGTACTTTGAACCCAAGTGAAGGGCAAAGGCTTCACCTGCATAATCTAATTTGCTTTAAAAGCCAACAGAGACTGAATAAAAGAATTGTTTTTTATAGCTATTTTTTGTATACCAACAGAGTCTTAATATTCTAAAGATGCTTAATTTTCTGGGATGTGCAGAAGATGGGGAGAAAATAAATCAACAGGATAAGATGTCTTCATTTTGTGTTTCATTTCTGGAATCAAAGAGAGCTGATCTAACTTATTTAGAAACTTTTCTAGTTTTTTTCTTTGAAGAAAATGCCAGAAGTCTTCAAAGAAAAAACAAAAAGTCTAGTTGCCTCTTGAAAAAGCACCTTTAGGACAAAGAGTGTGTGGTCTTATTTTATTTATTAAATTTATTTATTTATTAAATTTGTTTGCTGCCCATCTTGCCACATATCTTATTAGTGATATGCAAGTTCATTTCATTCCCTGCAAACTGTAAGACCCAATATAGTTTTGTTTTTAAGTAATCTAAAAGAGCAGCTCTTTCTGCAGCGTATAGTTTGCAGTCCAAAATAGTATGTCCAATGTCTTCAATGGCCCGTGTGCCACCAATATACAGCCTTTCCTTAAATGGAATTCCATGAAAACTTTCATGTCTTATTGTGGAGTCCAGCTGAAGGCAGATTTTTGTTGAGCCAGCCACTTCAAAGACTTAGCAAATTTAATTGCTTTAATATCATCTTAGGCAACCACATCATGACAGGAACTTATCTGAAATGTCCCTTGCTGGAGAGTAAAAAAGTGCATTTTCCCTCTGTTTGGTCCATGCTTGCAAACTTCCTTAAAAGCACAGGAATGTAAGCTACATTTTGCTGGCTCAAGGCAATAGCCTACCTAGCCCAGCCATCTGTAAGATATGATGTCCAAGCAGATGAATTTAGGAATAAACACATTGCTAGCTCACCAACACTGACACTCCCCAGCAGCTGTCATTAAAAGGCCGGTGATTTGGAGGCAAGATACAGCCACCCAAAGTCAATTCTCCATGAATCAAGTCTTTGAAACTTATTTTAAACTGATGGCCATCATCAGATAGCAAATTCCACTGTCAATGCCCCATTGTGCAAAGAACAATGCCCTTTTATCATGGAGGCAGGATGTACTGGATGAGCTCAAGTTCTAAAGCTATGGAGGAGGGAGAAAAACACTATTTTTCATACAGCAATTGTTTGGAGAGAGCCTACACAATCTTTTAAAATTTCTTTTAGTATCATGAACAGTTTTGAGAGCCCTGATATCAAGAACAATTAAGACTAAAAGCCAGGTTACTTTGGAAGGCACACTCCAGATCCTTCTGGATTACTAAGAGTTCAGTGATTATGGAGTCACTGTACAAGGAGCGTTCTTAATCTCCATTGTCTCGTTAATCTAGTTATAAAAATCTGTGTAATCAGGTCTGTAGGATCATTGGCTTACAAGGATACACAATACTGCAGCTTGTTTAGCATATGGTTTAAGTATTTAAACGTGGGTTTATTTGTTAAATTTGTTCTCATTGAGAAATTATGTCACACACGTTGGGATTAATGTTGATTGACGGCTACTTTTCATGTCGTATACATTTGATGAGCATCAATTTAATGTATGAAACAAGGGACACCATATTTATGGATCCTATCACCCAGATTCTGCCCCTAGGCTTCCATGTCTTCTGAAATTTCTGAGTTCCCACCGCTAGCCTTGATCATGGTAATGATTACAGGCATTCATGGGGGACTTCTTTTTGGCCTCTTCAAATGCTTTCCCATGTCTGCATCCTATTTCTGGCAGGAAAGAATATGGAAGCTGCTACATTGATTTATACTACTACTATTCTACAGCTTATTTTCTCCTTTTCCTTTCTGCCAAGGTATCAATCAGCTATCAGCATCAATAGCTGCTGAACACCCACAACTTGCTTTGTAAAATTTGTTTTCACGTACAAATATGAGCATGTGACTGACTTGTTAACTGACGTGTTCAATAGAACTTGGAGCTTTTCAGATGTTGCTTGACTAGTTCTTAGCAGTGTGAACTAGCACAGCCAATTGTGATGACCTGGGATGTGGCACAAAAGCAACACAGTCAAATATCAGTAGGAGTCCCTTTATTAGCTCCAACTTTGCCCCCAATGTCATGGTTACCTTCTGGTTAGAGACAAACTCTCCCAGGAACAGCCTTTGGCTACAGAGAATCAAGTCCAAAACGTGGTCAACAAAAACTGTAACTATAAGTCCAATCAAGGCAAAATGAGGTAATTAGTCCGACAGGGCAGGAGCAAGAATTCCATATGTGAAGGCACGCCAATAACTCAATGCGGTTAGGAAGATGCCAGGAACACAGATAAGCAAAGTAAACACAAGATAAACCCATGTTTGCTCCCAGCAGCTGCCGCACTCAGCATGCATTTCTTTTAAACTCTCTTCTCAGCTGTGGCTAATAAAGGGAATCAGGGCCCTTTCCTCCCCCATAAGCCACACAACCCACATTGCTCTCTTTTCTGATCCTCCCTGCATGCCCCAGAATGAAGGGGTGGATGGGCCTGGGTCTTCTTCTGAACTCCCTCTCCCTTGTTCTACCTCTCAGTTGCCCTTCCCCAGTTTCCTCCATAGCCAACGGAGCCACACTCCCACTCCCTGTCAGCTGTTCGTCTTCCTCCTTGGATTCAGACTCCGACAGGGGCATGACAGCCAATGGTGAAGGATGCTGGGAGTTACTATTTAACAATTCCTGGAAGCTCACAGGTCTCCATTGCTATATAGAAGCAAAATAAAATATATTATCATTAGTTTATGATTAGGGAGTTGGGAAGGCTTCTCTCCCATAAACATGCTACACAGCTTTTCAGCTTTCTCCAAATTCATTGTAATGGGAAAGTGGAACATTTTAACATCTTGGCTGGGATGAAAAGAATTGGAAATTTCCATCCTTTGCTGAAGGGTCATCATTCCCAAACAGCAGCCCTTCAACCTAGACCAGATTGGGATGCTACAAATGCTAATAATACTTTATTATAAGGTTACAATAACAGAATCTTGTAAGTCTGATTGCACCCTATTTCTTTATCTTCAAAAGAACTAGGATGTCTGAGACACTTCATCAAATTACGTTTCTGTCCCAGACGCGGATTTCTTTTATCTAACTTGGTTGCAGTCTCTTCCTCTTGTTTCTCAAGGTTATTCTGATTTCCCGTTACAGGTGGATGTGTATTTTGAAATTGCCATAGGTATCATTTAGGTCAAATCTTTATTTCAATCATAGACCGGAATGTCAGGTTTGCCTTAATAGCTCAGATCCATAAGTTTTGCTGTTCTTGTTCTAATAGTAAGCAGCTTAATGCTCTAGGAGTATTTATAAGCAGGGTATGGTGACAAATCCCTGATGTTCTGACATTTGTTCTAGTCACTTCACATCTCTTAGACCGCCACTCTTCAGTGAAACTAATTAAATGCCATAATTAAGGCACACAGAGGAGTTGCCTCTGTCCTTATTCCTACAAGTAACATTTCAAAAGAAGTGCAGATACTAGGAAACACCCAGCCAGGCAGGGAGGGGGACTGAAATGGGGAATTAGCCTTGAATCATTGCATGGCCACAAGGGATCTAGGGCTCACTCTCGCACCTCCTCCCCTGGCCAAGCTCCATGAAACAGATAGATCAAGGACAGCCAGCTGTTCCGGCAGATTCCTGTATTATAGGCAGGGAACTAGTTAGTTTAAACTCTGCACGTGTGATTCTGGTTGCTTGGGCCTGACAAAAGACCAGTGATGAAAGTAGCAAGAGCGCTTCTGAAATTATTTCCTGAGTCTGCTGCCATCTGTGAACTTGTCCAGTGATTCTACTTTTTCCTATGTTCTCAAGTCTCTTTGGAGGAAGAGAAAAGATACACACATGCCCTTTCTGACTGGGTTCAAACCTGCAGAAACTAACCCCTCATTACAGAACATAGAGAACACAGGGAAGACAATTACAGAGCATATAGAACCTAGGGGACACAGTTCTGCAACATCTTTTTTTAATTGTTTCAGTACTAAAAACCTAGCAATATGGATTCCACCCACTAATTTTAGAACACTTTTAAAGGCCTTTATGTAAATCCTGTGTATTTTAAACATCTTTGGAAGTTTTCATGTAGACCATATATTCACTAGCCACAGTTTCAGTAGTCTCTGGTAAAAGTGGATTTGTCCTTCCCATCCTTCTCTTTAATTGTTTTAAAAAGTTTCTGTAGATACCAATTGGAGTATCAGTGATAAATTAGATCCTGCTAATCCAAAATGTCACTAGTGTATTCCAAGCACATCAGATTTTCCCTACTACTCACAAAACGCTACTAGTAGCAAATCTAGTCTGCTCAGTTTCCTCTAGAACATCCTTCAACCCATTAGTGGTCAACAGTTGTAGGATAATGGAAGCCTATAAATATTAATTCAAAGGAAGCTGCACTGATTTTATCAGTGTTTTGTTTTGCTAGGCAAACGAGAATATCCTAAGCACTTGACCTGTTATTTCCTTTTGTGAATTACCATATAGGTCACCCAGTGGTGGGATTCAATTTTTTTTACTACCGTTTCTATGGGTTGGGTGTGGCTTGATGGGCATGGCAGGGGAAGGATACTGCAAAATCCCCATTTCCTCACCACTCCTGGGGGAAGGTTACTGCAAAATCCCATTCCCTCCCCACCCCACTAACCTGCTTTCCAGCTCCGTTCTCCTGTGCACGGTGACCAAAGAAGACCCAGCCGATCAGCTGGGACTCGGGAGGCAGAGAAGAGATGGGGTGGGGCCAGTCAGAGGTGGTATTTTCCGGTTCTCCAAACTACTCAAAATTTCCGCTACCAGTTCTCCAGAACTGATCAGAACCTGCTGAATACCACCTCTGAGGTCACCAAATTTCACCTCTTGATTGGGAACAGCCCAAAATTGGTTGTAAGATGGGCAATTATAGAAATATTTTAAATAAATAAATAACAGAAGTGGAAGGGACCTTGGAAGTCTTCTAATCCATGCCCTGTACAAGCAGGAGACCCTATACCATTCTAGACAAATGGCTGTTGAATCTCTTCTTAAAAACCTCTAGTGATAGAACACAACTACTGAAGGCAACCCATTCCACTGGTTAATTGTCCTTATTGTCAGGAAATTTCTCCTTAATTCTAGGTTGGTTCTCTCCTTGATTAGTTTCCATCCGCTGCTTCTTTTCCTTCCTTCAAGTGCTTTGCAGAATAGCTTGACTGCCTCTTCTTTGTGGCAGCCCTCAAATATTGGAACACTGCTGTCATGTAACTCCTAATCCTTCTTTTCATTAAACTAGATAAGCCCAAATTCCTGCAAATGTTCTTCATATGCTTTAACCTCCAGCCCTTTAATCATCTTTGTTGCACTTCTCTGCCTTGTTCTTAGAGTCTCAACCTCTTTTTTTATACCGTGGCGATCAAAACTAGATGCAATATTCCAAGCGTGGCCTTATCAAGGCATTATAAAGTGCTACTAACACTTCACGTGGTATTGATTCTATCCCTCTGTTAATGCAGCCCAGGACTGCTTTGGCTGTAGAGAATGAGAAAGTCAGTTCAGTTTAGTGGTAAAGGCACCAAGCTAGAAATCAGGACGATATGAGTTCCAGTCCTACCTTAGGACTGAAAAAAAAAACAGATGAATGATTTTGGGCCAGTCCCCCTTTTTCAGCCCACAATGTCAGGCTGAGCCAATTGGTCATTTCCTATTGCAACTAATGGATTAACACTTGGTTGATTCCCCCTCCACACCCAAAAAAGCAGACCTTGCACTCAGAGGGGAGGAAACTAGAAAGAAAGAAAAAAAAATCACCCATTAAATATTTCCTCTTTGCAAACTGTTTTCCCAGTTTCAAAGGCTGCATAGTTTATTTGGGGATTATGGTCCTTGAGTCACAATTAGCCCGGCTGGTCCTGTCACTTTGCCTGACCCATTTAAAACTTCATAAACTTCATTTCATTTTTTCAGTTTCAGTTCAGAACTACTTGCACTTTTGATGATGGAGAATGTGGATGTAGGATTTGTATCTAAGAAGGGCTTGTAGATTGACCTCGGAAGGGCAGAAGGTGATGGTCATTGCTGGTTTTTGACAACTGATTCAGACAAACGCAGATGTCGATTTTGGAATTTGTTGTCCCTCTCAGATCAAATATACCTGTGATGACCTGTAGTGTCTCAAAAATAACACAAAAACTAAAACATGAATCAAGGTCTTGCAATGCCTTCAACTTAACTTCGCTGTTTTATTAGTCACAGTTTAAATTCCAAAAGTAGATAATGAAGCAAAAGGAAACCAGAAACAAACCTTATTGACGAGAGTTTGAAGGTAAACAAAGATCATTAATCACACATTCCAGGAAGATTACCGGAGAGAGTCCATGGGAAGAACGCCAACAAAGATAAAGCTCATCCAAGGAATACACTAATTTGACTTCAGCGTCTGTGAACATGCAGTTACAAACTCTTATACCGAGCTCACAGCTGCAACCCCTTGAGGAGGATCATGGGATTTTAAATGGGGTTTTTGGATTGGTTGGGATGGGTTTACAAAGTTTTAATTTATTTTAATTGGGGTTTTTAGATTTTTATAGGGACAGCCTAGGGTTTAATTCTTTTTTAACTATTTATATTTGTATACATGTATTTTAGTTGGCTGTTCACCGCCCTGAGTCCTTCGGGAGAAGGGCGGTATATAAAACCTAGAATAAATAAATAAATAAATAAATAAATGGCCCTCTCCTCCCGAATAGACCACGCTTTTCCCTAATCCTCTCCTCCCTGCTTGCCCTAGGATGGAGAGGGGATGGGCCTGGATCCTTCTCTGACTGCTCAGCCGGCCTCTGCCCTTCCCCAGCCTCCTCCACCACCTCTGGAGCCACCCTGCTGCCAGTTCCTCCTCTGCCAGTTCCTCCTCTTCCTCAGAGTCAGTCTCAACCAGGGGCATGACAATACCAATGTATAAATCCCTACGTTTTTCAGTCTGATGTGACATGGAGAATAATTGCTGTTTATTAAATTTATATGCAACTTGACTCACAGCAACTAATTACTAATTTCATGAAAGGAATAACCAATTGCATAGAAGGAAACTAATTCAGTGGTACCCAAGCAAGGCAATGTAACTATCCTAGTTTCCTGTACCTGCATCTCTTGAAATCCTGAAGCCAACATCAAGCTCTGTTCCAAGTATATTTGCATGCTGTTCAAAAGAAGGCTTTTCCAATTTGAGGAATACCTTATAGTTATTTTATTTTTTGTCTTACAGTATCTTTTAATTTGAGCATTTAAACTCAGTATATCATTTTACCAGCAACTTCTTCATAGTAGCAATAGTAGTAGTAGTAGTATCTCTTACACTCTGAAGTAATGCTTCATCCCTGATTATTTTAAATTGTATCTACTGCACTTTTTTCTATCTCCTACAAACATATCCTGATTTTTATTATGACTATCTTCGGTGACCTTTATTATGTCTCCTATGTTATTTTCCTATGTCCCCCTGTGGGTCTAGGCTGCAGGGAAATATCAAGGAACCAGGTCTGATCTAAAAGCTTAATCCCAGGCCAAGCCTGTTCCTTGGAGCCAGATAACTCTTTGGAACAGGATGCCCCCTGGACTACGAACGACCAATGACCTGAGGGCCTTCAGACGTGACCTGAAGACCTGGCTCTTCGAGCAGGCCGGCCTGAGCTGACCCAAATGGGATTTTTAAATGGGGTTTTTAGATTAGTTGGGATGGGGTACAAAGTTTTAATTTATTTTAATTAGGGGTTTTTAGATTTTTATTGGGACAGTTTAGGATTTAATTCTTTTTTAACAATTTATATTTGTCTATATGTATTTTAGTTGGCTGTTCACCGCCCTGAGTCCTTCGGGAGAAGGGCGGTATATAAAACCTAAAAATAAATAAATAAATAAATAAATAACATAACCAGGGAAACCCAGAGTTGTGCCTCCTCTCATGGATGTCCTCGACATCCCAAGAAGAAACTACATGAACAGTCAGAGATTTTGAAAGTATTCTCAGTTGGAAATACCCTAAAGAACCATGACTTCGAGATCTGAAGAACTATGAGAACTATGACTTTGATACTTTGAAAAACTATGACTTTGAGAGCTCATTGCATATCTTTTTTTCCAATATGGCTTTCCAGGTTAGTGGTCAAGGGCAGAATTTTGCCCAAAGGTCTTGGAGATTAGATGAGCTGGCTTTCACGTGGCCTAAAGGCTTAAAGACCCTCATTATTGTTCTGAATAAATTAATGGTGATTTTTGAGCCAAAAAGGATCTGAGCTTTTGGATAAGTCTAAAGCAAATCAACAGCTCTGGAGTACAACCAAGCCATCATTTATCATGCTCCAGTTTTTGAATGTAAACGCAACAGTTGTCTGCCTTCAGAATCAGCATTCAGAACCCAGTTATATCTTACATTAGATCTGGATATTTTTTTTTTTTGTTTTAACGGCTCTATTGCCGAGGTTAGAGGATTACCTATTGCACAATATTCTACAAATATTATTCTGTCTTACGTGATGGAATGTAACTTTACAGATAAGTAAACTTTAATGCTCCAGGTTTTAATTTCTGAAAATGAAGATGTCCTATTTTGAGATGGACATCTTCATTGGTGGTAAAAAATAACAACAATCAAAACCTTTACTATTTTGGATTCTATTAGGCTGACATAATATAAAGACATATAAATGTTCTGATTTCAGTGATCACATTGTCTTGAATCTATACATGTATCAAATGAAATGATTCCAGATTGTTAGTAAACCATTTCAATTTTAATAACACTTTGTCAGCCCTTCAAAATAGATCTGATCAGGAAACCAACGCCACAAGAATCAGCATAACTCAAAACTTTGTTGCTTAATGGTATAATAACAGAATCTTGAAACTCTGAATAAGATTCTCTCAGACTATATTATACCAAAGAGTAGCAAAGCAAGGCAGCTTTGAGTTTCTTACTCCTCCCTTTCAGGGCTGAGTTGTTCTTACATTACAGCTATTGCATTTTTTTCTTCTTTAAGGCCATCTTCATACTTCTGTATTGTAAATGTTGTTGATGAGACAAGCAAGATTCTTCTCTTTTAACAAGTCAACAAGAAGTATTCTACTCTTAATAAGGAATGCATGATAAGGACATCTGATTTCTAGAAAAATATCTGGAAAAGATATAGGGATATTTGCTCATCAATTTGATTTTAGTTATTAATTTAAAGAAATAGGGAACAGCTTTTACCACACAGCGGTTTCCTTGCTGAACTCCTCAGTTCGATTGTCCCCACACTTATGCTGATGTTTCTCTTGATAATACTGTATATGATGTATTTTGTATAATTCTCTGTGCACTTGTACTTATATTCAATGCGTCCATAAACATTTTGTACAGTTGTATATGTTCATATATGTGCAGTCACACTTATCCTTGTGTGCTCGTGTACATACATTTTGTTGTGTTTTCCATTGACATATTCATAGATGCCTTGCATATTTGCATACATATATTTATATTTTATTGTTGTTTTACACTTCTGGTTGGATGCTAACTGCATTTCGTTGCCTGTATCCATGGCAATGACAATAAAGTTGAATCTAATCTAATCTAAATTTCTGTGTAATGGCTTAGAGACCTGCCTATTTTCAGATTGCACTTATAGTCTAGAACCAAAATTCTGATGCAACAAAATAATAATAATGTGCTGGATATGGCATATCTGAGTTTCAAAATCTGAATGATCACCATAAGGTAGCAGCAAAATTGAGACATTGCTATTCTTTAGTTCCTTCTAGCAGTCTTTCAGATTTTTTTGCTACCTGTATATGACCTGTCTGTCCTTTGCCAACTAATTATTGGGAATATTCTATCCATACTTGTATATGATTTTCAGGTAAGAGTTCTATTTTGATTGCAGTCGGTTTCCACTCTTTCTGGATTTGAAAAGGGCATTGATATCAGTCTTTTCAATTTAGGCTTCCGTAATGCTCGGTGACCGTTTTATGTTTGTAATTAATACATTTTAAGGTTATTGAAAACTAATTTGTCCAGTGTTGTATTTCTTTTTGTTGTTGACTGTCTTCAGCACTTTCTTCAGAGCTGTTGAATATTCATCCAAAAGAGGCTGCTGCTGCTGCTGCTGATAAATGACATAGGGTGCTTTAAAATGTTGCATTATATTTTATTATGTTAGTATATTATATACAAGAGGTAAGAAACCATAGTACGCATAGCTTAGAACAGAGGTGTCAAATTCAAGGCTCGTAGGCTGAATCTGGCCCGTAAGGGGGGTGCTTAGATCTGGCCTGCAGGGCCGCCCTGGAAACAGTGAAGGACTGGCCCACCGTGCCTCTGTCAGCAAAAGTAGGCCAGTCAAGCCGCAAACTGAGCCTGGGGAGGCCGCCTGGGCCACCATAGGTGCCCTAGACACAAATGACATCGAGCTGGCCACACCCACCAGGCCACGCCCCTCTGGCCCCCTCAAGGTCAAACACAACCCTGATGCGGCCCTCAATGAAACTGAGTTTGAGACCCCTGGCTTAGAAGGTGCCTAAATTTTAGTACTCACAAACAAGGAGTTTGTTTACAAGGAGTTTGTTTGTTTGTTTGTTAAACATGTTTAACCATGTTTTGTTCTTCTCGTTGCCTTTCTTTAGCTATGGTTGACGTTTGCTCCAGTGGCTGACATAACAGCTGAACGATTCCATACCTCACTGGATATGGTCAATTGGCTCTCCATTGTGTATTTTGTGGTATCAGTTCCTGTGGGGCTTCTAGCAATATGGATTCTGGACACCATTGGACTCAGATGCGCTGTAAGGAGAATGGAGAGGAGCACGAGTTGTTTTATTCCTATCGTGATCTTCAGAATGGGTTTTCAGGGTTTTCCCAAAAATTGGTGGGGTCTGCTTCATTGGAAGATCAGAACTGGCCAATGAGCTCCCCCAAAATCAGATAACTCGCTTTTCATTGCTGACTCTACACAATTGGAAGCCATGACATTGAGATATGTGGCAGATTGCAAGGCAGGGAGACAGCAGTGCACACCATGAGAAGTTTGACATAACGGAAGGGAGAGATGGATGCAATGTTAAGTGTAATGTCATATGTGATTTTTCTTTACATCAAGAAACAAAAGAAATTTAAATTCAGGATCAGGTTTGGATTTTTTCCTCCTCTCAGTTTTCTGATGAAACATGTCTCATTGCGTATGCTGTATGCGCACATGCAAACATACTGCAGTTTGGTTCAGGGATCTCCAAACCTGGCAACTTTAAGTGGACTTCAATTCCCAGAATTCTGGGAGTTGAAGCCTACAAGTCTTAAAATTGCCAAGTCTGGAGATACCTGATTTAGCTCATGAGAGGGATGTGTTACAGATTTTCATTGCAACTGGGGGAGTAGAGAAAGTCCTGCACTTCAAACCTGAATCACATCAAAAATTCCCCGACTAAATACTCAAAAACTGCTACTTTAATATTGGAATGTTAAAATATCAAAGTTCTAGTTTGTCATTTCCCAACCTGGTGGTTTTTATATATGTTGGGATTTCTGTTCACAGAATCGCAGCCAGCATAGGATGGATAGACATTCTGGGAACTAGAATCCCAAGATAGGCGCAGAGCAATAGACTCAAAAAAGTATTGACATGATGCACTTATTTATTTATATATTTGGTTGGTTGGCTTACGGTATTTATAGCCTCCCATGTTTATAGCCTTTAGGGGGTACAAACATGGACACAATAGTTGAAGATGTCACCTAGTTTTGACCTTCGGTGTACATCCTAAAAGATGTGATAGGATCCTTTGTTTATACATGTATTCTTCAGCAGCCAGGGATGTGGGGATTTTCCCATGGAGCTGGAAAATGTTATTTTCAATTTGCCCAGGACACAGTATTGCACAATCACTTTAAATGACTTTAAGGAAGTTTTGTGCACATGTTTGTTTAGCAGCAACATTGTGATCTAGGTTTGCTGCCATTTCTTTTCTACCCATGGGTTTGGAGTTGGAGTCTTTCCATTTGATTTCACTGTGTTTGAAACTGATCTTTGATAAGGTAAAGGTTCCCCTCACACATATGTACTAGTCGTTTCCAGCTCTAAAGGGCGGTGCTCATCTTCGTTACAAAGCCGAAGAGCCAGCGCTGTCCAAAGATGTCTCTGTGGTCATGTGGCTGGCATGACTAAACACCGAAGGTGCATGGAACGCTGTTACCTTCCCACCAAAGTGGTCCCTATTTTTCTACTTGCATTTTTTCATGCTTTTGAACTGCTAGATTGGCAGAAGCTGGGACAAGTAACGGGAGCTCACTCCATTACGCAGTGCTAGGGATTCAAACCACTGAACTGCCGACCTTTCTGATCGATAAGCTCAGCGTCTTAAGCACTGAGCCACTGCATCCCTTGATCTTTGATAGTCAACGTATAACTTTGCCTTGGAGATGCCTTGACAGCTGTTCATCCCACTGCAAATTCTATATTATTGGACCGAGCCTGCTTGCAGCTAACACTATACTTTTGGATTTATTTACACAATTGCAAATGGCATTGATCCAGCTTCAGTCCTGCATGCACATGGTCTCTTTTTCACTAATATCAAAAATATGTCTATTGAGAATAAGCTGGGAGTGTCTTGACATTTTAGGACCATGGACAGCGTCCAGCACCTTACCAACTTCCGTGTAATTCTGTGAGGGGGATGTCATTCCTTGAATGCTTTAAGTACAGTGATGTACTGCAGCTGGCTGATAAAAGGCAATTGTTAAATTTTCTGGAATTTTACAAGCCAGTTGAGCTGCAAAGCCTAAGATACCAATCAGTTATTTGGCAGCTAGTGGCACGGCAGAGGCAGAGCTAGATGAGATGGTTGTTATACAATTTATCAGCATGCCACTTGTTTAATTAGCACCACCTACTTGAATTTATGCTGAGTGAGACAGAATACCCCTGCCCATCTTCCAGATTCTCTGCTTCACCATGGGCTAGCAGTCTCATGCTGTTTAATACAAAGATTAGGCAGCCTTCTATTAAGTACTTGGTTGCACACTTAGAAATATAACACAGGAGGGCATTTTTAGCAACATTACTCAGTCTTATGACCAGGTAATGGAAGACTGATTCATGCTAACCCTGGCTGTGTGGCTTTTTCTCTTGCAGGTACTACTCTGCGCCTGGCTCAACATGGTGGGCAGCATCATTCGTGTTTTCAGTGTTATTGATAGCCTGAGCTTAGGCTCCCTAAACTACGTCTACCTTCTTGTAGGACAGTGCCTCTGTGCTGGGGCCCAGCCACTCATCATCTTTGCACCAACCAAGCTAGCAGCCCTATGGTTCCCTGAAGACCAACGAGCCACAGCCAACATGATTGCCTCTATGTGTAAGTAATTGAGTCGGTATTGGTTACTCCAAAGCTGATGCAGTAAGATGGGAACCCTGGGTTTCAGATGTCACTTTTCTTGGGGAACACAATGCTTTTCCTGTTGAGGCTCCCATTGTCAGTGCAAGAGTTTTATTACTAGCTTACTGGACAGGGCTGTTTTGTGAAGATGCATGTACTAGACTTTGGAACTATGTAAGTAGGGTGGAGAATCTGTGGCTCTCCAGATGTTGCTGTGCCAACTTCCAGCATTTCTCGCCACTGGCTATGCTGAGAGATGGAAATTGCAGTTCACTAATGTCTAGAGCAGCGTTTCTCAGCCTCAAGCAATTTTAAGATATGTGAACTACAACTCCCAGAATTTAAAGTTGCTGAGGTTGAGAAACACAGGTTTTAGAGGGCTACCCCAAAGAGAAAGGTTAAGCATAACTCATCTATATTCACGAGAGAGAGATTTTCCATCTGGCATTCTGCCTATACTATATTTTCCAGAAATCATGCTGATAAGTAAATTGAGTTGAATATTAATTTTATTTAATTATTTCACGGTATCTTACCTAAACAGTTCTCACTGACTATGAATAAATAAATAAATAATTCTCCTTAGGAAGAACAAAAAAAAAGATGATATATCTACGTCCTGATACATTCTGTAGATGGGATCTCACAGAATTGGCCACACAACACTTGAATGTCAAATCATGACTAAAACTGAAAATCATCTTCCTCGTTTGCTAGTTGTCTATTGAAGGGCTCTTCCTGATTTGTTCAGCCTTCTACCTAAAAAAAATATTCTTTGATCGCAAGGGCTGACTTGATGAATTGGTTGCATCAACCCCTTTCCCATATGTGGCGCAATTGAGAAAGCTCTTCGCCTGCCATTGATGAGAATCTTAAAGCTTAAGTTTTCGAAAAA